>JAREYC010000004.1:27925000-28597142 GCA_030015325.1 Cryptoblepharus egeriae
CAAATGTTTCAGGAAGCACATCAGACAACCACCTGCATTATGCTGCCTATCTGCATCTGGCGTTCTGCAATAATGTTGCATGTTGTTTAGAGGTGGGTAGTGTTGAGATATTCCGTGAGTGGTAAATTAATGCCTGTAAGCAACCTGGTCCCTATGTCTCCTTGGACCTGTGCTGGTGTAATTCCAAGGAGTGGAAGGAGGCATGCTGGGTTGCAAAAAAGGGGACAGCAGACTGGCACAGATTGCCGTTGTTATCCACCCACTCCCAATCCACTCTCTGAAATCCCTGCCTAGAACTTCCCCAAACTACATATGGCCCACCCAAGTCTTGTTGCTGTATAACCAGTTCTGGTGTGGTCCAGATCCATCAGTGCTAAGTGAATGGAACTGATTGTGCCAGTTGCTCCAACATCCTTGGCATCAGTGTGCCATTTACCACAGTGTGCCAGTGTACTACATAATTTACAATAGTTGAACATTAAGAACAGCCCAAAAGATTGGCCTCTAGACTAGACATCCAGAGGACTTTTCTAATTATAATAGCTTTGTTGCACCCAGAGCAGGCTTTTACTTTCAGTTGTGGGATTTTCAGTCTTTATGGCCACCTGTCAGGGATGCTATGCTATGGGCTGTAGGTGGTGCAAGTGGTTAAGACACTGTGCCTGTTAACCCACAGGCCAGGGTTCTAGACCTGGTTCCCCACAAGACAGGGTGAGCTCCTGTCCTTAGCCCAGCTCTGCGACTCAGCGGGAACCAATCGTATTGGCTCTGCCGTTCCATTGGACTGTTTCAGTGGTGTGAAGAGAGGGGATTTGCTGCTTGGGTAACAGCCTATCCTCTATATCAATCTACCCTGGCCTTCATGCTTTGCATACAGCATCAAGCACGATATCATAGTCTTTCAAGACTGATGGATGCCAATACAATACAGGGATGCTATGGTAGTTACCTGCACTGGGCAGAGAATTGGGCTGGATGACTTTCAGGACCCCTTCAAAATGTAGCATTCTGTGATTCTATAAAAATCAAACAGAGAAAAATCATTAAGTGAGCCTATTTAGTATAGAGAATTAAAAGAGCATTATGCCAGGAGAGCATTTTTCTAGTTATGAATCTTATTATTTTTGTTTCTTATGCATCTTTGTTGTTTTCATTGTTTTGTTATTAGGTTTTTCCCAAATCATACTTTCCTGACTCAAAATAAAACTCCCTGATTTGTTTGACTTTCAATGAGTTTCGGATGGCACAAACAATGAGGTTTTTCACCCCTCTCTAATTCAATTTATAATTAATGATGCCTTATTTAATCATCCCCTGCAGCAGTACTAACAGGATCTCAGCCTAACATTTGTCGGATCAAATGAACACCTAATATTTTGTCAAAAGCAGGAGCTCAAGAAACTTCGGCATTGCTTCACGGTGCAGATATTTTAAATGCTTCTGGATTGGGTATTAAACACTTGAGCTTAGAAATTTTTCTCCAAAATTTTGTATTTTCCCAGTTATAAAACCAGATTATTTCAAGTTCTTTAAAGCCATGAACAAAGGTTAGTTAATTAATTCTATTGAACCACTAGTTCCATCAAAAAAAGAAAGAAAACTTAATAGGAGTAAGAAAATTGTTGAAATCAATTCTCTAATTTGTGGGTTTTAACAACTGATTTCTTAGCTACATGTAATTTTGGGCAGCTATTTTCTATGATTGACAAGGCAATACTACACAATGCATCAGGACAAAGTACATCTCCAATTTTCTAAACAATCTCCTGTTCTAGTAAAGAACCCTTTTTGTTTCTAAATTGCTCTGCCTTTATAGAAGTTACTGCTTAGGTTTTCCATTAATCCATATGGAGTCACTTGCCAGGTCCTTCAGGTGGTGAGATGTTGATGGCTTGTTGATGGAGAAGTGAGAGAACATATTTCTCAACACATTTATTTATGCACTAATACCAACTGTTATACAATACATAGTAGGAAGATCAAAGCCAGGATTTTAATCCCTGCCAAGAACTTCCCCAAACTGCACATGGCCCACCCATGTCCTGCCCAAGGACTTTTATACATTATCTGCTCTACGATTAGTGACACAATCTGCACCCTAAAAGCAGAGCGCTCTTCTGGATCAGTAACTTCCCGTTTATCCCAAGAGGCACTAAGGGCAGGAAAAACAGGAAAAATCTGTGAAATAATATGTAAGTTTCTCCAATGTCAACCCCAGCAGAGTTGCCCCAAGAGGTCTATGCTCCCCTTGATATCAAGTTCTTTACCCTAGAGAAATCAGGGTTGAAACGGGAATGTTGCTGGCCCAACAGATCCTTAAAAAGTCTTTAGAGTTCAGCTTTGGCCAGGGGTTGCTTCCATCTTCTGGCCAGTTCCTATGGGAGCAGCCACAGAACAGTTTTCAGGTCCTGAACCTTCACATGAAGCCCTTATGAAGACCTGGTGTCTTGGTGGCCCAGGAGACAGTGGGAGGACTGGATATACAGCCAGTGGTGCTGAGATTGCTCCCCTACCAACTGGGATGGAACAGTCAGAGTACAAGTCCAGAACTGGTCACAATCCATCCCCCCATATACATGCATGGAAGGATGATGTTATATGCCCACAGGAATGCGTGTATTTTGACTGCCACATTGGAACATTGCTGTAAAAGTTTTACCATGTGGTATGTACATAGCAGATTACCATTTAGGTTGGTTAATTTGCTCCAAAACCACTGAGGAATTTCGGAGGCATGAAGTTCTGTTTGTGGTTGCATGAAAATGTTACTTGATTCACATGATGGGAGAAACCTTGTATGATAGACGTATCACGCCAGCCATCAGTATGTTTGCCTATAACATATAACATTACTTGCATTTCCAACTCAGCCTTTTGCCTGGAGAGATTATCCACTAAACAAGCCTATATGTGTTCAATAGGCAAGCCTATACTGCAGGAGTAAGTCACACTGTGTTCAATACTATTTATTCCTAGATAAGCATGCAAAGGGTTGCAGTGCAAAGTGACCTCTCCCTTTTGGTTGTTGTACAAGCAGAAATGCTTGGTATTATTATTTTTAGCATTACCATCATGTAATATTTATAATCAGGGTGACCATATAGAATGGAGGACAGAGTGCTTCTACTAGCATTGCACAGAGGAGGGTATTTAGGCAGATGCTGCTTTTTAAACCTTTCTATGTTGAGCTACACCTGCCTAAATTCCCTCTTTTATGGAATGCTTAAATGTAGAGGCACTTGGGGCAAAATCCAGAGTAACTATGGGGAGTCCTTGCTCTGGTATAAGAACAACTTACTCTGGATTCCAATATGAATTTTCATAGGTTTTCACTAGGTGGTGCTGTAACTATGGGTGCACGTAAAGTCTCTTTTGTGCTCCCATAGTTACTCTGGATTTGGGGGATTGTCCTCCATTCTAAATGGTCACCCTATTTATAAACCACCTGTAATATATTGTGTTTTAAGTTGTAATTCTAAAATGACAGTGCAATCCTATGCATGTCTACTCAGAACCAAGCCACACTGACTCCAATAGGATTAACTCCCAGTGCAGGGGATTGAAGCATTAGCTGTCTTCATTTTAGCATAAAAAAGCAACAAGTGCTTTAAACTATGCTTTCTCCCCTTCCCATGAAACACAACCTTTCCACAAAGGTGAAATAAACAATATAAGCTCAGACTAAGAAACATGTCATTTGATTTTTCCTTAAGATATAATCCTAGAATTGCCTTTGAATCACACATTTCTGATATGGAACTATGTTTAATATTTACCAGGCAGATGATTTCTTCTTCATTAAGAAATCCTTTCTTTGCAACAAATAAGTGAAATCAAGATAAAGGAAGCCAGCATACTGTGGATATATTTAAGTAATTAAGCTTGTATAGCAAGAGACAGCCAAAGCAAAGACGTAACAGTTCCTCCAAGAGTTTTGGCTTGGACACAGATCAATAGGAAACCCTGCCAGGGAAAAATAGCATTAATATAGTCATACTCCCATGCCTCGCTCACGCTGCATATTCCTGAAAAGTAAATGTCATTATGTTGGCAGCTTTCACAGAAAAGCAAACTAGTGTCTGCATGAAAATGGACTTGGAATAAAAGCTGCTTTTGCCAGTGCAACTCTAATATTTTAAATATGAAAAATGTAACTTATGCATGTGTGTAATTTTAGGTTGCAGAAATTAAGCTTTGATTCAGAACGTCAAATATTGACATTTCATCTACAACAAATGTCAAAATAGTAGGGTTTTTTTTAAAAAAGATTTGGAAATTTGAATTCCTCAACAACAACAAAAACCATGGCTGCAATTCTCTCCACACTTACTTGGGAGTAAGTCCCATTAACTACAATGGGACTTACTTCTGAGTCGTCCAGCATAAAACTGAGCTCCAACTCTGCAATATGATGTTAACACAACAACTTCTACATTTCCTCAAACTGCAAACCTTTCCTTGCTGGCATTTACACGACAATACTGCAAAAAATTTTATTTTATTATTTTGATGAAAAGTATTTAATTGTGATTGCTTTAGGAGTCAGGACAAAAATGTTGAACAGTTTCTTACCTCTCTTGTGCACTACCTTGGCTTTCGAACACTCACTGGTGCAGTGCTTGCCAGAAATCACCTGATATGTTCATGCTCACGATTTCTTGCACGAAGGGTCCTATTTTCATTCGTTTATGCACAAATGTAGATCCTCTTGGTAGGTAGCTTGGAGTGTCTAATTCTTATCTTAATGTTGTCATAGTGATGGTGACATCAAGAAGCACGACAAGTTGATGACAAAAAACTGGTGATTCCTAAGAGGATTCTAAACAGTGTCCCTTTCAGTATGAATAAATATACTGCAGTGGGCCTCAATTATTTATCTGACTTGCCATTATTCATCTTTTACGAGCCTTTTAAGGGCACAATCCTATCCAAATTTCCAGCATCACTGGAATCGTATTGGCTCTGCCTTTCCATTGGACTAATTCAGTGGCATGGAGAGGGGGGATTTGCTGCTTGGGTAACAGCCTATCCTCCATAACAATCCAACCCAGGCTTTTGTGCTTCGCATGCAGCCTATGCACCACCGAGCACGATACCATAGTCTTTCAAGACTAAAAGAGGCCTGCTTTGTAAGGGCAACGTACCACTAGGTAAAGGAAAAAAATATCCCTTACCTTGAAGAGGCCTTCATGACTGCCACCCGACTGTAGGATGCAGCATATACCTCATTAGCCACAGCAGTACCAATGCAGAAAATTTGGTTCAGGTTTGGGCTTTAGTGTTTTCTGAAATAAGATCACAAGAATAGTCCTGGAGCACACTAAAGCTCCACCTAGCCACACATCATGCTTCCCAGTGTCAGTAGTATATGATAACACATTCGCATTTACATGATCCCTGCCCAGTTGGGGCAGTGAGAATTGAGTAGGAAATACTAGTTCAATGGGTGCAATCCAGAGTAACTACAATCAATCAGTAACTTGAATCCAATCAAACTAATGGTGAAATCCAGAGTAACTACAGGGAGTCCTTGCTCCGGAGTAAGAACAATTTACCTATGGATTGCAATATGAATTTCCCATAGGTTTTCACTAGGTGGTGCAGTAACAATGGGAGCACGTAATGTCTCTTATGTTCTCCCGTTGTTACTCTGGATTGTAGCCAAAGTGTTGTATCCCTTGAGAAGGCAAACAGAACATTTGTCTGGGTTCTCATTTTCAGATATCTTGCTGAAGCTAAGCAATACTAGGATTAGACCAGAGGTGTCAAATTAATTTCTTTTTAAAAAAATAATTTTTATTGTTTTTTTTAAGGAAAAAGAAAAGAGAAGCAAAGAAACAAAAGGAAAAAAGAAGGAACCAAAAATATTCTTTAAAAAGTATATGGCAAGCACAATTTTCCAGATTTACCTTTCTTTAGTGTAAAAATTCATTTCATTCAGTGGGGCCAACAGCATGCAAGACACATGCTTGGGCTGGGAGTGACATCTTTAATCAGGCAGTGATGTCATTAAACAGATAATGGCCAGAAATAAGCACTTTGTTCTCACATAGAAACTCACTAGCTGCAAATGACAGAAAACATAGAAATATAAACCATATTTCCAAAATATGGAATTTTGTGGGTGCCCAATTTTGTGGGTGCCCTTTCAGCAGTGACATTGCAGCATAGATGCTGAGAGAAGCTGAAGGTGGTACGGAGGAGCCTAAGATAGAGAGAGAGAGAGAGAATTTCCTGACGTGCACATTTTGTTATAAGTTTTTACTGCTAAAGAGCAAATTTACTTGCAATTCATAATGTTGTCTGTTGTAATTCTTAACATCAAAGGTTTAGCAATTAAAATGAGGAGCTTCCATATGATATGATTGGATTAATGGGCTTGGATCCAAATTGCTTCATAATATGTATTAAAGAGACAACAAAGATTGACTCCTTGAAGATTAATCCTATGTCAACGAAATGGCCTTTACATTAAAAAAAACCTGTTCCTGTGTGGCCTTTACATTTAAAAAAACCCTGTTCCTGTGTACTGCATTGCTAATTTCAAGTACAGAGCCTTTTGTTATTTTCCCTCCTTCATGTATTATTTTTTGAGAAAGTAATCAGCCAGAAGAAACTGCGGAAAGCATAAACTGCATAAGAAGGAAGATAAATAGGACATCCAATTTACAGAAGTAATACTTTTGTGCATGCATATTATGTTCCAACATTGTTGGTCAGGCATGATGGTGCTGGTTTTTGGAGATAGAGAGGCGCATTGGGTTGTGAGAGGGATGTGAGGGCTGCTGGCCTACAAAGAGCACAATCCTAACCATGTCTACTTAAAAGTAAGTCCCATTGTGTTCAATGGGTTGTCACTCCCTGGATAGTGTCTTTAGGATTGCAGCCATACCCTACAATCCAAAGTAACTATGGGAAGACATAAGAGGGACTAACTCTGGATTGCTCTATGTATTTCCCGTAGGTTTCCCATAGGTGGGACCGTTACTACGTTGGTGTAAAAGGTCCCATAGTTACTCTGGATTGTAGCCATCCAGAGTCATCCAAAGTCATCTAAAAGTATCTTAGAACATTAAGAAGCTGAACGTGGGAGGAAAATATTGTTTAGCGGTTCATTTTTTTCCAAAGCCTTTAAGCAATTTAAATCCTTATTGAAAAATGGTAGATAATTTTATGTAATGATTTTTGTGTTGGAGAACAAGCTGAGGTTGCTTTCCATTCATCATTTTCTAAGTCCCTCTTGCTACTGCCGTTTGCATCTTAGCAATTTGTCACCTGACTCAAGAAGATACATCCCAGTATAATAGTATTCTGTGTGGGTGGCAAGCACAGTTGTATACAAAGACATTGTATCCTAACCTCTGAAGAGGCCTACTACAGAATACGTTGTTCTGAATAACAATAAGGTGAGCCTCTGCAGTACAATCAACATGTGCCCATGCTCCCATCTTCTGGTTAAATTGCAGGGGATGATTTATGGATCATGAATGAATTCTTGTATCTAGCAGAGAAAACAATGATAAACAAACCTAAAGTCTAAGGGGCAAGAAGGAAATTTTACAAGGTAATATTGCATTGGCATCCATCAGTCTCGAAAGACTATGGTATTGTGCTCAACACTGTGTGCAAAGCACAAAGGCCTGGGTAGATTAATATGGAGAATAGTCTTTTACCCAAGCAGCAAATCCCCCCTCTTCACACCACTGAAATAGACCAATGAAACTGCAGAGCCGATACGATTGGTTCCAGCAGCTTCGCAGAGCTGGGCTAAGGACAGGAGCTCACCCTGTCTTGTGGGGACGCGGGTCTCGAACCCTGGCCTGCTGGTTAACAGGCACAGTGACTTAACCACTTGTACCACCCACAGCCCTTCAAGGTAATATGAATATAAGGTTTCAATATAAGATTTCAAGGTTTCAAGGTAACTATACAAGGTTCCAAGGTAATATGCTTCTTATCAAAATGGCCAGTTTGGATCTCCTAAACTTTTATGTAATAATATCATGTTCTGGCAATACCATGTTCTGTGGGTGGCGCAAGCGGTTAAGATGCTGTGCCTGTTAACCAGCAGGCCAGGGTTCAAGACCCGGGTTGGCCCCAGAAGACAGGGTGAGCTCCTGTCCTTAGCCCAGCTCTGCGACGCCCGCTGGATCCAATTGTATTGGCTCTGCCTTTCCATTGGACTAATTCAGCGGCGTGGAGAGGGGGGATCTGCTGCTTGGGTAACAGCCTATCCTCCATAACAATCCAATCCAGGCTTTCGTGCTTTGCATGCAGCATATGCAGCACTGAGCACGATACCATAGTCTTTCAAGACTGACGAAGGCCTGCTATGTTCTCCTTTCATGTGTATCTCTTTTCCTTCCACAAAGCATGGGATAGATTTTTAATTAAACAGAAAAAAATTACAGGTATATGTATCTTTGAGTATTTTTAACGTTACATTAGTGAAAGTCCATTATACTGTTCTTACATGTGCATTTCGCTAAGGCTAAAAGGAAAGTAAAAAGTAGATCAGAGCAAGCAGTTGTTTGCCTCAGTGTTTATATGAGGTTTAACAGTATCTGACAGGGAAGGGAACTCAAGTCATGTGACTCAAGTCCAAGTTGCTAAAAACACATATTTCTGCTGATTCTGCTGAAACACCTAGAGAACATGTCTGCAAAAATTAATACCAGGAACAACATACTCCATAAACTAAAAGGATCAAGATGGGGAGCCTAAGCCTCTACTCTCAGAATATCAGCACTAGGGTTGGTGTGTTCTGCAGCAGAATACTGTGCCCTGTATGGCTTAATAGCTGCCACACGATGCTAGACTAAATGGAACCACGAGGATCATAAGTGGTTGTATAAAATCTACTCCTACTTGCTGGTTCTCCATTTTGAGTTATATAGCACCACCAGCTCTAAAAAGGCAGGATGCCTTAGTGAAGGAGTACAACACAATTATGAGAAATTCACTTCTTCCTGTGCACGCTGATGTTGATCAAGGTTTTAATCCAGGAAGCCCTCTCTGGCACTCGCACAACAGCTAGCTAACAACTTTAACATCAACGCACAATGGAAAGCTAAATGGACTGCTAAACGCCCAGATACAGACAGACACATAGAAGATCCTACACAAAAGAAGCCAGGTTTCGACCTACTTCACCAGTATTGGTCAACTCTGCACAGGATCTGTACCCAACAAGGTGTCTGCCAGGACTCACTGTTTAAGTGGGGTTTAGCATCTCAGTGTGACAGCGGTGCACCTCAACAAAATATTCATCACAGTGTGTCCAAGTGTCCATTACACTGGCCCAGTCTCTGATCCTTTTTCAATATAAACCACTCTGTCCTTGAATAGCCGAGTGGACGGGACATTAACATTTAATCTATATATATAAAAAAGAAAAGTCGCTGACTCACTGACTGACTCACTGACTGACTCATCACCGCCCTGCCAAAACCACTGGGCCAAGAAGCATGAAATTTGGGGTGGGTGTTCCTTCGGTGACCGGTTTTCAGAAATTCCAACGGGAAGGGGGTGAAAAGGGGCGCAGCGCGTTTTCCTCCCTATACTTTGCATTGAGAATTGCTGACTCAGCAACATTCCGCCCCAACTGCTGGGCCTGAAGCATGGAATTCTGGGAGTTCCTTCTGTCACCTGAACTCCCACCAAGAACCATGTGGGGAAATTTAACCTTTCGGGGGCTGAAAAGGGGGCAACGTGTTTCTGTCCTATACTTAACATGGGAGACTGACCAACATCCAGCCAGTTTGGTGCTCGGTGCCTGGTGCAGTGGGAATGTTGTTCGGAGGAAGAGGTTGCACTGGTGAGGATGCTGCGCATGGGGGGAAGTTGCGCTTGGGGGGAAGTTGCACATGGGGAAGTTGCGCATGAGGGGAAGTTGCGCATGGGGAAAGTTGCGCATGTGGGGAAGTTGTGCATGAGGGGAAGTTACACATGAGGGGAAGTTGAGCATGGGGGGAAGTTGCACATGAGGGGAAGTTGCGCATGGGGGAAGTTGCATATGGGGAAGTTGCATATGGGGGAAGTTTCACATGGGGGAAGTTGCACATGGGGGTTGATGCGCATGGGGGGGCTGATACACATGGGAGAAAGTTGCACATGGGGAAGTTGCGCATGGGGTGTTGATGCACATGGGGAAAGTTGCACATGGGGTGTTGATGCGCATGGGGGAAAGTTGCGCATGGGAGAAAGTTGTTCATGGGGGTTGATGCGCACGGGGGGGTTGATGCACATGGGGGTTGATGCGCATGGGGGGTTGATGCGCATGGGGAGTTGATGTGCATGGGGGAAGTTTCACATGGGGAAGTTGAGCATGGGGGGGTTGATGCATATGGGGGAATGGCATACGGGAGAATTTTACTCCTGCAATGCTGGTACGCTTTTTGCTAGTTAACCATAAGTCCACGTATTTGCCATACACTAAATAAATAAACTCTAATGGTACTGACTTAGTAGACTGCGTAGGATTGGTCTCTTGGGTATTGACTAGAATCTGAAGCCACTGACTTGGTCCTCAGTCCCCATGCATGCAGACTAAAATCTGTTTGTGCTTGCTTACATATTTTGTGGTGTGAAAGACTTAATGGAACCATTGTTCAGCCTGGGCGAGACGATAATCAATGGAGCAAACCTGATATGTGTATAAAAAGACTTGTGAGTTGCAAACTGATCTGAGCAATTCAGAAAGTCTTCCCATTAAGATGCTTCCCATTAAGACGATCAGAGATGCTTCCGAGTTGTCGCAGGGCAGAGACTCATGACTTGATGCAAGTCAAGCTATTCTGGATTCATCTATCCCATATATGCAGTAGAAAAAGAAAACTGTTGCATTACAGAACATAAAACCATACCTGAACCCTGCCAGTTCAAAGATTCACATGGTCTACCTGTTCACACACGCAATGTAAGCCGTTACTTGAGGTAGCAACATCTACAGGAACGTCACTGAACATCTAATCTGCATATACTTCAACCTTTAGATTGATTGATTGATTGATTGATTGATTGATTGATTGATTGCAGAAAATGCAAGAACACACAAGGACTGGATGCAACTATGCACTGTCTCAGAGTTTGTGATGGCTAAGCACTCCAATTTGAAATTGGGCTTACGCTGCAATCCTAAACACAGTTTCCTGGGAGTAAGACCCATTGAACACAATAGGGCTTACTTTTGAGTAGACATGGTTAGGATTGTGCTCTTAGCAAACTAAGCTTCTTTTTGATTAAATTGGAGGGGGGATTTTGCAAAGGTACATTTATAGTGCAATCCTATTCACTGAGACATGTCTTCAGTGGGATTCCCCCCCAAAATGTGTATTATTTATTTATTTATTTATTTATTTATTTATTTATTTATTTATTTACTTACTTACTTACTTACTTACTTACTTACTTACTTACTAGATTTGTATCCCACCTTTCTTCCCTAACAAAAGGAAACTCAAGGCAGCTTGGATTGGTGCTTTCAGCTAGTATATATAGCACCCAATATCTGTATTAAAGATTCAGGAGCCCTGGCAAACTGAATTTCCCAAACTCCTGGCAGTGCTCTCTCTAGGCACTAAGAAGTGAGGAAGGAAGACCTTATAAAGAACACTCTGTTGTCAGGGCCACCACATTAAGTGAGAAGTGAAGAGGAAAACCTGAGGCTGTAATGTGAAAGCCATGGGTGACCTTGTTAAACAGTGGGTGAGCTTCCAAACACTCATAGATTTGCTATTATGAGCTCCCAATTTGTGTGCCTGCATCATTTACTACAGGACCTTGGAATGCACCTCATAGATCACATCATGCAGCTTTTGGGGGAGGGAGAAAAAAATATCTACACAAGAAGGGAAAAAAGCATAACATCTTGTAGATACTTCACTGCAAATCAATAGCAGCTAAAAATGTACTGTAGTTTATGCTTTCACCCCCTGACCCTGTCTCCTCAATCCTGCATAGCCCATTGATGTTCCTTCTCAGTCTTTTCCTGTTTCCGCCGGCACTCTTTATTCCCACGGGCTCTTAAGACTTTGTTTTCCTCCAAGTCTTTCTGCCTTTCCTGACTGTAACAAACTAGATTTTTCCATCTCCCAGAGTCTGTCGCAGTCATGCTTCCAGTGCCTATTCAGCCAGCAGCACTTGTCTGCCGTTAATTTCTTAGGAACTGAATGAGAATGCGCTTGAAGCCCCAGATCTGTGTAATGGCCTTAAAAGTGAACAGTAGTCTATTTTTTTCCTTTCAGTTTCTTCACTTGGACGTTTCTACTGTAATAGAGAAAATAATGAGAACTTCTTTAAGAGCCGGAGTATGAGATGCTAATCCTTAGAACTGCTGACAATTGAGAAAGTTGAATGCAAGAAAGGGAAATAAGTTATCACCTTCTTCTTCTTTCCATGCTTGACATGTTTTGCAGCCATCAACTAATATGCTGGTCTACTGTTCCTTCAAAAACTAGTGATCAGTAAAATGCAAGAATCGCGTTAGTTAAGCCTCAAATCCTATAACACTTTCCAAGGAGTAAACCCAATTATATACTGTTCCATAAAACTTACTTCTGAGTGAGAGACAAGATGGTGTAGTGGTTAGGGATTTGGACGGAGACCTGGAAAATCAGGATTCAAATCCAACCTCAGCCACTGAGCTTCTTGGGTGACCTTGGGCCAGTCACTCTTAGCCTCACCCACCTCACAGGGTTGTTGTGAGAACAAAAGGATAAAAAATTTGGAAGCCGCCTTGGGTGTTTTACTTTGCCATGGGAAAGGTAGGGTAAATAAATAAATAAATAAATAAATAAATAAATAAATAAATAAATAAATAATTCTGAGTAGATATGCAAGTTACTTCTGGTGTAACATCAATGGTAGTTCTTTGTTAGGTTATGGCCCCAATCCAATCCAACTTTCCAGCCCTGGTATAGCTATGCCAATGAGGTTTATACTCAAGGTCCTAACCAAAATAAAAAACAAAAACACATGGGGTGCAATCTAATCTAGACCATCACAACTCTTAGTTTTCCCGTTCCTGTGATGATGTAAAGAGACAAGGGGCAGTTTGTGCTCTAGCCTAATCCACCCCCAGGAGTGACTTACAGCACTTTTGTGACACCCCAGGTCAGCATAGGACTTGTGCCAAAGTTTAGGCTGGCCTAACTACAGATTAGGATTGCAGTCATTGTCCCTGCAAAATGTAGGACACCAAAGAAAAATATAGGACATGACAATATAAAAATTAAAAACACTCAAAATTAAACCCACACTTTTATGTGGTTAAATTCAACTCCATATTGCTTATTATTAAATTATAAGCAATTATATATAATTTATTACAAATAATTTATGAATTACAAGGAAGCTACATGCTGCCTGCTCTCAATGAAAAAGAGGACAACGATTTATTCCAGGACCCAAGGTTAAAATCCAGGTCATGTCCTGGAAAAAAGAGGACATGTAGTCACCCTGTGCACGCTCCACAAGGTATGGAAATGTGTGTTCCCTTGCTTTGGTGTTTCATTGCAGTTGCACTGGTACTGGAAATTTGGATAGAATTACAATGCAATTCTATTGCACTGTTGAATGCTGTTTTGCACCTGCCAAAATTTCATCTTCTATACAATGGTTAAATGTATAATCATCGTGTCTTCCTTTGTATCTGGTCACTCCAACTTTACCAGAGCCACTTCTGTGGGAGTAATTACGTTGCTACAGATGCAATCCTATAGAGTGGCATAGTCAAAAGGGTGCAAAGCTCTATTACAGGGAGTGTCTCTGTGGCCAGGAAGTGGCCCTTCTACTTCAGAGCCATTCTGAGTAGGGGGAAACAAAACGGTAGCAAATCCCACTGTTTTGCTCTCCCTGCATGGAATGGCTTTGAAAAGGAGGGGTGCTGTTTGCATGCCACAGTGTAGCTCCTGCAAAATTTAGTCCTTTCCACAACCTTCCAAGTACATGCTGTTATGCTTGTTGAGATGTCAATGATGCCATAGTACGGTTCCAATTCTCTCATGTTAAGCTGAGCTAAAATAAAAATTATAAGCTGTCCTCTGTTAGTTGACTAGCACATCACAATAATGTAGTAAACAGTTGCCTCTTTTTTGTATTTCTGCCAGCTAAATGTATCATTAATTTTTTTTCCCTTTTCTTCTCAACATAAGCTGAGCCTACACAGCTGAGATGATTCATATGATAGGTAAGTACAATACAGTGGAACCTGGGACACTATATTCTTTTTATCCATATACTAGGGAAATGTACCTGCATTGCAGGAGTAAAATGCCGCCACAGACACCATCCCCCATTGCGCAACACCTACCCATGTGCATCTCCCTCCCATGTGCACCAACCCTCCCATGCGCACCAACCCACCATGCACACAAAATCCCCATGCACATCACCCTCCCCTGTGCACCAACTCCCACATACACACCAACCCCAAAAGCACACCAATACCCATGCGCATTACCCTCCCATGAGCACCATCTCCCCCAGTGCAACATCCCCTGTGTGCACCATCCCCCCAGTGCACCCTCTCTCGCAGTACGTCAGCTGGATTTTGATTATCCAGTCTTCAATGTTAAGTATAGGACAAAAACATGTTGTACCCCTTTTCTGCCATTTAAGGGTTAAATTTCTCAACATTGGTTCTTGGTGGGTGTTGATATAACATAAGGAACACCCTCCCCAAATTTCACGCTTCTCAGTCCGGGGGTTGGGCTAGAGAGTCCCTCAGTCAGGGATTTTTCAATGCAAAGTATAGGGAGGAAAACGTGTTGCGCCCTTTTTCACACCCTTCTGGTTGGAATTTCCAAAGACCTTCACAGAAGGAACACCCTCTTCAAATTTCACACTTCTAGGTCCAGCGGTTTTGGCTGGATGTTGATGAGTAAGTGAGTGAATGAGTGAGTCAATGAGTTTTGGGGTTTGATGCACATGGGGGTTGATGTACATGAGGGGTTGAAGCGCATGGGATTTTGATGTGCATGGGGTGTTGATGTGCATGGGGGATGTTACGCATGGGGGATGTTATGCATTCAGGGTTGATGTGCATGGGGGAATGATGTGCATGGCAGGATGTTGCGCAAAGGGGGATGTTGTGCATTCAGGGTTGATGTGCATGGGGGATGATGCGCATGAGCAGTTGTTGCATATGGGGGAAAATGTGCATGGGGACATTGTGCATGGGGGATGTTTTGCATGGGGGGATGATGTGCAATGGGGGGATGATGCACAAAGAGGGGATAATGCACAATGGGGGATGACAAATGGGGGTATTTTACTCCTGCAGCGTGGAATGTTTCACTAGTTTTTCATATAATTTGTGCAGGCCTATGAGAACAAATGCCAACTATAGGTAGTGGCATTACTTTAGGGCTTGCATCAACTCATGTGGAAGGCCAGCATGTCACCTCCATGATGAATCTCCTCATCTGCATAGGCAGGCCAGTTACCAGGTGATGCGCATAGGAATTTTTTTTTTGCTATAACTTTTGTTAGATTAGAAATATTTCAGTGCAGTTTGTTTCATTTCATTCTGCATGAAATGATGCATTGAATGATATATGATGAAAGTACCAAGATTTAAAAAATGTTGACCAGTAATGGTGTCACCCTTACATTTGCATCACATGCAATGGACCGCACGCCCTGAACCCCATTTATGATGCCACTGACTAGATGACCTCAGCCAGGTAGAAATTGTGAGATGGCATTACTGTAGTTCATTTTCAAAATGGTCTGAGAGGTCCTAATCATGAAATAATTGGGTTTAATTTGTAGTCCTAATGATTAAGGAAAAAAAGACAAAATAATGAATCACCTTTTTAAATGTGTTATTTCTTTTATATTAATACTCTGGTGATATTATCAAAACATGATTCAGTTATAGGTTGAGTCTTTAAAAGATTGTTATTACACACAGCGTGGGAAATCATCATGAGAACACCTTGTCCTTTAATTAATGCAAGCTTAAAATACATGCTGTGAATACAGTGGATTCTTCCTGAGTGTCCTAGGTGTTAGTGGTGTGCTATTGCTCACAGTTCACACCATCTTTGTCAAGAGAACTGCCTGATATAAGTACAGTATAGGCCAATTTACAACCCAAATATTTAAGGGCTGCAGTCATGTGCCACAAAATTTTGTTTCTCAAGCCAAGTCTTTTGGGTGAGAGCCATGAAAGCCGACTGGGAGGCAGTATATGTCCAGAACACTTCTCCAGCCCATGATAGGATCCACCTGGAATGTTGTTAGTTCTTAAATACAGAACTCATTTACAACTGAAAAAATCTCCTTTGGGGTTTAGAAAATAAACCACCTTGAATAAAGCCAAAGAAATAAACCAATGCCCAGAAAGACAGTATATAAATACCAGTTATTGTAGAGCAAGGAAAATGGTAAATTGATTTTGAAATTATTTTTGTTTTTTCTCCCTCCATCTAAGGTTGCCATACGTTCCAGAAAAGCTGGACCATCTCGGTTTGGGGGGATTGTGTTCACATACTGGCAAATTAGACAGGGGGTCCTGTCCCGGTTTTGTGGAAGAGAATTAACCCTATCCCTGCCCCCTATAGCAACTTACCCCAACTTAGGAACAGCTGGGTTAAGCAATCAGTTCCTTTCACATTGTCCTATGCTGTAATAGTTTTCAACGTTTTCATGTTCAGGAGTAACTGTAGCTCAAATTTATTTAAGGGATCACTTCTTAATTTATTTTATCATGCCTGTGATCTATTTAAGGTAAAGCTTTGATTCGCTTGGCGAAGACAATAACTCTGTAGCTCTTTCCACTCCTAAAAATGCTCTAGGGTGCATACTGGTACATACATGAACTCTCAGGGAATCCAGTGTGCCACCATATACCAGGACCAAATACAATGCCATATACCTAACAATAACCCCGGTGAGCTCCAGGGCTCCAAGGAGCACACATTTAGGAATACTGCAAACTCTACCTTGTTGTGGAGTCCCCATTACAAACATCTAATGGGGAATTGAGGATAATAATAAACCTTTATTACGGTCTTAGACCAGCACAAAACAGTAAAAAAACAGCTTAATTACAAATATCCAAAAGGAAAAGAGCACAATGAAAATGTAGAAATTATCAATATAAAGTGCAAAGGTCATATAAAGGTCATATATAAAATCATATATAAAAGCCTTGGGTTAAAACCTCAGCCAAAATTGCACATAAAATAATGGCCTAATGTATAGAAAATGATAAAAATTGGCAGTCACTTAAACTGAAACATTCATAGCTGCGATCCTGATTCTCATGGCAGCAGCAAGAAATTTTGCAACAACATACACGGAAGTTGGATTTCTGTCAGTCAAGAGCATGTGCAAAAGTTGACAGTTAGATCTCCCGGGCAGATTAGACAGCAGTGGATAAATAAGCAGAGTGCGCAGATCTTTATAAAAAGTGCAACGTAAAAGAACGTGCTCCGTAGTTTCAACCTCATCCTGTCCACAAGGGCAAAACCGCTCATCATAAGGGATTTTCTTATATCTACGACAGCAGAGGGTAGGGTGTTGAAGCGAGCTAGAGTGAAAGCCCTCCTATAACTATATATTTCTAGATGGGTCAGGTATAGCACTGTGGCCTGTGGTCTAAACTTGGCTTTAAGAAAAGGATCTGCAACACTTGCGAGGTCATTCTGCCATTCAATGTCTCGTATACGTTGTTTGATGACTAACCTAGCCCGTTCAAGACCCAGAAGGGGCAAATCACACATTGAGAGCCCCAACTGTGCTAGTTTTTTTTACATGTTCTTTAACCAGCCATGATGCATATCATCCCTTAAAATTAGAGTAACAATACCTTCTGAATTGAATAACAGCCTGAGCCAAAAGAAAAGAATATTTATCCAGAACATGGCTTCAACTTTGATCTGCCCCGTCTCCAGCCGAATCTTAGCATTGGAGACATCTTTGGGGACACCTAAAATCGCCCTCAAGAATTTGGATTGTACACGCTCTAGCACTTTTATATTAGCTAGAGGGCCAAGCTGTGAGCCATATCGTAGCTGGGCTAAAACTTTAGCGTGGAATAGTTTAAGAGCAGCCGAGATAGAATTGCCGCCTTTCGTTTTGATATAATGGATTATGGCTGTTGCACTTTTTGGGGCATTTAGGGCAAGATAAGCTCCATGGGCATTCCTAGAGTTATTGTTTTGGAATATCACCCCCAAGTATTTAAATTGGGCAACTTGTTCTATCCTATGCTCATATATTTTCCAGACATGGGTATTAGTTCTTTCTCCAAAAGCCATTACTTTGGTTTTATCGTAATTGATTTCTAGTTGATTCTCTTGGCAACAAATTGCTAGGGCCTGTAGAGCTCTCTGCAGACCGACTGGAGTCCTGGAGATGAGAGCTGCACCATCTGCATATAACAGCAAAGAAAGATGTCTGTGAGCTATTTTAGGAGGATGGTACTCAGATTTGGTCAGATGCTCCACTAGAGTGTTAATATAAAAGTTAAACAGGAGAGGTGCCAGGATACAGCCCTGCCTGACTCCTCTCTGCGTTGGAATTATTTTTGAAAGGTGGCCTTGTGGAGTGCATCTCACTTGCAATGAGGTGTTATTATGCAGGGCCATAATGAGAGCGAGCAGACGCTTATCAATATTTGAGTCCATGAGTTTCTCCCAGAGTTTAACTCTGGGTACTGAGTCAAAGGCAGCCTTGAGGTCAACAAAAGCTACATACAGTTTCTTGTATTTCCCAACAAGGTGCTGCAAGACCAAACACTGATCGATGGTTGAACGGCCATGTTGGAAGCCTGCTTGTTCATCTGCTAAAACCTGCTCTTGCTCCATCCAGTCCTTCAGTTTGTCATATAGATGTCTCACGTAGATTTTACTGATGATGCTAAGAAGACTAATCGGCCTGTAACAGGATGGATCATCTTTTGGGCCCTTTTTGTAGATTGGTACTATAATAGCGGTATTCCAATCCTCAGGAATTTGGCCAGTCTGGTCAATATGAGTAAATAAGGATGCAAGGATAGGAGCCCACCATTTCAAGTTAGATTTTATAGCTTCAAGGGGTATTAGATCTTTTCCAGGCGCTTTGCCACTTTTTAGTTGGTCAGCGAGCTTATAAATTTCCAGCTCTGTTACTGAGGCCCAAGGTGAAGGAATTGAGGATAGTCATCTGAGGATAGCTAAAGGCAGCTAATGGATTTATAATTTTTTATGGATTAGTTAACTGATGGCTACTCTTGTGGAAGCTCATGAATTACATGTGAACATTTCAGGTTCATGCAATCCAATTAGCAAAATAAATGTGAGGGCTGAAGGTTGACTTGAACTTATGCTGGAACATTTGCATGATAGCTTCTTCCTCCCCACATGCACAACTTGATCTTATCCAAAGTATTGGCAAAAGTGATCCTACAGTGTGTGGATCTTTTTTTTTGCAAGTCTGACAATGGATAAAGCTAACTCTTAGCAGGTAGAAAGCAACTGTTCTTAATTCAGCATAGCACCATGCAAAGGGCTGTTGCTCACATTTCTGTTGTGTGTGTTTTTTAGGTGGTGTCTTCAACAGTGAACTAATTTCTTATTCCTTCTTTTGCAGTGTTGAAAAGGAGTACAGTGCTCCCTCCTTATCTGCAATTTGGTAGATTTGACTTGGCTCTGTAGGTTCTCACCTAACCTCCCAGACTGAATGGAAGCACCTTTCCAATGCATCTAGAAGGTTTTCTGAGATACGAGGAGGCCACACTTTGCCTACCAATACCAATTTGCCTCAGAATACCTCTGGATGTGATTAGGTGGCACTTTTAGTGATGTCCTGATGTAGGGTGGCCATAATTTTCTTTCTCAAAATCAGGATAGGACTCTATGTTACACTTGCCAGTATGTGAACACAATCCCCCCAAATTCAGACTATCCTTTTTTGGGGGGACATATAGCAACCCTATCCTGATGCCCCCTTGTGGATTTAATTAACCACAGATTTTGGTACAATTGGTGGTCCAAGAATTGATCCCCTATAGATACCAAGGACCAACTGTATATACTTTGACTCCTCATAATCATCACCTCAGCTTGACATAGATCCATTTAGCCTATGTACTCAATGAGGTTGTCTAAACTTGCATTTGTGAGCAGGGCATTGTCCATCTTCCCTGTTATTTGAAACTATTTTTTTGGTAAATGGAATTTTGTACTAATAAAGGAATAGATTAATTGCAACCATATATTATGTAATCACTGCTTGTTGAAGCAGGCGGCAGAAGTAATTTATTTTAATTACATAGTGTCCCTGCAGAGAGAGATGAGTTCATTTGAAGCAATGCTCCAGTCTAAAGGTGTTGTTACATTACCATCCTGCTCTTCTGAAAATCAATCATCATGTGTATATTTGTGGTAGTGATTGTGTTCAGACAGAGACCATGAGATAGGATGAAAATGAATTTCAAGGAGTAAATTGAAAAATACATCCAATGAAATTGTGGATCCCTTATCAAACAGTTTTGAATTTGAACATAAACTTGCAAATAGGACAATTATTATTATTAATTATCATTGTTATTAATAATAATAATTACCATACACACACACACACACACACACATGTTGCATGATCAAATTAATTCAGACTCAAGGAAGCTAGTTTTTGGCAGAAGCTCATGAATATTGTTTTATGTTATAAGAATAAGTCTATTAATTGGAGGACCCAACCCATTTGCAGTCTTACAAGTAGCAACAGCAGGAAAGCTAATAAGCAGAATGGAGATGGGGAGGACTGAAGATGAGTGAACTCATCTACTCTCCCTTCTTTCTTCTCCTGCCACTGACCAAAGAGTGACTGTGTCGGCTGACTCTAACACCTGATAAATATACTGCTCTGCTTGGCTGTTGTTACTCAAACAGCATCACAGGCCTTCCTTACACTTGAAGTCTGGTTCTTAGCGCAATCTCAGTGCAATCCTAACCCCTGGTTAGGCTGGCAACAAATCTATGCTGGCATGGAGGTGTCACAAAGTGCCGTAAGGCACTTCTGAACCAATTCTGGGGGGTGGGAGTGGGTTAGGCCAGTGCACAGAAGTACTGAGTATATATATACACTGTACATTACAGTATAATAATAATATAATATACTGTACAATATACAATAATATACTGTACATTAAGCCACTGGTCCATTTAGCTCAGTAGTGGTTGTACTGATTGGCTATGGCTGTCCAAGTTTTCAGACAGAGAATCTTTCCATGCCCTATAGAGATACTGGGTATTGATCCTGGGACTGGCATTGCATCTCTAAATTGCTCCAGTCTCCATCACTGCTTCGGTTCTGGGAACCCTTAGATCAAACAGCTACAGTTCTTGGGGACCTGTGAAAACTAGCCAGGGAAGCTGCAAAATCCCACTGCCCTATGCAATGTGTATATATGTAGCCCAAAGCCATGGAATAATTACCCCTGCTAACTGGGCAAGAGACACTCTTTCAAGTGGGTGTTCCTCTTTTATTTAGCAGGGGAAGAGTAACTGGCCCTACACACCCCAGCAATGTCTGTTCTAGTGACTTCTGCTGGTGTTCTTTTTGCATTTTAGATTGTGAGCCCTTTTGGGACAGGCACCCATTAGCTATTAATTTTTTTTCATTTTCTTGTAAACGGCTTTGTGAACTTTTCAGCTGAAAAGCGGTGTATAAATAAATACTGTAGATAGATGTTCCAGTAGGACAAGGAAGAAAGGAAGATGCCAGGTGATAATTATGGGAGCCATACTTTTAGATATAATCCACAGCCTTTTATATGTCTATTTCTAAGTGTGCTTATGACGTCATAATGATAATCTAAAGCAGATACAAAGGGGCCTACCACTGATCTGTGCAAGTAATTGATATGTGCCAAAAAATCTAACACCTCACCATGCCTAGTGAAGATATGAAGTTTGCCCCTAAAGAGTCTGTGTTTACTGCAATCCTAAAGACACTTTCCTGGGAGTATGACCCATTGAACACAATGGGCACAATCCTAACCATGTCTGCTCAAAAGTAAGTCCCATTGTGTTCAATGGGACTTACTCCCAGGAAAGTGTCTTTAGGATTGCAGCCATAGTGGCTTACTTTTGAGTAGACATGGTTAGGATTGTGCTCTAAATCAGCATCTTGGCATAGTTTAGGTTTTTTGTTTTAGCCAAAAGAAACATTGTAATGAGTTTGGATTAGCATTTAATTAACTTCCCATTGCTTCCTCTATTCTACCGTTTTAAGAGAAAATCATAAATTAGTACCCCGAATCGTTGAGCTAAACTCAATCTCTATATTTTAATATATTATGTTTTATCCTTTGTATCATACAAGAGAGGGCTTTTAATTTTGAGAGATTATTTAAGAGTCTTTTGCAAAAGGGAAAGAATGTTTTCAAGTTCTTATTGGAGGATCTAAAACGATATTTGTTTAACAGGACCTCAGACACTTTTTAATATGTCCCTGGATGGGAAGGTTTGAACTGATCCAGTTAGGGAACAATCCAGAAATGCACTTGGGTTCCCCTATCTATCACAGGGCTGACCCAACTGCAAGATGGGTCGCCCTAGTTATTCTGGAAAAGGCTTGGGGCAGCCTAAGGCAACACAGGCTGCCCCAAGACAGGTGGACCTGGGCTGCCCTAGCTGGGCCACCCTAGGCAGTCTAGGAGAGGCATGTTGAAGCATGTTTAGCATTGCCTAGGGCAGTGCAGTTACTCTGTATCCAGGGCAGAAATGCCCTCTTCCAGCTCCTCAGAATTATACCACCTCAGGAGCAGGTATAGTAATGAGTAGACCCATAAGGCCTGAGTAAGAATGGCAGTGTTGACCAAAAATCTGAGTTCTTGGCCAGACTATTTGCAACCCCTGCCTCTCAACCTCAGGATATGGAACAACTATGGCAGCCACTAACCTGTGAATACAGCAGGCCACTCCAAGTATTCACCCTCCACTAGAGGTACTGCTGCACTGCATTCTCAGGCTGCAGCTGTTACTGGTTGTCAGGAACTTCTGGACTTCCCTATAAGGCTGGCACCACAGCTGTTCCTTATTCAGGGTGATCTGAGGGAGTCTCCTCAGGAGCAAGCCCTCCCCAGGTGTCACTTGATGCCTACTTAGCATGCACTGGAGCAGTTCGGGCAGCCCCGGCGTCCTAACTCTTTGTGCCCTTAGAGGAGTTAGTGCTAATCTCTTGATTGCAAGGATTGTCCAGGATCTACACTGTGCTTCTGAATATAAATTAGAAAGAAGATATGTACAAAATGAAGAGGACTAAAGGATTGAGGTTGATCTGAAGGGCTACTAATATAATCTATATCTTGTTTCACATTTTGAATTTGAGAATGTGCCTTCTGGATTAGTAGAGTTACAAGGAGTATTAGCTTTATGTGTGCTCTCTCTCTCACACACATGCACATGCCATAGTTTTGTCCGATCTTCCACCCACATGAAACAGTAGTTAATAAGAAAAAAGATAAGTAAGCACAGCAACTTCACATCTTTGTGATGTGTAATTTGACCATTATAGTCATCTAGAGAGGATCTTCCTTTTATAATTGGCTCTTGAGGGAAAACAAAAAAGGCTTATAACATCTTTTAAAGCCAGATTGTCTCATTTGCCTGTACATGATCACAATCCCCCAAAATTTGGACTGTCCCTGTTTTTCAGGACATATGGCAACCTAATCCTGCAGCAGGGAGTATTGGTCCTCATTTTCAACAGTGGTGGCTTTCATAGAAGTTTGGCTACTATTATATGTCAGGCCTATCAGTCAGCCATGAATAGTGCACCTAATCTGTGTGAAACTGCTGTCTTCAACTGGAGACACTATACTGCATATGAATAGAAAGTAAAGGTTGTATTATTTAGCAAAAGTATTTGCGCTTGTCTGATTTTGCATTTTTTATTCACAGAATGAACCTTCTTAACTGCAGTCACTACCTTCCTCCTTATTGTCTAGTAACAGGCTTGCAAAATGGAGAAGGCTGATATAACTAAGCATCATTCTCTGCATTTCCAGTGACTAGGTATTCATAGAGACAAGTTTCCATCCATCCCAGGACCTAGATCAAAAGCCGGAAGTGTATCATATAACTTTTTGGACAAAGCCCTCTACTTTAGTTGACTTGAGCCAAAGGACTTATGCTTGCATAAGGTTACCAGATTGCTTACTATAGCTTGAAGCTTTGGTGGACTGAATGCATTTTATTACACTATGTCAGACAATACAAGAGACAATGAATCTGCAAAGTAGCCGGAGTCAAATAACATAAGTGAAGAGGAAATGGTTTAAGAAGAACACTTACCCATCAATCAGTGGTACAGAGATTTGATCTCTGAATAATCGCCTGTCAAACCAAAAGATAACGCTGCTCTTATTTCTCCCATGGTAATGGTAGCAGGTTTTACACAGCAGTTCCTACTTTAAAAAGCAGAAATTTTCACGGACATCCTTATATGGCCAGTCTTGCTCTGAAGGGCAACATTTACATTCTGCCAATGAACCCCCTTGAGTCATTTAGGAAAGCTATAAGGGAGGTTATTTGAAAAGGGCACTATTACGGATTCAGAACAAGAAGTACACAAGTTGCACAATTCCAGAACAAAACAACAGGCAGGGAGCTTCCTTGTATATTGTTATAGTAAGACCAAGAAAGAGCCTCTTTCCAATGCAATTAACTGGTATTTATTATCAGAAAGATCTTGTTCTACAAAGTACTTAACTCCCACGTAGAATGTAGTCATACAGCAATTTCCTCTGATGTTAGCGACAGAGACACATTTGAAGTACAGAGTTTCTTGGAGTACACACACTTTCTTATTCCAGAACTGGGGGTGTTGCAAACATTCCAGGAGGGACATTCAAGTACGTCAGTACCCTTGCTAGACTACTTGCAGGCAAGATCAGCATGAAACCAGCCCTGCTTGCAGTCTATTGTGAGTGGAAGAAAAGGACTTTATAACCCCGATAAAAATAAACTCCCCTTTCTCCCATTCTAAGGCCTTCCAGAAAGCAACCTTGGGAAATTTCCCTTGCTCCAAGCATTCTAGCGCCCAGTAGTGCATCCTTCCCCGTTACAGATCACTACCTTGTCATGGCAAAGGGGCTTGTGTAACTCAAGGATATGAGCTATGCCATGTAGGGCCACCCAAGATGGACAGGTCAAAGTGGAAAGTTCAATGTAATCCACTGGAGAAGCAAATGGTAACGTACTCCAGTAGCTTGCCAAGAAAAACCTTTGGACATCAGTATCAAAAGGCTAACTTGCAAAAGGAAAAGGGGCAGCATAGGACGAGGTGGTTAGGTAATGTCACCGAAGCAATGAATATGAATTTGGACAAAACTTCAAAAGTGAGTGGAGGGCAGGGTGGCCTGGTGTGCTGCAGTCTATGAAGTCATGAAGAGTCACACATAACAATTAAACAACGAGCATCCTTTCCCTGAAGAGTACAATAAAACATTGCAGTATCACTCTTAGAAAAATGGTGCCGCATTCATGAGTATGTGTATGTGTTTGAGTACAAAGGATTGGGGAAATGTTTTCTAGGCTTCATTGTATTCCCACCAATGCAGGAAATTCAGAGTGGGCAGCACTAAATGCCGGAACCCATCATGAATCAGAGCTTTTGTTAATGAACTAATTAAAGTCTGATCAAATTGGACCCAACTGCATTTGTTTCTAGTGAGCCAAATCTGAATTGTCCAAGGTGTTCCAGCCATGGCCAGTAAGTTCAAATGACTACACTGAACTCAGTGTTGAAGCCCAGACAGCCACCAGTGCTCCAGCTGGTATCTGGCATTCAAGTTGGCAAGGTATTGCTGGATCAGGGCATTGGTTTGTAAAATACTTTTACTTATGCCTGGAATTTGCTGCATAAAATGGATCATTTGCGCATTAGCAGGAGCCAAAACACAAAGGAGCCATGTTTATCAGGGTGCAGTCCTAACCAACCTAGAATCATAGAATCCTAGAGGTGGAAGGGACCTAGTAGGTCATCTAGTCTAACCCCCTGCCTGCAGCAGGAAATCCTCCTAGAGCATCCCTGACAGGTGCTCACTGAGCCTCTGCTTGAAGATCCCCAGTGAGGGAGAGTCCACCACCTCCCTTGGGAATCTATTCCACTGTCGAACCGCCCTCACTTTCGAAGCTTATGGCACTGGATAGTTTCCTGCATTTGAGGGACAGTCAAGGAGGTCTCCTTAAGGTAAGGCAATATTTATTCCCTTACCTTGGAGTTGCATGGCCTTTACCCTGGTGCTGGAATATTGAAGCTGAAATATTGGTTAGGATTGTGCCCTCAGTCTCTTAAGAATCTGAGAAGTTATCCTGTTTAAGATGTTTTTTAAATGTCTTGTTCACTTCTAGACAAGCTGGAAAGGACAATGCAATTAGTAATTCCTTGTAAATCAATAGGCCATTTAGCTACAAAAATAGCTACCGAAGTTACAACATTCATTCACTGTGAAGACAGAGCAATTTATTTATCCTAATATCAAGAATATTCTGAAAGCTAAAGTTAAATATCTTTAAAATAACTGAAAACTTACTGAGAAATGTTTAAAATGAATGTTAGTGTGTGCATGCACACATATGCACATGAATATATTTTCACATTGCTGCCTTCCTTTTTATTTTGGGATATCATGTTCTTTCTTTTCAGATACCCCAGCAGCATTTTGTTATTTGTTCTTAACATGATTATTAGCTGTCTTTCCAAAGCTCATGGTGGCCTACATATAAAAACAACAACAACAAAACTCCACAAATACAAAAATGCATTCCAAAATAACAGTGCAAACACTAAGTAAAACTAAGCACCTGTGTCAGAAGCTAATTGAAAAAGACATACACGTTCCAACAAGCTCAGGGAGACAACAGAGCTGTACACCTCCATAGGGTAAACACTACAAAGTCTGAGGACATTAGTTATAAAAGTTTCCCTTCTATCTACAGAGTTCTCAATTCATAGGCAGATAATATCCATAGGAGGGTCTCAAAAAATAGTCAGAGCTGGGGCTGGCATTATACAAGATGGGGGGGGGGTCTTTGAATAATAGGCTGGCGGGTACACACTGTATACATGGACCTCAGAGCCTCTAGTGCATGTGTATTAATGATGAGTTTCTAACTGATTTATTTATTACCTTGATCGATTGAAGAGAGTTATACCCTGCCTTTCCCATGCTCAAGGCAGCTTTTAAAAAAATCCTTTTTGTCTTAACAACCCTGTAAGGTGGGAAATTGTTCTATGGGCAACTTATAGAATTCTTCTGTTCCAGATGGAATATATTCACACTGGCCATCAGTGCAGTTTTCAGGTCATCTGAGTTGCCAACACTTCTGGCTCTGTTGTCTTATGACAGCTTTATTAGCTTTCAATCTTCCATTCAAAAGTTGGAAGCTTTCAATTATTAGCTTTATTAGCTTTCAATCTTCCATTCAAAAGTTCCATTCAAAATTCCAGGCCTTTTCCTGCTTAGCTTTCTTTGACAGCCCCTTTGCTCAACCACTGGACCATCCCTGGTGCCCAGGCAGAGCAATATTGTTCTAAAAATAGACAACATATTGTGAGAACCATAAGTCAAAACTGACATTTTCTAAACATGAGAGTACAGTTTGGGGTTTCCTAACCCCAGCCCGGCAGTCAGATATGGCCCATGGTAAGCCTCTAACCAGCCTGAAGCCAGCCTCTGGTCTCCTTATATCCTCTGACCCAGTTTGCCCAAACACAACTGGAACTGTAATGGTGGGGTGGGAAAATGAGGGTCCATTTAAGTGTCTGCTTTATTTCTGTGCAGTGCGTTGGTTCATACGGAACTCTTGGAAATTTGATCCCACATATTCATTAATCTAAGTTCTATTTCAAATGTATTTATTTAAATTTTCTATTTAATTATTTTTTTTTCAACACTGTGCCAGATATTTGATGTAGCACTTTGGCCCAAAACTTTGGAGACCCCTAGTACAGTTAACAAAGCTACCTTTTAAAACTTCCTTTTAAAACACAGTGAAGTTTAAAAATAACTTTGGATGTTTGCCGTGAATTGCTGCTGAAGGACAAATTAGGTAGAAGCCATACTCATTTATCAGTTCCACTTTCCCTTCAAGCAGCTTTCATGTCAGCTCAGTTTTGGGCACCTGACAGAAAATGCCAAACAACACATGTTCCTCTGGCTCTGATTTGTTTGTTTTCATTGTGCAGCATTTAATTATCGCAATGCATGCATGCATGCCTGGTCAAAGGCAGCAAGTGCTTAAATGTGTGGCTGAAATTTATTTAATGACACTGTCATTATTAATGGCATCTGAAAAGACCAAGCTTCTTGCTACACATGGATCCTGTGGTTGTGTTCTGTGTCCTTAAAAATAAATCTTGGATGAGATATGGACTTTCTTGTTTGTTAATTGTGGTTTTTACCACAGAATGTCTATTGTTAGATTTTTCTTTCTGGGTTGTGAATAGGGTGCAGTCATAACCTAGGCCGGCACCACTCATTGGTCTTCCCATTCCTTTGCTTATGCATGGAGCTAAGTGCATGTGTGTGCGCTGGCCTAGCTGTCCACCCCCAAGAGTGGTGCAAAAGTATTGCATTTTTGTGACACCCCCAGTTCAGCACAGGACTTATGCTGAAGCTTAGGCTGGCCTAAATGGAGTTAGGATTGCAACCAATGTTATTTTTAAGCATGCCTTGCTTGGAGTATGTTCTACTGAATGAAATAGAACCAACTTTCAAATAAAGATGGACAACCTGGCTCAGAAGATTCTGGCTCAATTAACAAAAACACAATTTGGTGACTTACACTAACTTGAGTTTTACATGTTTTAAAATCAAAAGTGACTTGGGAGTATTTCCCAGGAGCAAGTGGAAACTCAGAGAATTGAGGCTTGCCACTACACTTTTGGCTTGCCACTCCATTTGGTTTCTCTCTCTCTCTCTCTCTCTCTCTCTCTCACACACACACACACACACACACACACACACACACACACAACCTCAAGGAATGTACTTCAGCAAAATTTCCAAAGAAAGTAACAAATTCATGAAGGCAGTGGTTGCAGCCAGAGTTTTGGATAAGGGAAATGTTTTGCCCAACTCCCCACCCATTTGCATTGCAGGCTACTGATCAACTCATACCCAATGGAATCACACAGGAAATTCAAACATACATTGTCATGTTTCTTATGATGTTATGATATTATGTCTGTTTCATTAACAGCACAAACCTTTACATGTCTAGAGGTAAGTCCTGTTAAGATGTACTCCCAGGTAAGTGTGCACAGGATTGCAGCCTTGAGAAATGTTTATAGAAGACATTTTGTTGCGGAAATATTAGTTATGGTTGGATGTATCCAACATCACTTTGAAAGATCTTCGGACAGCCATTTTCAACCATTGTGTCATGGCACGTGGATGTGCCATAGATGGTCTGCAGGTATGCCATGGGAGTTTGGAAAGGATATTGTTATTAGGAGCCCTGTTTTCAGCATGGTGTGTCTTGTCACTTGTAAAAAAAACCCAGTTGTGCCTTGACATTTTTAGTGTGTTATCAGTGTGTCATGAGATGGAAAAGGTTAAAAATTGCTGCCTTTAGGAGACAAACTGAATGAGAAAGTTCTCCATAGTATACAGAAAAAAAAATAAAATTCACCTCTATCTTTGGGTTTCTATGGACACAACCTTGGGAAACAGATTCCTTTGCTTGAAGATATTGCAGCTGAAGCCTGATTGACGATTTAAAAGTTCTGAACCATTTGTGGTGATGCTCAAATGACCTTTAAAGCTAAATGGAAAAGGAATTAAGTGTGGGGATTAAATGTTGGTCTCATTTTTAATATGACGAGATAATAATGGCCAATAATCCCCACAGTGCAAGGATACTCTGGACTTCAAAAATAATATGTTTTGTTATAGTCACAGTAACAAGAGTTACATTCATTCATTTGGGTATATTTGGATAGGTTGCACTTCCCCACTTGGTAAATATAGCAGTTCTTTGCAGAGAGATGGTATAATTAAAATATTGTTACATTCTGTTGTGCAACAGAACTCTTGAATCAATTAAGAAGACAAACTGGAGGAAAATAGACTCCTTAATGAAGGAACCATGAAGGAAAGAATGTGCTCTCTCTCTAGGAACTATCAATAAAAGTGTCACGGATGGAAATTATAGGTGCATCTTGAAATAACAGTGGAAAATTACTGAAAGGCAAAATATGATCTGAAGCACAAAGAAAAAAGTGTTCTGATTAATTACCAACTATTTTTAAGTTACTTAAAAATTATAGAGGTTGCATATAATACCTTAATTTACACACTCTCTGTATAGCGTATATACAAGTTGAGTCTCAACATTTGTGAAGGTTCATTCCCAGAAACATCAGAGGATTTTTTTGTATTAAACAAAAGCAAGTAAAAGATCAGGCAAGTAAAAGATTTGTATAAAACAAAAGCAAGTAAAAGTTTTTAAAATAGCCTGCTTACATAATAACACAACAAGGAGGCAATTGATCCACTTTCCTCTTCCACCTGAAATTTTTTGTTTCAGGTGGGAGCCAGACCTCTCCCTTCCCTCTGGGGTGCATAAGGATGAAAGTGTGAATCACTTTCCAATAGCTTTGTATTCTGTTGTGTTCTCCAGGGGTAAGGGAGTGTGCTGCCTCCCAGCTGAAATGAAACTCTTCTAAACTCCAGAGAGGGAGAAGGAGGTTGACTGATTACTTGCCTGCCATGTTACCTTGAAAAACAGGCTATTTTTGAATCTAAAGGGATGTTTAACTTTTAACGGGCCAACCTCATTCGCACTGAGATAAAAATGCTGGTGAAAAATCCACTGATGTTTGGGTGATACGTGTGTTTGCAAACATGGGGAGAAAAATTATTTATATACTCTCAATCAGGAGTCAAGTTCAAAAACGTTCTATGACCGTTACAAACAGGGGTGGGCACAGGCCTATTCGCTCCGGTTTGGGAGGGGGGGATCTTCTAATACCCCATGGCTCTGGGGCCCCCCAGAGCCATGAGGACCGGTTCGGCACCACCGCGCTTTTCCTTCCTCTCCCCGGCCGGGGGGGGGGGAGGCAAGCAGGATGCTGCGCAGCTCCACTGTGCTCTTCCTTCCTCTCTCCAGCCAAGGGGGAGGCACAGAGCTCCATCCTATGCAGGTCTACTCTGAAGTAAGTCCCAGTATAGTCAATGGGACTTACTCCCAGGCCAAGTGTTGCAGCCTCAGAGCCCCATCCTATGCAGGTCTACTCAGAAGTAAGTAATTTTATTTTTATTTTTTAAATTTTTTAATTTTAAAATTAAAAACCTCCCCGGCCCTGCCCCCTGACCCTGGCCCCGCCCCTGGCCCCACCCACTTCCGGAGAACCGATTCTTGGGCTGGGCCCACCTGTGGTTACAAAGATGCTCATACAGAACCTGGATAGGTAGTATGCCATTGGCATAGTTGTATTTTTGAGTGCAGGGGCACTTCATGTCACCCACCCATAGCCGTGTTCCACTAAGACTATGCAAGAATAATTTTAAAAGTTATGTTTCTTCAATAGTGTGTTGTATTGCCACTTAATCCTACTTTGAAACTGTTTAAAAATCTATGTCATTTCAAATGCTTGACTAGGTTGAAAACAAATATACTCAATAAAAAAAGACAAGAGAATTTCAAGACTTCTCAAATAAATATAAAATGTATGTTAATATGCTAGCCTATGCATATATGCATGTTGTTGTTTAGTTGTTTAAACTGTATCCGATTCTTTTTGACCCCTTTGACTGCAGCACTCCAGGCCACCCTATCTCCACTAGACTCTGAAGTCTGTCCAAATTCATGTTCATTGCCTCAGTGACATTATCTAACTACCTCATCCTTTGCCATCCCCTTCTTTTTCCCAGCATTAGGCTCTTTTCTAAGGAGTCTTCCCTTCTCATGAAGTGGCTAAAATATTTGAGCTTCAGCTTCATTATTAGTCCTTCAACAGTCAGGGTTGATTTCCTGGAGGTTGCACTGAATTGATCTCCTTGCAGTGCAAGGGACTCTCAAGAGTCTTCTCCAGCACCATAATTCAAAGGCATCTATTCTTTGGCACTCAGCCTTTCTTATGGTCCAGCTCTCATGGCCATACATTACCACAGGGAAAATCATAGCTTTAACTAGATGGATCTTTGTTGGCAACATGATGTCTCAGCTTTAAGTTGAGAGCTTTCCTCTCTAGAAGCAGGCCTCTTAATTTCTTGCAATTTCTTGCTGCAAGTGATCTTAGAGCCCCCTCAAAATAAACTGTCATGACTTCCATTTGCCATGAATTGATGGGACCAGAACCCATGATTTTGGTTTTTTAATGTTTAATTTTAAACCACATTTTGCACTTTCTTTGTTCACCCTCATCAAGACATTCCTTAGGCTGCAATCCAGAGCAACTTTTGGTTGCTCTGCTCTAACTGCTCTGCCCTAACTATGCTATATCCTAAACACAAAGTTATGTGTGAGGCAGAGAACTTAGGTTTGCCCATAACTTAGGTCTTCCATGTGCTCAATCTGTTACTCCATAAGTTACTCCATCAGGCATGCTCAGAAGGCAGCCTGTAAGGGCTACATGGCCTGCAGTTACACAGGAGTTGACCTGCTTCCACATCACTCAGAATCACTAGCAGCTGTCCAAACTGCTGCTCTCCTGATCACATGGGGAACCAGCTGACAAGATGGGGGGGTGGAGTAGCTGTCAAGCTGTCAGAGTGCCTCCCCAGCATGGTGGACAGGACATGGCTGTCAGGGGTAGAAATGGGAAACAAGCTGCCCCCCTGCACCCCCAAACAGGCAAGGTGCCCCAGGAAAAGCCCAGGCATCAGCAGGGGCAAGATGCACAGAGGGATACATATGTGTGTGTATTGTCAATAAAAACAACATCAACAGATAAACATGAGTGTCCTGTGGTCTTTGGCAACAGTCCAGAGGAAACATCAGCATTAAAGGTACAGCATGCCAGATGCAGGGTCCACACTCAGGTGGGCTGGGAGGAGAGGGAAGACCCCATCCAGAAGGCAGAAGGCCCAGGAAACAGACCCCCTTGCTGGCTCAGGCAGGGGAGGGGCAAGGGTCCCCCAAGCAGCTGGCAGAGCAGGGGGCAAGGGGAGGCAAGGGGGCTGCCAGGGGCATCTGTGGGGAGGGAATCCTGGAAGAGGGGACAGTAGCCCACCTGGGTCTGCCAGGGAGCAAAAGCACATCCTGGGGCACAGGGGACCTGGGGCTCCTACAACAGGGCAAGGGTGTCTGATCACTTGTGGGGCCACTGCCCACCCAAAACATCTCACTTCACAAGCCTAAGGGGTGACATCAGGCCCCAGGAACCCTCTCTCAGCCCACCCTAGTGACCCCAGATGGCCTCCCCCTCCCATGGCAATGATGCTCCCAGGAAGATGCAGACACAAAAGTGGGGTCAGTTCACATGTGTACTTGTTCATAGGTTTGCAGTTGCTCCTGCTCATTCAGAGGGTCACAGGGTAGGGGGGCTTCCAGATACAGAACAGTCTCCAGTGAGGATGCAGTGGGACCCCAGAATCTACCACATTCAGATTGAGCACATGGAAGGGATGACACAGTGCCTGCACCTTTAATCAGTGCCTGGACCTTTAAGTATCTTCAGACTGTAGGCAGTTTGAACACAGCACTGGCATCTGCCTGAATTCCCTCATCTCTGCAATGCTCACAGGTGGTCTCACTACTTCCATGTGGCCTCTTGTTGTGGACTATCCAATGGTAAGGAAGCTACAGGCAGCCTCCTCTCCAGAAACAGAGGACCAGGTCTGGATGCCATTGGGGGTCTACACTGAGGATGGGCACCCCTGTCTCCCCCCCCCCCCCAACTAGGTAGGCACTGCCCCACTCACCCATCCTCAGATCATCCCTGGAGCTCTAACTAGCTTTCCCCAGCCACTGATGACAGCAATCATATGCATGTGTTCATTGTGAAGTCCTTAAAATAACTACTACTACACATGTTCACATCATTAATGTTAACAACGTATCTGACGACAGCAACATTGACAAATTGTAAATTCGTCATCAGGCAAGGACTTCACCTGTGATGTATCATACCATCGACTATGTAGTTGTTAATTCGTCATCATTAATAACATCAGCTGTGGAGGGGGGAAGTGATTCTATGGCTCAAACTTTTATTAGGTATGAATGGTGCTTGTTTAACTCATGTGATTGGGACAGTGGGGTTTGTGTTCTAGGTAAGTGCTTGTGCAAACATGTCTGAAGGGAAATTCTTCCCAGGGATCCAGTGGCTTGCACTCCTGAATACACTTTCCTGGGAGTAAGCCCCACTGAACACAATGGGGCTGACGTCTGAGTAGGCATATTTAGGATTGCACTGTGTCTCCTTCCCAGTGGAATGGCAGCCTGCTGCCTGCTAGCCTCCTTGCTGGTGAGACACCATCCTGCAAAGACAGAAGCATCACATCACAGGCAAAGCTTTCATTGGTATTGGCTGAGCATGGAATCAGATCAGCTGCTGTGCCCCTTGGCTTGCCGTTTGCTGGCAGGGATGAGTGGAATCAGCACCTGCTGGCTGTGTGATCTGGCAGTCAGTCAGAGGGGCTGCAAAGACAGAGACCACACACACTTTTGAGGGGTGAGTGCCCTTGTTTCCTGGTGGGTCTGTGTGTGCACCCCTTCCCCCTTTCACGCTACAGCTCCCCCTTACCTTGGGGGACCAGTTGGGTTGGAAGGTAAACCTACAGAGGACCTCACAGCATTTCCCAACAAGTGGGCAAGCCCATTTCCTGGTGAAGCAAGGCCCCCCTTACACAAGTGTAAGCCCCACTGAGTATACTGGGGCTTACTTTAGAGTAGACATGCAAGACTGGAGGAAGATGAAGGAAATTTAAACAAAAGAGGTGCTTCCAACACCCCCCATGCAGCCCTCCTTACCTGGTTGGAGTAACTCTGGGGAAGAGAGAAACAACAACTTGCAGAGACATAAATATGGTATTGGTAATCATCATTGCAAGATTGCCTGTATAGGTGTTTTTGAATTTTGAATGCAAACATTGCTCAACACCCCCACTTATCTGATTGGGGTACCTGTGGAGAGGGAGAGAGAGAGAGCAACAAACATACAAAAAAATTGCAAAGTCTACACTCTAATCATTTCATATCACAGATATCATATTGTTTCATATCACATCTATATCATATCAATATATCATCATATATGCACCTTATATGTTCATGTGTTTGTGGGGAGAACGCTCCCCAAGAGCAAAGTGCCCATTGAGAGAGCAGAGTGACATGGTCCGTGGCCAAGCACTCTGCTTCTGAAAGGGAATTGTGGGTCCAGGGGTTGGCCTTTTTATGGGAGGGTAGCTGTGAGGGGATTGGTCGGCCACTGGGGTGACCCAGGTACTCCGTATCCTCAAGTAGGAAAGTACTGCCCGAAGGTTTGGTGCGAAAATTTTTCAAAGTCCCCACTTTCCCCAGCCCCTACTTCTCCATAACATGGAGACCTATGGGTCTCCTCGTTACTAAACTACCTCTTGAGGTAGTATAACTCAGGAGGCATTTACGTGTGCCCATAAGCCTCTGAAAATGTTCAGGATACAGCACAGTTATGTGCAAGGGGGGAGGAACCTAAGACACACCCCCGAAACGCCCCCTGAAAAAAAAAATCCCTCCGTCGATGGAGGATTTACATAGCTGCGCCGATGTTGAAGTAATTGCACCAACGGAAATGTCATTGCGTCGCCGGAGAGATGCACCGGCGTAATTGCGTCAACGGAACTGGCGTTTCCGTCACCGCAAACGCCGTTCCGTCGGCGCAAGAGCCCTTGCGCTGACAGATTAGTTGCTCTGGATTGGGCTGTTAGTTCCTCCTCACTTTCTGCTATTAGAGTGGTATCGTCAGTGTTATCTGAGGTTATTGATATTTCTCCCAGCCATCTTACTTCCAGCTTGTGATTCATTCAGCCCAGACTTTCTCATAATTTCTCATAAAAAACCCATATGGAGAGTACCATATAAATTAAATAAACAAGGTGACAATATTGTATAAGTAAACCTCATAAGTTAATATGCTGTGCTAGCTAGGCAATCACACTTTTCCTAGATATTATGAAAATCCTTTAGACCAGTGGCACCCTTTAACCCTGGGAAAACTGGAAGAAGCATTATTTTTTCTTTTGTCCCAAAGGACCATTCTGGGACAAAGTCCCAGAGAAAGTCCCAGGGACCATGGATGCATGGTCTTAGTAGGTTTCAGTAAGCTTTCTGGAGGTGGCTGGAGCAGTAACCTGTGGATGGCTTATGAGGCAGAAAGCAAGAGTTTTACTATCTGCAATGTTTGGTATATTCAAGGGGTCCTTACAGATACTGAGGCTCCACCTGTACACCCAACTAGTCCTTGTTCATCTTCAAGAGTTGTGAAAGTCCCTTTTTGTGGCTGACTTTTATTATGCATGTTATGTTTCAACCTATTTCTTGCTTTGACTGTAATCTGTCTCTCTGTTGGCTTTAATTATTGCTGCAGGTTTTCCTTCTTGTTGGTCTGACACTATCATTTGTTTTAATTGTCGTAAGCTGTTTTAATAGTCCCTTTGGGCATAGAAGGGCAGAATACAAATAGTTTAATGCCTTCAAATAGAAAGTGATACCAAAAGGGCAAGTAATATGATTTTTCCTAGTTAAAACATTACCCCGGACAATTACAAGTTTCCTGAGTATTTAGAATTTTCTGAAAGCAGCTAAGAATATGCATTGCAGGCATTACCGTTTTAAAAGGTGGTTTTGGGATTTTTGTTTGTTTTTGGTTTTTTGTGATTCTTTTTGTCTCCCATTTTTTGATGCATCCAGGGGAATCTGGAAACTTGAAGTTCATTTTTATGTTGCTCATCACAACATCTATGCTATATCTATGATCGATGGAAGAGCATATGCATAGAAGAATGTCTCATCTCAGATTTCTAATAAGCTCTGGAACCTGTACTTTAATACACACACAGAGGGAGGTTGAGAATTTATACATATTAACAATACTGTAATAAGTGACCACAATCATTCTGGTTTCATTTCGAGACCCGGGTCAGCCCCACAAGACAGGATGTACTCCTGTCCTTAGCCCAGCTCTGCGACGCCAGCTGGATCCAATTGTATTGGTTCTGCCTTTCCATTGGACTAATTCAGTGGCGTGGAGAGGGGGGATTTGCTGCTTGGGTAACAGCCTATCCTCCATAACAATCTAACCCAGGATTTTGTGCCATGGCTAGCCGCTACTGAAATATAAAAAAAAAATCACTGTGCATGTGTGCGCAGCTAATTAGTGGCCAGGAGAGCTCCTAGAGGTCCCTGCATAGGTGGGGACCTCAATGGAACTCTTCCGGCAAGTGAAAGTTCGGAAGAGTTCAATTGAGGTCCCCGCCTACGCAGGGACTCTCTAGGAGCTCTCCCGGCCACTAATTAGCTGCAAGCGCATGCACAGTGATATTTTTTATATTTCAGTAGCGACTAGCCGCAGCTAGTTGCTACTGATCCTAGCAAGCCCCCAGTGTCCCCAATCACCTTCCCACCCCCAAGAACTGGCTCTAAAGAGCCCCCACTGCCCCCAAGTGCCCCCAGCCACCCTCCCACCCCCCACAATGCCAGTGGCACTGCAGCCTGAGAGCCCAACCTGACTACTCAGAAATAAGTCCCATGACAGTCAATGGGACTTATTCCCAGGTAAGTTTGGCTGGCACTGCAGCCTGCAGCCTCCCCCTCTTCTGGGGTGCCTGTGTCCTCTTTTCCCAGGACATCTCCTCTGGAGATCCTCTCCCAAGCCCAGTGCCAACCTCTCCCTCCTCTGGGGTGCCTATGTCCTCTTTTCCCAGGACATCTCCTTTGGAGATCCTCTCCCCAGGGAAAGGACCATTAAAAAAACCCACTCTGCACAGTTATCTCTCCCCTGCCATTTTATCACATTATATTGTAGTCTTTGTTTTTTCCAATCCTGACTACTCAGAAGTAAGTCCCATGACAGTTAATGGGACTTACTCCCAGGAAAGTGTGGCTGGCACTGCAGCCTGAGAGCCCAATCCTGACCAATTTTAATTTTTTTAATTTTTTTAATTTTTTAAATTAAAAACCTCCCTGGCCCCACCCCCTGACCCTGAACCCACCCCCACCCTCTGACCCGGCCTGGCCCCACCCACTTCTGGCAAAATGGTTGTTGGGCCAGGCTGGGCCCACCACTGCTTGATATACTACCAAGTTGGCACTACAATTTAAAGTAAACAAATGCAGAAAAATAAAAACTTATATGGTCTCTAGAATTTCCACCTTACATTTTTTTGGTAAAACCATTCCAACAGTCAAGGAAAAAGATATTGCTGTATGAAATTTACTTATATTCCCTTTTCTCTCATTTTTATTCATGTTCTCTTATAACTCATAACTTGACCCAGTTTTTCTTTCCCATTGTTCTATAGTTAGAGGAGCCTATTGTCTCTAATTTTTTTTTCTACCAAGATATGTGTAACCTCAGTATATTGTTTATCAGTTCAGGATTCCTTGCTGACTCATGAGTTGCACATGTGACAAGCTCTGAAAAACACTTGGAATCAGGACCCCACTGACTCAAAATATACTTACTGGGAAATTTTCATGAAGAGGAGGTGGGTAGGCAGCAAGCAAGACACTGAGACAGCATCAGTCAGTTTGAGGCAGGAAGCTCCATTGGATCCTGATTGGATTGGATCCGTCTTGGACCTGAGGATCCTATATGATCCTGATGTGAGGAACTTGCCTAGCTTTTACTCAGTAAAAGATTGTTTACCAGATCAGTATGATGCAAAGCATGATGCAGGGTATGAGGTACAATTATGATGCAAAGCATGATGCAGGATTTGGGGTACAGCATGGTGTAAAGTAGAGTACATTGCTACATGACTATATTGCTACATTACATTGCATAGTACATTGCTACATGACATTGTATAGTGACAAGTTTAAACAATCAGAGAGATAGCAAGCGAATGTTCTTATGATGAATCTTAATTGACGTACAAAGTCAATTGTACACACTCCTTGAAATCAGTTCATACAGTTCTTTGCATACTTTGTACACAAGTACAAAATCGTGTGTGCCTTTGTATGTTCCAATTTTGCTAAGTTGACAGCATGGATATTTCACATGCTTTAACCCTTTGGCTGTGGATGTATTTTGCAGACCCTTATTGTTACATCCCTGCTACAATACTCAAGTTGCCAATGTGTCTGGTGGTCTTGCTTACTGTTTTCTTGGTGTGAAAAACATTATGGGGGCTGTCATTCCAGACATGAACTCCCTAATTAATGTGGTTAATTACTTAAGGTTAATATGCCCTTTTCCAAACAAGGGAGGCGGGAGAAAGTTCTTTTGCTGGATTCTGATAGGAAGGCAAGAACAGATGATTGTTGCACAGAATGTTTGGAGTTCTAATACTCTAATAATACTAACCTCTAATAATGAAGTAGAGGTTTCTTGCCTTATAAGGAAAGATTAAGGAGGTAAGGAGAGAGGCAGTTCAGAGTAATTATAGTTTGCACCACATAGCTGGTGGGATGAGGAACCCTCATTGAATGGATTGCAATGGGACTACTTCTGCGTAGGGCTGCCCAGGCTTTGATTGTCCCGGTAAGCCTTGCAGCTGCTGCCCATAATTCTCCTCCTTCCTTCTGTTGCTTCCTTTCCCATTCTCTTGCAGTCTCTCCCACCCCTTCTGACCTGTTTAAAAAGGAGTGGGGACAATAGATGTTTAAATAGCATTCCAACATTCAAAGAACCTGGCAGCAGCCCCATTTTTTCCCCATGGGAGGCTTTTTAAAAGCAGAGGGGTGACTCAAATTCTGTAGAGGTGTGAAGGGGTGATTCAAGGACTCATATTTATGACTCATTTTCAGCTTGAGTCGTTGGGGCTGGTGAACTCTTCAAAGCACAGTGTCCAGTCGTGGAATTGAGCAGAATCCCCACTTTATGACAAACTGTATATTACTCTTTAAGTCTTCCTACTTGCTGTCTTCCAAACAGCAGCAGGAAAAGCAGTCAATGTGTATATATCACCAGAGCTCCAGAGAGATAGTTAATTATATTTATTTTTTTTGGTCATGTAGATGGGGCCACTTGGAAGACAACCCCATAAGCCAGTCTGATCTCAGACATAAAAAGTCAGCATGACAGAAAATTCATGAACCTGTGTGACTTGACACTTAAAACCAAAGCCATAAATCACAATTATTTATTTTCCCTCTTGATAGTGACAAAAGCATTTATTTTTTTCCCCACAATCTGTAAATTACACTAAAAACCTTCTTTCTCAGATATTTGCTTTGCTGGATGGTGAGGTAGTGCAAAATTTAGATAACCACTGGTCAAAGTTACAAAACTGCATTGTATGGAACTGTCAAGAGGTTGCCCCTTTGATGTGGGACAAATAGGCCACTTCCTAGGGTAGCTAACTGTGAAGACAATGAAGAAAGTCTGTTTTTAATTATTAAGATGACACCACATGTGTCGTGGTATCAGACAAGGTCAAGAGCTTTCAGGGTGGAAAGGAAAATGAGATAATGGTAGAACATTTGTTTTCCATTTGCTGTGAAGGGAGAGGAATTTCAAATAATTGTCTTTCCTTTCATTTGCAACCATATGTCTGTGTGTCAGGATCCTGTGTCAAATCTATTGGGACAGCTCTGCAATTTGGTAGTGAAAGGATGATGAAAGCAAGTGTTAAGACTGACCAAAGTTTACTAAAAGTGCTTGAGAACAAACCATGGTTTGAACTGGCAGTCAATACACATTCACTCTTAAAATTAAAAGGAGGTGGCTCTATCACTAATAGGTAAACACAAAAAGCCCTAATGACAGCACTTGTATGAAGATGAGGAGAGGAAGGAATTCAAAAGAAAGAAGAGATTTTGAGGACCATGGAAAGAAGGAGAGCCTTCTCCTAGACTAGATGTCTTCTAGGTGCAATTATCCTAGGGTGCAATCCTAGGGCGCAATTATCCTATCTACACTCACCCAAAACAGTGCAATCCTAAGCAAGTCTACTCAAAAGTCAGTCCCATTGTGTTCAATAGTACAGGCAAGTGCGGTTAGGATTGCAGCCGTAACCTGTTAAAAAGTACAGTACTGATGTATGACATTTTTCCAAATGTAAAATTCACATTCAAGTTGAATAAATTAAGAACAAAATATTGAAATGAATGGGGATCCCAAGAAATGGGCTCTCGACCCACAATTTCAAAAACACTTTGCTAGAAGAATTAGGATGGGGGAAATGCCCAGGGTATTAGTGGTTCAGTCTGCAGCAAAAGTCTTTGTGTGGTTGGGAATTGGTAGCTTCAGCTGAGGGCTCCAGGCAAGAAGTGAGCTTAAAAAGAGACTGTGAAAACACTTCTCCATTTGTGTCAGGAGTGTGCGTCAATCCTACCTAAGACTCTTTCTTGAATGTATCTGCTGAGTTGCTCAAGGGTGTGTTTGGTCAAGGAAGCCTGGCAGTGGAAAAGTTTAGTAAGCCAGCTTTACTAAGCCTTTTTAGTGTGCAATCCTAACCTAGGCTGGCACAACTCATCGGTCTTCCCGTTCCTGTGGTGATGTAGGAGGTAAGCACACATCTGTGCACTGGCCTAACCCTCCTGCAGGAGTGGCACAGAAGTGTCTTATGGAACTTTTGTGACATCCCCTGGTCAGCTCAAGACTCATGGTGGGGCTTAGGTTGGCCATAATAAGGTTCCGATTGCAACCTTAATGAATATTTAGGTGCTACTAAGAACATTTGCCTTATTGAGTTCTCCCACATGCTCCTTCACTTCTAGTCCAACCAAGTTGTGTCCTGACTAGAAATGAGAGGATTTCACTCCTCATTTCACTTCATTATAGACTGCTTTTCACAAACTCCTCTCTCATCTTTGGATGCTTCAGAGTAGACACAAAGAACCTGTAGGTATAAGTCCGCCTACCTGGCTGTTTCTCATAACTGAAGAAGGGTTGCCATAGTAGCTCCAAACACCGAGCTGCCACTCCTCAAGCTCTTTTCCCTCCTGTTCTCCGGCCCACACATTTGTTCATGATGTACAGTCATCCTAATGCCCCCTCATTGAGTCAGAATGATGCAGAGGGAGTCAACCGTTCTTTTAACCTAAACACAACTTGAGAGGGACCTTATCACCATCATATGTGCCATCAGCGGTCTTTTAGGGGGTACTGAGTACCGGCATCTCTTGGTGAGTACAGACACCTCCGCAGCCCTCAATTAGACATGCCAATGGTTACAAAATAATACTTTTATGGTGAGTACCAGTGGTGAGCTTCAGGGGGTTCTCACAGGTTCTATAGAACCCTTTGCTAATGAGCGCCTGGTTCTGAGAACTGGTTACTAATGGGACATAGAACCTATTGTTCTATGGACATAGAACCTGTTGTTAATTTAGGTTATTACAAAATAGAACCTATTGTTATATTTGAATCCCACCACTGGTGAGTATCCCCACCTTTATAACATCTTCATGGTGTGGAACCCAACCTTTATTTCAATTAAAAAAGCACCGTGTGCCATGATTATGATTTTACAACTGCAACCTTTTGGATGTTTGGTGAATTTTGTTAAACTGATCAGTAACTTCTTGGGAGGGTTAGGCAGTCTTCTTTGTTTTAAATAACATTTAAAACATAATTATTGTAAATTTTTAATTTACTTAATTAGATTTTGTCATATGGAGTGTTAAAATTTTTCCTCCTGAATGATGCCACTTTCAACCATGACTTAATTTCCAGTTAAATGACATCACTGCCAGTGGGTTCTGACAGGCTGTCATTCTAAAAAGTGGTCCCAACACTAAAAAAGTTTCCTAACACTAGCCCATGCCTTGTTCAGAAGCACTTGGGAAGAAAGTGAGACGCAACACTTAGAGCGCAATCCTATCCATGTCTACTCAAAAGTAAGCCCCATTGTGTTCAATGGGTCTTACTCTCAGGAAAGTGTCATTAGGATTGCAGCCTTAGGGCTGCACAGTGGGGCTTATTGTTGAGTAGACATGGATAGGATTGTGCTCTTAAGCCATTTTTATCAACTGAGAGCACACTCCACAACAACAGAGAGTCCTTGCTCCAGTGTAAGAACAATTTGCTCTGGATTGCAATATGAATTTTCCATAGGTTTTCACTAGGCGGTGCAGTAACTACAGTACATGTAATGTCTTTTATGTGCTTCTGTAGTTACTCTGGATTGTAGGGCAAGCCCCAAAATATGCAGCCAAGGAACAATAGTCAATGTAAATATGAGGCCACAGGCCCTTGGAATCCCCAAGGTAAGAATTTCAGTGTTATTTACAAGTTTGCAAATCCCAGAGCAATCAAAATCCTAAATCATCCCCAAGAATATTATTAAAAACCTGCTACTAGTGGAGTCCTAATATTTTGTATTCTGTTCCTGTAGATTCTGTTAATATCATCACTTACATTGAAAGCCTAGCCCAGGGCCAATGTTCTTCTTTTACACAGAGTTTGCACTGTGGAAAATTAAGCATTGCTTTTTATTATGGTTGCCGGAAGGTAACAACGTTGCTATTTTAGACCAGAGATTTATTTTAGTACATAATGAAACCACATAGTTGTGGTACAAATTAATAGCCATACATATATCTACAGTAAAACAAGCTGGATCTCATCTACCACAATATCCCCACTAAAAAGCAGTCATCGGACATGATTCCAGTGAATTAAGTATGTTGTAGTTCATTCTACTTTATGGGAGAGACTTATAAGGCCTCAGTTTATAAGCAAGACATGCTACATGCAATCTGAAATATACTTAGGCTGCAATCCCAAGTTTCAGTTAGTCCAGCATAGGCTCCAGCACAAGTTTTTTGCTTACCTGGGGGTGTCACAAATGACACTTCTGCAGCACTCCAGGGTGGGGGAGGTTAGGCCAGTTTACAAGCATATGCTGACCTCCCCATACCATCACAGGAAGCTATGTCGGCTGAGTAAGGCAGGCCTAAATTTGTTAGGATTGGGTGCTTAGAGGGCAATCCTCAGTGCTCCTTGGGCCAGCAAAAGTCCCTTGCACCAGCCTGGGAGTGTCACAAATGTGTCATAAGGAGTACTTCCAGTGCCACATCCCCATCAGACAGGGGTACATTAATCCCATTCTAGGGAGGCTGGTGTGGGGAAGGGTTAGAGAGGGTGGATCAGGGGTGTCTGGGGTAGTGGGAAGGTGGGGAGTGCATTGAGAACACAGGTAGTGGGTGAACCAGGCCCAGAGGTTAGTGTCAGGTCCAGCACTTGGGACTACCTCCCCGGAGCTACCTGGCATTACATTGGGCTGCTTGGAACTGTGCCAGCAATTTGGGGGTGGCTATAGCATTAATCAGGGTAAGGGGATAAAAACCTTAGTGGGAAGGCTATATTCCCCCCATGCTTTAAACAGCTCATATTTATGTCAGCTACCCAATCATTTTGTCCAGCAGAACCATAAGAATGGGGTACGGGGGGGTGGGGGGATGAAATGCCCTGGAAATTTCCTGCAGTCTTACATTTTTCAGTTTCACCTAGACTTGCTGCCTAAATGGGATGTGTAATCCCCTGGTCCCGTTTGCAACTGCTGTAAAGCAGTTTACACCAAACACACATTTATAATAAAAATTCATAATAAAAGCCCATTAGGATCAGGCCATGTTTTATCTTGTTTCACTTGTGTTTTTTCAAGCATCAGACATTTGGTTGCTTTGATGGAACTGCAAAATGGGGTGTCCTCCATTGTATCTGGTATTTTGAGGTTGTCCACATCTACCTTTATTTATGCACACACCCCTCATGGTTTGCAACCTTTGATAGTCCTTTCCTCTAGGAATTTGTCCAATCCCTTCTTAAAGGCAATGAGGCAAGATGCCATCTCTACATCCTGTGGCAGGGAGTTCCACAGACAGGGAAGCATATCATTCCTGTCCTGCAGGAATTCCACTCTCCTCCCACCAGTTCTGGGTGTAACTCAAAAGCTGGTTCCCATAAAGCCATTTTATAGCTTCAGTCCTCAATATCTCAAGGAACATTTTTTCCACTTGAAACTGCAAATCGCCAGAGATTTTTTTTATCTGAAGGTCTGCTCTGCATTTGTTACTGAACAAGATTTGGTTGAAGACAGGACCTGCTCTATTGTGGCCCCTTCAGACATGGAACTGCCTGCTTGTGGAGATGGAAAAGATCCCCCCTTAGGCACTTTTGCCAAGACTTATGCCAACCTAACTGGAGTTTAGGATTGTAGCCTCATTACAATTTTCAATATTGTTTTACTATGCTATGTTACTTGCCTTGGGACTGATGGGATGAAAGTTAGGATAAAAATGAAACTTATAAATAACAATAAAATAATGAATATATCTTCACAACTGTGATGAAACATAAGAAAAGTTGCAGTGTAAGTGCAAGCTTATTTGAAGGAAAATGTGTCCTTTAATTCAACTTATCAGTGTGATGCCAACCCGTTATAGTGTCGGATTTGGCACCAGGGTACGTTCTTTATTATTAAGGACACATTCATTATTATCTCTATTAGCACTAAAGTGCAAGAGGTGGGACTGAAAAGTCAGAGTTTGCGGAGGTGGCAATATTACATCTCCACATTACAGATTCTGATAATTGCTCCCAGGAAAGAATAATCTCTGCGGCATGTGGTGCAAAAAGGCCAGGAGTGATTATATAAGAAAATGGATCTTGTGAATACAGATTTGTAGCATTAACTCTGTCTACACAAAGCAGGAGAGACCAAAGGGCAGAAGAACAAAACCTTCATGCAGAGCCTTTTTATTTCCTAGCTCGTGGGCATACATTAATTTATGGGTATTACCAATGTGCTCATTTTAATGAGGGAGAATTACGCGTTTTGTTCTCAGCTCTGATTTGAATCCTGCTTTACTAGATAGAACTAGATGTTTTGCTAATGTAAAACTGGTTTTCAACCCCAGTTTACCAGCCTCCCCACATAATTAGAATTTGATTTTACAAACATGTAAATGCTTCAAGTTCAGCAAGGAAGAGAGCATAAACATGAAAGTGGGTGGCAAGCGGAAAAGAGCAGCTACATTATTTGTAAGGACAATTTAATCTGCACACATTGGACCATCAAGATATTATATATTTGGACTGATATTTAATCCAGTTGCATACCCAACCTTAATTGTAATGCCAGAGAGTTATTAATTGTCCCTATTAACTCCTTGGTCTTTAATAGCATGCTACTTGTGATATACAGAAATCAAGCATGCAAGGCTTTCTTGCAGAAATAAAGCTTCATCTATTAAGTGTCCAATGTGTCAGGCTGTTGTGAAAGCCACCCTAGCCAGGATCCCCAGTGCTGGCTTTCAGTTAATTCATCCATTATAGAGTGAAGTTCATTTTTAAACGTGAGACATGGAGATAGAGTATAAGACAAACCGTACCGGATCAGTCCAAAGGCCCATCTGTTCCAGCTTCCTGTATCTCACAGTGGTACACCAGATGTGTCAGGTGGCCCACATGACATGCATCCTGGTGCCCTCTCATAGAAGTGGGAGGCCTACTTGGATTATATATAAAGTTGCCCAATATAAAATCCGAACATTGGTTCACCTTGTTTGATATTTTCTTCATACTGAGTAGCAGTAGCTCTCCAGGATTTTAAGCAGCCAAAAGACTGGCAAAATCTTTGTATATTCAGTACAATGTGGGTGTAAAAAACTCTATTTTTTCCTCTTTCTTCCAGATCAATTGTTATTTCTCTTTGTAGGTCTCTACAGAACAAAAATTGTATTTATTTTCTGGACGAAATGTACACCTCACTTTTCTTGATAATGCAATTTGAAGCAGTTTTATTCCTAGCAACAAAACATAATGGCAGCACAGTAAGGAAGAAAAGCCAGCATCCGTCCAGCTTCTTCTTCTCTTCCTCTTACCGCTTTGGGTGTCAAGGGAATCCTTCCAGCAAAAACATATTTCCTTAAACCATAGCTCCATCAGCCATCAGGTCCCGTCCAGTTCATCATTCCCTCCCCCCCCCCCCCTCGTTCCTAACAACAAAAAAAGTTTCTGATGTCAAGCAGACATTTGCAAGTATAAAGTAATTCTCATTCAAACAGCATCCATGTCTGCAGGCAAACTCAATTGCTCTGTGTGAAAATGTCTCCGGTTCCAGACTTCAAAAGTGCCAAGCTAAACCTCCAACCAACAAGTTATTAAAAACAAAAGATATGGCTGAAAATGGGTGTCTAAAATATGCGGCTCAGGAATGGGCCTTACAAAAATTACCACAATTCAGCAGCTGCTATTAGAGAAAGGAAGTAGACATTATGATACATGAGGAAAGTTATTTTATAATTTTTCTTTCTTGGCAAGGCAAACATGGTATGGCATTTATCTGGCCAAAGGTTCCCCTTTTATTTTCACACTTTATTCTCCCCCGATAATCTATTATGCTTTGCAAGAAATATGGCTGGTAAGATTGCATCTGGCAGTTTCCCCTTGACTACAACCACAAATTGCTATCTTATGAATCCACCAAAGGCAATGAGTGCTTTGGTATTAAATAAAGCCCTACTGACAGCATGACCAATTATTTCATAAGCTAATTTTTTTCAGACTCACAGAAATGTGTTTGCCAGAAACTGCCAATTCTGAAGAAAATTTGAACTGGTACATGGTAAAATTTGAACCAACATGAATGGTTTACAGAAAAAAAGCACTTACACGTTGGTTAAGCCATAACATTGGAGTAGGAGGGCCTTTCCCATGGATTAATAGCTTAATTGATGGTGACCATAAACTGCTATAGGTCTCAGTGCATTCAGTTGCACTGTAACGTGTACTTCCAATTATGATTTGAAAAATGTTTCTTTTGCCAAAGAGGAATAAAGAAAAACAAAAAAGAGCCTCAGGAGAACATCAGAATCTGCAATGGTTTCTTAGGTTAAAATCAACCAACACTACTGAAAGCTGAGTGACAGGGAAGCCTCACCCCTTGGGGGATCACATCCATTTCAGGGGATTATGAAAAGCTGAGTGCCACAATTTTGGATTCATGCATTGGGCACTGCCATCTTGAGATGATGGACTCAGGCTGCAATCCATACTTTCCTGAGAGTAAGGGCAAAATCCATAGCAGTTACAGGTCCAAACAGTTACATCACCCTCTCGTGTTAACTTATGGAAAGTCATCTTAACTGCTCCAGAGCAAGGGATTTAATTTCACTTTAGGATATAGGAACTAAGTCTCATTGAACACAATGGGACTTTCTTCTGACTTACTTACATCACTGTGATACATTCTGGTATCACAGTGATGTCACTTCCAGATTTAGGACATCACTGCTAGGGGTGACCCAAACAGAATATCATTCTTTGAAGGGGTTCTAGGCTGAAATGATCAAGAAGCACTGTCCTAAACTTGAAGAAATGTTAAAGCTCTTGCAGATTTATTTGCTTTGTTGTTTGAAAAAGAGTGTTCTATTTACCCTGTTGCCCCAAGTAATTCATTCTGGCTTTTACCCACTTCAAACTATGTCTGACATAGGTAAATGTGTATGAGCACAATCCTAACCATGTCTACTCAAAAGTAAGCCCCATTGTATTAAAGGGATCTTACTCCCAGGAAAGTGTCTTTAGGATTGCAGCCTATGTTTCACAGGTTCAGTCAATACTCAGGAGCTAGGCAATATTCTATGCTTCATACATATGTATGCTTTCTATTTATAAATTCCAGTTAAGTTCATGCTTATTTATCAACAATTCCTCCAGCAGAATCCTGTTGAATTATTCATATAAGTTTTTTTTAATGTTTTAAACAGTGTTAACTGGTTTATGAAATTTTGATGAATTTTCAAAGGTCAGATCTTGAACATGAATGGATCAAATTATGAAGAAGTTGATATCTGGTTGGATATCAGGAAAAAATTCCTGATGGTGAGGGCGGTTCGGCAGTGGAACAGATTGCCAAGGGAGGTGGTGGACTCTCCCTCACTGGGGATCTTCAAGCAGAGGCTCGACGAGCACTTGTCGGGGATGCTCTAGGGGGATTTCCTGTCACAGTCATGGGGTTGGACTAGATGACCTACCGGGTTCCTTCCAACTCTATGATTCTATGATTCTACATTTACTGTGTTTCTTCTTTGTTAAATTAGTTGATGGAAAGATAAGATGCGTGGAGGAACAAGAACACATGGAAATCAGATCTTCCTTATGGATGAATGGAAACTTTTGTAAACTCATAATGAGAAAGTAATAAACTAGTAATAACTAACTGGTCCCAACAGCCTTGGGTTAATAGTGGTACAATGTTAAACAATTAAAAATAAATCATGGGCTCATATGCTATACTCACATACTAGAAAACAAAAGAAGCAGATGGCTTCATAGAAATAAATGGGGAACTTCAGCCTGCGGGGGAGTGCTTGATTTTGAAATGTAAATCAAATGTAGGCTACACTCTAATGTCCTTGGATTTCAGAATCTAAATGTACAATTTAAGATAAGTTGTAATACTGATTAGTCACTGGATGAACTGAGCCAAACAGTGGCAGCGAATGGTGGCATTGCATTTACAATTTTGCATCCACTCCTCTTCTTCACCTACCATCATTATCTCAAGATGACGGAAGGAATCTGTGGATGCTCCCATTTGTCAATCAAGATGCAGCTGTCAATCAAGATGCTTCCATTTGTCAATCAAGGTGCAGCATGAACCAGGGACAAATGGGTCAAAGTATTGGGATGGAAGTGTCTTAACTCTTTCCCAACTACAATGATACTACCTGAAATTGCCATTGCAAATGATTTCCCATAGTGGAGCAGCAAAGTGGGGTTTAAAAGACTGAAACAAGGAATCAACAGGAATGGGGGTTTGAAGAAGGGTGAAGTGGTTGTCTCCATCCAAGTGCCAGTTCCTAGTCCCACCTTCTACCTTGTCAGCAAAGTGGGGCTACTGAACTCAAAAGAGAGGGAGGAAACTCAAAGGAGGGTGGATGCTGGTTGGGGAGATGGTGTAGTATGGCAGTTGCATCATTACTCTGTATTGGGTGATACTGGGAAGGTAGAATACTCCCCCTACTACACCCCTGGCTTCCCCTTTAAATGAGATTTCAAGAATATGTATTCTCTCGGTCAAGTGCTCCATCGTTATGACTCAGAAATACAGGTTTGGCTTGCTGGAGCCATTGAAAAAGAAAAATGTTATGACAATTAGGAAGCGTATGGAGAATTACTCATAAATCAAACCAATGACTCTGTATAGGCTAATGATGCATCTCACCTGGAGTAATGTATATTATTTTGGTACTCCCAACTCAAAAGTGTAGTACTGAAGATTTCAAGGATTTGCGATAAAAGATAGAGATAGAAAAGAAGGTAACCTTGGGGAGAGAATTTTGAATTATGTGCTGAGTTTAGGAGGCAGTACAAATATAATGAACTCCTCTAAGCTGTCTTTTAATTCAGTTTGTGTTAATGTTTCTTAACCAATCTCAATAGACTCGTCAATTAATATAGCAATATTCATGAAAGATTTTAACATCTGAGAAATAAACTAGCTTTCTTTTACCTAGCAAGTAGGAGCCTTTTCTGTAGTGTGTAAAGTTTTTCCTCTGCTTCTCCTCCTTCATCTGGCTAAATTCAGGGCTGTGAAGAAGGGAAACATTTCCCCTTCCCTAGGGTAGGGCTGTATTAGCCTCAGTGGATCTAGATCAGTGACCTCTTTATAAGTTCCTCATATTGTGGGGACCTCCAACCATTACATTATTTTCACTGCTATTGCTGCAGTGCTATGCACACTTTCCTGGGAGTAAACCTCACTGAACTCAATGGGAATCTGCAGGGGCTTGGGAGGAGGAAGAAGCTGCCGTCTGTGGTGTGTCGGGTGCCTTCCCACCCCCAAGGCTCCACATCGGTCTCACAGCAGCTTAGAGGCTCCTTCTGAGCCGCTTCTCAGCAGCTTCTTCCAGCGCAGTGGCTCCAGTGTTTCCGCCAGGTCTTCCCACCTGGTACCCTGCACCAGGGGTTTTTAGGTGACCCCCAGGAAAGCTCCAGGTGACCCCCAAAGGGGGTTCAGACTCCCACTTTGAGAAACGCTGATCTAGATGAACCTGATCCATGCCACCCAGGGAAGCAAGTTGGGATATAGCAACATTATGCTGGCACAAGGGATTTGTGCTGGCTGGGGGGGAGGATGTGTTGGATTGCAGTGTCAGTGACCAGATGCAGAATTAAATGCCTATATTTTTGGCCATTGCAGATAAAAAAGGGAATTTTGGCAGGTGCAGCTTCCCCTATAATTTTGCCGAGAGTACTTAAAAGTGAATTGGAAAACAAGAGAAGGCATTAGGGAAGTGGTTTTGTAGTCTAGGTGTCAAAGAAGTACACATAAGAACTAAGACAAACTGTGTTGACTCCCAAATGGAAGCCAATCTGTGAAACTAGCCAAACCTTACCAATCACTGCCAATATAAATTAAGGTAATCTCAATTCTGTACGAGTCTGTTCTGTTTGGGCAAGAACATATTTTGTATCTAGGCAAGCAAATGTTTCACACGTTTTTAAAACCAAAAGCCCATCTGGGATTGTCAAACTTTGATGAGAACTATCATAAGATAGACAGGTAATGCCAAAGATTGATATAATGAAAAGGGAATTAACTAAAAACTATGATATAATCAGCAGGCTGTTATTTTTACTTTTTAAAAAAAATGTTAAAAATTTTATGCCTAAGAGTAGCTAGGATTTTTTTCTGGAGAATCTTTGATTTTTTTTTAACCAAGTCAATCTATTAATACTCCAGTGGTATTACATATGTGATACAGGGATCCATACATGCTACACATATTACAATGCAGTCAAACAGTGAGACTGGGGACCAACTTGTAATCATGCAACCCCTCCTGGGACCCACTACCATCCTTCCCCTGCCTACCCCATTTTCCCAACCTCTGTGTCTTCATGAATACCCTGGGAAGTAGCAGACTTAGCACAGCTGATTTTAGCAGCTGCAATGCAAGACAGCAAGAAGATGCTGTGCAGGATTATATCAAGAACTCAGTTTTGATAAGGCAGTTTCATTATTTGATTCAATGCAAGCCTTCTCTTGTAGGCTTTGAAAGATTTGAAATGCTTTAAAAGGTTGAATGAGGTTTCACAACCCAATTGGGGACACAACCCAAGGTTGAAGAACATGGTTTTAGGGTATGAAATCATGACCAAATTAGGTTTTCATATCCTGGTTTCTTAACCACAGTTAAACCAGAGCTCCTGGGTTGGATGATGTGCAGATCTTTGTTTATGCATGAAGCAAAAGAAAACTCCTCATATTTTCAGTTCGGGTTCCTGGTCCAACAAACTATGATTTTTTAGAACTGGCCATTGATGTTCATTTCATAATATTTTTTATTATGCTATCTCCTGTCTTCCTTCCATGGAACTCAAGGAAGCTTCATAGTATAATATGTTGTTCTATACTGAATAAAAACATGGTTTCATCTACGAGTACATCTGTTTTATCTACACAAATTTCAATCAGAATTGTTTCCATTGCCTTAACTGGAAATGCCAGATATTGAACCTAGACCCTTCCGCATACAAAGGCTTTCCCCCTATGATGCATCCCACTTAAATGCATTCCTAGATGGTCTTCCAACCAGGAACCCACTCCAATTTAGCTTTACTTATTTTATTTACCAAGTCCAAATTCTAGTCATGGAAAGATTTTGCCACTGGTGAAATGTCCAATGTTGCCTGGGGTATGCCAGACTGCTGGGAATGTCATTTTCTGAAGTAGTCTTTAGGGAAATCCATCCAGCTTTGGTACGGTAGTTATGTGTTTTCTAACCATAGCCTGGAACCAATAGCATATATTGTACAAGCAAATCCATTTAACCTACACTATCAAACATGACATACAGTATCAGTAAGAAATCCCAGAAGGTGAATCTTAACACATGAAATTAAAAATAACAGATAATGAAGATATGCATTGATGTAGTGGTTCACTAACAGATGAACCAGTTATTCTCTGTTACAAAATATAGAAAGCTTCAGAAAGCTCTATTTTCTTCACTGGAATTTTCTTCATCTTATAAATGATGAGCACAATCCTAACCATGTCTACTCAAAAATAAGCCCCATTGTGTCCAATGCATCTTACTCTTAAGAAAGTGTCTTCAGGATTGTAGCTGATGTCACATTTATATATGCAGACCATCTTATAAATGATATCACCATTTAGGTAGTCCAGACAAATCTTGCAGGCTTAAATAATTGTATTTCTCTTATCAAACCATTATTATTAACCTTATTAATTATTAATATTATTAACCAAAATCAAAATCAAAGACTTTTCAAGAAAATTTTCATACTTCTTGCGGTTTCTTCCAAACTCTTAGAGCATTGTGTAGTATTACCATCTTAAAAGTACTGTTACTTGCATGTTGCCAGAACGGCAAGTACTCTCAATTCTGTAATTATACCCCCTTTTATCACTGGCAAAGTGTTATATAAAAAGAATAAAATTGCTTCCCAGGAAAGTAGATTTTCTACCGAGAATAACTCATTACAGAGGCACCAATTTTCCTGAGCTTATAAATTAGACATTATTGTGAAAGTCTATTTTAAATCATTTCTTCAAAGAGCAGGAAAGATCAACTCAAAAAAACGTAAATATTAAGGGCATCTCCAAAAATTGGTGAACGTCACTCTCTTTAAAAATCCGTTTATGTTATCACTAATCCTGCGATAATCATCTCTGACTCATTTGCATTTTCACGGGGTGAACCAGAAAATAATATTGCAATCCTATTGACTTACCAAGAAATAAGACCCTTTGACTATAACAAGGTTCACTTCTGAGTGGACATGCATAGTTTCAGCTTTAACTCACCTTTTCTTCACTCCAGGATACATTGAGGACTAGACATTACTTGAGACATTACTTCCCCTTATTGTGTGGCATGCTAGTTGCTGCAACCACCACTGATCCTAATTCTGCTCACTAAATTTGAAAAGAAAGGGGAACGGAGCAAAAGAGGAATTGGAAAGAAGAGTGTGTGCACATTGACTGCCAATCAATGTCCCCAATGATCTCCACCAATGGGTCTTGGCATTGGGTCATATGGAATGATTTCCACCAATGGGTCTTGACATTGGGTCATATGGAGAACACACACTGGTGATGGGAAAACACACACACACACACACACACACACACACACACACACACACTGCTATCAGCTTTGCCTACACATTTACCACCCAATCCTAATGATATGCTCCATGCTACTGCCAGCATGGCTTACACGGCATGCTCCAGGGGAAACATCCACTCTAAAGGTCTCTTCAAGGGGACAAGTGTCACCCTATGCTGGCATAAACCCCAGCTGCAGCAATAGATCAACTTGGACCTGCATGTGCTAAATAACCTGCACAAATCTGAACAGGTCCATGTTGGCAGACAGGATATGATTATGGTCACCAGCACTACTGATTCAGCCTCCCCTGGGCACCCACCCCTGTCTCACCCATCACCAGTGATGACAAGTTATTTATGATTGACTTCAGTTTCACTTATTACATAGTTATGATGGGCAGCCCAATCCCAAGCTGCCCAGAGCACCATTATTGCCAGGGCACTGACATGGCTACCACAGAACCCTGTGTGCAACTGGACAGCTGCCGGCAGCTCCTCAAATGAAGGGAACCTTTGTCCCTTCCCATAGGAAAAGGAAGTAGCCCTGCAATGGGACCACTCAATCCTGTGGCATCACTTGGGCTGATGTAGAATCAAGAGGTTCCACTGAATGTTGGAATGGAAGGCCTGACGTGGAAGCTCTGGATTCTACCTAGATGACAGTAGCAAATACTGTGGCAAGGAGTTCTACAGATGAACCACACACTGGGTAAAGAAATATTTGACTTTGTCTGTCCTAACTCTCTCAACATTCAATTTTAGTAGTCACCCAGTAAGCTGGGTGACCAAGAGGCAAAGCATTGGTATTCCACCAGCATTAGCCTAGTGCCAGCTGCTGCAGTGGGCCCATGAACATGTTTTACAGCATGTTTGTGAGACTAAGGGCAAAATCCAGAGTAACTACGGGGAGTCCTTGCTCCAGTATAAGAACAACTTACTCTGGATTCCAATATGAATTTCCCATAGGTTTTCACTAGGTGATGCAGTAACTATGGGTGCATGTAAAGTCTCTTACGTTGTCCTGTAGTTACTCTGGATTTGGGGGTAAGCCCTGGTGGAGAGCCAACAGGATTAGGATTGGCTATAGGGTGTGCAAAAAGTAGGATATAAAGTGGGGCATAGTGGATATAAAGTGTGCAATGAGTGTCATTTATAAAACACCACATAAATTTTTAACTTTTTGCTAAAGAAATAAGTGCACGTAGTACTGCAGAAAGTAACAAAATAGGTGCATATACAGTATTTCTTTTTGCTTCACAAAGATTCTGGTTGTAAAGTTACATTTCTGCTTTCTCAACTCCTACATTCATGCACACCCTTTTCAGGAGGTTTTTCACCTCTTTTTCTCCGTTTTAAAAGAACACAATGAGAATAATTAAACAAAGTAAGATTTTTAGTCCTGGTTCACAGCTAAGCCACAGCTCATTAAGCCTTCTATTTCTGCATGTTCCTCTTTTGTTGTTGTTGTTGACGGTATTTTCCAAATGCCATCATGCTGACACTGCTACAAAAAAAAGTTAATTTTCTGTGAGAATGCAATGCAGTTTTGTCAGGTTCAAAATCCCATCTGCAAAGAAAAGCATGCCGTACTTATTGCAACACAAGTATCATGAAAAATATTTTCATAGGCAACTGTAAAACACATACGCACATGCATGCACTATCTCTCACTCACTCACACACACAAACAATGTCTACATTGTGTCCATCACAAGATTTGGGACTGCTACTGTGCTAGCTCAGGGAAGGGAGGCTTGTTCCTGCCCCCACAACAGGGCAATAGCAGCCCCAATAGCTTTGCTCACACTTAGTCCACCTCTGGAGCAGACTTAGCATCCCTGGAAGCAGGGTACGTATCTGACTTAAAGGTGGATCCTCCGCTCCCACTCTCCTTCCAGCCCAGGCCAGGGTGACCAGATGCCCAAACCTCAAAAGGAGGACAAGGTTTTGGATTCCTCTCAGACTGGCCTTTCTGACAGACAATGGCATGTTTGCCTACTCGTGAGTAAAGCTGTGATATTGGGCACTTTCACGTTCCCATAGAGCTCAATGCATATTTTTGATTTTTAGTTTTTTGGACATAACTTTTGATAGGAAGGAGATATTTCAAAACCGATTTTTGCACTGGATTCTGATCTTCAATACAAATCCAACAACATATATCATGATGGGGTACTGCAAGTTCCAAAATGGAGGACAATGAAGCTCTTTTGGATGACACCCAGACAGGAGGCTAAAAAAAGAGGATAAATCTGGAAAAATCCAGTCATATGGTCACCCTGCCCCAGGCCTGCCCTCTTCCTCCTTATCATTGCTTCCTTATCTTCCTCTCACTGGATTTGAAAGTGGAAGAGCAACAGAGAAGGGACAGTAGCAGTGGTGTAGGGGAGGTGCACGGGTCAAGTTGCACTGGGCTGCAAGCTTTAGGAGGGGCTGCAAGGTGATCTTGACACTAGTGGCTAAAATTGTGAAAAACCAAGATATGTATGATTGATAATACCATCATGTTACATATCACTGAAAGGTAGTTTAATGCAGAATGCAATGAAACAAACTGCATTGGAATATCTATATTCTATCAAACTTTATAGCAAATTAACTAGAAAATGAAAACTCAAATGCTTATGGAACAAAAAGTGGATTTTCTTAACTCCAAACCTTCCCATGATACTGAGAATCAGTGAGATATACAGTAATTCTGATGCTGTATGGAACTAATAAGGTGTTAATATGAAACAGGTCTCATTTCCATATATATCATAAAAGAGTTACCTGTACTAACTAGGTTTACAGGCACTTCTTATATTTAACAGGGAGATAATAGCCACTCCTCTTTCCCCAACACAGTTTCCCTAAACAATAAGGGATACAATTTTCATTTTTTACTCAATTAATTTGATTTTGTTGTTGGGGGGGGGGAGGGGAACACACACGACAAAATCTTCTTTGACGCCAGATAGCAAACAGATGCTGTAGCTATGCTACTAGCAGAACAAATGGGTGGTGAACTGCTGCAGAGGAGCATGTAGGATTTTCCTCAATTTTCTATTAAAGAATACCCAGGGATGACATAAATTCCATCTGTGACTCCACTTCCGGGGCAACATTTTTAGCTTTGTACCAGGCTATATATGATTATTAGCTATGCCACTGGACAGTAGAGTGAATCTTATGAAGAGTGAATTGGCAGTGAAGAATCTTGTCTGGAAATTTACATTTGCAAGGCATGTGTGTTGCAACTGAGGTATTGGCCCTATAGCCCTGAACTGTGGACTTCTGTATTCATTTCTACTGCTATGATCATAGCCTAATAGGCTGCTATCTAATAAGTAAATTTGATCTGAAACTTTAGAATTAGTATCTCTGTGGCTTATTTATTTTTCATTGCCCGTTGTGAATTATGCTAAACCATGGTTTCCAGGCACTGTTTTAAAGATAAAAATCTAAATTCAGTCTTCAGAGTATAACTGTTTGTGCTGTTTCAGTGCTTTGCTTTTCAGTGCCTTAGAACGGTGCAACTGAAATGTTCAAAACATGCCTTCGCAGAAAACAGGATGACACAAGAGATTTTCTTTTAGAGGGTAATCAGCTGAATTTTCATTAGATCACATGCTGCCCACTGAAGCAGTTGGATTCCTATATAATGAAACCAAATTAAATCAGAAGGAGAAAATGTTTCGCTTTTTAATGTTACAAGTGAATCCTGATTTCATATCCGTTTTATTTAATTCCACTTAACAGGGATTTGGTTTGCTGGAGGGCACTGACGAAATCCAGAGTTATGCAGAGGGTTGAGTCTCGGTTTAATCCTAATTTGAGCTGGAAAAGGTAACCAGCAAAGTTTAGGGCTGTTGCTGTGCTACAATGGGGCAAGGGGTTAGGGGTTTCCTCTTCCCTGGGTAGGGCTGCAGCAGCTTCAATGGGTCTACTCAGTTCTGCTCCACTTCTGGAGGTGGCACAAGTGGATTTCACCCTTAGAGCACAATCCTGTGTTTAAACAATTTTATTCAAAATTTTTACATAAACATCCAAAACAAAAACAAGCCAATATTACACCTATAATAAAATCCAACATTCAATTCAAAATTCAGTTCCTAAAGTATGAAATATGAAAAATATGAAATATGAAATTTGAAAAATAAAATATCTAATAAATGTTGGAAATGTAAAGAGCAGGAAGGATCTTTCTACCATATGTGGTGGACTTGCAAGAAAGTAAGATTTTTCTGGGTTTTTCTACATGTAAGATTTTCTACATAAAGAAATGTCAAAAGTATTAGATTATACTATAGATAAGAGCCCAGAACTGGTTCTAACAGGGTTAAAACTAGAAACAATGTTAATTGAAGATAGAACTCTGATATGGTATATGGTAACAGCTGCAAGGATGGTGTATGCAAGATATTGGAGACAAAAAATACCAAATAAAGAAGAATGGACGGAAAAGATGATATATATAATGGAAATGGATAAACTTACAAGAAGTTTAAAAGATGAAATGGTTGAGAATTATGAGAAGGATTGGCGGAAATTTAAAATTTACTTGGGAAAAAGCAAAGGTAAAACAAATTTAGTTTGGTTATTTGATGATTAAAAGAATCTAATGATGTTTAGAGGTGAAAGGGGAAAGCTGTGGGAAGTCATAAATTGGAAACCCTTAGAGCACAATCCTAATCATGTCTGCTCAAAAGTAAGCCCCATTGTGTTCAATGGGTCTTACTCCCAGGAAAATGTCTTTAGGATTGTAGCCAGGCCCTACAATCCAGAGTAACTACGGGAGCACGTAAGAGACATTACGTGCAACCGTAATTACAGCTCCAGCTAGTGAAAACATATGGGAAATTCATATTGCAATTGTTCTTATACCGGAGCAAGGACTCCCTGTAGTTACTCTGGATTGTGCCCTTAGTCTATATATCAATGATTTTCAACCACTGTGCTGTAGCCTATATACATGATCTACTCGTATATACCAGTACATTTTCTGGAACTGGACCAAAGCATTCTGGACCAAAGCATTCTGGGCTGATTGAACATGCATAAAATACGTATGTTCTGGGAAAAATGAGTGCAGTTCTACACAGCAATCACACAAAACATGAAAACATGTTTTACGTGACATATCCTACTCAAATTATGCATAATGTTGTCCAGAAGTTGTGTTTGTTTAGGACAAAGCACTATGTTTGGCATCAGACAAACAAAACTCCCCCCATTTCCTTAATTTAATCTCATGTTCCACAGTAAGTCCTTGATTTAATTTATAGACAAAGCAAAAGGTGAAAATGAGATTATTTATGTGTGTTTCCCCTTAACGTTCCAGAGAAGCATTAGGTTTTTAGAGAACAATAAAACCAAGGTTCACAAATCTAATTAAAAATCAAGGATCATCCAATGCCATATAAATGCTCCAATTTATTTTCAAGCAAAAATAGTCACAACTTCTCAGCCGAGGTATCAAAGTTTTAAATGTGAAAAAAGGAAGCTTAATGTGAGCCCCATGATGAAGTGATGACTCACTCAACTAATCCATGCTTTTATTTCATTTTATATTATTCCCTGAGGCAACACCGTTTCTAGATTTTTGCCACTTTTTTCCAATTGCCTTCCTAGCAATACAAAAGAAAGCCAAGAAAAAAAATGAAACTTGCAGTAGCCTCATCTCATCACAATGTCAGTGCCGTGTTCCAAGATTCTGTTCTGAGAAAGATTGAAATGAAATATACATGAATTAACAATTCAAGGACAAGCAGAGGGTTGTTAAGAAGGCAATTTTAGTTTCCACTTTTCTCAAGTACTATACTTTTGCTACAAGAGTAATAAGGAAGGGAGTTGTGGATTACAGAAGTCCTGCAAATCTCTCAATAAAGGACAGATATCCATAGTGAGTTCTTCCTCACCTGGGAGAGAACGTTGTACTCATTTTCAGATCTGCAAGGTATCCACAGTAGTGTCTATTTTCATGGCAGACACCTTGTTTTGGGTCCTTTGGCTCCCCTAATTTACAACCAAATCCTGTTGAACCCTTCCTCCCCTTGCTGTTGCAATTGGACAACCAAAGTCTGCACTGACTGCATTGGGTGGGGACTGGGGAGGTAGTCCTGGAGGTCTTCTTCAGATAAAGGAACACTTCATCCCTTGTCTGTGAGTAAGGCTGCAATCCTAAAGACACTTTCCTGGGAGTAAGACCCATTGAACACAATAGGGCTTACTTCTAAGTTGACATGGTTAGGATTGTGCTCTAAGTCTTCACTTTCTCCATGGGTCTACTTTGACTGGCAGCAACAATTTTGTGGGCGCACATCGGAGTTCACCTGGATAGATGGCTTGAGCTTGGGAAGGGAGAAAGGACCAGAGCAACTCAGAGCACAATCCTAACCATGTCTATTCAAAAGTAAATCCCATTGTGTTCAATGGGACTTACTCCCAGGAAAGTGTCTTTAGGATTGCAGCCTGAGGCTGCAATCCTAAAGACACTTTCCTGAAAGTAAGACCCATTGAATACAATAGAACTTACTTTTGAGTAGACATGGTTAGGATTGCACCCTTAGTGAGGCATCACTCTCAGCAGCAGATGAGAAGCCTACTGTAGCTTCTCTTCGTTGAGTAAACTGCACAATTCTAACTTGCTCTGGAAGTAGAGTTGCCATATGTCCCCGAAAACTGGGAATGTCCCAGTTTTCAGGGATTACATTAACATACTGGCAACTTTGACAAGGGGTCCTTTTCCGGTTTTATGCAATTATGGGCAAAATCCATAGCAGTTACGGGTCCGAGCAGTTACATCACCCTCTAGTGTTATCTTATGGAAAGTCATCTTAACTGCTCCAGAGCAAGGGGCTTAATTTCACTTTAGGATACATGCCTATGACAAATAGTGTTCTCAATGCATCCAGAGACTGTACCAAGGGCCATCAGAATTCCTTAAAGAAGTTCAATGGGATCCAGAAGTAACATTTTTATACCTAGAAAAGGAGTTCCTGAAGCCTGGAAAAGGAGCGCCACAGACTAATCTAGTTACGTAAAAGCCTTGACCTATGTGTTAGTTAGTGTGTCCGATACTATACTGCGTTCAACTACTAGATAGAGTGAATAAAGGAATCTCAACTGTGAGGATAACTAGGGTGAGAAGAGGCTGGGGGGCAATTGAGGAAATCTATTGAGAAGAGGCAAAAAAAGAAGTTGAGTGGGCAGATGAGGAGAGCTGTCAAGAGATGCAGCAAAAAGGCAATTGAGGTAAATGCCAATAAAGGTTGATCTGAATCAGTTGAGGGGGGAAGTTGAAGAGAGAGGTGGCAAAAGGGCAACTGAGATGCTGGAAAGGGGGACAATATTTTACTTATGAATGTTGCTATATTATATTGTTATATGTTATATCTCTACAGTGTTGTTATACGTAATGCCCAGTGATGGGCTTCAAAGAAATTAACAACCGGTTCTCTGTCCATCTGGCAGCCACTTTTAAATGGCTATTTTTAAACTTTATATGTACTATCTCTTGTTAAGAACCGGTTCTATAGCGTAGGTGCGAACCTGCTGCTGCCCACCACTGGTAATGCCTCTACAAGCCACAGCCACAGGCTGTTAGTTGTTACACATATGAAGGTTGTTTCCTGGGTCAGGGAGACTATGGGCAAAATCCAGAGTAACTACGGGGAGTCCTTGCTCTGATGTAAGAACAACTTCCTCTGGATTCCAATATGAATTTCCCATAAGTTTTCATTAGGTGGTGCAGTAACTACAGGTGCACGTAAAGTCTCTTACATGCTCCCATAGTTATTCTGGATTTGGAGGTATGTCTAGTTTAGACATACAACATCAATACAGACAGCCTTGCTGAGTACCATACAGAATAATTCATACTGTCCACCAAGGGTTGACAACAGGAACAAACACAGGTCAGAATCAAAAGATACTTGCAAGTGTTTATCTGTGGCCTGAAGCATCTGATGGTAGATAAGGGTTTATCCACCCTCTTGGTTTGCTAAGAAGTTTGCAAAATGTACAGCAAAATAGTGACTTGGAGAAGCACACCTGAAATAGCATTTTGACACTTCCTCAGAGTTGTGTAGTTCTGCCTTCCACGCCAGGCAACATCACCTGGGGAAATTGGATTGTCAAACAAATTATAGATTGTACATTAAAGTGTGAATAATGCCACTGAAGGCTGTGAATGATACATGTAACACATTTCCTAGGCCACCAATCAAACAGTGGCAATTCCCTCAAATTCCTTGCCCTGTTTTATGATACCTTAAAATAGATCTCACTTCAATTTTTAATTATAAGTTATATTCAGGGTTATTGTTCAGAGCATTTCCACCTGCCTTGACAGTGGCTTTTTGTGAAAATGTTATGCTGGCAAAACATGTGTTCTGATGGTGCAGGGATTCAATAAGACTGGATCATCAATATAGGCTACATTCCAGAGTAACTACAGGACCTTTTACACCAACGTAGTTACGGTGCCACCTATGGGAAATGCATAGAGTAATCCATGTTCCTACAATCCAGAGTAACTACGGGAGCACATAAGAGACATTACGTGCACCTGTAGTTACTGCACCACGTAGTGAAAACCTATGGAAAATTCATATTGCAAACCAGAGTAAATTGTTCTTACACCAGAGCTAGAACTCCCTGTAGTTACTCTGGATTGTGCCATAACTGCCTCTTATGTCTTCCCATCGTTACTCTGGATTGTTGGGTTAGTCCCTTAGGGCCTAATCCTGTTCATCATTCCAGCACTTATGCAATTGTAATACTGCTCCTTGAGTAAGGGAAGAAACATTCCCTTGAGGAAACAGCTGTTAACTTCACTCTCATCTCAACATGCAACATATGCCCTGTTGGCACAGCTGCATCAGCACTAAAAAGCTGGATAGGATTGGGGCCCTTACAGCCCAATCCTGAGCTGCCAATATTAGCTGAGGTCCCACAGTGCCTGATTGGGTACTGCGGGATCCCTGCATATAGAAAGTAGCAGTGGTGGCTGCCTGCTAGTTACTCTGGAGAAGGGGATGTGCATCCCCTTTCCCCCCATATCTCCCCTTTTTTTCCAGGGCAGGACCTGGATTTTAGCCTCATGTCCCAGTAAAAATATCTTTCCTTCCTTTTCCTTGTGAGCAAGCAACATGAAGCCTTCTTGTAATTCTTAAATTACAGTGGCACCTTGCAAGATGAACACAATTTGTTCCAGAAGCATGTTTGTCTTACAAAGCGTTCTTTATACAAAGCGAATGTTCCCATAGGAAATAATGGAAACTCAGATGATTGGTTCCACAAACCAAAAATATTCATATAAAAATAATAACTGTATGTAAAAATGATGACAAAACACTATAATAGAATTCAAAACACTGTAATATAATACAGAACACAATTACTGTAATATTAATTTAAAAACACTGTAATATACTGTACAGTAAAACAGAAAAGAAAAACCTTTATGGTCAAGGATAACTAATTTTCCGTAAAAGAGTCACTGGTGTCTTTTTGAGCAACTTTAATAAGGAACCTGTCTAATGACGCTTGCTTTGTCTCCTTTTGGGGATTTCATGGAAATGTGACATTGCATTATCATTAAACAGATTCATCACTCACACTGCTATAGCCTTATTTTCTTATGGTTACTTTCTTATGGTTCTTATGGTTCTTTGGGTAGTGCTTTTCTACACAATTTTGCACAATTTCCCAATTTGCACAAATGTGAACCTCATTTGATGTGAGGGATTCCTCCTCTTTATTCGACTCCTCTACAGATGAAATCTCCCCCAAATCCTATTGCTGTTACTCATGATGCAGATCCATCAATTCGTTCATTTTACAACCCATTTTTTTTGTTGTAAAACTGTTCTATAAAGAATTGTTTGGCTTACAAGGCAGAATTCCTTTGAAATTTTAGTTTGTCTTACAAAGCATTCATCTTACTAGTTATTTGTCTTACAAGGTACCACTGTATATGTAATAAATTACATATAATAGTTTGAAATGTGCTAATATGTACATATATAAATTAACCACATAAAAGCAATACAATGAGTGTTTCAGCTTTAAATTATTGCCAACTTTTTTCTTGGGCATCCTACATTTTGGAGGGACCTGCCTCTTTTTTGGTTATGCAGCGCAATTCAGAGTAACCACAGTACCTTTTATGTCGACTTAAGAAACATTTACATCAATGTAGTTACAGCTCCACCTACAGGAAACCTATCGGAAATGCATTGAGCAATCCAGAGTAAATTTTTCTTATGTCGACATAAGAGGTCCTGAATTGTGCTGATGGTCACCCTGCTCCTTTCTGCACTGGCTTCATGGAGGATCTGGGGAATAGGGCTGATTCTCTCCCTACTACATCTGAGGCTCTGCATTTTCTCATGTATTCAACTCATCAGATATTCCACTAGACCTTAATAAATACTAATTAGTAACTGTTTGGAGATGTGCTTTTATGGTTCCCGGGTGCATAAGATTCTTAGGACTAGGACAGAAAAAAACGAACAGAGGTAGGTTCTATCTGTTGAGAGCAACTCTGAATTTCTGCACACAAAACTTATTTAAGCTACAGTTCTTCATGGCACCCTTCTGCTTGCATAGTGGTGTAGAAAGAGGGGGTGCAAAGCAACAGGTTTTGGAGGGATCCTCACTATAGTGTACCCTCACCCTTTCCCTTCAGTGTATTTCAGATAGGGGAAGCAAAACAGAGGCATTCCCCAAGCCTGGAGGGGCTGTTTGCACACCACGGTAAGTCTCTCTGCAAAACATAGCACTTGCACCCCCTCTAGCTATGCCACTACGCTAGCAGTTGTCAAAAAATGAGAGGCTGCGTTGCAAAGCTTAGAATGCGTGGGCAAGGAATCAGTCATGGTCAATCATAGCAGTGGCAGAGCTATATTTAGCCAAATGGGGGCCAGACATTCTCAGAAGTGTCTGGTGAGAATAATAATGAGAGAACAATGACAATAACCATAAGAAAATATAGCAACTTCTGATGCCTATTGTATTTGCAGGAAGTGTTGCACACGACTTGGGAATGAGAGAATGTCAATAACTATATGATATAATTGAAATTATCATTCAGGCATGAACCAGGAAGGACTAAAAAATAGTTCCTTTGGCATTTATAATTTATGAAACCACAACAGTTTTGCGTGATGAATCTGTTTTCTTGGCAATTTTCCCTACAATCCAGGAGAAGCAAAATGCCTTGCAATAGCTTTTCCCCCTGATCTGTCAACAGGAGATCACTTTAACTGTAAAACTGTAAAACATAAAAACAACTCCATGCAGGACTGCCAACAGGCTCCCTACAAGGACAAGGTATTTAACATATGATTTTAGATCCAAGCTTCATTAGAAAGAGAACCTTAGGGATATCCAGAGCAATTTACAAGCAGGACCTGGAAGAAGGAAAAAAAAAGATGAAGGTCAATGGTTTTCCATTCCTACATAAGGTTACATTCCTACATAAGGCAAGACGGTGGAAACAAGAGGAAGGGTTTTTTTTTTAATTGCATGGGATATGCACAGAATAAGACTATTCAAGGATACTAAAAAAAAAAGCAGGCCTCCGTCAGCCTTGGAAGACTATGGTATCATGCTCAGCGCTGCATATGCTGCATGCAAAGCACGAAAGCCTTGGTTGGATAGTTATGGAGGACAGGCTGTTACCCAAGCAGCAAATCCCCCCTCTCCACACCACTGAATTAGTCCAAAGGAAAGGCAAAGCCGATACGATTGGATCCAGCTGGCGTCGCAGAGCTGGGCTAAGGACAGGAGCTCACCCTGTCTTGTGGGGATGACCTGGGTCTCAAACCCTGGCCTGCTGGTTAACAGACAGTGTCTTAGCCACTTGCCCCACCCCACAGCCTACAAGGATACTAAACATTCACCTTAATACCCAAAAGTCACTCTTTAAGACCTGGAAGGATAAATATCTGGATGAATTTATAGCCAGTTCTGCTTTACAAAGAACAAGATGGAACGAGTTCAAGGATGAGAGTTTAAATTCCACAGAAATTAGTGGGACTAATTGCAAAATATAAGGTGTTCTGAACATCTGAAAAAGGTTTCCGATTCTCCTTTGATCCAGCTTTTGTTCTTACAGTGCACTGTGAAAATAGGGCATTTTCACAGGCTGAATATTCTGGCCTGGAAAAACCACACATTTAAAATACCTGTGATTACTGCTATTTTAAGCTTAGAATAGACACAGTGTATTTTAATTGCTCACTTGTGCATATTATATGAACTGCAGAGACACCAAAAATGGCAGCAGAATCTCAGGAACATCCAATGACATTTTTAATACTTTCATTCCATTTTTCCATCCATTTGGACCTCCAAACTGACCAATAATAAACCAGTCATTTAAATAAAATTAAAAGTGTTAAGATTCATGGGCCTATTCTTGGACATTGGGCACAATTCTAACCAGTTTAGGCTGGCCTAACTCACCTTGCATATCTTACTGTGGTGGTAGGGAGGAGGTCGGCATATGCCTGTGCACTGGCCTAACCACTCAGGAGTAAGGCAGAAATGCCTTATGGCATTTTTGTGAAACCCCTGGGTCAGTACAGGATATATGTCAGGTTTATGCCATTAAATGGAGGTTAGGATTGCAGCCATACAGCAGAACCTAGGATGAAAATCTCAGCATTTTATGGCCTGACACAGTGAGAATATGTGCACGAAACACCATTTTCCGGATAGGAAGGGGGTAGTATTACCTAGGGGTTAGCACACGTGTTCCCGTCTCTCCCCCATTTGAACACTCAGCTGAATATGGAAATATCTTGGTAGAATTCTATCAACCAGCCCAGGAGATAAGGTGAGGCAGAGGGACTCCCAAGGCAGAAGTCCCATCCTGGGACGATACTGAACATCAGGGATCTCTATCAAGCTCACTCTCACAATAGTAACTGCATAGCAAGTGTAACTGAAATTCATTGTAAGTAATTCCCTTACCAGGTAGATCCAGAGTTATTGTTGTATTTAGGAGGGCATTTTTGAGCACACAAAAAGTTCACGGTGGAGCAATGCCCACCAACAAAGTCTTCTACTGCTTGCCACATTCCTAGTCTCGCTGATGGAGTACCAAATTCTGCAACAATCTGCAAGTACCACCAAAACTCATCTCATGCACCAACAGTGGTAAGAGTATCACTGCTTGATAAACACTGGAATAAGATTTATATATTTTAATTTAATTTTCTAAGATTTGTATTTTAATTTTGCAAAGGTTAATTAACCCGCAGTAATATTGGATGCCATTCAAACAGAGGTACTCAGGCATTTTTAAAAAATTTATTTGAGACCCCCTCTCAAACGCACCAGGATGTGACATCACTGTAGTGCCAGAGCTCCTCCACATCTACTTGGAAGTAAGTCCCATTGTGTTCAGTGAGACATACTCCCAGGAAATCCAAGTTCCAGATTCCAAGATGATGGATCTCACCCTCTTGCAAACCCCTGACCAGAGGTTATGATCTCTTATGTGCTTTGGTTCATAGTAGCTGTCAGGAATTCTGAAGAAATCTGTAATGCAGTTTGAAAGAGGCAGCACTAAAATGAAAATCCTCATGATTTTTTTCAGACTAGTAATCAGTTCGTCATATGTTTTTACCTGGGTAATGAGACCACCAACCCTCGTATTTCCAGTGAATGGCTGACAGGATGAATGTCTGGAGGGAGACATTCCAATGATTTGTCTTTCAGCTATAATGATATCATACACTATGAACTTTTCTCTGGCACAAACATGAGCAATCAGCTTGCTCTTCCCCATCATAAACATTCCTTTGCTTCCAGAAGAGGAAGCAAGATGGAAGTTGAAGGCATGCAAACAAAACCAGGATCTGTAAATACTCTTATGTAGAAAGGAACAGAAAGATGAGGTGTGGTGGAACTGCCCAAAATCATAAGGATCATTCAGAATTGTACTGAGGTACACATAAAATATATGCATTATATTTTATGACACCATTATTTATGAGGATTAGCAATAGAATGTCTTTTATTTTGTTTAGATTCCTTACAGCACAATCCTAAAAGTGTCTATCCAGAATTAAATCCCATCAAGTTCAATGGGAATAACTCTCAGGTGAGTGGATTGCAGTCGGGGTGAATTTTACTTTTGTGATCTGGTTGCAGATTCTTTGCACTGTCATTTAGAATCAGGGTATAAATAACCATCAAAAGGATAGGAAATGTTCTTCATATTCAGTAAAGCGGCAGCCACAGACTTATACTGTATGCTTTTTAAAAGTTTTGCTAAATATGGAGTCTTGTTGGCAATTTAAATATGAAAGTTCATTTTTCTTGGTGGTTCTCTTCTCTCTTTTGGCAGATGTCTAGGATTTCTGCTGAATCTAAATGCAACCTCTGATGCATTTTCCTACTGCCTAGTACAGTTACTAACTTAGCCATGGGCCATGTTTTAATTGGATCACTAGGAAGAAACAGAACACATAATGCTCTATTTCTGTTCCAGTTTTGCTTCTGAGTATTTGTCTCCATAGGTTAGTCTATGTCATTTTTCATTTTCAGTTATGCTGCAGGAAGTCCATTTGATTTTGTTGAAATAGTGCCTGAAAACAAGACTGAAGGGCACAATCCAGAGTTAGAGCAGTGAGGAGAGCCTTAGCTAGGCTGCCCCAACTATGCTGCATCCAGAGAGTAAGGAAGCCTGGGCTGCCCTAACTGCTCCAGAGCATGCTCAGTAGGCACCAAGTCATTGACACCTGGGGAGGATTTGCTCCTGAGGAGACCCTCCTCAGATCACACTGAACAAGGAACAGCTGTGGCGCCGGCCTTATAAGGAGTCCCTGATGAGACTGCCAGAACAGTCTACAGTGAATACAAGGGGCGTCTTGGAGTGGCCTGCTGTATCCCCAGGTTAGGGGGCTGCTGTAGTTGTGCCATATCCTGAGGTTGAGAGGCAGGGATTGCAGATAGGCTGGCCAAGATCTCAGATTTTTGGTCAACACTGCCATTCTTACTCTGCCTTATCATGGACCCCTAGGGGTCTATTCATTACTATTCCCAAGGTGGAATAACTCTGAGGAGCTGGAAGAGGGCATTTGTGCCCTGGAAACAGGCTCTGGATCCAGAGTAACTGCTCTGCCCTAGGCAATGGTGAACATGCCCTCAACATGCCTCTCCTGAACTGTCTAGGGTGGGCCAGTTAGGGCAGAGCAGGTCCACATGTCTTAGGCTGTCTTGCCACTTGTCTTTGCCTTAGGCTGTCCCAAGCCTTTTCCAGAATAACTAGAGTGGCCCATCTTGCAGATGGGCCAGCCCAGTGATGGATAGGGTAACCGAAGTGCACTTCTGGACTGTGCCCCTAATAGTGTCATCATCTGTAGGAAATGTGAAGTCAAATTCCAGGGACATTTTTAGACATTTAGACTAACATCTTGATTATGTAAGTGCTGCTTATGGAAATGTTAGTAAGTAGCCCGAGTATATAGTTTCATACATATACTCATACATTATTTTAAGTATTTGTAAAATCAGGAACCAAGTAGGTGTGGAAAAACAAATCCATGGAAAAACAAACCACTAAATATTCTAAATTATGTAGGCAGTGAATTTTAGATTAAATTAAAAACATATTTTTTAAAACATATAGTGTTTTTAAAATTGGAAATCATAATCTATTAGATGGATATACTATATTAAGTAGTCATTATTTTGGTTCCCATGTCTCAGCCAGTCCCAATTTACAGCACCTTTAAGTCAACAAAAATGGCAAGTACTTCCATGGAAATTATACAAATGCTTCCACCAAAACTCAAAAGCAGACAGAAAAATCCCTAAAAGTTCCTTCCTCATTATGAATTCTTAAGTCTTGCAAATGCCATACCTTCTACCAGAATTTCCTCCAGTTCAGAATACTGTGGTTTTGACAATCTCAAAACAAGAATTAGCCTTGCTATCCAGTGATTCCTTATTGTGCTGGGCACAAAATGTAGGCTTTGAAGGCTTTGAGTTGCTCCGGGAAATGTAGTGGTTACCTATTTAAGCTTCAAAGAAATAAACATGTGGGTTGTTTTCCTCTTTACACCAGGGCATATCATGAATTATCTCTTTGATCCTTTCTACTTGTGAAATTGCCCAATACTAAAAATATTGATGGACAAACTTACAGGTCCTTGTTCATATGATGGTAAAATTTTTTAAAAATTAAGAATAAGCACTAGATTTCCACCATACCTGATCAGACTGTGATACTTTTGAGGAGAGGGAACTATTAGTTATTTTATTTTCAGTGTAACTCACAATGGGGAAGTTATCACTGAAAAGTAATATGCAAATACTGTTAATGTCCCCCACCCAAATTTTCCTTTCTAGAACCAGATTCCATTCCCCTTTCTCCTTTTTATTACCAGATTCCCTTTCTAGTACCATGTCTAGTGCAGATGCTGACTGCAGACCAGAAATCAAAAGATGCCTACTTCTGGGGAGGAAAGCTATGACAGGGGTAGACAAGTTAATCAAAAGTTGAGACATCGCCTTGCTGAAAAATATCCATCTTGTTAAAGCCATGGTTTTCCCTGTACAGATGTGAGAGTTGGACTATGAAGAAGGCTGACCGCCAATGGATGCCTCTGAATTATGGTGGTGGAGAAGACTTTTGAGAGTCCCTTGGATTGCATGGAGATTGAATCAGTCCAACCCTGACTGTTCACTGGAAGGACAAATACTGAAGCTCAAATATTTTGGCCACATCATGAGAAGGGAGGACTCCTTAGAAAGAACCTGAAACTGGAAAAAAACTGAAGGCAAAAGAAGAAGGGGGCAGCCAAGCTATGCACCTCTCTAGCTATGCCACTAGACCTGTGTACAAATACACTGACCTCTACAATGAGTACCTTGGAAATCCACAAGTGTTTCATTTCCACATTTACCAGTAACATTTTCAGTGGAAATGTACCAGTGACAGTACACAACTAATGTCATCACCATTACTCATTAGGACAACCACACATCAAATGGATTGCCTGTGACATGTTGCTTTTCTCATCTGAAAAGTGGCACAATTAATGCAATAGCTAAAAACGTTTCTGCAAGAATTAACAAGGAAAAAAGAAATGACGTACTTTGCAGGTAAAACTTGCCTTAGGATGAAATCCAGAGTAACTACGGGGAGTCCTTGCTCCGGAGTAAGAACAAGTTACTCTGGATTGCAATATGAATTTCCCATAAGTTTTCACTAGGTGGTGCAGTAACTACGGGTGCACGTAATGTCTCTTACGTGCTCCTGTAGTTACGCTGGATTGTGCCCAAAGAGAAGTAAGAAATGTGGAAATGAGATTTTTCCCCTAAGCTAGACCATGTGTGCTAGACCATGATAAGATTTTTATTGGGCATGTTTGTGTATTAAGTCTGAAGTAGGAACTTGCCTCAAGTCCCTGCCAAAATATTATTGGAATTGTTTTGGTTCAACTAATCTTTTTTCCTTTGAAAAAAAGAAATATTCCAATTACCATTTCAAATTGGGACCTTTTAGTACAGTTTGCACATTACTTTCCATTTCATGGAATTAATACAATTCAGTTATGAGTTACTGAGGGATAAGAAAGGGAAATTTTTTACCCAGGTGAATATCTGGGTGAATTATTGTGTTTTTCCAAGTTCCTTTCTTTCTTTGTAGTCTTTCAGACTACAAATATTTATTGTAGTCTGGTATAAATGTATTTGTTTGATCACATAGGAAGCTAATTCTGATACTAATCAATGCCTCCACTAGGCCATATTTTTCAGCCAGCATAATTATTCTACCCAGACATAAATTATCCCACTATAGTGCATTATTTAGAGTGCCATCCTAAGCATGTCTACACATAAGTAAGTCTCATTCTCTTCTAAGGGACTTACTCTTTGGAAAGAGTGTATAGGATTACAGCCTTTGCCTTCTGCAATTGCCTATGTAAACATGTGTAGAGGACACATTACTACTAGCTGATCCTAATTACCTTACTTTTCCACAATTAAAATGTAGAATTCATATGTGTTTCCAGGCACCAAAAATAGGTTTTCTGTAGCAGTCCGTCTTTCTTGTGCTAAACACTGTATATCTGCAGAGGCCATTTTGGTCACAATGGCTGAACGAGTTTTAAATGAGTTCTTAATACAAAATCGTGCATCATGTTGGCAAGGGCAAAGCCCTGGCACCGTCAGGGCATTAGTCACGCTTAAAAGCATGCAAGGGGCCATGCAACTTGCTCAGTTCTCTCCTTAGAGGAGGTTGTTTGCTTTCTTATAATAATATGGCCAGGAAATTGCACAACAAGGAAAGCTCTAGAACAGGGGTTAGGGGATTTTTTTACCTTTTACCCCAAAATATATTTAGATATGCCAATGTTACTCCCTTGATTTGAAAGGAAGGAAATCATATTAATTATCTGAATTCAAAATTGTATTGAATCTATTTAAAAAATCCAGATTTTTTTTAAATGTAGGACAAAATGTAGGAAGTGTTCCCATAGTGCTCAGTCTTAGCAGCACAAAGCTGCGGCTGGTTCAAACTCCTCCCCAGTGCCCCATCCATTATCCCCAGGAATTTCATTTTTACCCCATTTGGGGTAATTTACCCCTGTTCTCTGACCACTGCTCTAGAATATTCTGGAGTACGCTGATGAGAATTTGTCTTATCCAAACTATCCTGAACTTTTAGTTTTGCAAACAGCATTTAAAAAATGCACTAAGCATTCAATGAAATTGCATGCGTGCACACATACAACCCTGGAACATATCCTTTTTTCTGCAGAGCCATGGCTGGCTATTTTAGAGAAAATATCCTTGGGACTTGAGTCTTTTTACAATGCCCAAAATGCTCGGGGTGACCCTGAAAGACCCTGAAAGACCCACGAGGACTCATTTTCAAGTTGACTTAAAGGAGAAAGAGACTTGTGACTCAACTTGAGTCAAGCTGCATTGGATTTGCCCATCTCCAATGGGATTCAATGAATCTACTTGCTTGTGCAAGTGGAAAGTAATTCTGCACATGGAAGGTTCACTTCCTGAGTGGCACTGGTTTTTCCCACCAGCTTTAACTTCCCATGCTATGCCTGTCAGAGTGTGCTACAGCAGAACTATGGTGAAAGCTTCTAATGCCTGAGCATTAATACTAATACTAATACTCCATCTAATATAGATCATAGAATCATGATCCAACCCCCTGCCTGTAGCAGAAAATCCTCATCTTGTGGGGACCTGGTTCTCGAACCCTGGCCTGCTGGTTAACAGGCATAGTGTCTTAACCACGTATGCCATCAGAATATGAAAGATAAAAGGTGCATTTAAGTCAAAGTTGTTACTAAACTGGGTCTGCACTTTGAAAGGGAAATATACAAGTGAGGTTGCTACCCATCTTCTTCCAACAGGGCTTTTGTGAGATCCACATCCTAGCCACAATTCCGTCCCATTTTGGGGTGTATACCTGTTTGCTTGCACCAGTGGTGAGGCTGTGTCACTCTAGCAATATTTCAGCAAGGACTCCCCGTAGTTACTCTGGATTTTGCCCTAAAACTATCAATCAATAAAACCATCTCTTTAACCCAGGGGTATCCATACCCCAGCCTGGGGACCAGATGCGGCATGTGGAGAGCCTCAAGGTGGTCTGTGGCCAGACCCCTCCATTCGGCACACAGGCAAGTCTTTGTAATCTTCCTCAGATCAGTCTCTATTACACCAATATATGTAAATTTATGTAAATTTGAAATATAAATAATTTTTCCACCCCCAACACAGTGTTAGAGAGATAATATGGCCCTACTGCCAAAATGTTTAGAGACCCTGTAACCCAAGGAAAACTCCAGCCTGCTCCTAAACTGCGCGAAATACAGCACAAGCCACTCAGCAGAGCTGCACCACTGCAAGTTGGAATTGGCCATCATTTTTGCAACAATCTTTAAATATCCGTCAATGTCATGATTTGCAAGGGACAGAGAGAAGCTTAATACATGAAATAAGCTCAATGAATGCAAATGAAAAATTGAATATTACTCCCGATCTCATCCTTGGAAAAGCTGAATGATTTTTGCTGGTTGTTAAAACCCAGTGGATTCAACTACAGCTTACCGTGACAAGTGACAAAAGTATTGGGGATTTTACAAGATACTAATTTTAACTGAAGGAATGGCCATCTTTGACATTTCATTTACAGATAGCTTCAGAAACACAATTATTTAAATGTAATTTAATGGTTTTGACTCATTGTGTCGTTAGTCAAAATCAGGCAATTTGGAGTAGTATTTAAATTGAGATGGACACGCAGTTGAGGTAGATGCAGTGGTGTGACTAGAATAAATGGTGCCCATGGCAAGCACTGAAATTGTACCCCTATTCAAACAGAGAAGGGGAGATCATGGGTGTGATGCTGGCCCATATCTAAGCTGCATGCTTTATAAAAACCATTGATTAAAAAAAAGATTTTACTCGGGTGTGGTCAGATTCTGACTATGATTTAGATAATGATCTGTACATCAGCACCCTGGACAGTACTGCAAAACTCTATTCCCTTTCCTATTAGCACTGCAGATTTGCTGTGCTTCTGTTTCAGGTACAAGGAAACACCTTGCATTTTTTTTCTGCAGGCATTTACATCTTTTTTAGACATTCTTTGAAACTGTTGAAAAAGTTGACTCACCATTGACTGCAGTGTGAAAATGCACCATTTGTAGAATATAGATAAGGGCACAATCCAGAAGTGCACTTAAGTTCCACTATCACTGGGCTGACCCAACTGCAAGATGGGCCGCCCTAGTTATTCTGGAAAAGACTTGGGACAGCCTAACACAACATAGGCTGCCCCAGGGGAGGTGGACCTGCCCTAACTGGGCCACCCTCGGCAGTTCAGGAGAGGCATGTTGAGGACATGTTTAGCATTGCCTAGGGCAGAGCAGTTACGTTGTATCCACAGCCTGTTTCCAGTGCAGAAATGCCCTCTTCCAGCTCCTCAGAATTATACCACCTCAGGGGAAGGTATAGTAATGAATAGACCCATAGGGGTCCCTGATAAGGTCAAGTAAGAATGGCAGTGTTGACCAAAAATCTGAGTTCTTGGCCAGCCTATCTGCAACCCCTGCTTCTCAACGTCAGGATATGGCGCAATTATGGCAGCCCACTAACCTGGGGATACAGCAGGCCATGTATTCACTGTAGACTATTCTGGCAATCTCCTCAACTACTCCTTATAAGGCCAGCACCACAGCTATTCCTTGTTCAGTGTGATCTGAGGGGGGGGGGTCTCCTCAGGAGCAAGCCCTCCCCAGGTGTCATTGACTTGGTCCCTACTGAGCATGCTCTGGAGCAGTTAGGGCAGCCCAGGCTTCCTGACTCTCTGGATGCAGTATAACTTTCTGCTCTGGATTCAGAATAGTTGGGACAACCCAGCTAGGGCTCTTCTCATTGCCCTCACTCTGGACTGTGCCCTTTGTGTGACATGGCACCCCTCTCTGAGTGGCATGTTGGATGTTCCCACTTGACACACCCTAGATAAACTACTGGGTAGATGGGTTTGAAAGAGTCCCCAAATGAACAAATTACAAGGTATACATAATAAAGACATTTTATAGATTATAGACATTTTATTAAGTATTAATCTTTTTAAAAATTAGACTTTCCCTTATTTTCACCTCTCATATTTATTCAATGTGAATGTTTCAATGTTTTGGAATCTTGTTACCTAAAATGTTTGCTTATTAAATGAAATGTTAGAGAAGAGAGGACCAGTAAAGAAAAGAAAAAAAAATCAAGTTGAATTAATGCTGAAGAGCAGTTACTTGGAGTGAAGGGATGCCCCGCAGGATTCATGATTAGCTCTGACACTCTTTAATATTTTACAGAAGGATTTAGACAAAGCTCTTACATGCAGGATCATTAAATTTGCAAATGGTACAAAAATAGGGGGTGTACTTAACACTCAGAGGACTGTCACTATTTCACACACTAATCTTGACAGATTTGACAAGTGGGATCAGTGGAGGGATGGGACACATTATGAGTATTAATTTCATATAATGAAAAGCAATGCACTGGAATAGAAATAATGCCCAAGACAAATGTACTTGGACTGATAGCAAATTAGTCGACGGTAAAAAGATATAATTATAGCTATCTAATTTTTCCTTAGTGTGTGGGTAACTGGAAAGGCAAAGGATTGGCTATACGGAGGCCTTCTAATTCCAATTTGTCAGTTGTATAAAGGGCATGATGGCATGGGGAAAATAAATTTAAAGACTGTTGTAAGAGAGGAGACACTTTATTTTAGTCGCTTTTATGCTTACTGGGGCTGTAGTGGCTCAGTGGTTAAAGAGACTGTGCTTGTTGACCTGAAGGTAGGCAGGTCTTGTCTCTTGCCCAGCTCATACCGACCTAGCAGTTTGAAAGCATGCAAATTCAAGTAAATAGGCATAACTTCAGTGGGAAGGTAACAGTATTCTATTTGGGATTTAGTCATGCCAGACATATGATCACAGAGGAGTCATTGGATAGAGCTGGCTCTTCAGCCTTCTAATGGGGATGGATACCATTCTCTAGAGTTGGTAATGACTAGCAGATCAATCTACAGGGGACATTCTTACCTTTATCTTTTAATAGAAGATATTCTATTTTAGCAGTTTCCATACTCACTGGAGTACTGGCTTTCTTCTTCCTTGACATCTTGCAATATCTCTTTGTGTATCCCTGGCTCCCTATGAAGCTACATTTCATCGTTTGGGAACCCCTGTACGTGATCATTGTACTGATCTTGAACCATTCCCACCAACCTCCACCAGAAAGATAGATCCAAATGAAGACACTGGACAATAATGGGACAATAACCACACTGTCGTGATAAACAAGTGGATCTTTTATTCATTTTCTATTCATTTTAAGTTTTAAGCCATTTCTTAATATGTAACATGTAATTTAGACGATAGAATTAGAATCTCCAGGTTTAATCTGGGGAATCATTATGAATTGGTTCTAAAATTATTGGGAAACACTGACTTATGATTGTGCGCAACAATTTATATGCCATTAAGGAGGTAGGTCAAAAAGATGCATGTAGAGGATGAACACCATTCCCTAGAATTGGTCATGACTAGCAGATCAATCTGCAGGGCACATTTTGTGGTTTTCAACCTTTTTCATCTCATGGCACACTAATACAGCACTGAAATTGTCAAGGCACATGATCAATTTTTTTACCATTGACAAGGCACACCAGGCTGTTCAAAGTCCCCAATTTTACTATTAATGACCTCCCCCAAATTCCCATGGCACACCTGAAGACTATTTGTGGCACACCAGTGCGCCATGGCACACTGGTTGAAAATCACTGATGTAGAGGATAAACAACACCAAGCTGACAATATTGTTTAGATATCTGAACTTGTATAAGGGGCAGTCACATTTTAAAAAAGTATGTTACTTTTAAGTATTTTTAAAAGTATGCAAAAGCAGTCCATTTCTTTAAAAATTGTTACTTATTTTGCATAAGACTTGAAAAAATCCAGACATTCTTTTCCTTCAATGAGTTGTAAGTTTCAAAGGAATATTCTTCAAAGGTCCAATAGATGTCAGTATAAAAATAAAAAAGAAATACAAAAAGGCAACTGCCGACAAGGAAGGCATTTAGTAGCCTTGCTTGCATTTGGGAGATTCTAAATCCTGTAAGATTTTGTAGGGCTGTTAATTAAGATGAAAGTAAACAAAAAATGCAAATGAGCCCAGAGTTTCTTTTCATCTTGAAAGAGAAATATATGAAAAGGAACACACTGAACACAGCTAACAATATTTTGACTTAATTTTTCCATAAGGTTGTGATATTGGAATGAACATAGAGCCCATTCCTAAGGGCTCACCACCCAGCATGGTGGTTGGGTGCTGAAAACATGCCTTAGGCTGTAATCCTAAAGACACTTTCCTAGGAGTAAGACCTACAGAATACAGTGGATCTTACTTTTCATTTGATATGGTTAGGATTGTGCTGTTAGTGTGTCGTATCGTACTTGTGTGTTTGTGAGCCCCACTCCTGGGTCAGTCCAGGAGCTAAACAGAGGTGGCATAGGTCCAAATAGATGGGAGCAGAAAGAGGCTGCTCCTGGTTGCCCAAGGAATGAGGCTTGGATCTGGCAAAACTGCCAAGTCTGAGCCCAGCATGCTCAGTTCAGGCTGGGGTCAGTTCACTCTCCACCTGCCTACCTTCAGTACCATCTGCCACCTGCCTTCCCCTGCCCTGGAACACCTCCTTTGCTCCTCTTCCCTGCCCTCTTCCCATCCTTCTCAGACCTCCAAATGGGACAAACTTGGCCAGCACAGATGTTTTACTCCAAATCTCCATGGATGGGCAAGGGATCTTACAACTGCACAAACAAGAAAAGTTTGTGATTTGTGCATAGGTTGCTTGACATTTTTTTCAAAATCCATTCCCCCTCTTTCTGTGCAAATCAATTTTTCTCTCTGCTCACCCAATCCTTTAAAAAATTGATTCCAGCCCTTTCCAATGCAAATCTATTTCATTTTCTCTCCCTTTTTTCACCACTACCCACTTATTGTATTCAATAATTAGTTCTCCATTTATTTATTATTTATTTATTTTCTGCCTCTTGACACAGATATATGATGTGGCCCTCTTGCTGAAAAGTTTTCAGAGCCTTCACAAGTACAAATCCACACTCCTCAAACTAACAGCAACCCACTTAAGAACAGCTACAGTTTAATCCTGGGAATAATTCCAAATAATGAATACATTTTTGGGAAAATTAATGGGTTTTCAAAAGCCTGGGTGAACCAAAAAGTGACATAAACATTACAATATAGTATGAATAAATTGTTTGCCATAAATGTATTGCACTTCAGAGGTCACAAAATACAGACATAGGAAGTCTCACCTTACTAATACTGCAAAAAGGTAAATGAGTTGAAATAAATTCTTGATCCCTAATAGCTCCGGAGCTCCCAATTAAGGAAAAAAATGTGTTAATGCAATTATTCTACATTCAACTCCCCAATCTCTAAAGTGCCCTTATGGTGAATTTTTTAAAAAAGCAACCATACTTCATCAGTTGCAGGAAGTATCACCATTCAGTGAAACCAGATGAACAAGCCAAAAAATGATGGAATAGGAGGCAGGTGAGCTTCAGCAATCTAGGTACAAACTAGGTCAGAAGATGGAGAATAAAATGCAATAAATGCCAACAGGCTAAATAACAAGAGGGACGAAAAAGAAGCGCAAAAGGAAATTACAGAACAGAAAAAGAAGGAAATCACAAAAAAGATATTACTAGGCAAGGAACAAAGACAAAAAGTCAAAGTAAAAATGGGAAGAGAGCATTTAAACTGGGAAGAGGGTAAGCTGCGCTGATGCAGCACTGATCGATTGAGCAAGTGAATTCTTGATTCAGTTCTTGACTGAGTGATTGATTTGTATCCCACCTTTTCCCAGGAGGAAACTCAAGGTGGGTAACAGCAATTAGAGAATAAGATACAATTTAAAACCGGATAAAAACAGTAAAAACAAGACAATGAAATACCATTAGAAGCTATATAAAACCAGTAAAAAAAACCCAAGTTAAAAGACCATATTAAAATTACATGCATCCCGCACGAGAGTTTACCAGGTGTAAAGCCTTCTTTACCCTTTTTTCATTCTCATTAGCGACACAATACTGTGGATCCTTGCCTTTCCTTGCACAGACTTACTCCAGGAATAAACCTCTCCACTAGGGTTTCTAGGGAACTAACCCTAGAAGCTAATAAGAACGGACTGTATCAACTGGTCCAAATGACGCAAAGTAAAATTCAAGAGTGAGATTTGAAAATGGGCCATGCCAGTCCTAGTTCAATCCTAGACCATATTTGTTATGATTTGTCCAATAAAATATTCCATGGTTGATAGTGGGATCTCTCTTCTATTCAGTGTTTAAAGATAAAGGAACTCTATCCTCAATTCCATATGGTGACCCTGGTCCTTCATCCACAGATGCATCCATTTCTCAATCCTGCCATCAGTAGCACCTTGTAGATTCCAGTACTTGTTTTTCTCAAGTCTTTTAATACCAGAAAATGAGCCATACTGTCTCCCTTTCCCTTTCTATTTGACTCACAAGGGCCACTTTGCATTTTCCTCCCATCATGAATATTTGGCAGGTTCACAGAAAAGTGGATTAGTTCCCCAGGCACCAGGAAAGCATAACCACAATGGATTTCATTTATTTTGCTGGATTTTTTTATGCCTCAGTGTGGATCTTCTTGGTTTGTCCCAAAGTAATAACTGGCAGGAAGAAATCTATTTGGTGTCCCATTCCGATAGCCTCCTAATTTTCAAAGCATGCTGCCTGTGTTGACTGCACTTACCTAATGTTCCTCTGTAGGTTTGCAGATTCACCTAAACAGGCTACAATCCAGAGTAACTACAGGACCTCTTACATCGACGTAAGTGGCACTTACTCTGGATTGCTCTATGCATTTCCCATAGGTGACCCCGTAACTACATCAACATAAGAGGTGATGTACTCTGGATTGTAGCCTTAGTGTTCCTATAATTTTTTAAAAATCTTCACAGCACTTCACATACAGGATATTGTTGCAATCCTAGTAAAAGTAAACTAAAAATTCCTGTTGTTGAGGTGATGGAGAAGGCTCAGAATAAGTAACTTGCTCAGGTCCAAAATTGATGGTGTGCCTGATAATTTTACAGTGCAGTCTTATGCATGTCTGCTTAGAAATAAGTTTTGTGTTTAATAGTACTCCCATTGTTTTTAATAGTATTCCAAGAAAAGTGTGGTTAGGATTGCAGCCATGGTGCCTTGTTATTGTGTCATAGTTCCATAGGCCTTCAGAGAAAACATGCCCTGAATCAAACTGTTAAGCTGCAGCAGGACTGAGTAAGAGTCTTTTGTATTGAATATCTGATCTGTTTATTACCAGTTTATTACTCAGTTCCCAGTCTTCCCAGTATTGGCATAGAGTGGTGAGCTGTGCCTACTGTTGTATGACTAGATGGAGACTCTTATTTGTAGATGGAAGTGGAAGGAGCTGGTCCCTGGACCAGCATACAACATTGTGTTGATGTATCACTGGTGTTCGGGATTCAGGGCTCTACCTTCACCAAGTGCTCCTCTGATGGGTCGGGTCCTTTGGCCAGTGGCTTATTTCGCCTATTCCTGACACCATCCATACTAAAGGACTTGTGCTGAAGACCTGCGAAGGATTACAGCAAATGTTTTAGATATGCACAAGTCTGTATAAAATATCAGTATATTGTCTATCTGTATAAAATATTTTATTTATATCTGTATAAAAATCTAAAGAGTGACAAAATAAAAAGTCAATGAAGAGCAGAGTTGCATAGCATTTGCTCATTCATAGTGCCTTTTCCTTAGTTTATAATGCAACAGCATCCTATGATAAAGTGATTAAAAGTAAAATAAAAAAATTAAAAAGTGATTGCTTTCACTGAGGAACCCACGGGTGTGTTCCAATCTTGAAGAAATTCTTCTCTTGGATTTCTACACCCAGCCCCATGTCTCTAGCTGTCTTCCTCCTACACGTCTTTGCTTTCTCCTAAGACAGCTCTGGTGGTGGTCTTCGCAGTACATGATGCAGCTGTTTCTCCCACACTGCACAGAAACCCTCTTTGGTGTCTATTTCCAAATCCCATCTCATCCTCCCATGTTTGGGATCATACGTGCCATATATTTGAAGTTGTTTGCAGCCAAAGTCGATAAATAAATGAAAAAGCCATCATTACACTCCAGCTGCTTGTTTTCTTCACCTACACAAGCTAAATGAAATAGAAAAGAATGCCTTATTCTTAAGTGTTGTAATGCATATGTTGTAAGTGTTGTAATGCATATGTTGCAAAAAACCACAAATGAATAAATTAAATTATGCTTCTTCAGCAATTACTTTGCTTTCGGAAGACATTTTTGCACAGTTCTTATTAGGGGGGTGAGCAGCAGCCTGTGAATATAAGCAAGAAATGGAAAAAGCATTCAAGTGATCCAGAGCATTGTTTTAAGCTTTTGTCTTAGGGCGCAATCCAGAGTAACTACGGGGAGTCCTTGCTCTGGTGTAAGAACAATTTACTCTGGATTGCAATATGAATTTCCCATAGGTTTTCATTAGGTGGTGCAGTAATTATGGGTGCATGTAATGTCTCTTACATGCTCCCATATTTACTTTGGATTGTAGGGTTAAGCTTTATGACTTAAACAATTCATGTATTAGTGGTGTCACTGAAAATGCCGTAAGGGGTAATTTCAAATTTTTGGGACATTTTCATCCTTGGAAGATGGAGATGATGTTTTTCTCGGAGAAAAACATTGTAGAAGATGTTTTTCTTTCTGCTTTGTGAAAATGGCTCAGGATTACTCTGATAACACTCTCCCTACCTAATTTTCTTCCGGCAGACCTGACACTAATCTCCTTACTGGTTTCTCTGGCCAGACAGGAGATCAAAAAGCTTTACACTGTTTCTCTTGCTGTCTGGCCAGCATGGTCTCAGGACTCTTCACATCCTACCAGGTGTTTAATCTCAATTTAATGCAGCTATCTAAATAAATTGCTTCTGCTTCTCATATGTAATAGGTTGTGGGAGTTTGCAGCCTTCTGCATGTACCTTATTTGGATACAATACAGGTGCTGTGAGGTTGTTGAATGCTTTGGACTTTGATCTTCTTGTAATTTTGTTGTGCCCTTTGCTCATCCTACACAAGCTGTGCAACTCTCTCCCTCTCTCCTGTTTTCTGAGGGCCATAGCCACATGCCATATATGTAGAAAGTTCCAATTCAAGTCTGGACATCTCCCAGGAGGATGGAGAACAACTCCTGATCTGAAATTCTGAAGATAACTGTCAGAATTAATAACAAAATAGTTATTAAGGCTACAAACCAGAGTAACTATGGGATCTTTTACACCGACGTCATTATGGTGCCACCTATGGGAAACCTATGGGAAATGCATAGAGCAATCCAGAGTAAGTGCCTCTTACATCTTCCCATAGTTACTCTGGATTGTACGGTTAGCCAAATATAAAACAATGATCAGAGTCAGCATAAGGCAAGTTGCTAAAGACATAAATGTGGAGTTTTCTATAGGAGCCAGATTACGTAATGTTCAAAAGGCTATATTAGTTCACCAGATCTGACATCAGCCACCAACCAAACTGTAGTGAAAAGAGAATTTGATTAATGACATCTGTCTGTGACTTCAGCAGCTCCTTTCCTCAATACAAGCCAGACACCAAGGGAGACAGGATGAGATGAGGGGAGAGAGCAGATAGCTCTGGGCACTTAGTGTCAAATGATACCCCGGCTTTCTTCAAATGGCTTTATTTTGATGAACACTTTTGGCACTTCATATGCTGACAAAACGCTCATGTTGGAAGACTTGAGAGGAGGAAAAAACCCTACAGTAATAAATTCACACATGCTGCGGGCCCAAAGCTTGAAATACTCCATGATTTTCCTTCCTTTTAATCTCAACTAATCTGACGCTACTGTGGCTTGGGCCGCCTGTCACCTCTGTACTTACTCAGCGTGTCAGAAAGCAGCTTGTGACAACCAATGGTACATCTAGAAATTTAAACAGGGTGAGAGTGATTGACAGACCAAAAGAACAGAAAGACGTGGAAGATTAAGTGAGAGGGACATGAAAGGGACTCGAGAATGGTGCTGAAATAATGAAATATAAGTCAAAAATAGATATGCATGAAAAGAATTATGTGTGTAACATGCACATGGTGAACAAATACCACAGACTATGGCTGCAATCCAGAGCAAATTCAGCCTGCTCTGACCTAACTGCACTCTCCTAACTATTCTGTATCCAGAGCAGAAAGTTATGCTGAATCCAGAGGGTCAGGAAGCCTGGGCTGCCCTAACTGCTCCAGAGCATGCTAAGTAATTGACACAAGGGGAAGACTTGCTCCTGAGGAGACACCCCTCAGATCACACTGAACAAGGAACAGCTGTGGTGCCTACAGTGATGACATGACTCTGCACATCATCTGGTGCGGAAGTCTGTGCGTCATCCCTAGGATGCATGCCCCCCTCCCCCCACCTGGACTGCACAATCACCAAAGTTGGCGCCTGCGCAGTTGTTTCTGAAGCCAACTGGCTTCGGGGGAGAAGCCTTTTGGCTTCGGGGGAGACTGTGCAGGTGTCAGAGTTGGTGCCTGTGCAGTACTCTTTCTGAAGCCATTCGGCTGCCGCTCCGCCTCCTGAGTGAGGCTGTGCAGAGGCGCGGACTTTCTCTGCTCTAAGGAAGTCTCCTCTGAAGCTGTTCGGCATGCTCAGTGTGTTTCTGCGCAGTGCACCTCAGATGGCCGTTCAGGCCAGATCCTCAGACAAGTGTCAGCTTCTGGCTGATTCTCCGCCTTGGAGCAGGCCTGAATGGGTGTGCTGACGCCCGGGGCCTGCCAAAGGACAGTCAAACTCCTCCGGCACATCACCCCATACGGAGCACATCCCCAATGCAGCCCACACCAGCCGCACCAGTCTGGTGACGCCACTGGGTGCCTGCCTTATAAGGAGTCCCCGATGAGATGCCAGTACATTCTCCAGTGAATACAAGGGGCTTCTTGGAGTGGCCTGCTGTATCCTGAGCTTTGTGGGCAACCGTAGTTGTTCCATATCCTGAGGTTGAGAGGAAGGGGTTGCAGCTAGGTTGGCCAAGAACTCAGATTTTTGGTCAGCACTGCCATTCTTACTCGGGCCTTATCATGGACCCCTATGGGTCTACTCATTACTATACCTGCTCCTGAGGTGGTATAACTCTGAGGGCTGGAAGAGGGCATTTCTGCCTTGGAAACAGGCTCTGGATTCAGAGTAACTGCTCTGCCCTAGGCAATGCTCAACATGCCCTCAACTTGCCTCTCCTGAGCTGCTTAGGCTGCCCCAGCTAGGGCAGAGCAGGTCCACCTCTCTTAGGGCACCCTATCTTGCCTTGCTCTGCCCTAAGCCTCCTTCAGAGTAACTGGGCTGGAGCATCTTGCAGTTGCTCCAACCTAGTGTTAGATAGGGCAACCCAAGGGCTCTTATGTGGACAGATTAGTTGCTCTGGATTGGGCTGTATGGCAGCAATCCTAACCCTGGGAGTAAGTACTAATATTCCTGGGAGTAAGTACTATTGAACATAATGCAATTTACTGCTGAGTAGACATGTTTGATTTGCACTGTATGTTTTATATGCCAGTCTCAGTAAATAAGAATTCATGCACTGAAAGCTGTAGGATCTTAATAATTGCCATAACTTCCCTCTAGGTCCCTATTTTTAATTTCAATATTTATTTTCATGTCTAGTTTAAAAAAAATACTGTAGTGTTCTCTACTGTTATTTATTTAGGAAATGTTGATTGTGCCCTTCTCCCCCCACCGGGGCCATTTGAAGGGCAGTTCACAGCAGGCTGCAGTATTATTCCCCCCCCCCCACACACACACATGTTTAAAGAATGTTTCATCTCATGCTCTTTTCCCTACAGGGCAATTGGTATTTCTATGGCCAGAGGGAAGAGACAGAGCAGTCTAACCCTAATACAGCACCAGCAGATGGAGGAGCAGTTATGGTTCTTCACTTTGTAGAGTTCTTCTCTTGTTACAGGGCACCAAAAGGTGAAGGTGACAATGGTGGTTCTGGTGGTTCTTACCTTTGCGGACTATCCTTTCTTTTTCTTCTTCTTCTTCACCACCTCACAGGGCAGTTGGTGTTTCTATATTCCTAGACATTTGATTATAAAATGGGGTTGTTCCTGTCTGACTGGAAAACTAATTTGTGATCTACTTGGGAAGATCACAGTTTTCAAATTTGAAGCATGAGAATCTTTTGGAAACTCAATATATACAAAAATCTACAAATTAACATCATGCAGTTTAGAATCAGTGCAACTAAGGAGATGTAGTAAAAGTATTATAAAATATGAAATGTTTGAACAGATTTTTTTTCTTAACAGCCACATTCTATGCTGGTTCGGTTGTCCTAATTCTCTTCCACAAATCCAGGACATATGGCAATCCCAATTGACATAAAAGACACAGAGCACAATCCAAACCATGTCTACTCAAAGGTAAGCTCCATTGAGTTCAATGGGTCTTACTCCCAGGAAAGTGTCTTTAGGATTGCAGCCATAGTCTCATTTGGTTGCTACATGTGGCTCATATTTGCACTGCAGAGAAGCAAACACTAGAATAAGGAGACTGCAATCTTAAGCTCCAGTTAGGTTGGCATAAGTCCCAGCATAAGTCCCGTAATGGCCTGGAGTGTCACAAAAGTGCTGTTACAAAAGTGGAGTGTCACAAAAGTTCTGCCCCACTCGTGATGGTGCGGGGGGGGGGGGAGGGGGGAACGGTCAGGCCACTGCACAGGCATATGCCAACCTCACACCATGGGAAGATATACCATGTGAGTGAGCCTGGCCTAAATTAGTTAGGATTGTGCCCTAAATGTATTTAGTATTTGCTTGAAGGAAACAGAAAAAAACCCGAGTCTTGTTTCAGTCAAGGATCTCAGTGCAAAATAGAAGCCTTTCTAAAGGTGAAGGAAAGGAAAAGACTTATTCACCAGAAAGAAGAGGCAGAAAAACAAGCAATCTCAAAAGCTGGCAGTATGGTTCATGGGCGCTGGTGATGAATGAGATGGCAGGCTAATTGTCTATCACTTTTCAGTATTGTTCCAAATCATAAATTACTACACAAGGCCTGTCAACGACTTATAGTCTGTTTCCATACTTTCCTGGTGAGTGCAGATGACAGAAGGCTGAGCCAAGCTTTCCACTGGTATTATAAAATAGACGTCCCAATAAGTAAGATATCTTACTTTAGGCTTTGTCTTTTACATTTTTGCATGGAGTTTTATTTCTCCTGCAGGAACGTGTATGGTAAAAGACCGCAGGCACTTTCCTACAGAAGACGCTGAAGTGCCAACCGAAGACAACTCTGTCAAAACATTGACATGCTTCATACATAGATGGAACAAAATGTACGAAAGTGGTGGGGCTGGAAATGTACTCTATGGTTTGCATAGTAAAATTGGCTTTGATCTCATATCTTAGCTAAAGATGATTTAAGTGCAGACTTATTTCCTGTTGCCATCTTGTAAGACCCAGCTTCCTCCCCCTTAATACTCCCAAACTGTCAGCACTGTCAGGTCCAGAATGTACAAAATGAGGCCAAGACATATTCCAGCGAAGAACTGTCGAGTCTAGAATTTGATCTAAAGCACAATAAAAAGGGACAACTAACAGCCCAATCCTATGCTAGATTGAGCTGCCAGCTGGAATCCTTTATGACCACAGAATGGAGCTCCACTGTAACAGAATGGCTGCCAACAACATGCAGAGCATTCATTTGATGGCCAATTTTGGGAGTGCTGCCACCCTGTTCATCGCAAGACTAGACAAGAGCAATGTGCATCAGAGCAGGTAAGGTAGTGTGCAGGGATGGAATGAAGGAGGAACAAGGAGGGGAGGCTGTGAGAGGGGCTGGATACAACAGTTACACGTCAGATCCTATCTCTTCTGTTAGAAGACTCCCCACCTTCTTTGCATATGAAAAGGAATGAAAATGATAAGGTATGTGCCAATCCCTGAAGGAGAAAATGCATCCCTTTAAAAATCACAGTTTAAAAAAAACTGCTGTTCTTATTGTAGAAAACCCTACAAATTCTTCAATAATCATTCCATTCTTAGGCTGAGATAGGAAAAGGCAGGAGCTCCTTTGCGCTTCTAATTGCTGTCTGCCTGTCTATAATATAAGAAATAAACTGTTTTTCAACAATTGTAAATGGAAACTTTTTATTTTTAAAAATGTTTTTATTTAGCACATTTTTGGTATCAACAGAGAGTCAGGGTGCCCATACAGTATGGAGGACAGAGTGCCTCTATATTTAAGCATTATATAGAAGAGGGAATTTTGGCAGGTGCTACTTTTTAAACCCTTCTAAAATGAGTTAAACCTGCCTAACCCCTAAGTGCAGAGTAACTACGGGAGCACGTAAGATGTTACTGCACCGTAGTTACTGTACCACCTAGTGCACCACCTAGTGAAAACCTAGTGAAAACCTATGGGAAATTCATATTGGAATCTAGAGTAAATTGTACTTACACCGGAGCAAGGACTCCCCGTAGTTACTCTGGATTTTGCCCTAAATTCCCTTTACTATGCAATGGTCCCAAATTCCCTTTTCTATATGGTCCCAAATTCAAAACCCTGCAGATATTGAGGAGCAATGGATGATCAAGAACCTGTAAATGGACCATTAAGCCTATTTTCCATTGCTTTTTAATCCATGGATTTTTGTATCCACTGGGGGTTCTGGAATGGAACCCTAGTAGATAATGAGAGAAAACCTGTATTTCCACTACTCATTAATGACATTTTTGCCATGAAAGGCAAAATTACATCCAACAATCTGCTACCAGAGACCACTGTCTCGACTGGGCAGAATAGTCCTAAGCAGTCCTGGAAAAGAGTTAGCAAATATTGCTGGCAAGCAAACTCCTTTGCCTGGTTATTCTTAACTGTAAATTTGCATTGCATAATACAAAAAACACTTGGCTTGCGTTATCTTGCTGCTTTTAATAATTTTTCTGTCACAACTACTTATTTTTACACATCCAGTACATTTTGACTGCGCAGTTGGGAAATGCCTCATACCTTCCTACATAATTCAGTTATTATGAAAATTACACTTACTGTATATTTTAAATCTAATCTGATAGCAGTTTTGCCCCTGTTTACTTCCATGAAGCTGGTTTAAATCAGTTGGACTAGCAAATCTATGTCACAATTGCCTTAAACTTATTTCATGCATGAAAAATATAAGTCAGGCAGCATTTTCGGTTAGAAGGCTATTTATTTGTTTCATCAAGATGCTCTGCCCAGAGAGCTGCACATGAAATGAAACCAGTGCAAAATAGTTATTTTAACTTTGAGACTATTTAGACCTTCCTGAACGCACACAAGTAAAACATGTGGGTTCTTAACACTCATTTTATTAGCTTAAAAAAGCATTCATTTTATTAGCTTCATTCATTTTATAACATTCATTTTATTAGCTTCATTTCTTTAAAAATATGAAGGCTGCAATCCTAACCACACTTTCCTAGGAGTAAGTACTACTGATTACTAGTAAGTACTAGTACAATGGGACTTACTTCTGAGTAGATAGGCTTAGGCTTGCACTTGAGTGCAATTAATTTTTAAGAAGTGTAATCCCTACCACAGTTTACCCTCTATGAACAGAATGCATTTCATATGTAATTGCAGTGACGAGTCTTACAGAGTTCTTGTTAATGGCTCTTTGCTTTGCTTGAGGTCACTTGCTTCATATTCAGTACTCCCCAAAAAGTAGCAGAGAGGAAAAATAACACCTGTAATATAAGACAGAGAGTGAGAAAAATAAACATCACACTTAAGTCCATTTCAATACAGTGATTTTCCGGAGTAAACCATGGAATAGCTTCATACATGCTATCCAGTCATGAAGTTAGCAATATGTATTGCTTACTAAAAGAAAAGTAACACAATCCATCAGAAATAATCACTATAATTTATGAGATGCGTAGAAAGTTACTAACTTGGAGAACTAAGGGTTAGTTCAAGTATCGGTATATCAGTAAGCAAAATAATTGCATCACCAGAGTGAAAGGCAAGAATCAGAAAGATAGTGTGGCTAAATTTCTGCATTATTATTCAAGATTTATCTGTGGGTGGTGCAAGTGATTACAACCCTGTGCCTGTTAACCAGAAGGCCAGTGTTTGAGACCCAGGTCCCCACAAGACAGGGTGAGCTCCTGTCCTTAGCCTAGCTCTGCGACGCAGCTGGAACCAATTGTATCAGCTCTGCCGTTCCATTGGACTGTTTCAGTGGCGTGGAGAGAGGGATTTGCTGCTTGAATAACAGCCTATCCTATCCTATCCTATCCTATCCAATCCATCTGTCTGTCTGTCTGTCTGTCTACAGTATTTATATACTGCTTTTCAACTGAAAAGTTCACAAAGCGGTTTACAAGCAAATGAAAAAGATTAATAGCTAATTAATAGCTAATGGGTGCCTGTCCCAAAAGGGCTCACAATCTAAAATGCAAAAAGAACACCAGCAGAAGCCACTAGAACAGACATTGCTGGGGTATGTAGGGCCAGTTACTCTTCCCTTGCTAAATAAAAGAGGAACACCCACTTGAAAGAGTGTCCCTTGCCCAGTTAGCAGGGATATCCTCCATATCAGTCTACCCAGGCTTTCGTGCTTAGCGTGCAGCATCGAGCACAATACCAGTCTTTCAAGACTGATGGATGCCAAGTCAATTCAAGGTGTGATCCTTTTGATCATGCTGAATCAATTTGACTCAATTTTTGCTGCCTTGTTTGCAAGCTGTGAAATTTGGGGGTAGGGGGAGAGAAACTTATTTTTGTGGTTTTAGGGGGCAAAAGTCATTATCGCTGGGTGTCTCTTCCAGTGACAATCAATTCCCCAACTCTACATTAATTTTCTGAATGATGCTACTGCATCATATAAGTTACAAAAGTGTTTTCAGCTAAAACTACAATGAATATGGAGAATAATTTCTTTAAAAGCATGTTGTTTCCTCTCAAATAGTGATCTCTTTTCATACTAAAAAAAAGAACATCTTAATTAAAATCTTTAAATGCATTGGATATCTAGGGGAACATATGCAATTAAATTTTTTTAAAAAACCCAAACACTGCAGAATCCTCCAACTTCTGTTAAAATGGTAAGAGAAACAACGCTTTCAAAGCCAACAACTTCAAATGCATATTTTTATAACATATTGAAGATTTACAATAGATTCTGGCCTAATTTGGCATGACACAACACTGCAAATGAATCCTAACTCAGTATGATCTTGCAACGAAGACAAATAAGTCCACACCTGAGTTCCTAGATTCAAGTCTGCGCTTTCAAAGGGAGTGCAACTTCTCCTAGAATATGCTCTCTGCAATATATAGTATGTTTATAATGACAAGCATTTTTTTCTTCCAACTTAAAAACTGCAATTTTAATTAAGAAAACAGAAGCAACTGCAGAATTTCTCCTGCAATGCTAAACAATGCCCTCTGCTGGCCACCAAGAAGATCAACTGAAATGCTGCTCCCGTGTCATCTATACGTTAACTAGTGCAGAGTTTTTATGTAACACAAGAGGCAAATGCTCCTCAAAAAGGTCTCTTTCCTAGAATAAAAGTTCATAATCCATTGCCACAAATTCTTTAATTCTTTACACAAGTTTACAGGTTCTTTAAATCTGAGCTGTAACATAGTTTAAATGGAGAAAATCAATTAGTGAGGAGGAAAAAGAGATTTGTATAATCTAGAAGTGGATAAAGATGCACTCTTAGGAATGTTCAATCTACATTTCAGCCACCTGAGACTCAGTGATTCCACACTGTCAATGATCACGCTGGATGTCGTTTAAAAAAATATCTCTGTGGAAAGTACATTCCCCCAGATATATTATTGCCACATTTACTTTGTCACCTGTCAGCAGTCTCAGTTACATTATATATACACATCACAGTAGGAAATCACAACATACTTTGGGGATTAATTGACAGTACATTGCCAAACTTAGGCCAATTAATGTACTACTTGTTGAACAAAAACCACCTACACCAGTGTGATGGCTTGCACTCACAGCTATTACAAAAAGGCCACAAACACATGTTCCATTGCAGAACTTTGTTTTTTTTAATTTGTGTTAAAGCCCATAACTTAAAATGATCAAACAGCTACCACGAATTCTGTTTAAATTATATTGTCTGCTGAGACAAATTCATGATGTACTGAAAAAACAACAAAAAAAGTATAGTTGTATCCTGGAAAAGCTTGTTATTGTTTTGTGTCTATGTCAAAGGGATGCCTGAAGTCTCAACAATTGTTAACCTCTCCCATGGTGTGCTAACAAGAGGTCAGCTGCTCACATGTGGCTTGCAGCTTGGGGAATTACAATCCGCGTCCTGCCAGGGAAAGGGACCGCCCAAACGCTTTCTCTCATAAGTTCTAAGCCATAAACTGCATCCTACTTGATGAGTTGTGCCAAAACTGGACCCAAGGGCATGCAGGCACTTGGCTGATGGGAAAAATGAGTGCTTCCTATGGAAGCTAGTTGTTTCCCAGAGAGAGAGAGAGAGAGAGAGAGAGAGAGAGAGAGAGAGAGAGAGAGAGAGAGAGAGAGAATGTCCACAAAGACCACTGGATTTTCCTCCACTTTCTTCTGACTACCTGTTCTGGCAAGAAGTCTAAACAAAGGAGGAAAGAAACAGCATAAATAGGTCTTGAAAACACAAGTAATGGTTGCACAAACCCTGAAACAATGGAAAAAGCATTTTTCTGGTTCTTAACCTATTTTTTTAAAGAATAAGAGCACAATCCTAACTATGTCTACTCAAAGAAACCATTGTGTTCAGTAGGTCTTACTTTTGGGAAAGCGTCTTTAGGATTGCAGCCTAAGAATGCATCAACATTCTTCACTTCTAGCAGAAATTTTATATTCAGGTTAAACCTTTTGATTATGAAATCGGGTCCACTATATATTAAGAAGTGGTATGATTACCACTTCTTATTACCACTTCTTATCACATAAAATCCTGTAGAAAGTTCTGTTTGATTCATATAGAAAGGAACTATATGCGGAAATGTTTTAAATAAATATTTTAAAATATGCAGAAATATTTTAAATAAATGTATACACTGTGCATTCAAGTGTTGGCTTACCATGTTGGCCCAGCCAGTCCCTTTCTGCCTGGAGGGATGAATTGTCCTCTTGAGGAAGCTAAACCTAGCACTGGATCTACTAGGTACCATCAAGCTCCCAAGCAAACGTAGGGTCCAATTCTGTGTTCCATTAACACCAGTGTTGAGCTTCACTTCAGTGTTGAGCTGCCACTAGGCAGTGGTGGGATTCAAATAAATTAACAACAGGTTCTATGTCCTAATAACCTAAATTAACAACAGGTTCTATTAACATTAATAACTGGTTCTCAGAACTGGTTCTCAGTGAGTAACTGGTTCTCAGAACCAGGCGCTCATTAGCAAAGGGTTCTATAGAGAGAATCCTTTGTGAGAACCCCCTGAAGCCCACCACTGACACTAGGTGTAGTTAAAAGTATAAAGGGTGTGTATGTGTGAATTCCACAAGCAACACAATTGCTCAAGTAAAAAGTCTACAAGTAGGAATACAGGAACATGGAATTGTATAGTGTAAAAAACGATTAAGAAGCAGGCAAATATTAGGACTAAATGAATTTATAGTCTTTAGTGCCTTGTCACCATAGAAGCCAGTGTGAGGCACACATCTACCGGTACGTCTTTGTTAACATACAAATTAAGCTTAAGTGTAATCACCTGCAGTTTAAGGGACAAGGATGATCTTCTACAAAGTTCCTTGTCTCTGGATGAAAAACATTTAAGTTTAAGTGTACAAGTTGTACAATGAAAAGGATTAAGATTTACTAGAGCCAGCAAGCTCAAAACTGGACAATTTATCTGTCACATGAATACTATGAAAATCTGACTTCAGCAAAGACATAAGTGATATATATGACATTGTACACAACAAATGTTTCTAGCAGGAGATTCTATGTGAAGTTCTTGACATTTCATCTGAAAAATATGTATTTTGAAATCATAGACATTTATCTAGGGCTTTACCACATGTTTACCAATGGAAACTTTTGACATGAGACAGGAAAGAAAAAGGCTCAGAAAATTCCCACTTACATATTTTACTCATGTCCTTTTTTGCAGCCTTTTCATTCTCTATTTGACTCCTGCTATTCTTATGTCTTGGGAATGGTGATGTCAATACACAACTTTGTCATCACTTAGTATAACTGAAACTAATTCAGAGTAAGGGCACAATCCAGAGTAACTACGTGGAGTCCTTGCTCCGGTGTATGAACAATTTGTTCTGGATTGCAATATGAATTTCCCATAGGTTTTCACTAGGTAGTGCAGTAACTAAGGGTACACATAATGTCTCTTATGTGCTCCCGTAGTTACTCTAGATTGTAGGGTAAGGGCAACTGAAGCTGCAATCCTAACCCCCAGTTATGCCAGTATAAGTCCCAGAACAAATCCTGTGCTGGCCTGGGTGTGTTATAAAATTGCCAGAAAGCACTTTTGTGCCATGCTTGGAGGGGTATACTAGTGCACAGATATGTGCCAGCCTCCCAACTTGGAAACAGTTGCTTGGGGATGCCAGAGGTAGCTGCCCCTAACTGCCCCCAAGGTCCCACACCAGCCACCTTGAACCTCCAGAAGGAGCCCAGGTAAGCCTCCCAGGAAAGTGTCTTTGATTGCAGCCTCTTAACCATGTCTACTAAGAAGTAAGCCCCATTCTGTTAAATGGGGCTTACTCCAGGAAAGTGTCTTTAGGATTGCAGCCTAAGTAGATTTCATAGGATCATGCACATTTAATGCATTTTTTGAATTTAATTCGTGTTTTGTCATCATTTTTACATCCAGTTAATATTTTTATATGAATATTTTGGGGGTTGTGGAACCAATCGTCTGAGTTTCCATTGTTTCTTTTGGGAAAATCCGCTTCACTTAAAGAGTGTTTCACTTAAAGAGCATGCCTCCAGAATGAATTAAGCTCTTTATGTGAGGCACCACTGTAAATTAAAAAGATAGTTCTTGTGTTTGTCACCTCAAATGCTATTGCGTGGTTTTGCACAAGCTGCAGGGAGGCCAGAAAGTAAAATAAAATAAGGATATAGTTTTCAAGACATACTTTTTCCTTAGAAACAATACAAATAATACAAAACAATTTAATGATTCCCTAAGAGCTCATTCAAGGTAAGCTTGAATAGTTCATGCTCAGGACCAGGCGTTGTATACTTACTTGGGGGTGGCCAGAATTGCTTCTTCCAAATCTTAAGCAACATAGAGCACAATCCTAACCATGTCTACTCCAAAGTAAGCTCCATTGTGTTCAAAGGGTCTTACTCTCAGGAAAGTGTTTTTAGGATTGCAGCCATAAAGTGAAGAATATATTATAAAAAAGATATTGGCTTTTCCAAACTATATGATGTCCTGAGCTTGTTTCAAATAAACTTATGGAGAGTATCATAATAGCAGAAAGTGCAGCTTTTCCCATTTGAATGCAGCCAAATATTTGTGCAAAGGAAATAAATACATTGAAGAAAGCTCTCCAAGGACACCTCAAATATTACATGCAGTGGTAAAGGATCTTTCCAGCTCAATAGCTTTGTCAACATCTGGTTGGCCTGGAAGGCACAGAATCTTTCAGCCCAATCCAGAGGTGCCGTTGCGTTGATGCAAGAGGTAGTTGTCCTGGCGTAGTTGCACTGAAGAGCCTCTGTGTTGACACAAGAAGCAAAAATGGCTTATGTTGACCCAGCGGCATGAGAAACTGTTTGCATTCATAAACATCCCTCCAGGAAGGGGCTCACATGTAATGGTGATACAATGATGATAGCCATACTGATTGTATGTCTGTGCAAGGTGTTTGTCTGTCTCCACAGGTACTCCAACCAGGTAAGGGGGGCAGTATTGGGGGGAAACACCTTTTGCATTCACAAACACCCCACCAAGGATGGGGCTTGCACACTTCCTGGAAAATGCTTTGAGTTCTCTATGCAGTTTTTCCTTTCCTCCCAATAGGTATCCCAGGTAAGGGGGCAATAGGGTGTGTGTGAGGATGGGGCAAGGGGGGCCACACAAACCCTACACATAGACCCACCAGAGAACACAAAGGGCCCTCACTCCTTGCAGGTGAGTTGTTTCCTCCACTCTCTCCTTGCAGGTACAGTCTCTCATCTGATCCAGCCAGTTAAGTCAATGGGGAGCACAACCCTTCTGCACCCAGCCACAAGGGGGTGGTAAGCTGTGGAAGCCCCCTGCACAGGAGGATCCAACTGCCTGCCACACCCAGCCAGCAACTGCTGCCTCTGGGCAGGAGTTGCACCTTCCCCATCAGGGCTGCCCAGCCATGCCTTAGCACGTGTTGTGTTGTGCAGCACTGCACATGCCATGATGATCCTTGAGGACTGTTCACAGGGTTCTGGGGTGATGTGTGTGGGCCACAGGCCTTAGCAGAGTGCCCCTTCCCAGGGGTCTTGGTCCAGCAACTGGGGTCAGGGGTGCCCTGTGAAGGTTGGTGGGACAAAGGGGCAGCCCCCTGCCTGGAATCAGGAGGTGGAGCCTACCTGTCCTAGAGTGGAAGCCCCAGGTTCCATCTGCCACAGGAAGTACTTTTGCTCCCTGGCAGACCCAGGTGAACTCCTGTTCTCTCTTCCAGACTTCCCTCCCCATAGAAGCCCCCTCATCTCTCCCCTGCAGCATCCTCCACCTGCCCTTCTTTGCCAGCTGCTAGGGGGAACATTATCTCTCCCCCTTTCTGAGCCAGTAATGGGAAGGCTCTTTCCTGGGCCTGATGCACCCTGGATGGTGTCTTTGTTCTCTTCCTGGCCCTCGATTGTTGGGACCCTGGGTCTGCTGTGTTGTCCTTTTAATTCTGGGGTTCTCTCCTGATTGCTGTCGTGTTACCAAAGAGTACAGGACTGTCTTTTTATACTGTTTTTACTGACAATACACTTATCTATCTTTGCACTCTCTTCTCTGCTGGGGTCTGGTCTTTTCCTGGGCCACTTTGCATGCTTAGGGGGAAGGGAGCGGGGTTCCCCTCCCCTGGCAGCTAGTTTTCATTTCCACCCGACAGCCTTGCCCTGTCCATCCTGCTGAGGGAGCCACTGCCCCCTTGCTGACACCTGGTTGCCCAAGTGAGCAGGAGGGTATGGGTAGTGCAGGTGTTTGTGGTTCAGGGGGATGTGAAACAGGGTCACCTCATCAGCAACTCCAGCCCAGGTGCTACTTACTGGCGGCCTACCGAGCATGTCTGGAGGAGCAGCCTTGTGCTGGTCACTGCTCCGGAACAGCTATGGGCAGCTCTAGGTTCCTGCTTCTTTAGAAGCAGCAGAACTGTCTGCTCTGGATACAGAATAGTTGGGGCAGCATAGCTCCTCACTGCCCTTACTTTGGATTGTGCCCTTTGGCTTTTTCCTGTTGTCCACTAACTACAATATGAGTAGTGTGATCCAAACAGGGTCTTTAAGTTGATGGAAGCACTGTTTCTACACCTGCACCAAGACATCATGCACTTATACTTTATTGTGATTCTGTGACAGAACTTGGCTGTTTCTTATCAAGTATCAAGAAAGGCACATTTTTGCTTAAGTGAAGAAATGGACAGGCAGGTCACAGCCTACATGAGACGAACAGAACGCAAGACAATTTTTGCTTAATGTTAATGTTTGGTTAGACTCCACACTGTGGTGTGACACCTGCACATCTAGATCTTCAACTAAGCAAGAATGTTCCTTTCTGAATAAGAAACACCCACAATTCAATTGCTACTAAAGAAATAAAAAGGAAATAAGACAACAATTTATATAGGGTTCCCCTGAATCACCTGTTACTGTATCCACATTTGGGGGGATGGAAACCCTGGATACAGGAGGATGCATTATGCATGTAAATAAAACTACCATATTGGCTAGAATAAAATGAATAACTTCCATGACACAAAACATATAGATGTGTATCTGTATTCACAACTAGGATTTCAACTGGACACTATCCTCAATCAACACCTTATCAGGTTGCCATACAGTGCCATTTACTGAAACTGTAAAAAATTTCCTTCTGTGTTTCTTAAGATCATACCTACCACTAAACCAAAGAGAAGTGAAAATCCAAGAAAACTGTGATATCTGCAATTGTCATCTAAGAGGAGGATTTTTAAATGCCTCATAGTTTGGAATACATATTAATAAAGAGATTGCCTTCCTGTATAGTTAGTGAACTTAGCAGCTGGAAGTAGCAGAGACAAAGTATGAGATCAGCTCATTCCCTTTCGCTTTCAAGGCCAAATATTTTACAAAGAATCCTTACTGGGAAGCACAATGCCCTCTCATGATGCTTCATAAAAATGGTGTTATGAAGGAAACTCAGTCCAGCTCTCGCAATCTGCAACCACAACACGAAACCTTACAGATCTAAACTGAAGCATTGCAGCAAAAAGGATAAGCCCTTCCTTGTATACACTTCACAGCAGCAGAGAAAAATAAGTTCAGTATGTTTTAGCTTGCCAAAACTACCACTCTAGCATACTACTCTTTTGGATCTCACTGTATATATTTTTCTCCACAGGAAATTGAAGTCTGTATCTATTGCATGTGTATGATAAAGTCAAACTCCCCTCATGAGTAGCAAACAAATAAGCTAATTCTGTTGAAAGGAATATACTAGTAATTATTGTATAGATGCCATAGTTTGCAAAGCTTTCCATAAAGTAGTGTTCAAATAGATGGCAATTGCATGTGTGCAACGTGCTACACATGTATTATCAATGGATGCAATCCTAACCATGTCTACTCAAAAGTAAGCCCCATTACGTTCAGTGGAACTTACTCCCAGGAAAGTGTCTTTAGGATTGCAGCCTGCATCAGGCACTCTCATGTAGGAAACAAATGAGTGCTACTATCCTACATTATCCATGGGAAAGCTGAGTCTCATGGCTCAGTCCTATATAGGATGTGGCGTAAGGATACTGGTGCAGTTTCTGGAGCATCCAACAATCTGGATGGAAAGCAGGACATCTGATAGAGGTAAGAAAACATTTACTTACCTCTTCCATCACTCCCTGAGGAGGCTTCTGTGATGGCTCACCAACTACAGGATGCAGCAAATGCCCTCATTGGCACAGTTATGCCAGTGCTGGAAAGTTGGTTAGGATTATGTCCTTTCTCATGAACCCCAACGCGGGTAAACTGGGTTGATGACGTCTCCCCCCCTGCGGTTCTTGCCAATATGGAATTAGGCACACTACTAAAGTAATTCCACGGAGACAGATGAGGCATCTCAATACTTAGATCTTTACTTCTATCCATGATAGAGACACTTCACTTGAACAGGTTACAAACAGTCAACAGGTAAGTAATCAGACACAAGTCCCTCTTAGCTAGAGATAAAGTCCAACCATTCCCTGCATAACAGGTAAGTAACTCTTCTCACGTTTAGTCCTTTGAAGCAGGTAAGTAACAGGCCTCTCCTTCCAAGCTAAGGCCTAAGTGGCACCAGCATGAAAACATCTCCTTCCTTTCCTTGCCTTTCTCTTCCCAGACTGCTCCTTTTCCCGCCTTTTCTACTCCTTTTATCTATACCCAGGGACCCTCCCCCTTGGGAGCTTCCACCCCTCTACTCTTGGAGGGGTGGAAGGTTCCACCACCACACAGGCCCTTTGATGGGTTCAGGCCGATGAAGGGTGAACCCTTCCCCCTGGCGCCATCCTGGGCCTTCTCTGAGCCAGCCACTCCCAGACCTCTGCAGCCTCTCTCCACCTCCTCCTCCCTTTCTCCTGTTCCCTGAGGGACCTCTCTGCTCCCTTTTGGTCTTCTTTCCTGCTCTACATTTCTTCAATCTTTCTGTACCTTGCCTCTCCCTCCTATGCGGGTCTCAGAGACTGGCACCCGGACTGCTAGGTCACAGTGGCAATCCGTGCCCCCCTCCTCGTATGACACCTCGAGGTACATCAAATCCCTAGCTAGCTCCTCCTCCGGGGTCTGCCCCTTGGTTCCCTCACATCCTTAATAAAACTTGCCTAAAGTGAATTCACAGCAAAGAAGGACTTGAACCAAGAAGTTTCTTACTCCTGGCCTAGTTTCTTATGGCCCAGTTCTAAAGGGGTTGATTGCCGTTTGAACACCTCTTCCAATAATACTGCTATAAAGCAGAATGACGTATTTGAGATATATAATACCTTGACTGAAAACAGCCATGTACCCTTAATCATTCATATAGAGGAAATGGTGGAAAGAACAGGCAGTGGCATGAACTGAAAGAAAATGGAAAAAATGTATATATAATGAAAGATAAGGAAGATACAGATACCAGTGCGCAAACAAAGAAGAACATCACCTGAAGAGAGAATGGAAAATGATACACAGGTTTCCATGAGTAGTAGCAAATTCAGAAACTTGAAAACATAAAGCAGCAAGGGAAAATATTGATAAGAATTTTATCTTATATGGAGAACCATTGAAAATCATGTGATTCCAAGTGCCAACACAACATTTGTTATTGAAGGGTGCACTTCCATTACTATTATTATCACAAATAAAAGCAACAAATTAATATCTGCAAGCTTTTCAGTACAAAGTTGTTTCTTAGAGGTCTGGAGAGTTAGTAGGCAAAAGGTTTAGCCAATCACAACACTTAATAAGGTGAATTCCTAGAGCAAGAGTAACTGTAGGCACCTCCTAATATGTTTTTTCTCTACACCCTCCAAATTGTTTGGCTACTATTGCATAAATTACTACATTCATTTTTGGTAGAGAAAAGGGGTTAAATTTAATACAGCTGGACAGCTGAACAGCTGCTTTCAAGATTTAAATAAAAACAAGCTGAAATCCTTGCTGTCAAATGGGTGATATATGACTTGTAATGGGATGTTTCCAGCCTTTTCTTCCATATGGCAGCCTATGTTAGGAAATGCACGGAGCCTACAATCCAGCCAGATTCCCAGAAAACATCTGGCTCTCATTCCTAGTCTGTTAGTTCCAAAGTTGCCTCCCACAAACATAAAATGATTCATAGGGCAACATCCCTTGACTTAAGGATCTGATTAGGATGCCTCATTGATAATTTTATCATGTGCCACAACCAGAGATATGGGAAAATGGAACCTGTTCAAAAATGGATTCTCCGCATATGATACACCATCAGCATTATACACCATAAAGATAAATTTAACATTGCAAGCAGCACTTCTGTGGCTGGTTTTGGAAATAAAACGAAGATGACATTTATCTCTTGCTAGGAAAAACGGTCCCTTTCATTTTATTCCTTGTTGTATGAATACTAAAATATTCCACATTGAAACAGTGCATATTTTCATAAATGTGTAACTGAAATAATGTTATTTTTTAAAGGGATGAACACTTACATCCCTAGCCCTAGTCATTTATTAAATAAATCATTCTGGAAATTAATGCTAATATGCTTAAGAACACTCATCAGTATCTAGTTACACATTTGCACAGCAGAAACTTGGAGCCAGTCTCCCAACTATGTATCCAAATTGGGCTGGATCAAGTTGTAAACTTCGGCTACAATCCGAAAGACACTTTCCTGGGAGAAAGACCCATTGAAAACAATGGAGCTGTCTTTTGAGTAGACATGGTTAGGATTGTGCTCTTCATGTGCACCATACAGGGAGTGCGTGAACTTCATGAATTGGATTGGGTTGAAAGGTCTCTCTCATGTGGTTGTGGCTTTCTCTAGGTCGTGCACTTGCTGTAAAGCTTTGGGGTGACCTGTACACACTTGTGCATGTGTTCCAAGAAGGTTTTGGAAAGATCTCCCCAATGTCCTTATGGAAGGGGACTCTACTTCCAAACAATAACCTTCTCCCTAAACCTGTCCTCCACATCAGAAGTTGCCTCAAGCAAGGTTAAATTCACTCTCTTCAAACTGTACTGTACTTTGTTTCATATTTTTGTGATAAAAAATGGTTCAGAATGGATTGACTAAATTTACATTGAACACTATGGGGAAAATTTTTTCAGTTCACAAAGTTGAAGAATGAATTAAGTTCGTGAATTTATTTATATTATTTGAAGAATAATATTAAATGTATCTTAGTATATAGTAATATTAAATGTATTATAATATTATTAATATTATAATATTAGTAATGTTAATATAGTAATATTAAATGTAATATTAATATTAGTAATATTAAATTATCTTAGTATATAAATTCCAATAGATTGAAAATTAATTAGGCATAGTGACACCCACAACATCTCTTTTGTCATGAAAAGCAGACACCAGAGGCAGAGGTGGTAGATTCCTATTGGGAGAATATAACCTGATATATCATGTGATATATAACTGAAGTAGATTTCTGTTGGGAAGATAACTCTTACATGATGAGAGAATATCCTTCTGCTAATTTTCAACAATAAAATTTACAAAAAAAGTTTGCTCCTAAAGCAGCTATTTGTAATACATGGGGCAGTCTAACATGGTATTTACAAAATAACAGTGTAAAAACATGAAATTGAACTTATAAAATGAGAAAACATGAAATCTTGCTCAATTAACAAATCACACTGCCATTTATCTATTAAAGTGTCTGCATAACATTTGTGGATCATTCTGTATCCTGAACTTCCTTGGAGCTCTGTTACTTTAACTGGCTGTAGAGTCTTCTGAACAGGCTCAGAGCTCCTAAGGATAATGAATGGAGCCTTATGGAAAGTGAAACTTAGCCACAGTGCATGTTTGCTCAAGAGTAGGAGACCATGCCTTAGCCCATTAGAAAGAGCAGGCAGAGAGAAATGCAATGCCACTGGAACAGTCCTGATCTGATGAATGCAGGCCCTAAAAACACTTGATAAAGAAGTTCATCCAAGTTGATAATCTATTGAGCCTATGGAAAGTGAACTCAGCTACATGTTCACTTGTGAGTAAACCTATGAGTAATGGTTTCTTGCTATGCTTGTGTATTTTCAGTAGGAAATGGTGCATAAGGTAGCAATTGTGACCTAGCCCCTTGCGCCACATTTTCAACAAAAATCCAGAAGTGTTGCTTTTAAGCACTACTACTACTACTACTACTACTACTACTACTACTACTACTACTACTACTACTATTACTACTAATGCACAATGGGCGACAGGGTTCTGATGATACTTCCTACCACTTTGCACCAAAGCATTTGTCCCCTAACACCTCAATTATTCAATGGGATTCACTCCTAGGTTATTGTGTACAGGATGACAGCCTTAAGGATGCAATTGGGCAAGAATCTTGTTTGACCTTCATCAGTGCTTTCCAATAGAAACATCCTAGGATATCTCCAACATTCTTCATACAGTATTGATTTCCATTGCTTCACCCTAAAATCCAGAGTAACTATGGGAAGGCACTTACTCTAGATTGCTCTATGCATTTCCCATAGGTTTCCCATAGGTGGCATCGTAACTATGTCGGTGTAAGAGGTCCCATAGTTACTCTGGATTGTAGCCTTTGTAAAGCTTTTTAATGGATGGGAATCAAGGTGGTTTGAAAGAAAATTTTGATGGATAGTGCAAATGAAGCCCATGCTATCTCACAGTGCACACCTAAAGAAAAGAGTATTGTGAGTATTAAAAGAGTATTTAAGTCGGAACAATGTGTACACTTCAGATTTATTTCATGATCTGGTAGCACTGTAACAAAGAACAGTTAAGTAGGTGTTTTTCTACTGTAGAAGCCCAATTTAATACAAAAAAGAGCCCATTTATGAACCCAATCATATAGCCAAACATTCATTTCCTGTATTTATATCTCCAGGTTTGTTTTTTTTTTTCAAACATATGCCTTCTGAAATTTGTCTTTTAAAGGAATAAACTGCTATTGAAACTGTGTGGGTTGAAAAAGTGCACTTCCTCCAATGCACTTGCGACTTTCATTATATGCGAAAAGCAGTTTTTACTTGCAAAGGCCAATATTTCAGGGAGGAAGTAGAGCAGAAGGGCAATGGAAGGTGAAACCTTAGTTTATACTTTCCATGAACTATAAATCTGAATCCTACCCAGATGATACACAACAATTATTCTCCTAAAGAAGAGGCGGGAGGTTATACTGGTGTCAAGGGGAATCCTTCTGGGACTGGGCTGAAAACATTTGCAAGGAACTGGCACAGCTATTAAAAAAGATTTATTTCTTATTCCTTTGCTTTCCAATAATGGTTCAAAGGTGTCCTCCACCCTAATCAACCTTTCCAATTATTCCTTCTGTTTTCTTCAGATAATGTTTGGGAAATCCAACTAGACTCCAAGAAGCTGGCTTTAACGAACATAGAGGCTAATTTGGATGTCAACGTAAACAGATGTCAGGTAGGGTTTAGTAGTGGCAAGAGCCAATTCATACAACCACTCTTATGAGGATAAAATTGGCTTGTTTTCAATGTAGGGGTGAACATGTTTGGTTCACCACTAGTCAATCATAAACAGTGCCCACAATCAGTTCACCATATTTTGAGGAAAATGAACTGATTGCACATGAGCATAGAGGATAGTGCCAAAGAGCGCTAACACTCAAGCACATGTGATCCTATGTCACCTGGAGTATCCAGCTTCAACTAGTTGTGTCCCAATTTGTTAGCCAGGGATAATATAAATCTCTTTCCAGAGACATTTAGAGCACAATCCTAACCATGTCTACTCAAAAGTAAGCCCTGTTGTGTTCAGTAGGACTTACTCCCAAGAAAGTGTCTTTAGGATTGCAACCATAGGCTGCAATCCAGAGCAAATTCAGCCTGCTCTGACCTAACTGCACTCTCCTAACTATTCTGTATCCAGAGCAGAAAGTTATGCTGAATCCAGAGAGTCAGGAAGCCTGGGCTGCCCTATCTGCTCCAGAGCATGCTAAGTAATTGACACAAGGGGAAGACTTGCTCCTGAGGAGACACCCCTCAGATCACACTGAACAAGGAACAGCTGTGGTGCCTACAGTGGTGACATGACTCTGCACATCACCTGGTGCGGAAGTCTGTGCGTCATCCCTGGGATGCGCGCCCCTCCCCCACCTAGACTGCACAGTCACCAAAGTTGGCGCCTGCGCAGTTGTTTCTGAAGCCAACTGGCTTCAGAAAGAGTACTGCGCAGGCACCATCTCTGACATCTGCGCAGTACTTTTCTGAAGCCATTTGGCTGCCGCTCTGCCTCCTGAGTGAGGCCGAATGGCTGTGCAAAGGCGCGGACTTTCTCTGCTCTAAGGAAGTCTCCTCTGAAGCTGTTCGGCATGCTCAGTGTATTTCTGCGCAGTGCATCTCAGATGGCCGTTCAGGCCAGCTCCTCAGACAAGTGGCAGCTTCTGGCTGCTGCTCCGCCTTGGAGCAGGCCTGAATGGGGGTGCTGACACCTGGGGCCTCCCAAAGGACAGTCAAACTCCTCCGGCACATCACCCCATACGGAGCGCATCACCCAATGCAGCCCACACCAGCCACACCAGTCTGGTGACGCCACTGGGTGCCTGCCTTATAAGGAGTCCCTGATGAGATGCCAGTACATTCTACAGTGAATACAAGGGGCTTCTTGGAGTGGCCTGCTGTATCCTGAGGTTTGTGGGCAGCCGTAGTTTGTTCCATATCCTGAGGCTGAGAGGAAGGGGTTGCAGCTAGGCTGGCCAAGAACTCAGATTTTTGGTCAGCACTGCCATTCTTACTCGGGCCTTATCATGGACCCCTATGGGTCTACTCATTACTATACCTGCTCCTGAGGTGGTATAACTCTGAGGGCTGGAAGAGGGCATTTCTGCCTTGGAAACAGGCTTTGGATACAGAGTAACTGCTCTGCCCTAGGCAATGCTAAACATGCCCTCAACTTGCTTCTCCTGAGCTGCTTAGGCTGCCCCAGTTAGGGCAGAGTAGGTCCACTTCTCTTAGGGCACCCTATCTTGCCTTGCTCTGCCCTAAGCCTCCTTCAGAGTAACTGGGCTGGAGCATCTTGCAGTTGCTCCAACCTAGTGTTAGATAGGGCAACCTAAGGGCTCTTATGTGGACAGATTAGTTGCTCTGGATTGGGCTGTTAGTCACTGACTTTCCTTTCGAATCTCACACCCTACAGTGATCACAAGAACTTCAAGGCCAGAAAACAAAATTTATTTTATAATTTCATTAACAAATGAAAATGAGAAAACAATAATAGATTATGTGGTCATTCCAGTTGTAAATACGCAGTGATCCCATAGTCAAATAATGTATTTAGGGAAACCCTGTGGCAGATGAGTCTAAGATTTGGATTCCCTGCTCATGAAAGATAAATTTATTTTTGACATGGCTGCCAAGATCCATTTATAGAATCATTCAGTAATTCATTTCCCACCAATAAATGTTAACATCCTTCCAGATCTTTTACATAATTTGATTTAGTATACATAGAAAATCATCTTGTGGAATGGTTTGACCCATTCCTTAAAAGTTTCCGATGTGCTTTGTGTGAGTGTTATTCTAAGCCTGTTTGCCTATAATCTTTGGAGTGCCTTTACTAGTGTTTTTATATTTTTGAAGCACTGTAACAAGTTGCCTCTCCGCTTGTGTTCTGTATACAAGTCCAAATACATGATTCAAAGCCAGCATATATAATTCAAAGACAGAGTGCTGTGCCACTCTGTGCATTTACCAGCACTTTGGGGCTCCCAGCCACTGTGTCATGTGCCTCCAGGGCTCCCTGATACTTTTTAAAGGAATGAAAACAAAAAAGTTTGAGAATCACTGATGTAAGGAAACTAATGCTCCATTAGTATTTTTTAAGATTGACCACTATCACAGAGTTTGAGAAAAAGGTGAATTAATGGCTGGTTTTTCTTTTTTATATTTGAATGCTATGTATTAAAAAGAAAGATACTATTTCAAACCTTTGATTTTAGTGGGACATGCTTAATGGCATATATACATGTTAAGAACAAGTTAACTGAGAGAAAATATACAGTAGAAAGCTGCCTTATACTGAGTTAGACTGATAATCCTTCTAGTTTGGTGTTATCCACACCAAATAGCAGCGTCTATCCAACATGTATGACAGGACTTTCCCTACCTGGAGAAACTGAACCTAAAATCTTCTGTATGGAAAGTTTTTCCCCCAGAAGAAAGAAGGAAAGGAAGAAAGAATTCTTCCCCCAAGGATGAGCCCCAGCCCAAAGTAGCTGTGATTCCCATTGCAAGAGGTTCTTTGTGGGCTGTGGGTGGCGCAAGTGGTTAAGACACTATGCCTGTTAACCAGAAGGCCAGGGTTCGAAACCCAGGTCCCCACAAGACAGGGTGAGCTCCTGTCCTTAGCCCAGCTCTGCGACGCTGCTGGAACCGATCGTATCAGCTCTGTCATTCCATTGGACTATTTAAGTGGTGTGGAGAGGGGGGATTTGCTGCTTGGGTAACAGCCTATCCTCCATATAAATCTATCCTCCATATAAATGCATTTGTTGGACTATAGCCAATATCTGCCAATAGGTAGATCAATTTTCAGTTTTAGTCCTTGCAATTTCAGTCTGTTCAATTTTAGTCTTTACAGTTTGCACATAATTGTTCCAAACTACAGGATTGTCGGAGTATTACAAGCAGTACAACCAAGAACTTCCCAATGTTGGCCATCATTCTTATTCAAATTTTGTTGCCTTCTACAACCAGCAAATATGCCTGAATCAAAGCCAGACATATGGTACAATCCTAACCATGTCTACTCAAAAGTAAGCCCCATGTGTTCAATGGGTCTTACTCCCAGGAAAGTGTCTTTAGGATTGTAGCCATATATAATTTCCCAGTCTAAGATAGAAGAAAGATTCCCTAGATATATATTTTTTGTTTTCTTAAAATCTCAATTATTTTGGACAGGACTAATTAATCAGTGAAAAGTTTTATTCACAAATGATTCCATGCAAAAGCGTCTTGAGTTGAAGTGACCTCTCTTCAAAGATTATTTTGACTACTTCCCCGTTTGATCAGATCCAGTTGTATTAATGCTCATATGCATGTCTGATGTCTCTGTGATTCACTTTTTCCAACCACTCACTTTCAGGTAACTTGAAAACAGATGAGGTGAAATAAAGGCTATCCCTTGTGGAACATCAAGAGTTTGGAAATGTTCAAGATTGCTTTATTAATTAAGTTGAAATCTTCAAGAGAGTGGAGAACGTTCATACTGTGGAAATGGATATAAGATCCAAATGTGCTTATTTGTTTGGCCATGTTGCCTGAAGATATATGGGTTGTAGGGACTGGGACAGAACTCATTTAGTTGTGTGGATAAGATGTCATGTGAAAATTCTTTCTGACTTTAACAAAACAACACCAAGAATTTGTATACGAGTGCATAAAACGTTTAAAATAAGGCCAAAAGTATCAGGTAATACAGCACCAACAGACTTAGCAGATTTTTGACTACTCATTTTTGGACTAACTCCCAGTATGAAAAGTTGGCTCAAATGTATCTGTGGTTTGCCAAACTGATGGAAACTAGAAATGAAAATTGGAGTTCAGTTCAAATGTGAACACTCTTGGACTTATCAACAATGCAAGCCATGCATGCTTACCCAGAAGTATGTTCCACTGAGTTCAATGGCACTGACTCCCAAGTAATTGTGCATAGGCTTTCAGCCATAGATTCTCAGTGTTACATTCTTAAAATGAATTCAGTAGTAAGGGTTCTTCACAGTACACCCAGAATTTGTTTAAATCAGGAAACATTGAAGCATCATCCAGCCACATTCCATGAAAATTGGACATTAAAAGTTATTAATAATTACCTAATGAAATCATCTACCCAAACCCCATTCCAAATACCTAAACAGATTCTAAGAAAAGAGCACAGAGGGGTTTCGGAATGGATTCTTTACATTAAAAAATAAGTATGATATAAACGTACCTGAGGCCAAAGTGGCTAGTATATCCTGGCTAGATAAATATAGGGCAACACGGCAGCAATTTTCCATCTTTAATTAACTTTTAATTTAATTTTTGCATAGCTTAAATTAAATCTTTAATTTATGCATAATTCTAATAAATGAAGAAGGTGCACCAAGTGCAAAACCCTTTGTCAAGAGCCAGCAAACATCTGTGGTCATTCTTTTTCTAACAGGAAAGGTCACATCCCACCCAGGGAGTAGAATTGACCCCCATAAAGCATTTAAGTGATCATGCCTGACCTTCAGAGTAAGTACATTGCTTACCTCTGCTGTTCAACCATAATGTGTGTTTCTTGTTAGGAAGCATGCACAGACAATTACAATGTGTAGTGCCAAAGAGGTGTGAGGAACATCAGTGAGATGTGAACTCGGAAAACAGATCATTACTTGAAAAACTTATGCATGCTGAGTGAAGGGGAGTTTGGTTCGCAGCATGCAGGATGTTCCTTATAAGAAGAAAATCAATAAAGATTGATGAGTTTGTGTCTTCACATTCACAGCTACATTTCTGCCAACACTCTTAGCAGGACCCAAACACTGCTAGTTAAGTGCTGATAGAAAATATAAACAGTCAAGATACGTAGCCTTAATTGTGCAAATGACCCTACTGGGAGTTTGTATTTTTTCTAAATACCATTCCTCCATCTGTGTCATGTTGGAAAGAGCATCCTTTGCCTCACCTGCCCTGTACAAGGCAGATCAGCTAGTTCCACCAGTGCTACCAGTCCTTAGGATTGGGCTGTGAATTGTACAGTTGCTTCTTTAAAAGCACTAAGTTCAGGCACTGCCCTTGGACCACTTGAGCACCAAGATGGCTGTCAGAGACCAATGGTATGCAGGCACTACATAGATATGGGAGTGCATGCAAACAAATGTGCTTACAAACTTCAAACCACAACTATTACAGATACTGTACATGCTTTGTGGAAGTCTCCTTATGGCAATTGTCATAGCAAAAGTCAGCCACATGTACTATGCTTTCATAGTCTATACTATGTACTATGCTTGAAAAGTCTCTAGTTAACATTCTGTATCTTACCTAACTGTTTTGGAGCTGAGTGAACTTTTAAGGGCACTGGTGGCAACAGATGACATTCTAGCGTGGATACCATTAGCATTCTAGCAGAAAAATAACCAGCAGAACATAACAGATGCAAGCAAAATTCCCAGAGGAAACAAGTTATGTTGGTACAATGCTGGTCTTCTTTTCACAGGACCAAGTTATCACAGATGTTATATTAAGCATATTTTGCATGATGACAAAATATTTTTGTCCCCCAAATATTTTTGTCCCCTTTTCGTGATGACAGCATATTTTGCAAAAGGGTCCTACCCCATATTCACAGATGGGATCACACAAAGGATTAGGGAACATTGCTGGGAGCTGTAAATATTTTTTCCTAATTAAGTAAGTACTTAAAATTTCTGCATCAATCATAATGCATGTTTTTACATTTTTTTAAATAATGTAGAATATATTATTCCAGATAATTTTTGGCCTTTTGTACTTATAAAGGTGCTGTGACTTGCTATTGCACCAACGTCTCCCTAAGCATCAGGTATCTCAGTTCAGTCTATTGACATGGAAAGACTTTGACGTTCTGGAATATTTTTTTATGCCACATTGACAAATGGAAGGGTGTTGTATTTCAGTGGTTAACATGGAGTCAGGTTTTAGTTGTCTGAACTAAGGATGGCTTCATTCATGGATCAAAAAAAGGCCATGTGGGGCTGTTTGAAGCATTCGTTTTTCAAAAGGAACAGTGCAGATTTGGATAACGTGAAACATACCCATCTGAGATGGTCTCACCTTGGGGAGCTTTCCAGCTGTTTACAGACTTAAAACCTCTGCCAAACTGCCTGGTTCTTGGACCTGTGTTTCCTGAAATTGTAAAGCCAACTTGTGGAGGGGTTACAAGATGCTACTATGAAGAACTGGCAGAATAGGATTTTTTGTTTGCAAGAGATATTTACAGAAATAACTCAGTTGTAACTTGTCTTGTCCAAACAGTACATGGAAAGCCCTGAGGGGGTGTCTGACCACCAGCTTCAAGCTTCTTATTCTCCTATGGCCTCTGGGAGGTTCACAGGGAGACAGGCAGGCTTGAGCCTTGCTGCTTAGTAGTATCAGTGGCATGCAGGGAAGCTTCAACCAACCAAGCCAGAAGGAATCAAATGATTTGGAGAGCCAATAGGTGTCCTTCTAGCTCTATATAAGAACTTTCTGAGGCTCAACCCCAGTCTGAACCACTTGTCATACAATCAGTCTTCCATAATCCCTTACCTTGTGTTGTTTCACGTACTCACTGATGTACCTGGCTACCATGTCATCTCAACCACAGCGACTAGCCTCTCTGACCTGCTTGCACCAGAATAAGACACACACCTCTGGCCTATCTTACAGGATCATATATTGTTAAAAATGTATTTTTAAGACCTCCTCCTAGAATTGAGAAATATTGTTGATTTATTCATCACATACTAAAAAAACAGGTTACTGCAACTAATTATACCTAATATAATAATGAAAGCGGGTTTAATTTTTCTCAGATATCGACTGAATTGAGACATACCAATCGCATGACAATTTCCCCCTTAAGCTGTGCAAAATATTTGAAACTGTTAACACTTAATGTGCCCCCCAGTGGAATAATCTTTGGATGTGTACTTTTTGGATGTGTGTGTGTGGAAGTATGTTACAAAACATAAGCTGTTGTGTTTTCACTCATTATGTAAGACATACAGAGTACAATCCTAACCAGCTTTCCAGCACTAGCATAAAGGCAATGCAACTCTGGGGTAGGAGAATAAACACTGCCTTATCTTTAGGAGACTTCAGTGACTGCCCCCACAACTACAGGTTTCAACACGTACCCCACTGGCACAACTATGCCAGTGATGGAAAGCTGGCTAGGATTGTGCCCAAAATTTCCCATCCAAGACTAGTTCTCTTTACAGCAATGCAACAGGGCTGATTGATCATTGTGCATGATATCACAAACCTCCAAGGTTTCAGACATGGTTTTTTGTTGTCTCCATCCAACCTCCAAGATCTATTCAGAGATGCCAGTAATTAACTCTCAGATATTCTACATGCAGAACATGTAGAACTACCCAACCCTGTACAGCAGTGAAGACACTGCATAGAGCAGTAGTTCCTAAACCATTCGTTTTGGACACCTCTGCCAGCTTGTACATGGAATCTCAGGGAGGCTTTCCACCACAATGTGCAAAGGGGCTCCAGATCACTTGCACATGAATTGAGTAGCACAAATGCTGGCCACTTATGGTGTGCTTGTGGAACCCCTGGAAGGGGTCTCAGGAAGGTCCAGGGCAGCTACCCATGCACACTTTGAGAAATACTGAATAGAGGAATGCAGTTAAAATACAGCAGCTTGATATGTGTGGATGAGCTTGTGCAACTAGTTCTCTGATCAGCACTTCAGAGTGTATGGAACTAGTAAATCCACGTACTGATAAGCTATAAACACACACACACAAATGCATATACAAAGGGGTAGAGGTTCCTACATTTCCATCACAGATTAATAATTTCTATAGAAGTCAAGATTGCTGATGTGGTTGCACTGAACAATTAGACATCTTGGGTCTGCGTGTACCTCAAAATTGTCAGAGCCATATGTTGCCTTTTGGGTCAAAAACATAAATCATGCACTGCTGTGAAATAGTCATCACTTATCAGGTACATTTAATGCTAATACTATCCTTCACTCTCTCTGGGTAATTTGCTTAGGAGTAACAGCTGCTGAGATCTGATACACAGGGATGTGGCTGAACTGCTTGTCTCATTTGAACTGAGTCAGGCTTGGTTTTCATTTAAAGAAAGTTTTCAGTTTCTCAGTGCTTCCATGTTTAAATAAAAGCAGAGTCAGCTGAAGTCAGAAGTGAGACAGTACTAAGTTAGGCTTACGAGGGTTACTTAGGCTTGTAACATGGGAATAAATAGCTATTTGGCTCTTCCATCACAGGGAAAGATGAAGTTACTTAACTCCCTAGAATAGACTATCACAGGAACCAGAGACATGTACTGCACTTTTTCTTGCAGTAGGACTTTCCTGCATTCTCTCTCCCACTGCATCCTCTTGCATCCTCCCCAATGTTTTAAGTGTGGAAGGGTGACGATGAGCTTTCCAGTGATCCTATAGAACGATGTAGTCTGTGTCACGGAAACTACATGGTGAATTTGTAGAAATCTGAGGCACTTCCTATGGCTCTTGCCCCAAGTATCTGATTCCACCTGCTTGGAGATGGATTATACCTTCAGCTGTTTACTGATGCTTGAAAAGCAAACATACACTGTACATCATGTTTCATACATCACTGTTTCATACATCATGAAAACTGTATTGCCAATCATTTGTCACATTTGAAACCATTTAATATTGCAATTAGAAATGTAAATGGTTAGCCCCCCTTGCAGCCTACCTTTCTTTCTAAATCCAAGGTCAGGTGGGGAATATATGTTTAACTTAAATATTTCTTTGTGATGAAGAGCCCTAGATATAATTCTCAGATGAATATACTAATCATAGTCCAAGCCAATCCCTCAAGCCTATACACTCAAGCCTACAGCATATAGCATTGCATACTATTGTGGAGAGGGGACAAACAGCCCAAGAAAGTAAATTTTTGTAATGTACTTCCCTGTAGGCAACATGGCATCTAAAGGCACTTCTTCAGACCTTCCTACCTCATCTAACTTGTGTGAGTCCAAGGAGCCTTAGGAAATGTGTTGGGCTGGGCAAAAGGGAAAGGATCTGGGAGTAAGTCTCATTGAACACTTACTTCTGAGTAGACATGATTGAGCTCTGGAATCACGGTGATGACACTGTCTGTTCCATCCTAGAAATATTGTCCTGGACAGACTGTCATTCTCAGAAGGGCGGTTCTGGGTTGAAATGCTCAAGAATCACTAAGAGCACAATCCTAACCAGGTCTACTCAAAAGTAAGCCCCATTGTGTTCAATGGGTCTTACTCTCAGGAAAGTGTCTTTAGGATTGCAGCCTAAGCTGGTGGATCTGGACCATAAGCCACCAGAGCAGCTTCTGTGCCAGTAGCCCAGAATTTACCTTGATAAATTGTGAAATCATCGTAAGACCACCATAGGCTTGGATTATCATAGAACAAGCTTAACTTGCACTGGAACAGGGAGGCCTATTTGAAGTTTCGTATTGTCCTAAGCTTTGGATACTTCCAATGTTTTGGATACGGCATACTTCCAATGGGAAAGATCAAGATCTAAGGCATTATTCATGTCCAGACATTTTCTCTCAACTTGCCAGATATAACAATTATGTCTCTTCTTTTGTATTTTAAAATATAAATGCCTTGGCTTTTAGAGTCAGAAGCAGAATGAAAATATCTTCATTTCATCATGGAAAAAAGAAAGGTGATACTTGAGTTTTGTTGACGAAATCCCTCAAAAAGGAAAGAATTAGACTGGCCCTGTTGTTTTCTTGATGTATACTGGCAGTAAGACAGTAAGAGATGAGAAGTCTTTAGTTTTTAATCACCAAATAACTAATATATGAAAAGCATAACTTACTACTCTAGTTAGGCCAGCACAACTCACATGTCTCCTGATTTCCATGGTGGAAATTTCCATGGATTTCCAAGGAGGCTGTCACATGTCTGTACACTGGCTTAACCCCCTTAGGAATGCACTGCCAATGATTTCCTAGATTTCTGTTCAAAGACCACTGACATTCAAAGATTTTTTCACCCACCTTAGTATGGGGGAGAAATGGGCTGAGAAGAAAAGCAGGTGTTCATCTGTATTTATGAAGTTCTCTGCCCAAATTCTGGGTGATCTGAGCAGGCAGTTTTTTTAAAAGTTCTTAATATATAATCAACCACAAAAACAAAATTTGACAGATTAAAATCTACTCCTGCTGACTCTTGCCACCACAATACACATATCCATAGCAAGACCAAACAAGGAGGTCTTGATATATTCTCAAGAGATGGAACAGAATCCAATTTTGACTAAAAATATTTTTAAATCCTTTGACAATTCATGTCTATTTTTTGTTTTATCTTCTGTTAGTTAATATTTAGTCAGTTATTTCCTGGCAAAAATAACTCAGTGACTTTATCCCACTGAGTAAACCTTCTTTCAAAAGTGGAAAAGCCTACATTTAGGCAGGCTTGTTGCTGATTAATCACAGATCTTCTTGACATGCATACTCGATATCACAACACATAAAAAATAAAAACACCATAAGTAATGCAATCATACATCAGCTGCTCCTACAACCCATTTTATCAGCCATGTTCTCTGGTAGATTAGTATCATTGGCATATTGTGTGTGTGTATGTGTGTGTGTGACACACACACAATATGTGTATCATTATCATAAGTATCTGAATTATCTGGTTGAATGCACAATTCAGAGTTAGGGAGGTGAGGAGTGCCCTTGCTGGGCTGCCCCAACTATTCTGAATCCAGAGCAGAAAGTTATGCTGCATCCAGAGAGTCAGGAAGCCTGGGCTGCCCTAACTGATCCAGAGCATGCTCAGTAGGCACCAAGTCAGTGACATCTGGGGAGGGATTGCTCCTGAGGAGATCCCCCTCAGATCAAACTGAAAAAAGAACAGCTGTGGTGCCTGCATTATAAGGAAGCCCTGCAGTTCCTGATAACCAGTAATAGTTGCAGCCTGAGAATGCAATACAGCAGTACTTCTAATGGAGGGTAGATGCAAGGGGCTTCTTGGAGTGGCCTGCTGTATCCCCAGTTTAGTGGTGTTTGCTGTAGTTGTGGCATATCCTGAAGTTGAGAGACAGGGGTTTCAGCTAGGCTGGCCAAGAACTCAGATTTTTGGTCAACACTGCCATTCTTACTCAGCCTTATCAGGGATCCCTATGGGTCTACTCATTACTATACTTGCTCCTGAGGGGGTATAACTCTGAGGAGCTGGAAGAGGGCATTTCTGCCCTGGAAACAGGTTCTGGATCCAGAGTAACTGCTCTGCCCTAGACAATGTTCAACATGCCCTCAACATGTCTTTCCAGAGCTACTTAGGCTGCCCCAGCAAGGGCTGCCCATGTCCAGCTATCTTGGAATTGGGCCAGCCTAGTGATAGATCAGGTAGTTCAAGTTTACTTCTAGATTGTGCCCTAAGAACTACACTAACAGCTATCTTTTCTACCCAAGAGGCTTGGATCTCTGATTTCTGACTCCTGATCTCTAATTCCTTGAGAGCTGGTACAGAAACGAGTTGCCTCATTGTGAGGTTGCTCACTTACACAGGAGAAGAAGACCAACTATTTACCTCAGTTTGTTATAATACCATACCCATTTTTCTCCTTTCTCCCTCATTTTTATGTCTTAGTAATCTTGGCAGTTGTTTGAAATGTTTTCTCATCTCTTTTCCTTCCAATATATTTCCTTCGAGAAGGGGCAATCCTATTTCATGAGCAAAAGGCTCAGTAGTCCTTTATTTTGATTTATATTGGTATTGTGCATGGTTAATGTGTCTTCGTACAGGGCCATCTGAGTGTGAAGCAACATGGTAGCCACAGGAGGAAGAGAATGAGGAATATTTAGTATTGTGTCACGAAAATGCCTCTGAACTTTTATGTACAGGCACATCAATAAGGATTTTTCATTTATTTTGTGAGAAAGTGGCACCCTGTCCTTTCAAATTTGGAAATGGCAGCCATCAATCACATTACTGTAACTTCAAGATGTGATTACACTGAAATATACAAAGAAAGGAAATAGCTCAGAGAACAGAGAACATGCTTTGCAAATAGGTTTCTTTCTGATATTTTCCCCCTGTAAGGAAGGCATTGAAGGTAATCAATATATTAAAAGAACACAGTAAAATATAACAACAAATTAAATATACCACATCTATGGAACTCCTTGCCACATCATGCTGTGGCAAGATGCCTCTAAAAGAGAATTGGACAAATTTATTAAGAAAAGTCCATCACAAGTTACAAAGATGCCACAATGACTATTGACAACAGTTATAGAGATAGCCTTTCTCTGAATTCCAGGTGCAAGTGAGTTGCAAAAATGTATCACGCTGCATCTGGTAGGCCGCTGTGAGATACAAGAAGCTGTACTAAGAGCACAATCCTAACCATGTCTACTTAAAAGTAAGCCCCATTGTGTTCAGAATGGGTTTTACTCCCAGGAAAGTGTCTCTTATGTTCTTATAGGAAATTAAGAGGAGTTGGAAGAAACCAACAGAAATTTAGGTCCCCAAAAGAAACTGAACACAAACAATTTCCAGTGCAATCCTAACTTGTGCTGAACAGGCAGGTCAGTGTGCCTGCTATGTATCCAGCACAAGTTTTTTTGTTGCTTTTTTTTTGGCGGGGGGGGGGGGGGGGGGCTACTTCTGCGCTACTATAGGGCAAATGAAAACTTTTTTCCTTTATCCCAGATAATGCAGCAGTAGTCCCAAAGGGTGTACTCAGATCTGAGCTTCAATTTGGGTGGTAAAGATCCAAGTAGCCCAGGACTCAGCATAAGACCTCTCTTTTGTTCTCAATTCAGTTTCATATTGGGGGGGGGGTTTCATATTGGGGGGAGGAGTTTCCTTAATCCACTCTAGTCCTAAACTACTAAATTGGTTAGTTTGATTCAGTACAAGGCAGCTTTGTCTAATCATTTGCTATAAATAGATCCTCCCAATATAAAGTATCTTTTTAAAAAAATTCTGAATCCATTTCAGTTTGATGCTGTGTGTGTGAGCATGATACCATAGTCTCTCAAGACTGACGGAGGCCTGCATCCCATATCACCTACACAATTTTCTTATTTTTACCCCTCCAAGCCACAGAAATAAGTATGGTCAAAGCAGTTACTGGCAATATCCAGCATATAAATTCCAATTCCTCCTTTTTTGGCCCCAAGTCAGAACTTTGTGGTGCAAAATTGGAGGATATTTTTGTTTGGTTTCCATTCCAACAAATTAATCCAGTGCATGGGATAGTTTCACATATGTGTTTTTTTGCTCATTTGCAAAAGTTGTTTGTTGTTTTAAAGCAGTACAAACACAGTCATTCTCACATATGCTTTTGCTTGTGGGATATTGTAATACACGTATTTATTCCCACAAAATCTCATAGATATTGAGTTTGCGAATGTAATTATGACAAGCAAGTCATAAGATTATTTGCTAAAAAGCATAGTAGATTTTGACAGAACCTTTCTTTAACTAGTCCAGCTACAAATAAAACTTATTTGCTCATGTTTTGTTCCCTCTTGCTGCAAGAAAATAGTTGACAATAAGGGAGTGATAATGGCAAGGATGTGGGGATGACAGGGAGGAATGCGGATGCTTTGGCATTCAAATTAATTGAATAACCAATCAAGTTAAAATGATTACCTGGTAAGTAATCTGAGGAACACCTTGCTATGGGACACTGTGAGGCACCTAGCCTAGATGCTTTTAAAAGGGGAATAGGCAGATTGATGGAGGAAAAGTTCATTGTGCTTGCTTCTGCTAAATTTTTATGTCACAGCAAAAGTCACAATTGTTATTGCTTATGCCACAACTATCTTCATGCAAGTAGTATACAGCATGATTTATTAATAACTAGCGAAAGGCATACCCGCGTTGCGGGAGTAACTTCCCCATACAACATCCTCCACGGTGCATCAACAACCCATGCGCAACCTACCCCCATGTACAACATTCCCCTGTGTGCATCATCCCCACGTGCAACTTACCCCATGTGCATCATCCCCCCACGTGCAACTTCTCCCTACGTGCAACTTCCCCCCATGAGCAACTTCCTCCAATGTGCAACTTCCCTCCATGCGCAACTTTCCCCCATGCGCAACTTCCCCCATGCGCAACTTCCCTACATGCGCATCATCCCCATGCGCAACATCCCCCCATGTGCAACATCCCCCCATGCGCAACTTCCCCCCCTGCACAACTCCATGTGCAACTTCCACCCATGTGGATTTTCCTACATGCGCATCATCCCATGTGCAACTTCCCCCATGTGCAACTTTCCAACATGCGCAACTTCCCCCCATGCGCAACTTCCCCCCATCCCCCCATGTGCAACTTCCCCCATGCGCAACTTTCCCCCACGCGCAACTTTCCTCCATGCGCAACTTCTCCCATGCGCAACTTTCCTACATGCGCAACTTCCCCATGCGCAACTTTCTTACATGTGCAACTTCCCCGCATGTGCATATCTCCCCATGCGCATATCTCCCCATACGCAATTTCCCCCCATGCGCATCATCCCCCCATGCGCAACTTCTCCCCATGTGCATCATCCCCCCATGTGTATCATCCCCCATGCGCATCATCCCGCCATGCGCAACTTCTCCCCATGTGCATCATCCCCCCATGCGCAACTTCACCCCATGCGCAAGTTCCCCCAATGCGCAGCATCCTTGCCAGTGCAGCCTCTTCCTCCGAACAACATCCCCCAGTGCACCAGGGTCTGAGCACCAAATTGGCTGGATGTTATTCAGTGTCCCATGTTAAGTATAGGACAAAAACATTGCACTCCTTTTCAGCCCCTGAAGGGTTAAATTCTCCAGATGGTTCTTGGTGGGAGTTCAGGTGACAGAAGGAACTCCCAGAATTCCATGCTTCAGGCCCAGCAGTTGGGGAGGAATGTTGCTGAGTCAGCAATTCTCAATGCAAAGTATAGGGAGGAAAACGCGTTGCGCCCCTTTTCACCCCCTTCCGGTTGGAATTTCCGAAAATCGGTTCTTAGTGCACCCCTCAATCACGGAAGGAACACCCACCCCAAACTTCACGCTTCTAGGCCCACCGGTTTTGGCAGGGCGGTGATGAGTCAGTCAGTGAATGAGTCAGTGAGTGAGTGACTTTTCTCTTTTATATATATAGATTTGATATTTCATTACTTTAAACATGGGTATGAATGACATCTTTACTTTTTTAAAATATTAGAAGTAAAGGTCATTATTATAGAGTTAGTGAAAAGCTGCAGATACAACAAAAACAGACCCACAAAAATAGTTTAGATTTTACAGACAAAAAAAATTACGTTCTTCCACATGCATTTTCATTGTCATGGTGCAACCTGGAAACAAAGCTCCAGAAGACCTTTGTCTCCATTGCTTCCCTCTAAGTTTAGTTCAAAGGATTCCAAAGAATACGGGAAGATTTATTAATCCCCCAAGACTCGTAAAAGGTTGTTTTCCTCTTCTCCAACCTCTCTTCCAGGCGGAGTTCTTCATATGCTGAAATCCTCCTAAGAGCTGAGGCAGCAGAATTTAGGCTCCAGCTTTTAATACAGGAATTCTTTTCCCGTGGGCCACTAAGCAGTACTGTATAATGAAGTACAAACTTTAAAATTATTTTTTCTATTCAGATGAATAAAAAATAAACCTCATAAACCACCACCAACTAATCCTGATTGGTGTCATCAGTGTGCATATGAAAATGTATTTGAATTATCAATACATGTCTTCACTGATAATAATGAGACTATAATTAAACTTGACATTCTATTTTCATATTGCCAAAATGTAGTGAAAAGATTTATTCAGACACCTAATGAACCATAACTTGGACAGCTGCACAAGTGCGCAATACAGAATTCATTTGGGTCAGCATCCCAATTAAACTTCTTTTTCACTCCTATGGTAATTAATTCCCACATATTTTGTTGACACCTTCTTGTACCCTAGCCAATAGATACTACTGATGAAAAAAATGGAGATTCACTAATCTCATTAGTGAGATTCACAGATGACATACCACAGGTACCCCTCAATACAGACCTTTACTAAAAGTTACTAAATTAAGCATAAAAATTTGTGTCACAAACAGTTTGTGCTAGCAAATAATATTTAGGATGAGAGCAGTGGGTATACCACAGCAAACACAGTGTGTTGTATACACTGGATATACTGGTGTTGTGCTGGGAGCAGAAGTTGCATCAGGAATTTGAAAGAATGAAGCATATATGAATATAACCCTACAATCCAGAGTAACAATGGGAGCACGTAAGATACATTTACGTTGACGTAGTTATGGCACCATCAAGTGAAAACCTATGGGAAATTCATATTGCAATCCAGAGTAAATTATTCTTATGTCAGAGCAAGGACTCCCCGTAGTTACTCTGGATTGCGCCCTAACACAATAAGTATCTGTGCTGAATGAGACCAAGGTCTGTCTAGTTCAGCATCTTGTTGTCAACAGAAGTCAGTCTTCTACGAAGCTATAAACAACGCATGAAGGGTACTTATACTGTACCCTTTACCTGTTTACCAACCAGGACAAAGTATTCAGAGATGTTCTACCAGAGTAACATGGTGCTTCTGTTAGCTAACATGGTTTTCAAATAATTCAGAATGACTGGTGAGAGAAGCCTTTCTTTTGCAGAGACCATGCTGACTGCTGCATTAGAAGAGGCTACTACAGATGCCACACTGGAGCAGGTATAATGCGGTCCAGAGTGGTTTGGTGAGGATCAGAGCAGGGAGTGGGTCAGGAGTTATCTTGGCAGCAGCATCGCACATCAGGATCCTATTTCCCCTTCCCTCCCTGGACCTGCCTCATTTCTCTGTGGACGTACACCATCAAAACAGCTATTACCATAAATCCAGTTATATCAACTAATTTGACAAGCCAATAGATGATAGCAACTTATTAATAATGTGACTGCAATTCACAAACAGCAGTGGTGGATTAACTAAAGGAAAAAAAAACATGACGTGGGCTGTATGCTTATGCATAATTAGCTGGGAGTAAGTCCTTTTAAACACAGTCGGACTGATTATATAGAACTGTACTATAAGCCACAGATGTCTATGAAATGATACAAAACTGTACTGCACTGCACAAAACTGTACTGTTTCAATATAATTAAAAGTACTTGATATGTACTTGTGGGTGGTGCAAGTGGCTAAGACACTGTGCCTGTTAACCAGCAGGCCAGGATTCAAGACCCAGGTCGGCCCCACAAGACAGGGTGAGCTTCTGTCCTTAGCCCAGCTCTGCGACACCAGCTGGATCCAATCGTATTGGCTCTGCCTTTCCACTGGAATAATTCAGTGGCGTGGAGAGGGGGGATTTGCTGCTTGGGTAACAGCATATCCTCCATAACAATTGAACCCAGGCTTTCCTGCTTCGCATGCAGCGTATGCAGCGCCAAGCACGATACCATAGTATTCTAAGACTGACGGAGGCCTAATTTTTTTTTATATGTAATGGTAACTACCAGTATATAGGGAAAGAAACCTGAATCTTTAGATACAGGGACTTTTAATCCCCTAACTTGACAATGCTGTAATAATTTTCCTGGAATGTGGCTCTGGTAAAAAGAAGTCAAGTGACCTTTTCAGGAAGAGAAACTTAATATAAACGTACAACAAATCCAGCTGGGAACTAGGTAGAGGAAGAAATTAGCTGACCATAACAACACAGTACAGAACTTGAGGATTACCAGAAAGTAGCCTGTTAGAAAGCCTGTTATTATTATTTTTAAAAAGATTATACTCCCATCCTTTCACATCACTAACAATTAATTTAAAGCAATTTGATCAGAAACTATTATCATTTAATACAGAAAACTATAACTGAAAAATTGTTAGAAAAAAAGGAATAAAGGACTATGGTCTAAATGGCTCTTGGGCCAGCCTGATGCCGGATAGGCCAGCCTAGTTTCACCAGAAAAGGCTTGGGCCAGCCTAAGTCCACTTAGGCCAGTGCAAGATAGATGGACTAGCTGGCCTAGAAGTGGCCTAGAAGTGCTAGCCTAGACAGCACAGCAGGGACCCGCTGTGGGCATGTTGGGCATTGTCTAGAATAGAGCAGTTAGGCCATGTCCAGAGCCCATTTCCAGGGCAGACACACCCCTTCCCAGACTCCCAGAGCGTATGTGAGGCCACCTCAAGAGCAGGCATAAATCTGAGTAAATCCATTGGGGCCCATACTAAACCAGAGTAAAAATGGAAGCAAAAAGAAAAAGTTTTAAGTCTTAGGCCAGTTGTCTCTCAACCTCAAGTTGCCTCTCAATCTCAGGATACAGTACAACTCCCACATGCTGCAGCTGTTACTGGTTGCCAGGGACTCTTGGACTTCCTTTTATGGTAGGCACCACAGCTGTTCCTTGTTCAGTGTGATCTAAAGTAGGTCTCCTTGGGAGCAAGCCCTCACCAGATGCTACTTACTTGGTCCTCAGCAGCAGTTAGGCCACCCTTAGAGGCCTCCTACCCCTGTGGATATTGACCTGTAAGTACAGGATATGGCCTACTTAGGCCAGTGTAGCTAGGCCATTCGCTCCAGCCTAAAGTCAGGATTTCACCTTTATGCAGGGAAGTATGATCATCTGTGGATTATGAACTTGTAGATGAGTCAAGACTTCACTCTCTGGAGGCAACGATCCGTGATCCTGTTGTGTCCAGAGGAATTTCTGTTCCTCAGAAGGTTCTCCTGCAACTGGAGGGTTCAGAGCGATTCTAGAGCCTGAAAACTGTGAATGTGCACATTTGCAGATTTCTGCATCTGTTCTGGAAACAGATAACAAGGGCTGCCCTATATAGAAAAAAAATTAAGTAGGATGGACAGGTTGCAATAATTAAGAAATTACTGCAAATAATTGAAAGTATTTCAAAACTTTTGTGGAAGCAATGGGGAAAAAATCATTGGTATGCAGCTGCTTTAAACTGTATAAATTCAAATGCCTTCCAGAACATGATGGAAAGACAACTTTCAGACCAATCTTATTCATTCTATATTCTGATCAATGCAATGGTGCCAATATGTTGACCAGTTGCATTCTGTGGTGGTGGGGGGAATTGTAGAGACCTCCTCTATAAAATGAAAAAGTCCCCTTACTCAGAGGTACTGCGTAAGGTTGGGTTGTCATTCATTGGTTTATCCTTTTATTCCTGAAATAGAAATCAGATAATATGAAAATGAGACATTAATTTGATCATAATTTTTTGTCATTGACATGTTCTGTTGAACAGACGTAATGGGGGAAAAATCATTGATATGTAGTCTGCTTTTAACTATATAAATAGATGCAAACTCTGGGAAATATCTGAGGATCTTAACTTAGACTGAAGACTTTTGGGACTGATTTAGTCCTTGCATACTAACATGGAACAGATTCAGAATGAATGAATGGAGTATTGTAACTGACGACATTCCATCTGAAAGTAGCGTTTGCCAGGGATGTTTGTTGGATTCACTATTTTTTAATTGTCACATACATCATTTTATATAACTAAATCATCAATGAACTGATCAGGCAATAGATTTATGCCTCCCAAAATTGGCAATAAAAAGTTGTCTATGTTAATGTATGCAAATGACACTCTTTTTATTTTCCCAAATAAGCACAAGACAATCTGCAAGTATGTCTCCCATTACCACCAGATTGAGCTAAAAATAAATAACAAGACTCAAATTATGGTTTTCCTGAGAAGCTGAACTCCTTTCATTGGCATATGGAAGACAATGTGCTTGAATAAGCTTACAGCCCAATCTTAGCCGCCTCCAACACAGAATGCAGACATGCAAAAACAGGCAATGCTCTGTTACTATAAGAGGTGGTGGTGCTCTGGAAGCTTATAAGAAGCAAGGGAAAATATTTTCCTTTACCCCTCCAAAAATCCCACAATTGCTTACGGGTTTACTTGTATGTATGTCAACTATGTAAGTGGCACACATCCGAAGACATAAAGAGGACTTGTTGGATGCACCATAGGAATAGCATTCAGACACATTTTGCTATCATAGGTTTTAGAAATTTACAGCCCAATTCTATCCTTCACTGTCCTCCCACAGGTGCAGCAGTGACTCAAAGGTGCACTTTGTATTCTGGGGGTGGTACAACAGGAAGCTTTATAAGAGAAAGGGTTTTAATCCCCTTTCCCTCTGTAAGACTCCCACCTCACAGTATTCAGAACTGAGCCACAGAAATTGCTGACATGCAACTTGGCCCGCAAACTGAGCCCACAAGTTCTAGGAAAGGAGTCACTGCTGCCAGAGATAATGGATTTGGGTCCATTAACTGAAGTGGGAAGGCTCTGGCTTTCCTGCTGGTGGTCAGGCAGTGTGATACCCAACATGCTGCTGGAGCACACTTTAGGCTAATTTTCAGCAGTCAACACACATGTCCTGCTGGATTCACCCTAAAGAGAATCAGGCCATAAAGATTTTGGACAGATAAAAAGACATACTGCTTCAAACTGTGCATAATTAAGCATAATTAGTCTGTGGAATTTGTTTCTACAAGATGTGGTAAGGGCCACTAAGTTTTAAAAAGAGACTGACAAATTCATGATGTGCTTTGAGGTTAGTGACAATTTGCAAAATCTCATTCAGATTAAGGAATCAAAATTGAATTGCAATTTTGGCTGCAGTCCTGACTTTCGGCCAGAAAAATGGCCCAGCTAAACTGGCCGAAGTAGGCCATATACTGAGCTGACAAACTAGGCCAAATCCACAGGACTAGAAAGCCTCTGGCTGGCGCAACTGCTGCTGAAGCGGCAGTAGTACAGGGCCAGCTGCTCACAGGGCTGGTGTAGCTGTACTATACCCTGAGGTGTGCTAGTGTAGTTGTGCCATATCCTGAGATGGAGTGGTGTAGTTGTGCCAGTCTCTTGAGGTTGAGAGGCAGGGGTTGCAGTTAGGGTGGCCAAGGATCCAAAATTTTTGTCAACACTTTTATTCTGGTTTGTCACGGACCCTATGGGTCTACTCTGATTTATTCCAGCTCCTTAGGTGGCATAATTCTGCAGAGCTGTGACAGGGCATTTCTGGTTTCAGCCTATCTGCACTGGTCTAGGCCATGATGAATATGCCCTCAATATGCATCTCCTGAACTGCCTAGGGTGGCACAGTTAGGCCAGCCCAAGTCCATCTCTCCTGGGCCAGCCTATGTTCACTTATGCCAGCACAGCCTTTTTGGTGTAACTGGGCTGGCCGTCAGCCTAGTGATAGATAGGCTAGCCCATGTGTACTTCAGGATTGCAGCCTTTGTTACTTTTTTAATGTGACAGAAGTCTAACAGTGCAATCCTAAGCATCTCTTTTCAGAAGTCTCAGTGTGTTCAACAGCACTTACTCCCAGGAAAGTATGGTTAGGATTGCATCCAAAATACCTAAGATGTGATACAATCAGAGAAAACCACTACCTCCGAAGGCAATTTTTCGCTATTAACATTAAAGCAGGGTGACCAGATGCCAAACCCAAAATTTCTGAACCCCAAGGCCAAAATTCCTAATCCCCAGCAAAAATTCCTACCCGCTGAAAAAAATTGCCAAATTTTTTTTTGTTTTTGCTTTTTTGTTTTTGTGACCATAAGTTTTGATAGGAAGGAGATAACTCAAAACTGATTTTTACATTGGATTCTGCTCTTCAATACGAATCCAGTGACATACGGTATGATGGGGTACTGTGCACTATCATGAAGTTTCAAAATGAAGCCAAAAGGAGGACAATGAAGCCAAAATGTAGGACACCCGGACAGGAGGCTAAAAATCCAGACAAATCCAGGTTTTTCCGGTCATCTGGTCACCCTAAAGATTGGGTATTATGTTAGCCATAGTGGAAAGACATTTGTGAGTACAAAGGAATATCCCAAGTAGGATAAATAGCTTCCAGAGAATTTTACTTATCAAGGTAATTTGGCACAAAATATATAGATGATATTTTCAGTCTACTGGGCTGTGATGGCACAAGTGGTTAAGACACTGTGCCTGTTAAACAGCAGGCCAGGGTTCGAGACCCAGGTCCTACAAGATGGGTGAGCTCCTTAGCCCAGCTCCTGCCTATCTAGCAGTGTGAAAGCATGCAAATAGATAAATAGCGACCACATTGGTGAGAAGGTAACAACATTCTATGCGCATGCAGGCCACAACCTGGACAAAGCTGGCTCTGAGTCTGTTATTCTCATCCTAGAAACAGGGATGAGCGTCGCTCCCAAAAGTTGGTCACAACTAGAAGTATCACCTCTGGGGGAACACCTTTACCTTTATTTTCAGTCTATATCACTGCTTCCCAAAGAGGTTGATATCAACCCGCAGGAGTCAATTATGCCTTTCAGATGGTCTGTGTCAATGACAAAAAAATTGAGGAATCCACGATATGTAAATGGGGGTCCACCCACCGAAATCATTATTTCAGGCATTTCGTAAACTTAAGTAGATATTTAAGTAGGGGTTTTAGCGCAGTAACTAGTCTGCTGACAAAAAGAAATCATTTGCAAATAACTGAATAAAGAGATTTAAGGCTATACCTCAGTCATTTGACTCCAAATATTAAGCAATTGCTATCAGAGCATCAAGTTCATCCCTCCCATTAACAACATTAATTATTGTATTTTTAGTTTTCAACATTAGCTTTATTTTACAGTTTGGTTTTGTCACTAAGTTCTGAATTTTGTCCAAAGTCCATATAGTTACAGAGTTAGTGCAAAATTTTAAAGAGAATTTTAATTTAGCCTTTTTTATTTTGAGCTATTAACATTTAATTTTGTTTTATTTCACATAAAAATAAGATTTTTAATTTAATTGTTTCAATAAAGGTCTGAATAAAAAATTTAAGTACTTTTTCTTTTTTTACAAAGCCCTATCAAAATGAACAGTACTGTGTCAGCCATGAAAAACATATTTGACGATATAAAGTTTAGGAAAATTTAATATTAGGCAGGCAGGGGATCTACAGCAAAAAAAAAAAAAATCAGAAAGTGGTCCACAGGACAAAAAAGTTTGGGGACCTCTGGTCTATATGTTTAAAGTCTTCATTGATTCCTTGTTTGATTCATTCATTCATAGCTTGCTTAGCACTTATAAATATGTGATCCACGTAGCTTTTCCAGCAATGTTAACTTCTTTAATAGCCCAAGAAAAGAAGGATATGTCTACAATAAGGAGGTTTTTCAAAAAGATAGTACATATATCAAATGGAGCAGAATTATGAGCTCTGAGTTATCAGTGTACATTTGGAACATGCCCAAAATTTCTTCCTCAGCGAACTTCTGGCACCGAATAAGAAGGATATCTTACCCTGACTCATTCTGAATTAGATCTTGAACATGTCAACCTTTGAAGAGCTGGATGTGTATAGGTTTTGTGTGTAAATTGTTAATGCTTAAAGTGCAAGATACACACATAAATTTTAACCAACTTCCAAAGGAAGGAAGACCAATAACTTGAAAAGTATCACAGCAGATGGCTTTAAGACTTCCTATATCAGCTATATTCAGTCAGTGTGCTGTGGCCATGAATGTTCTGCAGGTGTGCCACAGAAGTTTGGAGGAAAGATAATTTAAGAGCAGGACCAATGGAGTGTGAGCCCACCTTCAGAAGCATGGTGTGTCTTGTCAATAGTCCAAAAACTGATGATGTGTCTTGATAATTTTAGCACCTTCTTTCTATGCCATTAAATTAAAAAAGTTTGAAAAACACTGTCCTATTCAAACAAAAATCAGAATGTTAATTTTTTAGATAAATGAACTTTGGTCAGGTTTTGGTAGCCTGTAGATTCACAGTAGATTTTCATTGAGCTGGACAGCAGAGCACAGACTTCTTCCATACATATAAATGATGGAGCACATGTGTAATGCATGAAAAATTGGAATTACCTCTGAAGGAGTTATATTTTTAACATGAAATTTCAAAATTTTGAATCTTGAGTTGTTCAGTATGTACCTGCAAATAAGGGGTGCAATCCAGAGTAACTATGGGGAGTCCTTGCTCTGGTGTAAGAACAATTGGCTCTGGATTGCAATATGAATTTCCCATAGGTTTTCACTAGGTGGTGCAGTAACTATGAGTACACATAATGTCTTTTATATGCTCCCATAGTTACTCTGGACTGTAAGGCTAGATTCTTAATATGTGTGGTACCTAATCTATTTAAAGATAAAGAGTTATCTAATAATGTCTATTTAAATTCTCTATTTAAAGATAAGCCCACAAATAAGGCTGAAGAGTACATATATCAATTCACTGGTGTAATCTGAGCTAGGATTCTCCTAAGAAGTGCTTTTAAAAAGTCTTCTGAAACATGTGAGCTACCTAGCAGATGAGTTATAGCAAACTTTTCAAACTACATTGCTAAAATTCTTTAGAGCACTTTGGCTGCAATCCCCAGTTTGCAGTTAGGCTGGCATAACTCCCCACACAAATCCCTTGCTGGTCTGGGGGTGTCCCCAAACTGTGATAAGGCACTTCAGTGCCACTCCTTGAAGCAGGGGGGAAGCCAGTGCACAGACATGTCCTGGCCTCCCCCGCACCACCACAGGAATGGGGAAACAGGTTAGTTATGCAGGCTTACATTGGTGAAGATTGTGAAGAGTCTGTCATGCTTACTAAGATTAAGAGTGGAAACAGCAGGCTGCTGTGATTCTTCCCACCGACCCCCTATGGACACTGGGTCTTGGCACTGAGTGTTTCAGAGGTCAACCAAGCTAGGTGCCTGACCTGGTCAACCTCTGACACTGCCCTGACTAGCAGGTTCAAAGCCATCATTATAAAGTGTGATTTGCTGCTACTTGCAACACAGCTCAAGTTGTTTGTAGCGTAATCAGCATGATGTAATTAGTTTCCAAATAACTTGTATTCTCAGGGTATATGACTGTGGTCTGGCAAGCTGCACAGTCTTAACAGCTAAAAATGTCACTTAAACTAAATGTCAACCACATGATAGTTTCAAGAAAGAAGTCAAAAACAAGGCAAAAGGGGTTAGGGTTAAGGTTAGAACTGGGGAAGGGAAAATCAAATCGAATTTTAAATATGATTTCTGTAAGGTGACAAGTAGCACCAGCTGAAATTCTTCTATACATTTGTTAAAGATCCAGGATATTTAGAGTGGCCCAACTTGCTTACTCCTGTTCCATACTTATCAGCAGCATCCTCCAGCATTTCAGATATGGATTTTTTTCTATCCACCTTTGCTCTTCCAAAATGCAATGGATTTTCTTCTGCATGAAAAGGAGGTGCTAAACCACTGAGTTATGGTCTCATCCATTATACACATTAAGTTATTCCTCAGTATCTATTGGGGATTGGTTCCAGCAGCACCCTCCCATGTATATCAAAATTCACCGATGCTCAAGCCCAGCACAGATGCTCAAACCACATTTACTTGAAAGTTGCAAGAGATCCTCCACCTGTGCTGCAAGCCGATAGCCCGGGACCCATAGCTACCTGTGCCGCCAGCCCATAGCCCAGGAAAGCATGGGCTTTCCCAGGTCTCAGAATGCCTCCTGGACAAGGCTGGAAATGATTTTCATTTCACGTCTGTGACTTCCAGGTGCTTCTGGGAGATGTTCTGAGGTCCACAAAGTGGGCTGCAGCCTTTCTGGGCCTCAGAACACCTTACAGATTCAGTGATGCAACCAGAACCAGACATGTCTGGGAGGTACTCTGAGGCCTGGGGAAGCATGGGGAAACATCCACATTGGTCAAATCTGCATATGCTGAGCCCATGGATAATGTGGCCGATTGCATGCTTCTTTTTAACCAGTGAAGTTAAGGTCACTTAGGACAAGGTTACCATATCATGTGCCTTTAAGCCTATGCTTAACAGACATGCTGCTGTGCCCAATACACAATCCTGCCAAAAAAGAGATATTCCATGCTGTTGGATTCTCTGCACAGTTAAACTAATGCTCCATTGTGTTACAAATTGCAAGTCCTTTTTTATTTGAATGCTCCTAACTTTATAGCTAACACTCTTTTATTTTTTATCATCACCTCATTACTTCCATTCTTTGTTCATACTGTCATGGTGACTAGCAAATAGCAGCTTTTTTGTATTACAAATCCCCGCTTTCCCTTGAGGGACTGGATTACTGCATCATAATACCAGTATCTGTTAGTTAATACCACAGACTTCAAAAGCAACAACATTTAAAGTCTCTTTTTCCACTATAAAGCAGGTGCATTTTTATGAGTTCTTTTTCAAAATTGCTATGACTTCATTTGTGGATATCCTGCCAATGACCATTATTGAAAAGCTGGGCTGTGATTGCTATGGAACATGCAACGTCTGAAGCACTAAACTCACACTGCCACAGCCTCCTAACCATTGACTGGAACCGAGTGTTGCATCATTAAAACTGAATTACAACACAACCATGGCGTGTTTTCCATGTGTGCTATATTAAACAATGGTGAAAAAAACTAACTATAATTTATAGAAGTCTAATTTGCTCAAAATTCACAGAGAATGTGCGCAGCCCAATGGCAACTGCTGGCTCTAATTTAGCCCAAAGTGTCACGCATCCTAATTAAATGTCAGCTCAGCTTTTATTGAAGATGGAAATGCAATCTTTTATGAATTTAAACAGCCTGTCAAGAAGGGAGAGATTCTACGTTTGTAAAACAGATTTGAAAATGCTTGAGGGTAGATAAGCAAACTGGTGAAAACCATCCTGGTCTTAATTGGTTTCTTAAGGGAAAATTTCCATTGACATCTGTTGGGTTGGTCTGAGGATTGCTGTGTTGATGGGGAGGTGATCAAGTACAGTTACCTAAGTAGTTGCAGTTCATTGCTGGTGCAAAATTAATTGATGGTGAAAATGTTTTCTCATTTTGTCACACTGTCGTAATTAAAAAACAAAAAACCAACCTCTTAGCTGAGTGGTAATTTGTTAATGTGGAACTTTTTTCCTGCGTTTTGCCAAATTTGTGAGATTTGGAGATTAAACAAAATAGTTTTTTAAATAGTTTTTTAAAATAGTTTTTTAAATAGTTTTTTAAAATAGTTTTTTAAAAAAACATTTGGGGGAGGGAATCTTGTGGATGGAATTAAAGCTGTGATTCCGAAACTGTGCGTTGCAATACTTAGGGGTGTTGCAATGTACTCACTGAGAAGCTGCAGCCCACTGGCCAGTGAAAGACCTTTCAGAAGGCTCCATCCAGTCTTTTGAAACCCAAGGATGTTGTGTGCAACCTCCTGGCATTTCTAAAGGCCAGCTGGAAGCTACCATAGGCAGTGTGATCATCAGTCACTTCCAGAGAGTTGCCCTTTGCATGTATAGAGCACAGAGACACTGCACAACATTAAAGTTTAGGAAGTGCTAGATTAAAGGAACACCATGCAATAGCTATTACACATCCTCTCTTTCCCCATTAATGGTGATCTCCAGTGGAGGAAGGCATTTAAGTGGAGGATTTCTTTTTTTTTTAATTCTTCTTTGAGCAATACATCTTAAATTCCATTTCACTCCCCCTTATAGAAACTGAAGAGTCAACAAACCCATTTTTTGAAGACACAAAAAATGGTTCAGAAATTGATTGTGGCAGGAGGGTAGAGGGATTAGCTCTAGAAGGAAAATAATATCGACATATAAAATCCAGCTAAAATACTACCAAGGAAAATAAAACAAAATGAGATGTTCAATTTACTGCTTTTCATCACAGTGTGCTCCAGCTGAAACTATTTCACCATCACATTGGTATTCAAAGGGGGGGGGGAAGTATAGCAAACTCTGCAATCTTTCGGCTTAGTTCCGGAAATTTTACAGTGCCCAGATTCCACTGGAAAATATTTGGTCACTCATATGTTTGGACAGAAACTTGTCTGCTGGAATAGAAATCATATTTAAAACTGCCAGCATCCTTGCACAGACAGGCACTGAGGATATATATTAGGCAAGACTTCTGCCAAATCACTTGTATTTCAAGCCAACAGTACCTTTCAAATGGATGTTGAATGCCAGCCGCCAAGCAAGAATTCATTATACCATGAATAGCTAAATATTATTTTAGCTTTCACATCTGCAGCTTGAAGCTTATACAGTAGCAATTCATTTACACTCTGTATTATACCTGTCCACAGGTTTAGGCACAGTGGCCAATCACAATATTCACACTTTTTATTGGTAGCTTAACAATCTCTTTTTCTTTACTTAAAAATAGATTTCTGTACCAAATGCAGGAATTTCCAAAATATTTTCTTACTAATCCACAGAGAAACCACGACAGCTATTTTAATGGGTCCACAACATAGGAAAAATAGCTTAATAAATGTTTAAAATAATCCTGTACGTCTGGTGATACTGCAATGACTAATAAGTAGCTAATTAGTTAGACCTTTAAAAAATTAAAAGTACAAACTGACCCAGATTAAATTAGCCAGTATGCTTAGTACATACATAATTTTATTCTGCTATTTGGGAAAAGTTAATATCCAGCATAATATCTAAAATACAACTGACTCAACCTAAGGCACAAGTAAGCACTTTCCATTTTCAATGCAACACCTCATTGTGATAACCTAGAATTAAGAAGAAAAGCCATGTTTGTTTAATTTATGTTGATAAACAGCAATTTAAAAGTTTTTGGGTGCTTGGATTCCAGTTTAGAATGGAATGGAACTAAGTAAGTAGGGGATTTGTAGTTTGCTAAGGGAAAAATCCAGAGTAACTATGTCTGGAGTCCTTGCTCCAGTGTAAGAACTTTGGATTCCAATATGAATTTCCCATAGGTTTTCACTAGGTGATGCAGTAACTATGGGTGCACATAAAGTCTTTTAGTGCTCCCGTAGTTACTCTGGATTTGGGGGTGTGTGTCGAATAATACAAACTATTTCTCAAATTTGGGTGGCTAATTCTGTTCTGGGCCTTGCAAGGCAATTCTTCCTTCTCACCCCTAATGACATTGGGTCTTCTCATGGAACAGAAGATTATGGATATTTTTAAAATGTATCAATCCTCTAAGTAAAAATTGTACAAAATCAGGATGGTAAATATTCTCACAAAATTGTAGGACTACATATAGAATGAAACACAACAAAAAATGCTCAAGGGGACCCAATGAATTTTCTTAGCGTATGTGCGATTTAAGATTTCAGCACATCCTTAGATATGTGCATGTTTTATTTGCTTTTATACAATGCTCTATTTTTTGTTGGTCAACTCAAGTGACATCTTTCCTATAAGGGACTAGGTTTTTCTGCTTGTGACAAATTATCATCTGCTTTTCACAGCCAAATTTGCAGTGCACATGACAGGGTTTCCATATAACAGTCTGCATCTGTTCAACATTAGAGGATCATATGTTGCCTACTATCAAATCCAGTTAATTTTTTTATCTATCCATGCAGCAAGGCATGAATTGAGTGTGGGACATTCACAAAACTTCTACACAGCACACCTCCCTATCTACAAGCATATTCACATGCATGAAATGCAATGGGAGAAACAGCGACAGATATTTAGACTGGACAGCTTGAAGGGAATGATGACTTAAACTGAAACTATTGCAGTCAAACTTTCATAATAAGCATCAAGTAAAAAATGCGATGGATTTACCAGATTACAACTAGACCCAATTTTAATAAGCATTTTTGTAAAACCTGTTCTCAAGGAAAATGCTTCCTTTTCAAGACAAGGTCAAAATAGAGTCAGGACAAATCTTGCCAGATGGATTTGTATCTGTTGAATCTTGAGAGAGCAGACAGAGGTGTACACAGCAAGGCTGCTACCTTGGACTAGCAGCACATGTATCATGGAAAAGGGGTTTTAGGACCAATTGCAAACCATAGATGAGAAACATTTATAAATATTTTCTATTTGAGAAATATAAAATTATGCACGGGATAGGCATATAATTTCCCTCTTTTATAAGAACTAGGGTCATCTATTAAGATTAACTGGCATGACACTAAGGGCAAAATCCAGAGTAACTACGGGGAGTCACTGCTCTGGTGTAAGAACAATTTACTCTGGATTGCAATATGAATTTCCCATAGGTTTTCACTAGGTGGTGCAGTAACTACAGGTGCACATAATGTCTCTTATGTGCTCCCATAGTTACTCTGGATTTGGGAGTTAGAAGAGACAAAAGGATATATTTATGTACTAACCACAAAACAACCACAAAATTCCCACATTAATTAGTAAATATTACTAATATTACTAATATTTACTAATTAATGTGGGAATTTTGTGGTTGTTTTGATGAAATCTGGCCTATATGCCTTTAAAGGGAGATCGGGCAGATTTATGGAAGAAAAATCATTCACTGATTAAAGATCACTAGCGAAAAGCATATCCGTGTTGCGGGAGTATCATTTCCCCATATGTCATCCCCCCATGCACAATTTTCCCCATGCACAGCATCCCCCCATGCGCATCATCCCCCATGAGCAACGTATCTCGTGTGCAACTTTCTGCCCATGTGCAACTTCCTCCCATGCGCATCATCCCCCCATGCGCATCATCCCCCCATGCAACTTCCTCCATGAGCAACATCCCCCCATGAGCAACGTCCCCCCATGCGGATCTTTCCGCCCATGTGCATCATCGCCCCATGCGCAACTTTCCCCCATGCGCAACTTTCCCCATGCGTATCATCTCCTCATGCACAACTTTCCCCTCACGCGCATCATCCCCCCATGCACAACTTCCCCCATGCGCGTCCCCCCATGAGCAATGTCCCTCATGCAGATCTTTCTGCCCATGCGCATCATCCCCCCATGCACATCATCCCCTCATGGGCATCATCCTCCATGTGCAACTTCCCCATGTGCATCATCTCCCATGCGCAACTTCCCTCATGCGTATCATCCCCCCATGTGCATCATCCTCCCCAGTGCAACCCCTCCCTCCAAACAATATCCCCCCACAGTGCACCAGGAACTGAGCACCCAATTGGTTGGATGTTGTTCAGTCTCCCATGTTAAGTATAGGACAAAAACACGTTGCTCCCTTTTCAGCCCCCTGAAGGATTAAATTTCTCCAGATGGGTTCTTGGTGGGTGTTCAGGTGACAGAAGGATCCCTCCCAGAATTCCATGCTTCAGGCCCAGCAGTTGGGGCGGAATGTTGATGAGTCATCAATTCTCCAATGCAAAGTATAGGGAGGAAAACGCGTTGCGCCCCTTTTCACCCCCTTCCCATTGGAATTTCAGAAAACCGGTTCTTAGTGACTCCCTCAATCACAGAAGGAACACCCTCCCCAAATTTCACGCTTCTAGGCCCAGCGGTTTTGGCAGGGTGTTGATGAGTCAGTGAATGAGTAACTTTTCTCTTTTATATATACAGAAGAAGATGATGGCTGTTTTCAGCCTTTGGGTTTGAGAGGGAGCCTATCTATGAATGCCTGATACAAAGGAATGGCAATTGGATGTAGGCGTTGTGTCTTACATACTCCTGGTGGCATCTGATGGGGCACTATGAGATATAGGAAGCTGAACTAGATGGGTCTTTGGTCTGATCCAGCAAGGTTCTTCAAGTGAAAGCAGTTGAATGTGTGGAACGGAAGTTTACACAAGCCAAATCTGGCTCCTGGATCTGAACTTTGTGCACTACTCAGAAGACTCAAAGCACTAATACAGCAACAGGTTTCACAAAAGGAGTATCTGGATAAGACTCCATTTTACTTTAAATATGTACTTCATTGGTAGCTGAAGTTGGCTTAGTGGTTAAAGAAGTTTTTTACCTTTACTTTATGTACTTCATTGTGTTTTGTTTGCTGAACAACAGACATGGATTGGCCAAATCAGGATCAGGACCAATGGTGAAGGTCCTATTTACCCCTTTAATGGTCCTATTCTGCATCAAGCTCCTTTGTGCAGCCATTTGATCAGGATGAACACTTCCCCTTGTAACCTAGCACATTAGATTGGGCCTACAGTGGGGGCAAGGGATTAAAGCTCCCTTCTTTTCCTCCACAGTCCTAAATCCAGATCAGCACCACTAATATCATGTGCTGTTGAAAAACGCAAAAGCAAGCACACAGATACATATCACATAATCAAAGTAACATATAGTTTCTAGTCTTATTCTGCCTTTCAAGTGATAGGTTACTTGTCACAAGTAAGATAATTTGGCCAGTGAGTTTGGTTGTGTAACAGTAATAGTTTGCTTCAAAAGCAGCATCAGAAGGAATGCAAGTCCATATTATGGACTAACAGCCCAGTCCTTTGCAGGATCAGACTGTTCTACACAGCACATGGCCACAGTGGAAGATACTTCACTTCTGCAGTCTCAAATTGGCTGTTCATGGCTGAAGGAGTGCTCAGTTGGCTGCCACACCTTATCTGTTGCAGTGCTGCACTACATACAGAGGAGCAGGGAAGGCAGTGGAGAGGCTAGAGACAGGGCAAAACAGGGCAAGGAGAATAGAAGAACGGGGTGGAGAGGCTGCAAGAGGGGGTGAATCTGATAGTGATGGTGAGGGCTGGATCCTAACCCATCTTTTTTAAGTTTCTCCATCTCCTTTCTTCATCTGCCAGTGAAATTGCTGGTGTAAGTTTATTGTAGGGTGGGCAGTTTCAGAAAAAGTAAGGGGATTTACGGTAAATCCTCTTTCCTTTCTGAAAACTCCCAATCTGCCCCCCCTCTTGCTGGATACAGTGAACTTGACCTTGAAGTGGTTACAGCACAGCAGGGGATAGGAAGAATAGGATTGGGTTCTAAGCTTCATCTCAGGATTAACCGTGATTACAAACACATTTGGAAAATACTACATTTAGAAGTCATTCACGTTTGTTACAATTTTGCCATTTTTGGTGTTTCATTAGCTTGAAGATTTTCAAGCTAATTAGCTTTCATTAGATGAGGTTTTTAAGGGGGAAGGAAAGGAGCAGAATTAATTTGCTTATTGTTTGAAAATACCACTAATTACATGAAACGACAATTCTTGTTTTTCCCAGCTACACAACTATCAACTCTCACACGAAAATCACTAATGATATGGTTCACGGCATAGTTTTCTGTTCTGGAGCATTAAGCTCCTTGAACACCCAGCACAAGATTAAAGCTCGAGAAAGCTGTCATACCTGGAAAATTACAGTACGTGAAGAGTTACATGTGCATAATGATATAATTACACTTGATGGCAGTAATAGCACACACTGAAGGCTATTAATAGCAGAAGGAATTCTCCCAAGCCTCACAAATGACAGATCTTCTGAGTGAAGAAGTAACGTGATGAAGAACAGGCATAAACGATCTATTTCATGGGGTCACTTGCTACAAAGAAAGGATTCAAATCAGCAGCACAATGGATACTTTGACATTAAAATTTAGAAAGTAAAGCTATTTCTTATGTAATAGTTGTAACAAATGTCTCAAATGCTATCAGAATATTATATAGTTTTTTCCGTTAAGAGGCACTAGAAAATTGCAACTGATATATGTTTGGGGGAAAAAGTTATGACAAAAAATTATATCCTAGGAAAATTAGGCATGACTAACGGATAATTCTAGGAATTCATACTTCGAATTAACCTTTACTGAGTCTAGTGGGACTTACTCAGAAGTTTAGGTACAGAATCCTTAGATTGGAAAGCATGTTATGGTGGCGGAACACATGCTCCACATGCTTTCCAGCTGTTGCAAATGCCAGATTGGCATTGGCCTTCTCTAGGGAAAGGGAGAAGGAGGCTTAAACATCCCCTGAAACTATCTGAAGGAGGGATGCCACATGGGCAACAATCCCATGCCACATGGGGAATTAACAAACTTGGGGAAATATGGGCAGCCGATCACAATCAAATGGGACTCATTGATTTCACTGTGCTTAGTTTGGGCTCTCAGAATAAAAGGAACATTTGCAATTTGCTAGCTTAACAGCACTGGAAGCAACTTATATAAACTAAAAAAGATTAGACTCTAGTTTTCAATGGTTTTCGCTTTTGGATAGTGCACCAATCCCTAACCTGTCCAATAAGTTGAGCGTGCCTGTATTTTGCAAAAATCAGGGGAGGGGAGGAAGTAAGAATTAAATAATGTCATGAAATGTTGGAGCGAGACTGTAACCAATCTGATCAAGATTCATTTTTTGTACTCTCCTCTGATCCAGTTCACATTTGATGTGGAAAAATTGTCAAAATGTGAATTTGCCTCATTAATTTTATAGAATGAATATATTTAATCAAGCATCCCCATGTGGTGATAGGTGGTACTTTCTACAGCTTGACAACTGACAGAATGGATGACATGGTCGATTCCAGCCGTCATCACATAGAATCGCATCCATAAAAATAAATCACCCTACAAAGCCCATGAGTTAAAATAATCTCATTATAACTTGACCACATCCTAAGTTAATATGGAAATAACATAAAAAACTTGCAGGCTATGTATACATGTCATGGTGATAGAATACTGTGTCATGAACTCTAATGAAAACATGAGGCAATTTTAATCTGACCTAAAGTGCAATCCTATGTCTACAGAAAAGTAAGTCCCATTGTGTTCAATAGGTCTTACTCCTGGGAAACTATCTTTAGGATTGCAGCCCTAATTGATAGTGCAGTACTAAAATTGTTCTGGGCCAGCACAAGCCCCTTGCATTGCCCAGGAAGATTGCAAACAAGCCATAAATATCCTAGAATAGATCATCAACCAGAGGGGAAAAAGGTACCTTGCATTCTAGAACCTGGCCATAAGCCAAAGTAAAATGTGTCGGGACAATCAGTTTCATCCATAATTTTCTGGAATCGGGTTGACACAGCTCCCTTCAAGCATCTTGCATGAAAATAAAAAGTTAGATACTGGCTGGTCATTTCATAACATTGTGGGGACATTTTCCCTTTAGGAAAAATGTGTTGTGCGTACAGCACAATCCAGAGTAACTATGTGAGCTCTTGCGTTCATGTAAGAGACATTTACATCAATGTATTTATGGCTCCACCTATGGGAAATTCATAGAACAAACCAGAGTAAATTTTTCTTGCGTCGATGCAAGAGCTCCCATAGTTACTCTGGATTGTGCTGTTAGTTTCATATATGGGGGCAATAAGGACACGGATGTTATGCAGCACCCTTCTTCTGCCTCCTTTTGGAACTTTAGGCTGCAATCCTAACCTGCTGTTAGGCTGACCTAAGCCTTGGCATGAGTCCTGTGCTGACCTGGAGGTGACACAAAAGTGCTGTAAGGCACTTCTGCCCCACTCTTGGGGTGGATTAGGCTAGTGCACAAACATGCACTTGCCTCCTTACATCATCAAAGGAACGGGAAGTCCAATGAGTTGTGCTGGCCTAGATTCGGATTGCACCCCTAAAGGGCAAAGTCTCCTGCATCCAGAGAAGGGGCTATTTTTATTTGACAGGGTTTCCCTTCTAGCAGTGGTTTTGCAGGGAGCCTCAACACAGCATGTAAACACTTCTGTTTCCCTTCTGTCATCCAGAACAGCCCCAAAGAAGTGGGGAGGGGCTGCTTGTATATTACAGTGAAGCTCCTTGCAAAACTTACAGTAGTTCTTTGCACCCCTTGTAGCTATGCCACTGCCTCCAATACTATTAAAACCAAAACCTTGGGGAGCAGAAGAGTGATAACCTATCCCATTTGACTACCATCACAGTATGTTCTCTCTGCAAGGCCAGCTTTCTGATGTTTCCCGTAACAAAATGAATCATTGAGACAGAAATTTTTTTCCCCTTGAAAGTCCTACAAAGAGCATGGTGACAATATATCATAACAAAAACAAACAAAAAGGTCCCACAAAATGTAGGACAGCCAAAAAAATGTAGGACATTACAATATAAAAGCTAAAATCACCCATATATATTGCTTTCATGTGATTAATTTAAAAACTATGGGTGTAATCCTAACCAATTTAGGTCAGCATACTCACTTGGCATATCTTCCTGTGGTGATGGGACAAGACAGCATATGCCTGGGCACTGGCATCCACCCTTTCCCCCCAGGATTGGGGCAGAAGTAATTTATGGCAGTTTTGTGATACCCCCAGGTCAGCACAGGAGTTATGCTGGGGCTTATGCCAGCCTAAATTAAGCTTAGGACTGCAGTGTCAATTACTCATTACATTTTTAACTATTTCATGAAATTTATTACAGATTATTTATTAATTACAAGAAGACTACATGCTGCCTGATCACAAGGATTTTTCTTCCAGGAGATAAGGCTAAAGAAGAGAACGTGTCCTGAAAAAAGGATATATGGTTACCCTGTACATGAAGACTTCCTAACAATACAATATTAATAAAAGCCTTAAAAGAGAAAAAAATTCCTTTCATGTGAAGTATTATTAGTTATAGTTTGTATTTGCTGTGAATTTACTGTTGATTGAATGTTTAAAGTGTCAATAATATTTCACTGATATGCTAGCAATGGGCAGCTCCGCTGATTTAAAACCAGCACAACAACAACAACAATAACAAGAATGTCATTCCATTCTGAAGTTATTAGATAGGAGGCCAACAGTTCAAAAGGAATTTTTGCCTTTACAGATGCAGTTGTGGTCTGGAAAGCAGATTCTAAGAGCTAAATTTTTACTACTTGTTAAAATAGTTACAAGAATGAAAAAGACACTGATTTTTTCCAGGTGCTGAAGTGCCACTTGAAAGAAGTCATGTGTCCACTGTAAAATGGAACAGATATGAAATAGATGGATTTCAGGACACAAATACACAAGTAATTTATAAAAATAAAACTTTTAAAGGCTGTAATCCTAAATGCACTTTCCTGGGAGTAAGATCCATTGAACATAATGGGGCTTACTTTTGAATAGACAAGATCAGGATAGCGCTCACAATTGCTTTACAGATTGTATTACACTCCATACCGGCTTTAAAAAGTCTCATACTGTCTCGAGTCTTTATTGGAGATGCCAGATAGGCAGAGGTACTTTTGTCAAATATTTGGTTGGGTGTACTGTCAAAAGTATAAAGAACTATATAAGAGAGAACATACAGAACTGAATTCCAGTGAATTTTTTAACTGTGCTGTTGGGTATCCTATATGGAAATATTGGGAAAGTACATATGATCAAGGTGCACAGCCTTGATGACTTGCCAAAAACAGGTCTTGCTACAAACAGGTCTTGGAGTACCTTTCATACTGAGAATGCAACTGCATCTCTCTAGCCTATCACTGATGCGCTCAACCCTCCAATCTTCTGGAAGCAGATCAGAAGATGAAGATTCAGCGCTGTATGTCCTCATGTTGCTCCTTCCTCATGTAGTGTCTTTAAACAAAACAGGAAGTGCGGAATAGGCGAGAAACATGCCAGTGTGTTCCACAGTTCCTTGGGGAAATTTTGGGGGAGGTTAGGGAAAGGTTGCAAGGAAAGGTTGGGGCTGGATGTTGCCATTGTCAATCCACTTTTGAAGGGAAGGGCAGTGGGTTAGGGGAAATACTGTCCACAGATCAGGCAATGAAGTACCTTCAGACATTCCCATTAGAGTGGCTGACATTAGTGGTGCAAGAATGACTTACACTGGCTTAACATTGGATTCTGGTAGTAGGATTTGTTTTGCTGGCAAATGGGAGTGTGGATTAATGAAAAAAAATTTCTGCCTATAAGCATTTTGTGGAAATAAGTGTCCATCAACAGACATTTTTCAGGATAATTGGCACCGGGTTTGGTAACCAGCATTGGAAAGATCTGCTACAATTACCGTAATACTTTTGGTCTGTTTTGATTCTGGCGGATTATTCAAGGTATGCAGAGCTACTCACCAGGTTTATGGATTTTAGCTTTCTTAATTTTTTAATTATTTTAGTTACTGTGGATTTATATAGATATACCTTTGTAATTTCCCTTTTCATTATAGTTAACATGTATGTAAGGTAACTATGATGGAAGTCCAGAACAACAGATCACCTGTGGCACATATAACATAATGAATTATTATCATTAAATTAAATTTCTAGAGAAAATTTAATGTATCAGATAAATCTCCTCCTTAAGATCTTTGTAAATAATAGCTTCTACTGAGTCTTTTATTTTGGCACAGAACCTAAGTTTGGCAATGTATAAAGGTAACATTTTTAAAATAAGTATTTTTAATGTTTCATCAGAAAATCCATTCTATTTCTCCAGGAATGATTGTTTTCTATACTTATTTGTCAATTCATATTATTACCTTGACTTTTCAAATGAAACTACCAATCTTTCCTTTTTTATAGCTAGGGGTATAACAAATACCACTCTTTTCAGTTTGTTACAATCACTTGACAACAGTCTTAAGCCAACCTGTACTGGCATAGAAAGACTGAATGGCCTGCACTATATCTAGCACAAGTTAGGAGGAAGGGCCACAAGTTCTCTTGTAGGTAATGGGATATATTACCTCTTATTTCCCCCCCCCAAAAAAAAATCCCAGCCAATTCTATGGGACTATTCGGATCGCTACTTAATATATCTCTAGTGGACAGTCAAGCAGCCAAGTGCAATGCAAGTTGGCCTGGAGAGGAGGATAGTAAATGACAAAGGAGACCTTTGCTGGGACTTTAGTGACTCAGTGGTTAAAGGTGCTTTGCCTGCCGACTGAAAAAGGTGGGATACAAATTTTTAAAAATAAATAAATAAATAAAAATCTGCAGTTCAGAGTTTGATACTTGAGTAAAGCATGATTACTCATCCCATTACTCATCCTAGTTCCTGCCAACATAGCAGTTTGAAAGCATGCAAATGCAAGTAGATAAATAGGTATCCCTTAGATGGAAAGGTATCATCCTGGCGACAGGCTGGCCAGGTTTCCTGAACATCATGTCAATCATGTTTGGATGATTCCCAAGGAGGTATCTGCTGATCCCACCTGCTGGAATGGTCTGATCGCTCCATTCCACTCTCCCCTGACTACCACCTCCTACCCTCTGAAACTTCCTCTACCATCTTCTTATAGCCCTTGTGCCACTTGGCATAATACCTCCACCAGCAGCATAATATCTCAAATTACCATAATTTGTTCTGGCAGTAATGCTTCCTACTGACTTGTTGTTCAGCACTTTATAGTGCTTTTATGATAGCTTGCACCAACACATAGAGCTGACAGTCTCACAACTGCAAATGTTTTGCTTATGTTCCTGCAACAGATTTTTAAAGGTGTCATCTTCAGTGAAACATACCTGAGAGCTTTCAGACTCCCTCAAATGAATATAAATATATCTTTTCTGATAGTAATTAAGCCCAGTAAAAGTTCATCCCTTGAATTTACCACCTGAAACTGCGGCTGTTGGCTGAGACTATTAAAGCATCACTATTCCAAACTCACGTGCTAATCCCATCAAGTGCAGACGGACATTTCTAATTGATTCCAGAAGTCTATCTTTTGCTCAAATCGTGGGCAGAAGAATAACGAGCAGCTTCCAAACAGTGGGTGCAGCGCTCCAGGCATGGGGATTTTAAAAGCTCTAGCTTGGCTGCACCACAAAAAAAAAAAAAAAAATGCTGCACAGCAATTTTATGGTCAGTTGGCCAAAGCATCTGGAACCATACATCATCATCTTAAACTGAAGGTGGTGAAGCCAGCTCACGCACCAAAGGAGGCCTGGGACTGGTAACGATGACATGGTCATACTACATACTATAATGAAAACTAACATATGCGGCAATCCTAAAGACACTTTCCTGGGAGTAAGACTCATTGAACACAATGGGCCTTATTTTTTAGTAGACATAGTTATGATTGTGCTCTTAATCTAATGAGATCAGGGCCCAAGTTTGTCTTTTTATTAAGGGACATTATTGCTCCCAGGACTCTCCTCTTGCCATGAAAGTTCACCGCATGAATTTATCTGGCTGGATTTTTTTAGCAAGAAAACACAGAAAATTGTTGCAAATTCAACTTCAGTTTGTTTAAATATATGTGTACTGACAAATTTTTTTTTAAATTTTTTTTAGACGCATGGGATTTTCCCTCATCACTTCCAACCTCCAATGTATTTTGGATTGTATAAAATGGGGGACTGTACAAAATGGAGGGGGGAGAATTCAGCTTGATCAGTTACACCCGATATCTCAATAAATGTGAACTTAAGCTTATAGGTAAATATAATATATCCAGTCATGGAAGAGTATAGGGTTGCCATATGTCCTAAAAATAACAGGGAGAATCCAGATTTTTGGGATTGTGTTCATATACTAGAAACGGGACTGAGGGTCCTGTCCCAATTTTATGGAAGAGAATTATGGCAACCCTACAAGAGTAGAATAATGTGCTTGGCAAAGGACGTGAAGACGTCATGCAATACACCCATCAAAAAAGAAGTCAAACACACCCATCACAGAAGAAAATATATGCTGTGTTCTTTGAGTGAGAAAATCAAGGTCTTTCTAAGCTGGACTTTGGATTTAGCATTTGGGGCTCAATAGTCTGGATTATATTTATACAAAAATACAGCACAAAAATAAGGAAAATGGAATGCAAAAAGTTGCAAGAGCAGAAACCACCACCATTTTATTTATAGTACTTGATAAACTGGGTTTTCATGAGCCACAATCTATCACACTTTGTTACAGCAGGGAGTTTGGTGTCAGCTTCAGATTAAAAGAACAAGCCCACAAACCCCAGTCAAAACAAACTCCAGAGAAATTAGCCCACACAGGTTCAAGTTCATCCACATCAGGAATTTCTATTAAACAAAACTGGTGGTTTCAGTTCATTTTCTTCAAGATGCATAGATAGCGTGACAGAACTTTCCACTAGGAAAAAAATTAAATTGTTTCTGGACTTGAGATCAAACAAATCTCTGCATACAAAAATTGGTTGCCTGTCACCCACTCCTGCTTTCCAGTTCTCTGTGTCCAACTTTCTAAGGTATACAATCAAAATTTAAAGATATTTAAGATAATCTACTATCAAATAAGTTTTCTTACCTCATATGTAACTGACAGAAGAGTAGCATAGGTTTTTATGTAACCAAGTCTGTGCAGAGCAAGAAAAGTTGTACAGCGGGTAGTTTCCAAGAAAGCTGCTTCGGGTCTAAAAAATTTAACGTAAATTAATTAAGACCATTCCCTATTGCCTGGATCAAGGTTTGAAAACAAAAAAAAGTTATGTTTGTGGGGAAAAAAGAATTGTAATTACCGCCCCAAAATATCCTGTGCTGGTAAACCCAATCTGTCATCCAGATGAAATACCAAATCATTGTTTTGTGTAATGTGAGTGAGCCTTGACGAATCACCACCCTCTTCTCCTTCATATCCCACTGCATGTAATAATTTCCAATTTTCACCATTTTTTTGTGACAAACTCTAGTGGGGTCATAAGGATCTTCAATGGGCATGGAATCTCTGAGAACACAACTTCTGGGTTCTGAGTTTTGTACTAACTATATTTAACTAGATATATTTTCATACTTTAACATTTTATATATACTTCTGTACTAATTATATTTAACTATACTTTAAATATACTCTGTAAGGCAAGTTATTATCAACTCTCTGTAAGGTATTATCATCTCCATGTTACAGAAAGAGGAGGAGTTAGGATTGGGTGGAGAAAATAGCTTACCTAAGGCTATACAGTGAGTAGCCTTAGTTGAGATTTGAATAGCTCGCTCATGACTTATAACTACCATACTGTCTCTGCTGGAAGTAATGGATGACAGGGTCAGGGGTGGCAGTTTTGATTCTAGAGGCAGTTTTGGGCACTCTGGTATGCACCTTATCCTATCCCAGACTGATCCACTTAACACAGATTGACAAGGATTTGTACCAGTGATATTACACTGAACCATTGTCATTCCTGGGGCCTACCATGGAGAAAGGGTATCTTGAGGAGCCTTCCATCAGCCATAATTCCTCTATGGGATGCATTGAAGCTTGTGCCAATGCTGGTGCATGACCACACAGGAATTTAGTTGGGAATGGGTCTGTTATCAGCACATGTTCTTCAAATTGAGAATCACCTCTATGATATTATGACAACGATGTTAGGGGTTGGACTAGTTGTATAAGAGCACAATCCTAACCATGTCTACTCAAAAGTAAGCCCCATTGTGTTCAATGGGTCTTACATCCAGGAAAGTGTCTTTAGGATTATAGCCTAAGAGATTCTTGCCACAGCTGTACATAGGACACAAATGGGATTGTTCCCCAGAGGTCCCTATGTAATCATAGAACTTTTAGGGAAAACTCCTACCACAGGTCAGGAGGGCAAGATGCATCCTGTCACAAATCACACACTGCCAGGAAGTCTTGGAGGGACAGGTCTGGGGGACTAATATTCAAAGGCATGGCTTTGTCTCAGTGCTTCCAGAAACCTGGCGTCAGTGCTAGCACAACAGCGCACAGGACATCTCATTTTACAGTGTCAACGCCACTGTCGAAGAAGTCTAAATACAGAGCAGATCTGGAAAGTGTGTCTCTGTGTTTAATTTACGCAGTATCATTTTGACATTTGTCCCCTTTGTGATTTCAACATTGTAAGGGATAATTTTGGTAGTCAAAATGTTTTATTTTCTACTGGATGAATAGAAGATAAAAATGCAGAATTACCTACCTTTGCTCCATGAGGAAACCAATAGAGGTCAGTGTCAGGATAATGTAGCCAACTCTCAGGAGAAGGGTTACCTGTGATAATGTCTGTTAAACCAACAAGCAGACAAATTACTCATTTAGGTTAACTCTCCAAAGGGATATTGAGTTTTAAACTTGCCAGTGAAGCAGTCTGAACTTTCACTCTCAATTATATTACTTAGTTACTGTCTGCTTTTAGAGTAGTTTGATATTTTGAACTTTACAACTAAAAGTCCACTGCAGATACTCTATTCCCTCTTAATGTCAATGTGTTTCAAGGCTGAAGGTTACAAAAATTGGATTTCTTTTTCCCCAAATTCTTTTTCACACAATGTTAGTCTTGAAAATAATTCTTTCACTCCTATTATTGTTTCCTCTCCTGAAATGATTTGAACCTTTGATGACCTGAGCCAAAGGGATGGAGCTGTTTTCTAAATAAATATCAAATCACATCTCTGCTTCCCCCCCAATTCCAGAGGGCAGTGGTAAGTGAAAACATTATCCTGCTAAAAGGGAAAAAAATTAAAAATAGAGAAAAGAAAATAAGTCTGCCAGTTTGATAATTTATCACAATTTTAACGTGATCTAATATGCATCCCTTTGCTTCTTAGCAAGCAAATATGCTAACCTAGGATTCATGGAGCAGAAGAGCTCACATTCTCATTTCCAAAGGAACATAATTGGGGACATACTTTGGTTCAGGATGGCTGCATGGATTCAGGACATGAATTTTCAACAGCGGTTAAGGAAACTGAGTAGGGTGACAGGATTACTACTCAATTTAGTGCCCTCAAGGCACATTTTTCAGTCTGGCTCAGAGTAACAGAAGCAAGACCAATGTTCTGCCAGCAAAGACGATTACAAGAGATTTGTTAAAGGCAGGGAGAAGAGACGGGCTCAAAAAAGCCTAACGACCTGATTCTCTGAAGAAAAGTTGCACAACTCATCACTCTGAAGACCTCATTAATATCTTTTATTAACAAGGGGACTGCACTAGACCATTTATTTCAGAAAAGTAGTTTTGCCTATTACTTTAACCACTTTCTCCCTGTACATTGCAGAATGCTCTTCCCTCTGCCACCATGATAGAGTTAGTTGCAACTGCTAGCCATTCCTCCTTTCCCACTCTGTAGCACTCACTCTTTTTTTTCTTTTACCCCAAAGTGCTACAGAACTGTGAATCTCCCATTCCCATCTTTACCCTCAATTTCTGCTCTCTATCCCTACAATTCAGAGTAACCACAGGAGCACATAAGAGACATTTACATCGACATAGTTACGGCACCACCTAGTGAAAACCTATGGGAAATTCATATTGCAGTCCAGAGTAAATTGTTCTTATGTCAGAGCAAGGACTCCCTGTAGTTACTCTGGATTGTGCCCTATGTCTCGCTGAACCTCTTTCCCTCCCTCGGTTCCCCTCATTGTGTTTCCTAACAAATCTTTCTGCACCCTATTATTTCTCCCTTTGTTTACTCTACTCTCTCTCTTCTCCAGCTGTACTACCATGGGTCTCTTTGTAGACCCTCTTTCTGTCTCTTCTCCTTCCTCCTCTTTTTGGCTTGCATCTTAACCCCACTTCCTGCACGTGCTTCTTGCCAATTTCAGCAGCAACAGCATTCTAGCTTTCACTCTTTCAAGAACCAAAAGTTACATGGTAGGTGGCCAGTAACAGTCTGGAAAACCTTGGAGGAACTCCAAGGTCAACCTTCCCACACACTGACATGAAAACAACCTGTAGAATGCAGCTAACCTGGGGAGAAGGTGAATTTGAGGGCATTCTACTACATCACCATTCACTCCCTGGACCACTGCTGTTAAGGAGACCCTCTAGCTCAGTACTCTCCTCTCATCATTGCCACTTCAATTCCCACTCTACTTCACAGTTGCCCCTCATTATTCACTAGGGTTCCATTTTATCTAGCAGATAAAAAAATCAGTGTATAAATAAAACAATGTAAAAATAGTTTTAAAAACCCAATTCCAGGTTTCTTGTGCCTCCATTGCTCCTAACGGAGCAATAAGGTAGTGCCTCAATATCTGCAGGGGTTTGATTTTGGGACTGAAGGATGGAATGACTGCTTTCATGACTGCCTCTCTACAACAGTAGAAAAGCAGTTTTTAAAACTGTAATTTGCAGTGGCAATTTGTGTTGAGTCACATCCATGTATTAAAAATATGTGTATAACAAGATTGTAGCTGTAGTGCTGAAAAGAAAGAGGAATTGAAAAATTGATCACTGCTGCTGCTCCATGACCAAGAAAGATGGTGGAGGACACAGGCAAGTGCAGGACAATGCAGGAACCCACTCAGTTCGAAATCAGGAGACTAGCTTTGTGTTATCTCTTTTTTCTGAACCCTGCTTAAGGGTGTGATCCTAACCAATTTAGGCTGGCATAACTCACCTGCTCCCTGTTACTGTGGTGGTGTGGGGAGGCTGATGCATGTATGTGCACTGGCCTAACTTTATGGCAAATGCCTTATGGCACTTTTGTGACATCCTAAGGCCAGCATGGGATATGTGCCAGGACTTATGCTGCCCTAACTGGGGAATAGGATTGCAGCCTAAGGGGAATACAACAGGACCGTCTCAGTCATAGCCCCCAGAGTTTGTGATTTCCTTCCTCTTGAGATACATAAAATTTGATGCCCCACTTCATATAACAAAGTATATTGAGTTGCTGCTAAATTCATCACACATTTCAGAATCCAGAGAGAGAGGCAACAATGACAGTGTCCTGATTAAATGGGCTTTAGTAGTTCCTACACACAATGGGAAGGGGCTTTAAACCCTGAATTAAACCTAAGTCATAGAAAATATGCCTTCTGCCTATTTCTCAAACTCTGCTACATCTACTCTTAAAAAAAGATAAAAGATAGCAACTATTTTTATGGAAGTCAAACTTCTCATTTTTTAAATGAAGAAAAGCACTGAATATCTGTGGTTTGTTATAATGACACAGAGGGTGCTTTTACTTTTTTGAAATTTAAATTTATCTTTTCAAGTAAAAACAAAAAAACATGATGAATAAGTTGTGAACTGCATTGTTAAATTTTCCAGTGGAGTCTGTGAGCTGTGATTTCCAGTCCAGCTTGAGAACACATGAAATTATTTGGAGTTTTAAGTTCAGTAAAGCTCATTCTGAAACACCCACCACAGCCAGCCTCTGCTGTGGGTCCCTCCCCTCAAAGGCATTTGAGGGAAGGATGCTCTTGGATAGGATTCTCAAATTTAATAGCAGTGTGAACTTCTTTTGTCTGTGTTTGGAGAACATATCAAACCACAAGATCCAAGACTTTTCTGAGTGGGTTTTGTTTTACTGAACAGTCCAAAAACACCCCCTGGGGATTTTCAACCAAAAGTTTAACTCCTGTTAAACTAAGAAAACAGATTCACTGTTTTCACTGAAAAACCAAAACAGCGCTTTAACCAGCTTACAAGCCAAAACACAGTGCTCCCCAGCACTAACTATCAAACCACAAATTTACTCCTTACGTGAAATAAACAGATACAAGGAAGGGAAATTTTAAAATAGTGATACTGTTGTTCCAAAAACACATTAGCTGATAGACAAAGACAAATCCATCATCACCATCAACATAAAAAAATCAAATGATACAAAATGCAGAAGAAACAATTGATCATGTACTTACCGTAGTTCACATAAAATCACAGACTAATTGCAAATCTGCAGGTTGAACCTCCCCAATCGAGTCATTTCATTCTCAGAAATGGTGTGATTGTGTATTTTTGCGTTACTTAAAGTCATGGTAACAAGGCAACAATGTTAAGTTCCATTTGAAGTGGCTAATGACTGTACCCTACCCAGCTGTAGTAGCAGCTAGTCATGGAAGAGGAGAAGGCATCACAGCTTCCCATTGTAGCCGATGGTGTAGCTGGAGGGGGATGATGCTCATCCTGATTTGACCAGGCACTGGTGGGCAGGTATTCCCCTAGCTTCTGCTGCTCATAAGAAGAAGCACGTTCCTTGCCATGTTCATGTAAGACTAGGAGAAATACCTAATGGAAAACCTATTGGAGAGTTGCTGCTTTCAGTCAGTGTGCCAGATGGATCAATGGTCTGACTCTAACTTATACTGACTCTAACTTATACTGGAACCTTATTATATATTTATATATAACACACTGGTGTAAGCAAGGAAGGGCCCAGTGGTTCAAGCAATGAAGGAGTTAAGGATGTAGAAGCCTGGATAATCAGGTAAAACAGGAAGTTCAAGACGTCAAGAGAAGATAAAATAATCTCTGAACCTCTTCTCATATATGACAACAGATGATCAAGGAACTTTGATGCACAAACACCTTTAATACTATTGGTCCCCTCATATGAATATGCATGAATAAAGTATTATCCACTATTTAGACCTAGACCTGCAGAAGGCACTAGAATGGCTCTTGTATTTTCATTTCTTATATTTACTGTATAAACCACAAAGTGGACCCTGGCAGTTGAAGCAGTGGTTTTCCAGGTGTTGTGCCAAAAAGGGAAAATAAAAGAAATTCAGAAAGTTAGAGATCACTAATCTAAATGTTATATATTAAACATAATGTTTGAAAGCAGCAGTGTGCCTTTTATACTTCAGTGTCAGTGGTTGAAGAAACCTCTTCACAGCCCAAAAATTACACATATGTACTAACATATACTATCCAATTATTGAGAATTTATATAAATGAGCTGCCTAAGGTCCCCTAAAGATAGGGGATAAAGAAAGGCAGGATACAAAACAAAACAATAAATAAATAAGCAAGCAAGCTGTAGTATTTGTTTGCACAGAAAGCAATAGGGACCACAACAGGATCTCCATTAGCCACAACTTTTCAAGTATGGTTAATGGAAGTAAACAAATAAAATTAAGTATATACATTTGTGTAGAATTCTGACTTAATTAAAATTTTAAAGTACATTTAAAATTCTTTATAGAGGGAAAGCGTATGAGACTTCAATTTTGATGTTTTTATAATCAATAGAATGGTACAATATATAGCATTCCATTAAAAAAAATTCATTTTATTGAAATGAATACCACATTGATTCAAATGTGTTTACAAGAGAGAGAGAAAAGTTTTCATGCAGTGGTTCTTTACTATTTCCTGCTTAAGAGGCAAAAGCAAAGGTTGCTCTCAAAGGTGGTTGTATATTTGAATTGTATTTCCAAAATCCAGCCTCTTCTTAAACTCTATTTCGTTCAGTAAAGCACTGATGTAAAATTCAACTCAGTTCCCTTCCCTCTAAAAATGCAAATATAAAATTAAAATATTTACTACTCTCCTAGGTGAATGGAGACGATACAAATGAAAAAGTAGAGTATGAAAAATTGCAAAGATGTGGTATTTGAGAAACTTAACAAGAGAAGTTGGGAACCTTGAACCTCTAGATATTTAATTCTGGAGCAGGAAATCAAGTCTTCCTTGCACCAACATGTGGTGATGGCACCTGGCCTAGCTGCCTTTAAAAGTGGAATAAACATATTCATGGAGGAAAAACCCACTACAGGTTACAAAACATGATGGGCATATACAACTTTTAGAAGTAGGACATCTCCGCCAGATTCAAGGGAGTGGAAAGAGAATAAAGCTACTGTGTCTGGTGCATTATCTGAGGCATTTGATGGGCCAGTGTGAGATACAGGGACAAGATAGGCTGTTAGCCTGATCCAGCAAGGGCAAAATCCAGAATAACTATGAGAAATCCTTGCTCCAGTGTAAGAACAACTTACTCTGGATTCCAATATGAATTTCCCATAGGTTTTCACTAGGTGGTGCAGTAACTACGGGTGCACATAAAGTCTCTTACGTGCTCCCAAAGTTACTCTGGATATGGGGGCAAGACTCTTCTTATGTTCTTACTTTGGAGTAATGGAAATGGCTTCATGAAATGTCTAAACTGGACCAATATAATAAGTGTTATGATATAGTGAAAAGAGACAGAACTCGATTCAAGGCAAGATTGCAGTAATAAAAGTTGCTACTGTGCCATTTCCACCAGTAAGTAAAGCCTGAGGTATTTCCCATCAGTATATTATGTTTGGATTCAAATCCTATTGAAATCAATCAAATTCTTTCCAGTTGAAACCTACTCATGATGGTATCATCTAATTGAAGATTTTATCTCACCTCTTCAGAAGATTTTTTATATTATTTTTCTTATTTTTGCCAAGAAACATTCAAAAATGAGAAACTTAATGCAAAGGAAAAAAAGTAATGCTCCCATGACCAAAGACAGAGAGATCATAACTTGAGAAATATAAAAATGTGTGTTGCTCCAAGTGCATTGTTGCCATTCTGGTGTGGAACATATGTCTAAAAATGAGGAAAACAGTTGTGTCTATTTATGGACACATGCCACATCTGTGACCTAGCCAAGCTAAACATTCCAGTTGTGTCTTTGGGCATTTCATAATTCAGCATAGTGGAAAATTGATACTGAAGGTATATGCCAAATCATATTATTCACATACATACATCCTTCTTATGATAGTTCCTTCTGGATTTTTGAAAAGCACCTGGAACTTTGCCTACACTGAACTCTATTTCTGGTATATTTCCTAGGATCTCGATCCTGAAATACAGATTTTTATGCAAGCTTTTGCAACACTAGCCTCTGACTAGTTACACTCTCTGCCTTGGTTCATGCAGGTTTTTTGGCTTAAATGCAATTTATACACAGTGGTATCTTATAAGGCAAACACTTTGGAAGACAAACTAAAATTCCTAAGGAATTCTAGACCAATGGCATCTTGAAAGACAGTTTTTACAAGGAAAATCTGTTGTAAAAGGAACCAACTGATGAATCTGCATCATGAGCAACAGCAAGAGGTTGTGGAGGAGATTTCATCTGTAGAGGAGGAGGAGAATAAAGAGAAGGAATCCCTCACATCAAATTAGATTAAGGACATTTGCAAACATTGGGAAATTGTGAAAATTTTGTAGAAAAGCACTACCAAATAAGGCTGTAGCAGTGTGAGCGATGAATCTGTTAAATGACAATGCAATGTCATATTTCTGTGAAATCTTCAAAAGGAGACAAAAGCAAGTGTCATTAGAACGTTTCTTGTTAAAGTTGCTCAAATAGACACCAGTCTTTTTTAGAGAAACTCTTTTAGGGAAAATTAGTAATCCTTGGCCAGAAAGGTTTTTCTTTTCTGTTTTACTGTACAGAATATTACAGTGTTTTTAATTAATATTACAGTAATTGTGTTCTGTTTTATATTACAGTGTTTTGAATTCGATTAGTGTTTTGTCGTCATTTTTACACAGAATATTTTTTTACGAATATTTTTGGATTGTGGAACCAATCATCTGAGTTTTCATTATTTCCTATGGGAAAATCTGCTTTGTATAAAGAACACTTTGTAAGACAAACATGCTTCCAGAATGAATTGTGTTCATCTTACAAGGCACCACTGCACTTAATTGTTTTGATATTCTTCTACTAACAGGTATCTATGAGGTGAGCTAAGGTGAAGTGCAGGATATTGAACTGTTGTGAGCAAGCCACAGCTTTCTCCAAAGAGGGTCAAAGGAAGAATGAGATTGTAAGGGTTTCAGCCCTTTCTTTGCCAAAAAAATAAGAGATCTTGAAGGAGTAACCCCCAGTTCTGGAAAATTTTCCTCTTCTTTTGCTCCACTGCACTCTTTCTGGACTGTAGTCCTCAGGTTCTAGGGAGCATGAGATTCGGGGAGTTGGTGAAATTCCCCCAAAGCTTCTGGCTCAGGAAATGTTGAATCAGGGATCATCTGAATTGGGACCATCAGTCTTTGACTCCTATCTCCAGACCTCTATATTCCAAGGCTGGCTGGATTATGCCCAAGTTCCAGGTGGGCAGAGCCAAAGGAAAAGTTTTTGACTGTTTTATTTTCATCACCTCCTAAGGTTTAGACTGATCCTACAATCCAGAGTAACTACAGGAAGACGTAAAAGGCACTTGCTCTGGATTGCTCTATACATTTCCCATTGGTGGCACCGTAACTACACCGGTGTAAAAGGTCCTGTAGTTACTGTGGATTGTAGCCTGTCATTAAACTAATGATGCAATACCTCAGAGGTTTTCAAAGTCCTCCTTGGAGTTTAAGAACTTTGTATGTCTTTGCATGGACAAGATGAGCATTAATTCTGGAAAGGTAAGGTTTTTCTACTGCCTGATTTCACGGCAGTGGTTTATTCACCTTTTTACAGGACTTTGTGGGTGTGGGAAGGAGAGGGGGGGTTACAAACTCCTCAGATCCCTCCACAGGTACATAACAATGGGTCCAATCCAGAGTAAGTACGGGGAGTCCTTGCTCCGGTGTAAGAACAATTTACTCTGAATTGCAATATGAATTTCCCATAGGTTTTCAGTAGGTGGTGCCATAACTACGGGTGCACATAATGTCTCTTGTGTGCTCCCGTAGTTACTCTGGATTGTAGGAAATGTCCTCAAGATCCATAACGCCCTTACCTCAGATCCTTCCAAAGATCCATAACAATGTCCCAATATGTTAGAAAAACATACTCTAGAAATGCTTCCCTGACACTGCAGGATGCTCCATTAACATTGGAGAGTTGGCCAGAACTATTGAAACTACTCTGAGAACAGAGGAAAATAATTTCTGTAGGTTCTGAGCAGGTTCTGAAAATTATAATGTGAATTGGATATTGCAGCATCAAATATAATTCCCTACCCAGAGGCATTTTTCAGCAACCCAAAGCAGTAAATTTGAGTAAAATTCAATTTTACTTACAGATTTTGTTGCAAACAAATCAATATAACATCCCAGCATTAAGATGAAATGAATCACTGCATAGATACGAAGGGCAACTGGCAATTTACAGCTGTAGGGAACCTCTTTTCCAGTGATCTATATTCAATAAAACATATTAAAAACTATTATAATTTTCAGCATTCATGAAATTTTCTCCCATTTTTAATCTCAAGAGGTAATATACAAAATGCACAATCCTAAACAATTTTCCAGCTTTGGGATTAGGACAATCATGCAATTCCAAAGAAAGAGAACCCTGCCTTATCTTGAGGCGGCCTCCTTGATTGCTCCCCCAATGGCAGGATGCAGCACATGTCCCAATGGTTCTGCTGAGCCAGTGCTGGAAAGTTAGGATTGCACACTAATTGTCTTTATAATTTTATTGCAGATTTCCTTTTAAACTGAAGGTTCTTTAAGACTTTCATCTGCAGTACTCATTCTACTTCAAGGGATCACAATTTTTGCATACTTGTTTTTTTAAAATCCAGTATAATATTTTGATATCTAGTTGCACAATACTCCTCCTCCTCCCTTTTGTTGTTAGCTTGTAAATAAAATAATAAATTTAAACCTAATGGGACTGACTACCCATTATGGGACTGATTATCCCATTAATGGATGATATGTTGGTTCCCCCAACTCAGAACTTAGTGGAACTGAGATCTCCATACCGATCTAAATATCAAATTAGATATGAATATTGAAAACCTTTTTTATTTTTTTATTTTTTAGAAAATCATCACAGAAGCCCTAGTTGATACTGGAGATAGATGAGATAGATGCTCTGGGAGGTTTCTCGATCCAAATTCCTTCACCTCATCTTCTATCATCTGCAATTTATCAAGCAGGGCAAAACATACATATACTTGTTTTGCCCAATGGAGCAAACAATAGCTCTTAAGACAATCTGAGTCAGAATATAGCATGGCAAAAGCGGGTTTAGGACACAATCCGGAGATAGGGCAGTGAGGAGTGCCCTAACTTGGCTCCCCCAACAATTTGAATCCAGAGCAGAAAGTTATGCTGCATCCAGAGAGTCAGGAAGCCAGGGCTGCCCTATCTGCTCCAGAGCATGCTCAGTTGGCACCAAGTCAGTGACACCTGGGGAGGGCATGCTCTAGAGGAGACCCCCTCAGATTACAATGAACAAGGAACAGCTGTGGTGCCTGCATTATAAGGAAGCCCAGCAGTTCCTTATACCAGTTATAGCTGCTGTTCCTCTAGTGGAGGGTAGATACTTGGAGTGGCCTTCTGTATCCACAGGCCATAGTTGTTCCATATCCTGAGGTTGAGAGGCAGGGGTTGCAGCTAAGCTGGACAAGAACTCAAATTTTTGGTCAACGCTGCCATTCTTACTCTGCCTTATCATGGACCCCTATGGGCCTACTCATTACTAAACCTGATCCTGAGGTGGTATAATTCTGAGGAGCTGGAAGAGGGCATTTCTGCCCTGGATACAGAGTAACTGCTCTGCCCTAAGCAATGCTAAACATGCCCTCAACATGCCTCTTCTGAACTGCCTAGGCTGCCTCAGTAAGGGGGTGCCTCCACCTGTCTTGGAGCAGTCTATGATGCCTTAGGCTGCCCCAAGCTTTTCCCAGAATAACAAGGTGGCCCATCTTGCAGTTGGGTCAGCCTAGTGATAGCTAGGGTAGCCCAAGTGCACTTCTGGATTGTGTCCTAAGTCTACCGTCACAGCACTGATTCCATGATGGGGTGGGTGGGGGTGGAAGGAAAGGTATCAATTTACTCTATGGAAGAATATTAGATTTATAGACTCATGCTCTGCATGTTTTTTCCTGCAATGAGCCCTATTCATTTCATTAGAACTTTATTCCCTCCAAATAAGTATATATAGAATTTCAGCTTCATAGAAACACAACTTATAGGATAAAGAATCTAGTCTTGTACATTTTATTTACCTCTGGTATGTCTGCAGGATCACCAAGCCTTGGTTTGCCAGGCTCCCATCCTGGCCCCTTGAATAAAACAGAAATCTTATTGCAGAATCCAGGTGTATTCAAAAATGTGTTCCATATATAAATATAATGATGAAACTGCAAAAGAAAAACAATGAGGAGATCATGTTCATACGCAATGCAATTATCAGAAAAGAGAGTTCCATGAAAATACTTTTAGAAAAGAATATTAAGGAGAGGGAATATCATGGGAATGGAGTGCAACTCTTTGCTTATATTGCACATCCTCAAGCCAGTATCAACAAATGAAAACTTTATAGCAAATGAACAACTTGTAGAAATAAAAAGAAAATAGATATAAGCTAAATGTTTAAGCCACAGAACACTGAAATAAATCATTGCACAAAGATAAAATAACCAAAATCATAGTGGGAATAGCATGAAATAACCATCATGGTTGGCTAGATAACAGCAAGATAGTCCTATCCAATGCTGGTGCAGAAGGGCCACATGGCCCAAAATCATGTATCTAATGCTGCTTAGGAGCAAGCTGAAGGTCTCCTTGTGGGAAGGGAACAATTGTTCCATTACCCTTTGTCTGACCCAATTTGCCCAATGTCTAGCTGCAGCTGGGCAATCCAAGATTTGGACCAAGTTCAATCTGCTGGTAGAAGTCTTAAGAAGCACCATATTTGGATAAGAAGCTTAGGCAGGTAAATGATAAGACAAATCTCCTCTGTCAATCCTACAGATCTTCCAGGCTAGATCTGTCCTCTTTCCATCTTCTTCCATCCTCCCCCATTCCACAGTATCCCCCCTAGAACTTACCTGCACTGGCAGCCACAGCTCCTGATCCAGCACTGGCAAGACAGAGTTGGCTTTCTCCCTGGTACCCCTTTCTTTCTTAGGTGCTCATTTGCAACACTGTATACTGGAGCAGTGGATGGATTGGGCCATAAGCTTTTTTGGCATTTCTAACCCATTGATTATTGCTCTTGGAAACACTGTTCCCTAAATTTATTGTGATACTGAAATAGCCTTCCGTTACGGAATCTGTTTGTCCCTATTATAATTAATTTCTTGCAAAGTGGAAACCTTTTCTTATTCTGTAATCAACTGCAGCACTGTATAATGATGGCCAGCTAGCATGATTGCCCTGTCCTTCCCTATGTAACCTTATGTACACTTCATCCAATGGTGAAAGCAACAATCAGGAGGACTGCCAGAGGTTAGTAAAAATATTTTCTACTTATCTCTTCATAGGCCTTATATAGCTAGTATATGTCCAACAACAGAAAAGTGTGAGATGGGTCTTAATAGAGGGGATAGGATCCTGGAGCAAGCACTCACCCTATCCCTCTCCCTCCCTGCCCTGAAACTCTCCTTGGCCTCCCTTCCCTACCCCACTTCCAAGGAGTGGCAGATGCTTTGCGAGCTGCTACTGTGTGTGCCAGGCTGCTGTTCCTTTATGAGAGTGATCCAGATACACAAAATAGTGGCCCAGCTCTCACACTAATTCCAGCGGAGCAAGGCCCAAATAGGATTGGGCACTGAATTGTTTTAAAAGGGGATTAGACCAATTTATGGAGGATGGGTCTCACGAGCTACTAACCATTATGCTTCCACACTCAGATGCATTTAAATATGATTTTCTTAGAGGACCAATGACAGGAAAGTAGCATGCCTTCCTGCTTGTGGACGTCTGTGACAAGCTTATCTTACTGAAGGAGTAATGCAATTTGTGTTAACAAAAGGTGTGCCCTTTATAAATATTGTAGCTGTGATTTAGACCGCTTTGAGTTGTGAGTTTGCAGAATGCTGCAGAACAGCGACTTCACACTGTTTAAGAAACCTTCCTTTAAGAGCACATAGGACTCAAGTGTTAGAAAAAATAAAACATAAGAATTTATGATCTTTAAAAAGGGACAAGATGGCAAATACTATATCTGTTTCTTATACTTTGCACAATGTGTCACAGCTCCACACTGGATACAAATAATTTAGGTTGTAAATCATTATAATTTTATCTATAATTAAATTATAAATTAAATTACAGGTGTACCTTGCATAACGAGTGCCCCACATAATGAATGTTCCACATAATGAGTTAAAATTTGTATGGGCTTCTGCCTCTCTTAACGAGCATGATTCACATAACAAGTGCCCATTGCCTGGGCTCCCTCTCCTCTTCTCTGCATTGACTGGGCTGAGGCACTGCGGCAGGACTTTCTCCTCCTGCCAGCAGTACATGAAGAGGCCAGCATTTCCAAAAACTGGTTCTTAGTGGGTGCCTCCATCACAGAAGGAACACCCTCCCCAAATTTCACGCTTCTAGGTCCGGCGATTTTGGCTGGGCGTTGATGAGTCAGTAAGTGAGTGAGTGACTCAGTGAGTGAGTCAGTCAATGACTTTTAAGTTTTATATATAGAGATAATATATTGTTGAAACATTCTAGTTTAAGTTTATAATGCTAACCTAAATGTTAATATGAATTCATTTTATCCTCAATCTATGTAAAATCAGTTAATTTTAAATGAACAGTCCGTCATGGGCTTTCTGTTTAGTATATTACAGCTAGCAAATGTCATGACTATTTGCCTCTGATATATGGTGTTCAATGCCTTTTTTTGGTAGTGTGGCAGATCATGGGGTGATTTTATACAGGAAGATAAGATTACCATGATAACATGAAAAGTTTGTCCATGATCTGGACTTAGATATTACATTTTTACTGAAAAAGATCAAAATACATTTTCATAAAAGGGCACTTTGTTCTGTGAGTGAGAAAATAAACAACACCTGAGGCTCAAAAATATTTTTCCAAGAGGCCGACTAAAATCAGCTTAATTCTTATCTTTGGAAATGAACCAAAGACAACAAAAAAGAACACAACAGAAGCCATATGCAACTCAGTGAAATTTCCTTAACTTCACCCAAATTTCATATCAAAACATACAAACAGCAAAATGAAATCCAGAATGTTGTACCTGGACCTTGAAAAGCTCAAAGGTGTTTATTGGGTGTGTCAAGCCATACACAACTTTGTCATTTTCTGCAACAAATGTCCCTGCAATGAAGGAACATGGAGAATAAAATCTCTGCATGCAACATTAACATAAGGACAGCTGAGCTGCCCATATCATTCAATACAGCATCATGTATCTCCACAGGAACTAACCAGTTGGGAAGCAGGCAAAGAGTAGATGAAGGCAAATCCATACCTAGAGATTTATAGCTTCTGAATGTGAGGGCATCACACACATCATGATTGGTAATACCCCCAGATTGATTTGTTCACCATGAACATGTCTAAAATTAAACCACTGATTTGGAGAAAAGTAATTAGTCACACTTACCGAAAATTCTGTCCCAAATAATCAAGGTACCACCATAATTTTTATCAATGCAGTAAGGATTTCTGCCTATAAGAAAAATATTTGAACACTGTAAACACCAGACTCAAAGAGAGTCTTAATTTTGGTAGCAGTATTCCAAAGTATGAGTAACTCTTCATGGATGTTACCATATATCACAGAATCTCCACATTCTAGCTGGTTCTCTTCAATTCCTTATTGTGGCCTCCCAAAAGTATTTTTCTCTTTGACCTCATTGCTGGTCTTCTGTCATGCAGTCAAAACTTTTCACAGTATAATGCTATTCTTCAATACAGTGGCACAGTGATGAGCCTCAAGTGTCACAAATAAAGCACATTTGTGGAATATGGAGATTAAATAGCATTGGCAGAAAAGCCTGCTCCATCCTGGTGGGGCTGAATCCAAGTGCAGCACCCAATGGAGCAGGTTCACTCCTGCTCAGCACTGGAGGGGTAGAGGGAAGAATGTGTAATAAGGGAGGGAAGGGTGGAGAAGGGCAATTCAGGCCCAGTAGGGGAGCAGAAATAGCATGACCAGCACAGGCTATATCCTATTCCCTTCCTGGGAATAAAAGTAAAAGCCTGGTGCAGAGGGCTTCTTCGATTTGCACAAGCATGTTTGTTGGGGAAGATCTGAGTATCCCCACTGTTTCTTACACAAGATAAAGGGACATCTCCTTAATTCTGAGAAGACCTCCAACTTGCTTCTAATCAGCCGTGGTTACAGGATGGGCCAAATCACCCCATTATGCCAGTGTTGGTCAGGATTAGGCTGTAAGTGAAGTCTTTCACCTGATATAAATTGAGCTATAGAAATATTTTTGGCTACTATCTCTTTTGGGCTGGGCTAAAATATAAGTAAGCATTTAAAAACAATCCTTATGCTGCTTGAAGGACAACCTTTTGCTGAACAACTTGTCCTAACTCTGTCCTTACACCTTGGTGCTATCACTTAATCACATGTGAACATGTGTTCAATCTAAGCCACAACTTGATGCACAGTTCAGTTTTTCTTTCTTTCTTTCTTTCTTTCTTTCTTTCTTTCTTTCTTTCTTTCTTTCTTTCTTTCTTTCAATTTAAAAATGTAGTATTGCTTACCATGATGAACTCTATGATGACTGGGAGTATTGAGAATGAACTCCAAAGGACCAAGGTTGTGAATAATCTTTAAAAGAAAAGAATGCTAATGTTAATGATTATCAACTTGAACTGAATGAAAACAAATAAAAGCAGCAGAAAAAAATTAAATAAAACTTGGTGAACTACTAACCAGTGACTCTCAATTATTAGCTCTTTTAATTTTTTTCAGCTGAACACTCTTAGTGTTTTGTTAGTGAGTAAGAGAGCCATAATATACATACAAACACAGCAAGGGAGGTAGAAAGAAACTGGTGGTGTTCAAGCCTTGCCTTCAATGCCTTCCTCAATCGGAACAATATACTTTTATGAGTAAAAGCAGCTGATTTGCAACAGAATAGAAACAAGGAGCACAACCCTAAACATGTCTACTCAAAAGTAAGCCCCATTGTGTTCAATGGGACAAACTTCCAGAAAGGTGTCTTTAGGATTTCAGCCTTACAGCCCAATCCAGAGCAACTAATCCGTCCACATAAGAGCCCTTAGGTTGCCCTATCTAACACTAGGTTGGAGCAACTGCAAGATGCTCCAGCCCAGTTACTCTGAAGGAGGCTTAGGGCAGAGCAAGGCAAGACAGGGTGCCCTAAGAGAGGTGGACCTGCTCTGCCCTAACTGGGGCAGCCTAAGCAGCTCAGGAGAGGCAGGTTGAGGGCATGTTTAGCATTGCCTAGGGCAGAGCAGTTACTCTGAATCCAGAGCCTCTTTCCAAGGCAGAAATGCCCTCTTCCAGCCCTCAGAGTTATACCACCTCAGGAGCAGGTATAGTAATGAGTAGACCCATAGGAGTCCATGATAAGGCCCGAGTAAGAATGGCAGTGCTGACCAAAAATCTGAGTTCTTGGCCATCCTAGCTGCAACCCCTTCCTCTCAACCTCAGGATATGGAACAAACTACGGCTGCCCACAAACCTCAGGATACAGCAGGCCACTCCAAGAAGCCCCTTGTATTCACTGTAGAATGTACTGGCATCTCATCAGGGACTCCTTATAAGGCAGACACCCAGTGGCGTCACCAGACTGGTGCGGCTGGTGTGGGGCGCATTGGGTGATGCGCTCTGTATGGGGTGATGCGCCAGAGGAGTTTGACTGTCCTTTGGCAGGCCCCAGGCAAAGGCACGCCTAAGGCGGAGCAGCAGCCAGAAGCTGCCACTTATCCGTGGAGCTGGCCCAAATGGCCAGCTGAGGTGCACTGCGCAGAGACACACTGAGCAGGCCGAACAGCTTCAGAGGAGACTTCCTTAGAGCAGAGAAAGTCTGCGCCTCTGCACAGCCATTTGGCCTCACTCAGGAGGCGGAGCGGCAGCCCAATGGCTTCAGAAAGAGTACTGCACAGGCACCAACTCTGATGCCTGCACAGTCTCCCCCGAAGCCAAAAGGCTTCAGAAAAATACTGCGCAGGTGTCAGAGATGGTGCCTGCGCAGTACTCTTTCTGAAGCCAGTTGGCTTCAGAAACAACTGCGCAGGCGCCAACTTTGGTGACTGTGCAGTCCAGGTGGGAGGGGGGCACATCCCAGGGATGACACACAGACTTCCGCACCAGGTGATGTGCAGAGTCATGTCACCACTGTAGGCACCACAGCTGTTCCTTGTTCAGTGTGATCTGAGGGGTGTCTCCTCAGGAGCAAGTCTTCCCCTTGTGTCAATTACTTAGCATGCTCTGGAGCAGTTAGGGCAGCCCAGGCTTCCTGACTCTCTGGATTCAGCATAACTTTCTGCTCTGGATACAGAATAGTTAGGAGAGTGCAATTAGGTCAGAGCAGGCTGAATTTGCTCTGGATTGCAGCCTTAGTTTCCAGCGGCAAACTTAGTTGTGTTCACATTATATCTATCTCAACCATAATCTTATTTACACAGAGCAGGTTCACATATGATGATCAGAGGGGAACCTAGAAGCCTGGCAATAACTGAAGCTGAATATTTATTTTAATTTCTCAAAAGCCAAAGACAACACATGCATTCACATTAGAGGTTCCCAAAACTCCAACAAATATCCTTCAGCCACAAAATGCCACCTAAGAGTGAGAAAAGTTTCCTCTTTTGGGTTTGCTCTGATTCCATCACTGACTGAGCAAAAGAATCCTACTGCTTTAACCCATGTGAAACATGATGACTCAATTCATTTGATCAAGCTTGGGGAAAAAACTCTCCTTGAACCACAGCCTCAAACCTAAAAATCAGCAGAGACCACACCTAGCTTTGGCCCACTTCATTTCAGTTTATTTTTAAAACAAATATTGAAATAATTTTGCAAAAATAGATCATATCGAGGTTCCCAATGTGAGGACTACCATGGAATGAGTTATGTTTCGATTTAGCTTAGAAGTGGGCTCGAACGACATATTTTATCAAAGTAGATGCTTCTAAGGCTTTTTCATCTATGCCAACATTGCTTATAGTATTAATCCTTTGAAGGGTTTCATTTTATGTTCTGGACCCAATCCAGAGATCTTCCTGCATAGCAGTGGGGCTGCCATTCACTGCCAGCAAACAGAGATTTGATGCTGTCAGCCGTGACCACCTGCTGGTAGGGGGTTATCTGGAAATAGTCCCATGCAAATAGGTGATTGATACTTACAGAACTGACAGCCCTGCACATCTGTTTGGCAGTGCTCTTACATTCTTGGGGGCTTGAGGTATGCTTTCCCCCCTGCTGGCACCCTTTTACGTATGCAGGATAGCATCTGTATGAGAAATACGCATGGGGATGTCTATGTTCACACAGAAGTACTTTGATGTACTGAGAATAATATATGCACAATGGCCTAATTCCAGAAAAGTCCCAGTTACACTTAAATTAGTCCCAACTGACAGCCCAATCCTATATATGTCTTCGTTACCAAAAGTGCATCCCATTATAGTCAATAGACATAGTCGAAGTGATAGAAAACAAGATTGCTAATATTATATTAGGTAAAGGGTCCCCCTGAGGTTACCCTGTTAGTCGTGATCAACTCCAGCGAGCGGTGCTCATCCCTGTTTCTTAAACCATAGAGTCATTGTCTGAATGATGGGCAAGTGGCCTTCATAACTAAATGTCTCCTTGGGCAAGTGGCCCACATGACTCCTTAATTATATTTGTCATTAACTGTTATCAAATGTCTAAGTGGCCTACATGACTAAATGCCTCCTTAAGCCGTACAGTAGGGCCATTGTCTGAAGATGCCTCATTGGTCAAGTGACCCGCATGAGTAAATGCCAAAGTGCATGGAGATGCTGTTACGTTCTACCAAGGAGGTATCTATTCATCTTCTTGCACTTCCATGCTTTCAAACTGCTAAGTTGGCAGGAGCTGGGCTGAGCTCATTCTGTCTTGTAGTAGCTGGGTCTCAAACCCAGTCTGACTGTTGACTGCTGAAAGTGTCTTTAGGATTGCAGTCTTAGCCTTATATCCTAAAGTGAGATTAAGCTCCTTGCTCCAGAGAAGTTAAGATGACTTTCCATAAGATAACACTAAAGGGTGACGTAACTGCATGGACACATAACTGCTATGGATTTTGCCCTAAGTCTATGGAATTTTTGTCATAAGATATAGGCATACCCCTTAGGGAAATTTGACCCTAAGATAGTACAGTATATAAATATTCAAAGTAAATAAATGACCAAAATATTTGGTCATTTAGCTACATTTTGTTATCTGCTTTTGAATGGTTGATCCGTCTTGATTTTCAATTAGTACTATGTGCTGCAGTCTGCAGAAAAACTGGAACATGCCTTGTTTCCAGAAAATATAACATGATGCATACATATCAACTCAAAAATTTTACACACATGCTCCATGTTGGCGGGAAATAAAGAGAAGCCTGATTTCCTAGCCAGAGTTATGAAATCTCTGAAGAAGTTGCTTTGTTTTTCAACAGCAAAGCAAATGTTTGTGGCAGGGGAACAGACAACTTCTTTTGGATCCATCCCTCCTGTGGCATGTATGCACCACAGCTTGTGGTCTCAGAATTTGTCAGCAACAAGGGAAATCATTACTGCTTGCTACCTGCAGCCCATGAATATAGCTCTTGTTCAAATATTGAGAAAAAAATGTGACATGAAGCCTAAGGGAAACATTACATCTTGTGTAACAAATGTTCCTGTCACCGCTGGACCACAAATTTTATTTCAGATATTTTGCATGATACAGCAAAGGAACCACAGTTGAACAAGGCACGTATTCCTATACATATTGCATGCCTTATTCTGGAAAGCTGGAAAGTCTGCTTGAAAGGCTCAACCAGGTCAAAACCTCATTGAAGACCTATGTCCATTAAAGAATCTACATGACCAGACTAGCCCCTGAATCCTCAATACCAGTGGAAATGGTAGCATCCACTTAGCTATCAAATGGTATGCAAGGGATGTAATGTAGTCCCCCCAATGAAGGCTTTAATCTAGAGTCCTCAGTAACATATCATTGGTGCTTCAATAATTCATCTACACCAACTAAAATACAAGTGTTATGTAGACTGTAACTATATATGCATTTATATATTTCTGAAGATCAGTGCTGGATCTTTGAAAAACACATGCCTTTGCATGCAGAAAGTCCCATTTTAAATATGTGACATTTCAAGAAGGTCTCAGAAAAACAACTGACTGTGTTGACCAGATATTCTCTATCTTCTGGTGCCTACAGATTACCCTGGTTGCACTAGGATCCACTGCATAACACTGACCAAAATAGGGCTTACTTTTAAGTAGACAATGTAGATTGTGCTCTAAATTGCTTTTGAATAAACTGACAATACTGTCAAACGGTAAAATGAGTCATGGTTCAAAATCAATCATTTTCCGCTGAAGTCTATTCCACGAAGTTGCATTGCAAGAAACCTATATTTGTGCTTCTAGCTCAGTATTGTCTACACCAGCCATTCCCAACCCATGGGAACACAGGAAGTGGTCCACAAGCTGGCTGGCCACAACAGTTGGCAGTTGCATGGAGCGTCATGCCCTTGTTGCTTCACTGGCACTTGCATGGGCTCTTTTCTCCCCACCCCGTGGCTCATTTTACTTTACTAGATCAGCCTCTCTGAGAACTAGGGCTGCAATCCAAAAGACCTTTTCTGGGAATAAGACCCACTAACTAAAATAGGGCTGACTTTTAAGTAGACATTGGCCCCACCGGTGGGCTCCAGCAGGTTCGCACCTACTTTATAGAACCGGTTGCTAGCAAGAGATAGGACATATAAAGTTTAAAAATAGCCATTTAAAAGTGGCTGCCAGAGGGGCAGAGAACCGGTTGTTAATTTCTTTGAATCCCATCACTGATGGGCCCATATCCTAAAGTCAAATTAAGCCCTTTGCAATGGAGTAGTTAAGGTGACTTTCCATAACACTAGAGGGTGACATAACTGCGTGGACATATAACTGCTCTGGATTTTGCCCCTGGTTAGGATTGTGCTCTAAGTTGCTTTTGAATAAACTGACAATACTGTTGAACAGTGATTTTCAATCTTTTTCCTCTCATGGCACACTGACAAGGTGCTAAAATTGTCAAGGCACACTATCAGAGTTTTTAAACCATTAACAAGGCACCCCTTGTAACTGATGGAGGATTCACACACCACTGAAGGATCTAACAAATGATCCTTTCCCCAAACTTCTGCATCATACCTGTAGACTATTCACGGCATAGCACACTAGTCGAAAACCACTGCTATACCCTGCTATACCCAAGAAAAACCTGGTTCTGAAAAGGCTTACCCTTCCTACTAAACAAATCTACTTCACCAAAGTCAAGACAATGAAAAAAACCATTTGGAATATGAATCCATATTTGAAACCATCTGGTGAGGAAACATAAAAATAAAAGCATGATTTGCTTTTTCTCCTGAAGCTGTTGTGTTAATTCAAGACAACCCACCCATGTATTTTTACAGATGGACCTGGTGGCCAGATTTGCCATGTGAATTCTCTACAGGGAAGCCAGGGAAAGGCAGAAACCCTAGGATATGTGCTAGTCTGCCCGATTTCACACTTTGAAATTCTTAGCAAACCCTGATTTATTCATGGCCAACTGTTTTCCTATCTAATTAGGCAGTTTTCTACTCCAGTAAGCATGTAATATGGAGGTAGCCAAATTTCCACGCTGAGGAGCGAAACAATAATATTTTTAGTCAGGAAGTAAAACAAGCTAAAGGAACCAGGACTGTTGGGATCATACAGTGATTCGTAGGAGGCTGAATTTCTGATAGAGCTTGATTCTAAGAATCTAGAGGTCAAAGCATAGCTTTTATGGATATAGTCAGGGTTAGAAACTGTTTATACAATAAATAAAACGGTATCAAGAAATGTGTATATAATAAATTATCTTGAATGGAGAATGTTGTCACTCAATGTTTTTCTTCCCCCATCCAAAAGAAAGAACTGCATGAGTGTGGCATCTGATGTGATCACTTCAAACATAATTTTCAATAAGAAAATTCTGCTTCCCTTTGGGCACATCCAAAGATGCTAATATAGGCATTTATTCTTATACCTCATTATTCTATTTTCAAAACTCTGTGTGTGTGTGTGTGTGTGTGCTGGTTATATTACGAGTGATTTGGGCTAAAAGAAGTAATTTGGGCTAAAAAAAACTGAACACGGTTCATTAAAAAAAATATGATAGCATCATTTTTCTAAGGGACGATGGCCAAGAGGGCCATTTGTGGCCTGTGGAGACTCCCAATTGGTCCCAAAGGGAGCACTCCATCTCCAAGGAGCCTCTGATCCACTGGAGACTGTGCTAGACCAAGGGAATTATTTTAACCTCAACTCCTGCATGTTGCCTATGAACAACTTATGTTCCATGTGTTTATGGCTTGGTCAAGAGATGTGTGGCGACACATCACAGTTCTAATGTGATTCTATATGCCTGTATTATTTTTTTGCATTTTAGATTGTGAGCCCTTTTGGGACAGGGACCAAAATAGCTTTTAATTAGCTATTATTATTTTTCCATTTTCTTTGTAAACCACTTTGTGAACTTTTTAGTTGAAAAGCGGTATATAAATAGTGTAGATAGATAGATAGATAGATAGATAGATAGATAGATAGATAGATAGATAGATAGATAGATAGATAGATAGATAGATAGATAGATAGATAGATAGATATTATAGTTCTCATTTTCAGTATATTATAAATAAACTCACTAACATTTATTCATATAAGTTCCTTCTCTAATGTATTCATGTATTCAAATTCGAAATGCAAATTGATTCTTCTTTTCTTGTCCCCCAACAAAGTGTCAGAAATATAATGTGGCTCTCCTGAAAAAGGTTTGCCCACCCCAGATCTAAGGTAAATATATTCTTTGGAGAACTTCCATGCAAAGTAATTATGATTTAATGTTGCAATAGAGGTAGCCCTGAGATAAGAAAGGTGTTTTGTTTTTGTTTTTTTTCTGTAATAGAAGCACACTTAATTAAATATAAATATATAGTTCACATCTGTCAGACAGCAACATCTGAACAAAATTAGGTTCCATTCTGTCACAATAACACCTGGACCCTTTTCTTTATCAAAAGCACTACTGCTTTATTTGTCCTAACAGCCCATTGTGATTGTGGTCTTTTCTGCTTTTTATAACTAGCAGACCAGTGTAGTATAACTTTCAGATTTATAATATTTTAAAAGCCAGGGTCTAATGTACATAAAAGTCCAAGTGTAACTGCATAGCAAAAGTAGGCCAAAGCAATATGTACAGGAAATCTGAAAACAGAGCCTTTGTAATCAGGATGTGAATGCCAGATGAGTCCTTGCGGGCGCTGTGCTCTTGGCCCTCAGCAAATTTCATTATCCACGGATTTCAATATTCATGAAGAGGCCAGGAAACAAATCCCCCATGGATACTGAGTGCTCACTATATAGTCTAACCCAATTTAAAAGAAAGTAAATTTAAAAGAGATGTTCAAATTTAAAGAATTTAACTCTTGATGCATATAATCTAATCAGTTTCACCATCCAACAAAAAGTTAGGTCACAACTCACTGGTAGGTCCTAGACTTGCACTTTCAACACCAATCCATTATATTTTGCACTTTTCTCCCTGTTCATGACAGAGTTCCCCCTTATATGTAGCACAATCTGAAAAGCTGCTTGCCTAAAATTATAAAATTTAGAACAAAAAGTTTCAATATTTTTATTGATCTGGCATCTTGTGCTCTAGCAATATAGATCTGGAAAATGGCAAAGAAAATTCATCATTCATGACCAAAAATAATGGTGTGAACATAAAAAGAGTTATTGATATATTGATGGCATAAAAAGAAGACTGTCTTGTAATATTATGATGAATAACACTTGAAATCAATTTACTAGAATAGCAAGATAATAGTATAAATAATTATTCACAAAAGTTAGAAAGTACACTTAAACAGAGACAGACAATTCAAAACAAAATTCAGCAACAAAATTCAGACTATTGCAAATACAAAGAACAATTACTTTTTAAAAATATATTTCTTAGATATGAAATCAGTCTGCGCTATAGCCATTTTAATAAAATGTAAAATACTGAAATATAGTATTATAATGGTGCATAGTATTTTTTTCTTAAAGATCAAAATATTTGTAAGCTAATTGGGACCAACTGGCTTCATTGTATCTTATAAATTTAGCTATATTCTAAAATAAGGAATAAAAATGAGCATATGTTTCTCTTTAAAGAAATAAGAGAAAGACTTTTCTTACACAATAAATCAACAATTAGACTTCTAAGAGAGTATTCAGGGCTCACAGCTGAAGACATTGCTTAAAATCCTGAATTACCTCTGTATGTATCCAGAATTGGTAAAGGAGATTAAACTGGAGATGAACAGCATACACGGATGGAGGGATAAAGAGGGCCATTGGCAAATAGAATACCTGAAAAAATAAGCAAGAAAAATGAGCAAATTGCACCAAAGTATTACAAATACAGTGCCAGTAAAGAGGAATTCAGAAATTCTCAATTCATTCTGTGAAGTGGATATACTTTCCTCCATTTAATAAATGAATTATGAGAAACTTGAAGAGGTTATACATTCATGACATGCCTGAGACAGCAACAGGTAGGGAAGATGCCAGAAAAGACAGAGCCCAACCAAATCCCTCGATTGCTAGTGCGGTCCATTAGACACATTCAATCATATTCTGACATTCAGAAAATATGTTTCCTTGAAACCTCATGGTGATAAAGATGTGTTATAACTAATACAGTTGCCATGTTTTTATTTTTGAAAATTGTTTGGCTCAGTGATCCCCTCATTGCCCTAATGCCATATAAGTGCTCACCAGCCAAAATTCTTAGTTTGCAAGACTGGAGATGAATTCCATAATACTTGTTCCAACTATTCAGGCATCTCCACTCAATGTAATCAGGTAGGAATCTAAGAATTCCCAATGGGGGAAAATAAGCCAACAGTTGGGTTTACAACTTAAGTACACTTGGCTACTCATCACCTGCAGTTGGATCATAAATTTTTCTCAGCAAATAATTTGGAACTATCTTATATGAAAAACAGGATATGAAGGATTCACTATATAGCACTTGTTTAGAAATTAGTGGAAAGAGGCTGTGGAAATCCTGATTATTTTCTATTTTGGCAGAATAAAATTATTTTGAAATAAGTAAAATGAATGAGGTTGAATCTTGGCTCAACTGAAAATGGCCAACTTCCTATCCTTGGAAGCCACAAACATTTGCCACGGAGAATGGGTTACAAAATCAGTTCTAATCTTACTCCTTTATTATCGTTTTATATATTACTGTAACCAGCAGTGAAATTAGTGGGGGTGCCTCACTGCAGTGTGAAAGCAGCCCCCCTCCCTTCCTTTCTCCTCCTACCACTTCCCTCAGAGGAGGCATCTCCTCTGTTTTGCTCTAATGGACCAGAATGGCTCCAAATGTACTTGCATATCACAGTTATGTGCCTTACAAACTTAGTGCTTTGCATCCCATAAGAAGATAAGAAGAGCCTCTGCAGGATCAAGCCAAAGGCCCAGATAGTACAGCTTCCTATAGCTCACAGTGGCACATCAAATGCTTCATGGATCACACAAGACAATAAGATACATGTGCCTGATGCAACCTCTTGCATTTGACATCTAAAGTAAGGATGTTGCACATGCCATTCATGGAATGTAACCTGTAATGGACTTTTCCTCTAGAAATTTATCCAAATCTTCTAGAAATTTGTCCAATTCCCAATTTGTCCAGATTAGATGCCATCATCACATGTTGTGGCAAAGAGTTCCACATACCCCCAAGCTACAATACTGATTGTGATGTATATAGGAAACAAGCTTAACCAACCACTGCTTATCCATATAATTAAGTATTATCAACACTAATTGACAATATGTCTCCTGACTTTTAGACTAGGGACTTCCTACTTGAAGATGTCAGGGACTGAAACTCAAATGTTCTATTGAAAAAGCAGGTACTCTACCATTAAGTTACATCCCCATTCCAAAACTCAAACATTTACATCCCAATTCAATGATTACTTGTGATCACATGAACTCTGCTATTCCTTAACTCTCACGGCTTGCAAAGTCATCCCATTCATTTCAATAGAGACAGCAGGTGAATGAAGAAGTTCATTCAGGAGCAAACGAAGACCATTTGTGAACTTGGCTGAAGTTCTCAAATATACTTGGAGTACAGTCTAACAAAGTAATTTTAAACTTTTTAAATCTTATGGCACATTGTCAGTTGTTTTTATCATCAGTTGTTGTCAGTTGTTCAAATCCCCAAGTTTTCCTATTATTAAATGTCCCTTCACAAATTCCCGCAGCACACCTGAAGAATATTCATGGCACACCAGTGTGCCAAGGCACACTGGTGGAAAATCACTTGGCTAGTGTGATGTGAAGAATATTGCTAAGAAATTATTGTTTGGCTCCATGGTTTCTACCCTGTGGATTCCCATAGGGTTCACTTTTGCCCTCTTTACTATTTATTATTTGCTTGAAATGGCAAATGGTTGTACAGTGAGATGTCATCAGTGTCCTCATAACATCCAACTCTTCCTTTTTCATATTCTAGTGAGGCTAAAAAAAGTGCTAAATAGGTTCATGAGATCAGTAGTGGGATGGATAAAAACTAATCAATTGAAGATTCATACAGACCAGACAGAAGTACTGTTAATGAATATTTGGGTTTACTCCAATTCTGTTGTTTGAGACTGCTGATTAATCTGGTTTTGTCACTGGAGATTCCATTGCTTTCTTTATTATGCACTTCTATCAGCAGATGTTGGTACATCTATCCACCCCCACCCCGGCAAACAAAGATAATCTACTTTAATTAGCTAATTAGACTATAACCATTAGCTCACCATTTGCTACATCTAGATCACTGCAACACACTGTATTTATGGCTAGACTGTTAATTGAGAAGGGAACATACATCATAGTATAGAAATGTTTTCAGAGGCTGCTGGTACATTCCCAAACGTTCCCAAACATAATTCAAAAGTTGTGGTGCATTCTTTTAAAGCCAAATGCAGAATAGGACTGTGTAACCAAGATACTACCGTACCATCTCCCACATGTATGCCCATTAATTAAGATAACGGTTGAAAGCCCTTCTCTAAGTTCTTATCTTCCAAAGGCGGTGATCAACAAAAGGGCCTTTTCAACTATGGCAACCAATTCGTGGAACACTGTTTTATTTTGTGTGACTTACCCATGACGTATACTTCTGCACCACAGATTGCCTTAATGCCGTGAATAAATTATAATCCTCAGAGCTATGATGTGCTTGGTGTGCCGCCCACAGTAAATTAATTTCTGAAAAATAAATATGTTCACATGAAGCACTTCATAAGAGCAAATTATCACTTTACGAGGACATAATTTTTTTCATGTTTTACAATCCTGTTAAAATACTACACATACTTACTTGCAACAACTAATACTGTACATGGGAGAGATCCAGCACACTTTAGATCAGTGGTTCTCAAAACGTTTGACTGGCACCAAACTTGACTAACAAAGCATTGGTTGTGGTTCTCCATTAGGCTACAATCCTATATACACTGTTGGGAGCAGCAGGTTTTTCGCAAGGATTTTGTAGCTCCCTGGAGAGTCATGGCTAATGATTTACAAACTACTGCTTTAGATTTACATATGGAGTAGGACTTCTAGAGTGTATCAGTGTGGAGGTAGCATATCAGGGGGATAGGGCTGTGGGTGGCGCAAGTGGTTAAGACACTGCCTGTTAACCAGCAAGCCAGGGTTCGAGACCAGGGTCAGTCCCACAAGACAGGGTGAGCTCCTTTCCTTAGCCCAGCTCTGTGACACCAGCTAGATCCAATCGTATCGGCTCTGCCTTTCCATTGGACTCATTCAGTGGCGTGGAGAGGGGGCATTTGCTGCTTGGGAAACAGCCTATCCTCCATAACAATCCAACCCAGGCTTTCGTGCTTCGCATGTAGCGTATGCAGTGCTGAGCACGATACCATAGTCTTTCAAGACTGACAGAGGCCTGCTGCATCAACTTTTGATGCTTTCCCCCACATCACACAAAGTTTCAACCATGCAATGTTTGAACCACACTCCTCCTGAACCCATTAGTATGTGTCCAGATTTCTTCAGTTATTGCTTATCACCAACCAGATTTCTTCAGTTATTGCTTATTTTTTAAAAAATGCATGGGTAGCAAGAAGTAATTAAAATGCTGATGAAATTGCTAAGGACAACTAATTAACTTCAGATTCCCTGGCATAAAATAATCCACTGAGGAAGGCAGGATGGCAGAGAAGTTGGGAAGGGAATAGAGGAAGGTGGAATGGGCAAAACTGGTCAGGGAGAGGGGAAAAATGGGACAGGGAGAATGCTGGAGGGGGTGGCTCCATCAGGGCGACACAGGGTTCTGAAACCAGCAGGGCTGAGCTCCCCCCGTCCCGTCCCGTCCGTCCGTCCATCTATCTACAGTATTTATATACCGCTATTTAACTGAAAAGTTCACAAAGTGGTTTACAAGAAAATGAAAAAAATTAATAGTTAATTAATAGCTAATGGGTCCCTGTCCCAAAAGGGCTCAAAATTTAAAATGCAAAAGAACACCAGCAGAAGCCACTAGAACAGACATTCTAGATAGGCTGGGGTGTGGAGGGCCAGTTACTGTCCCCTGCTAAATAAAGGAGGAACACCCATTTGAAAGAGTGTCTCTTGTCCAGTTAGCAGGGATATCCAGTTATCTTGGCCCACTCACCACCCTGCACCACCACACCTTCCCCCACCCTCCAGCCGCTGATCAGTACTGTCCTAGCACTAGCTCACACTGGGTCAGCACTAACTCTCACAAATGTGCTTTATGGCACTTTGTGACAATGTGCACCAGCAGTAAGCTGGCACACCAGGCTCAGGATATGTCTCCTATGGAGCTGTAAGAGACTTTAAATTATTTTATGACTCCAAAATCTTCCACCCCTTGCTGGATACAGCAAGCCTGTTTTTGAGATGGCTGCCCTAGTGGGGGGATTAGAACGGGGCTGCCAGTTTGATGTGATATTGCCATGAAAATCAATTATTCATTCTCCCCTTAGCTTACCTAATCCTTTCTGTGTCATTAATTCCCACAAGCTGAAATCCCAATGGTGTGAATCAAAGAGTGTGAAATGTTCATGTCGTGGAATATAACATGCAACTGCACATATATATCCATTTTACACTTCCTTTAAATAGTATGGGTGGCCTGGTTGCTATGAATTGTACATATCTATGTCTATTTGGACAGTTATGAGCAGGAACTTGGCAAGAAGTTCTGAGAGACAAAACCTTTCATAGCCATCAGACATGTAGCTTGAGGCTGTTTGGAGTATCTTGAGTACATCATAACATGAAGGTGGGTGGTGGAGCGTTAGAAGTTGACTTGTTATATGTAAACTAATTTTAAGTCACCTGCGCTTCAGAGAACCAAGTTTATATAAAGTCTCAGCTGATCCTGTGAAAGTTGTCTGGATGATAGCCAGGTGAACTCTCTGCAGTAACAATGGGAAGATGAACTTTCAATGGAGCTATTATGAATCCTGTTCACTATAAGACACCATAAAACTTAATGCCTCGGTATTACCTACTGCCAAAACTATTAATACATGCATATAAACCTGCCAAAATAAACATGTTAATGAATCTTCAGGTTGTCCATTACAAGACACCAGAGAAACTGCAAACTACTTTTAAGACAGATATTAACATATGATAACTCACAAATTATGACCTGTTAGTAATATAGGAAGCAACTTAATCATCCCTGACTGTACCCCAAGCCTCTCAAAATCCTTACAACCATTCATAAGAAAAACTATAATTTAAACTACCCATCAGGAAAAAATCCCTAACATGCAATCTGAGATATACTTTTTAAAAATTCATCTTGTCTTGAAATACACAGTATCTTAAACAACCATTCTTCAGGGAAAAAATACCTTTATCCACCCTTCCTAATGAGTTCACTAGGGGATGAGTTACTCATGTAAGTTCCAATACTGCGCAATAATTTGTATTTGAAATACTTTGTAGGACTATGACAGAAGCTAAATGAGTGAACAAAAAAATCTAAAAAGGGTGGAGGTTAAAGACCTGTCTCCTTAGTTGTTTTAAAAGCATATACTTCCTATCACAAACTGTGTGTAACACAAACCTCGACTCAATGAGATACAGCTGTACAAACAGAGTACAGTAACTAGATCTTGCTTCCTTCCCTTAGATATTTTTCAGTATTGTGAAAAGCTGAAGGAAGAGAATCCATGATGACTTTTACAGTCTACATTCGTTCAAGTGAAGGTCACACGGTATTCCTAAAGAATTATCAAAAGTCCGTTTTATTGCTGGCAAGTATTCAATTAAAGAGCTTCCTATACCCAGTGAGAGGAATACCAAGGTATGTCATTCATTTTAAATACATCACTCAAGTGCAAAACTGCAGTTGTCTTGTATTCATGTACAGGTGGGATGGAACAGTATTTAACTGCTGGTCTTAAGCTGAAGGAGTTCCTACTTCTCAAGAAGAATCCCACTGATCAATAAGAATTTTCTGAAGAAGATCAAAGGTCCACCAGCTCCACTATCCTACTTCCCGAAGTAAGCAGCAAAGCCCCCAAAAGCTTGTAGGCAATAACCACTTGTGGTTCTTGTTGTGGCTTCCCCAGAGCTGGGAAGCTTTGAGGAAAACAAATTTAGGCCAATATTCATAGTAAATGTTATAATAAAATTAAAACCAGAAATTTTCCAATTTTTCCGCAACTGAAACACAGTACATGTCAGAATGTACCTTCTACAGGGTGATTGAAAAGTAACTCACTATTTTAAATTACTTATAAATTACAATATAGGGAGCTACTTTCCAATCACCCTGTATATAAATAAATGGCAAATTCTGTCTGTCCATCTGTGTGTCTGAAATCACTCCAATTCAGGCCACACTTGCGCTATATCAGGGGTCTTCAAATTTTTTGGCAGGAGGGCCACATCATCTCTCTGACAGGGGCCAAAAAAACCACTAATTTACATTTCAAATTTGAATAAATTTACATCAGTTTACATATAAGAACATATTGGAGTGGATTACAGGGCTTGTCCAGGGGGCAGATAGAGGGATCTTGAGGCTTGCAAAGGCTGCATATGGCCCCAGGGCTGGGGTTTGGAGACCCCTGCTCTACATAGACATATAATTTTCTGGAATCAGGATGATCCCAACACTGAAAATCTGCCCTTCATCTGCTGCTTGAATCCAGCATTGGTATTTGTGTCTTGTCCAAATCGGCAGACATGCCATTTGAATTCCTGAGACAATGTATTTGTCTCTTTAGTTTTGGGCTAAAGGCCCAAAAACCTTCCGTAGAAGCTGGCTTAAAAGTCTGCACAGAGTGCAGCTTTTAAGCTAGTTCTCTATAAAACAAACTAAAATTTTAGAGTAAATTAAGAAAGTTAATGAAACTTTTCTCTAAAAAAAATCTGAATATTCAAGTACTGTATCTAATTTTTAATATAAAATACCCTACATTGTGACAAGATTTGGATGAGAATAAAATATTAGAATTTTTATAAAACCACATCACACAGGCTGCAACCCTAACTTCCAGTTAGGCTGGCATAAGTACTGGCACAAGTCTTCATGTTGGGGTACCACAAAAGTACTGTAAGGACCTTCTGAATGGGGAGATGGATGAGTTATGCCAGCCTAAATTGGGTAGGACTGCACCCACCCACACCCCAAAGTATTAGATATACATATAGACAGAAGCACATGATTTCACAAGAAATTCTTTCATTTCTTTCAAGGAATCTCATTTGAACAACGAAAGGAAAAAAGAGGAAGAAAGCAAAAGTAATTTCAAAATGCTAAAACTGTCCTCTTGTGCTGCAACTTCTATTTTACCTATCTATCTATAGTACTGCTTTTCAACTAAAAGGTTCACAAAGTGGTTTACAAAGAAAATGATAAAATAATAGCTAATTAATAGCTAATGGGTCTAAAATTAATAGCTAATTTTACTTTGTTGTGGCAAGCAAGCAAGCAAGAAAGCAAGAAAGAAAGAATAAACGAACGAACGAACGAACTGCAATTGGGAATGATCACCTTGACTGTGGTGCATGCAGCCCAGGATGCAGATGGCACTCTGTTTTCTCTATTACTGCACAACGCACAGCTATAGCTAACACGCTGTAAATACAAACGGTCTCTTATAAGGATAGAAAACATAGCAGGGCTATTCAGGAAACATAAGTTATTCTCCCCAGGATCAAAAACAGAAAGTAATGCATTGAGCGAAGGTAGGTGATTTTTTAAGGGTGAATTCAGCAAGACAAAGCAAATATTCACACCATTGCAAAAGGCAGCATAATGACACAAACATTTCCGCTCTCTTATTTCCAGCTAAAATGTGTTCATAGTTGAACAAGTCACACCTGGATAAGGAATCACATTTGAAGTAATACACCAAGCCCTTTTAATAGGAGACTCTGAATTTTTCAAATACTTTAGCGGGATATGTTCCCTTCACCTCTGGCACACAATGACTTCCTTCCAAGCATAATTTCTACTTAATTAAAAAACAAATTACTGGCATGCCACAACCTAAACAACTTGAGAGCTGTAGCTTAAAGATAGCCTTCCCCATATGAATGTGCATAATCTTATAATCTATTTGGCATGACTTTTCCAGAAAAGAAGTGAGGCAAGGAAGGGGACCTTTTCAGTGGTGACACTGAAATAAATTCCTAGAAACAATAATAAAGTGCCAACATCGTTATCAATTAGGTGATACAATTGAAGCCTATGTTTTCATTGATTAGAGCTCAATTAATTTTGTGTACTATGTATCATTCTACCGCCTCTTATTTCATAAAAGGCCGTAATTAGACTGCCTATATAGGTGTGTCCCCTAATCCATTAATGTTCGATTCCACAACCCCCCAAGTACAGCTGAAATCACAAATATGAATAAATGCCCAACCTCATGGACCTCTATCTTGAAGGTCTTCTGAACTCAGCAGAAGACATCAATCCCCAATCTTTGCCAACATCAAACTGAAGATTAAAAATTGAATTTCTGGTTTCATGGAGAAACCATGACGTTTTAATCTGCTATAAGGCATGAAGAGGCTCAGGGAAGCCCTTGGAGGGAACATTTGTTCCCTTACATCAGTGTGGCATTGTTGTTGCATTGGCACTGCAAAGTTAATATAGGATTGGGTATAGTCCTATAGTTGGTATAGGATGGCAAAATATAGGACTGAGTCCTTAGGCTCATTTGCATACTGATAAATAATGGTTTGTATCATATCCAGCCATAAAATGGTTCATTTGTGGCAAAACTTCTAATTTTTCTTATCACTTTTCTCAACTTCATTTCTCCATTTCTTATTCATTCCCCATTCCACTCATTCAAGAAGTAAAAAACTCTGTGTGGTCTGAAAACAATTCAGTGAGTGGGTTAACAGAAGATCAAACAGAATATCAGGGAATACATTTCCCAGGATACACATGCCAAGAAATAGCAGAAGACAGCAAAACCTGCCTCAAAGATCTGTATGCGTGCCAGAAACTCTTCCTGATCCTCTGCCATACCAGCTGAAAAATACAATTACTCCCACAGAGAAGATCCACAAAGGTTCTAGAAATTCAAAACAAAACCATCCATCTGAGGGAATGTGGGAAGACGCTTCAAAAGCCAAATTAATGCAGAAAAAACAGTTGACCGTGCCTTCATGCAGGAAAATCCCAAGGTACCTTGTACACAGCCTAAGTTGAAATGGTGTAATCCACATTGAGTCGGCCTCTCTAGTCTTCAACACATTTGCAACTATACATATTCATCTTTTTCCTAAAGGAAACAGGTCCAAGAACCATATTTTTTGCATTTTTTTTCTTGGTTAAGATGCCGTGCCTGTGAACGAGCAGGCAGGGGTTCGAGATCCAGATGCTACAAGATGGAGTGAGTGCCCATCCTTTGCCCATCTCCTGCCAACCTAGTAGTTCAAAAATATGGAAATACAAGTAGATAAATAGGTACTATCTCAGTGGGAAAGTAACAGTGTTCCATGCGCCTTGGCGTATTGTCATGCTGGCCATAAGACCATGGAGAAGTCTTTGGACAGCCCTGACAATTTGGCTTAGAAACTGGGATGAGCACTGCACCCTACAGTAGGCCATGACCTGTAGTACAACCTGCAGGGAACACCTTTACCTTTATTAATGGTATACATCATTCAAAATACTCAGGTGAAGTTATATAAGCCAGTTATTTTGCACTCTACACTTCAATATTCCAACAAGATAATTTCCTAGCTGTAGGAGCAGTTTGGCACTTGAACAGTCTACCTTGTGGAGCTGTGGTTTCTCCTTAATTGGAAGTTTTACAAACTGGCTGAATGACACCTGCCTGGGACAATGTAGCAGATGCTTGTATGTACTAGAAGTCTTCCAAGATCCAACTATAACATTCTATGATGCTAACATATGTGTGCATAAAAATGAGACTAGCCTAGGAAGCCGGGAAAGGAATGCTATATTCTGTATGGGCAAAGTTCAACTGCATGGTCTACTCACCTGTTACTAATTTCCTGCCTTACCCAAACAATTTAAGTAAATAAGCACTCTGGGTACAATTAGGGAAAAAACGCACCAAATCCAAGATATTGGTCAATATCCTATTTCTTTATCGATGTCTGGTTTTGGTCGAAGAGGAAGTCAAGTACCTGGGTCCATTCTAGGTCTATTAAGGAATCACTGTTGACACTGGACAGTGTTCAGTTACAAGTTCACAGTTACAAATTGACCAGAAACAAACTGACAAGCTCCAAATCCAGTATCAATATGTCTCATAGTTCCACCCTCATTCTTCTTGGAGATGTTTGACTGAAAGACAAATTTTCCTTGGAGGAAGACTCTCCATGTGATAAGCTAGGTATTCAGCACTATGCAATCCAAATCCTGCTGAATACAGGTTGGCCCTCTTTATCCATAGGTTTGGGTCCCACAGATTTGCAGGTCACATGGATTTTCAGGACTCACAGAGTGGGTCAGGATGGCTTCTCTATACCTCCCAGATATAACAGTCTTCCAATTGCATGCAGTAGACTTTATAGGGCCTGGGGAAGCTTCACAACACTGGGTCTCAGAAGGCCTGCCAGAGGCCTCCGAAAAGGACCTCTGGTTTTTTGACTGAACTGGAAGTGCTTTTGGACACCTTCCAGATGACTTCTGAGGTGTGTGAGGTGTGAGAAGCAATGCAGAGCCTCTGAAGGACTCCAAAAGACCTCCAAAACACCGTTCCGGTTTGGGTTGAAAACCATAGTGTACTTCAGAGGCCTCCAAGAAGACTTCAGAGGTCCAGGGAGGCTTTGTCCAGCCTCCTCAGACCTGAAAAAGTGACCGGACGACTCTTCCTTCTTCTTGGAAAGTGTGTGCTCTGTGTCTGATATTAGGCTCTTTACTTCAGTAGCTATGTTGTTGCTCACCTCTTGCCCCCAGATCACATTCTCATACACTTCTACAAACAACAGCATCCTATATTCCCCCTCCCCCTAAAAATATTGAATAGTTTTACATTTTGGAGAGTACACATGTCTAGCGCCTCAAATTGCATTACAAAAAAAATCTGAAATGTCACTGTGAGAATATATTCATTTTGGAAGGATCGGAAGAGGAAACCACTGGAATGAGAATGAAAGAGAGAAGATAATTCTCCTTTTGTTCTTTTTTTAAAAGGGTTCTTATTTTCCTGTGTTCTGCACTGTCTCTATAAAGATTGATGTTTGGTGTCACTACTAGGAAGTGCAAACAGTTCAGCTTCATTGCAAGCTATGTCCTCATCCTCCAGCTCTGCTGGATACCACATACTTTGGCAGTTGATATTCAGAGGGGAAGAGCTTTAATGGTAAGAGTGGTTGCCAATGAAACCTTTTCTCACAATGTCCAAAATTCTGGATGTGCATAGATTAAAAAGAACATAAAGCTGGAATATACTAAGAATACAACTGGTGAAATGAATGCAGATATGCAATTACTTCTAAGCATCTTGGAGAGCTTGTCAAAAGGAAAAGGATAGCAACTGAACCACACATTTCTAAAATGATGGGCAGGATGCAAAGATTCACACAACCATTCTGGGTACTGGATGCTTGCATAGTAGCTCCCGTGCCACATGAAAAACTGCAACACAACTAAGGAAAATCTCCAATGCATTTACAACATGGCAAGGGGGGTTCAGGGTTGGTTTTAAACAAAAATAGTTTATTTACCTGAATCTAATGCACCACGGAATCTAATGCACATCCTACACTTATAATAAAAATACTGTATTTACTCAAATCTAATTAACCATCAAATCTAATGTGCACTGTGATTTTGGAGACTGAATTCTGCTGAAAAAGGTGAGCATTATATTTGACTAAATACAGTATTACAAATTCCACAGGACCTGCACAAGTCCTTAAGTCAGTGATTTTCAATCTTTTTCATCTCATGGCACACTCACAAGGCACTGAAATTGTCAAGGTACACCATTAGTTGTTTGTACCACTGACAAGGCACACCAAGCTGTTCAATTCCCCCCAATTTTCCTATTAATGATTTTCCCCAAATTCCCGTGGCACATCTGAGAACTATCCACAGCACAGCAGTGTTCCACGGCACACTACCTTGAAACTACGTGTTCCATGGAAAATCACTACCTTGAGTGCCCCAACCTCATTTTTTAAAAGATCCTGGCTATTTAAAAATATTTAAAAATGCATTTAAAAATATTTCTGTATGGTTAACTCACAAGGCTAGTTTGCCAATTTCTTTCTACTGAAATTACACCCCAAAAACAAACAGAAAACAAAACAAGTGAAAACAAAATAACTTTTTAGGGTAAGTTTTTTTCCTCTACTCCCTTGATTTTTTTCCATCTTGAAAAAGGAGCACAGAAACTGGTAAAGTGCTGCTTTCCCCAGCCAAGGAAACATACTTGCAATCCTAAGCATGTCTATTCCGAAGTAAGTCCTATTGTATTCAATGGGGCATACGCCCAGGAAAGTCTGTTTAGGATTGCAGCTGCATTGTCTTATAACACAGAATGCATGAAACACCAGCTTAAGACAATTACAGTATACTTTGAATATTGCTGGCTCGTGGCAGAGAACCTGCTACTAGTATTTAGTATTACACTTGTTAAATGTCTCCATGAGTCAGGTGGGAAATGATTAATTATTAATAATTAATTATAAGAATTATAATTATTTAATTATATAATATAAATATAATTATTATAATATAAAATAATTAATTATAAATAATTAATAATGGAGGAGCCCTGGCACTATAGTGAAGTCACTTTTCTGTCTGATGTAACTTCTGGCCATGACATCACTTCCAGTTTGTTGACATCACTTCAAGGGGTGGCCTGGACAGACTGTCATTCTCAGAAGTGGGTCCCAGACTTAAGTACTTGAGAACCACTGATATAGGAAATCACACATGCATCTTTGAGCTTTGATACCAGCCTCTGATTCTCAGCATCTGGAGGCAATCTTTCACTTACAGGGAGCATCATGACTACATGGAACTCCTTGTTTTCCTGGCTGAGCATTAGTCCACTTATATTAGGAGTATGGGAAGCATCACAGGAAAAAGCAGATCATTTATCAGTAAAGATACTTGCTGATACCAAGAAGAGAACTGTTTACCCTGTTGAGCCTTCCTGTTTTGCAGGTCTCCCTTTCACCTGTTAAGACCAGCAAGGCTCAGAACTCCCAAGACAAGAGTGTGTAAGAGCATCACAATGCTTAAAATGCTTTAAGCATTTACTTAAAGCAAACAGCCCAATCAATATCCATCATTCATTTTGGAAGTAATGTATTTTCTCTCATCATTGCCCATGCCTATTTTTTTATGTCTTTATTTGATCAGCTTGATCTGGAAGCTTTTGATCCTGAAAAATCTCACAGTATTTCTTTGATACCACGACTGATTTTTGTCTCAGCAGCATTACACAACTCCTGTGCAAACATTGCAAAAAAAAGGCAGTGGAAAAAAGAGTGAGCCACAGGAAAAGGTTGCATATACGAGTATTACAAGTCAATCAATCAATCAATCAATCAATCAATCAATCAATCAATCAATCAATCAATCAATAAAATTTCTTCATGCTATTTCTTCAAGAATATGTTATTTCTTCATGTTATTTCTTCAAGAATATGTTATTTCTTCAAAAGGATGGGTTTCAGGACTTCCTTTTCCTACCACTGGCTTTGAAACAAATGCAACTGACTTTTCCCTGATTGCTTGTAAGGCTGAAAACCCAATCCTATTCTCTCCACTGCCCCCACTACACTTCCTTCACTTAAGTTAAGCCTACATAGTGCAAGGGTCTACTTGGACCCACGTTAGCACAAACCACACAAGTCCAAAAAGCTGGCACAAATCAGCATGGAATAACACTGTGAAATTTTGTCTAGCGAGGGTGTTAGGATTTGGCAGGCACTGAATTCTACAAATTACTTTCTTTTTTGGTTCTTATGGTTAACCCATCCTATAAAACTATGGAAGGGCTGTTCTCCTATTCTGACTCAGACCCTGACGTAGGTTCCAAATACTGAGAATTCTTTATTGCAAATAACAGGTCATAATAAATCTTACAACATCTTAAATATTAACCTAGAGGGCAAGAATAAGTCAATTGTTACAAAAGCATCCTGAACAGATGAAAAGAATGTCTAACATCCCATGGGGGAGTGCACTAGGTAGGTAAACTGCAGGTGTTTGGGATTACACTAAAATGAAAGACTCCTGGCAACTATTGAATTGATCATTCCCTGTTACAAATATTTTTCATGTCCTTATTCAGTTGCAGCTATTGTAAGTTATTACAGCATACAGCATAACTTAACTATTGTAAGTTATTACAGCAAAGTTTCGAAACTAAACTGAAACTTAGCGTGCAATCCAGAGTAACTACGGGGAGTCCTTGCTCTGGTGTAAGAACAATTTGCTCTGGATTGCAATATGAATTTCCCATAGGTTTTCACTTGGTGGTGCAGTAACTACGGGTACATGTAATGTCTCTTACGTGCTCCCGTAGTTACTCAGGATTGTAGGGTAAATTACAAAAGATTAGTATTCTGAATTCCAGATCTGAATTCTAGGGTTAAGTCTTCTGCTTATAAAAGTTCTGGCTAAAATATAACATGTGCACTTCCAAAAAGGACAGAAGTTCTTTACAATTCAAATTACTGTGTTAGAGGAAGAGTATGTGACACAACACACAAAAATGAGCCTCCTTAATAAATAAATGAATGAATACATTAAGGACGCAATCCTGAAGTGCACTTAGGCCAGCCTATCCAGCACTTGTGCTGGCCTAGTGCCAGACAGGCCAGCGTAGCTTTAAAAGGCCTGCGCTGGCATACGTCCATGTCCACAGATAAACCTACATCAGACTAGCTGAGGCAGATCAGCAGGAGCATGTTGAGGGCATATGGGGCATGGCCTAGAACAGCACAGTTAGGCCACTTCCAGACCCTGTTTCCAGGGCAGACACGACCCCCCGCAGCTCCTCTGACTTAGGCCTATGCAGGAGCAGAGGTAAATCTGAGTAGACTCATAGGGGCCCATGACAAGCCAGAGTAAAAATGGAAGCAGAAGAAAAAAGTTCTAAGTCTTAGGCTGGCCTAAGCAACATTCCTGCATCTCAACCTCAGGATACCGCACAACTCCAGCAGCTCACTCCAGCAGCCATTCCCCTTGCACCCACCCTACATACTGCAAGCTAGACTCTACAAGGTACATGCTGCAGCTGTGACTGGTTGCCAGGGACTCTTGGGCTTCCTTATAATGGCAGGCAGGGTGTAAACACAACAGCTGTTCAGTGTGATTTGAGGCAAGTCCACTCCAGGTGCTGCTTACTTGGTCCTCAGCATCACTTAGGCCAGCCTCTATGGATTTGGCCTAAATATCAGCTCAGAATATGGCCTCTTTGGACCAGCTTAGCTGGGCCATTCTCTGTGGCCTAAAGTCAGGATTCCACCCTACGTTGTGTGAACACAAGACCTGAAGTTAATATCCATGACTAATTTACAATCCAACCCTATGCAAACTAACTCAGACGTAATTCTCCCTGTGTTTAGTGCGCTTATTCTCAGGAAAGTGCATATAGGATTGTAGCCCTAGAGTCACATAGATGTCATGATGTATAGCTCTCCATTCTATTCTACAATTCATTTAAATCTAACATCCCAACAAAATAAAGCAGAAAATGATCAATGAAAGAATATCAGCAACTCAAGTACAGACTTGAGAAGCTCAGTTGGGAGTCCTACACCCTTACTTGGGGATGGGCATGAAAGTCCCTTTCCCCCAAAGAAGACTTCTAGATGCGTCTGAGCAGCTTCAATCATTTTGGTACTGATGTTTCTCGGGGCACCAGGCCATGAGGATTGGACTGCCCATTAATGTAAAACTAACTCCCAAATCCAGAGTAACTACAGGTGCACGTAGAGACTTTACGTGCACCCATAGTTACTGCCACACCAAGTGAAATCCTATGGGAAATTCATACTGGAATCCAGAGTAATTTGTTCCTACACCGGAGCAAGGACTCCCCATAATTACTCTGGATTTTTCCCTAAATCCCAAAGATGTTTTGAATGTCTTCTTGAGCCCTTCAGATGATGATTTAATTTCCATGGAATTCTGCTTCTGTGGGGAATTCTGGAATGAATCCCCATGGATTCTGAGGATATTTTCCTATCACTGCATGACACCATAAGAACAGGACTGTGACTCAGTAGTAGAGGACTTGCTTAATATGCAGCAAGTTAGGGCGAGGTCATTGATTAATAAACTTTGTCTGCAATCCTAAAGACACTTTCCTGGGAGTAAGACCCATTGGACACAATGGGGCTTATATCTGAGTAGACATGGTTAGGATTGTGCTCATTGTCTAGTTAGGGTTAAGAAAGACCCACAGTTATTGTCTAATAATTTATTTTAGTATATTTTATTCAGCCTTTCCTAATGAAAATGGGGAGCCCAGGACAGCTCACAAAATAAATCAATGCAGATTAAAACATCATCAAAATAAAACTTCAAAAAATTGAAACAATCAAAAAAATCAAATTACAAGAAAAGAATGTCAGAACCTCAAGGATGACAATCAAAGGGCAGTCCATAATCCCAGAACATAAATAAAAGTTAATCAATAGAAAGCTTTGCTGAAACAACTATTTTGCACTTCTCCTGACAGCCAAAAAGGATGGGACGGACCTGATCTCATTTGGTAGGAAATACCACAGACTGGGCAGTCCAACACAGAAAACTTTGTCAAGAATTGTTGCCTCTTGACATATCTCCAACGGTGACTGTGCCAGGAACAAAGTTTTCCTAGATGACCTCAAAAAAATCGTCCCCCCACCCAAAAAATAATTTCATCCAGTTACAACACTGCATATAACACTGCAACTTTATACACACTAACCTGGGAATAATTTCCATTGGGGATTAGTTCTAGACATGCATAGGGTTGTGCTATTAGAAGAACATCAGTTACCTAGCCCTAGGAGAGCCATGCATATGGAACATCTTTGGTGGTGGTGCTCCAGGCACCAGTCAAGGAGGAGCAATGGGACACAACTTACAGATGGAATAGTGGCAGCAGAAAAAAAGATGGCAGAGAAAAAACCCCATAAAAATGGAGGAAAGTTGGACCCTCCCAACTCTCCTGTATTCATCTGGGTCTGAAATTGAGCCATTTATGATGTTGTGGGTGTGATGACATGATGCAAGGGGTGGCACATTTGACACAGGAGGTGCAGTGATGCATGGGGAACATCATTGTGTTGCCCCAGGCCCAATTAGGACTCATTATAGCTCTGAAGCTATGCAAGGAATAACTCAAGACAAGGTGAACTATATCCTTCACTAACTTCTCATGACATACCATCAAGAGATGATTAGCTGGTTTCTGGGAATTTCCAGACAACCCATAAGCAATGGTTGAAAATGGAGAGCAGCGAACTCCCTTAAGGGCAGATTATTAACTCCTGTAAAAGTGATTGAAATGAGCTTGAAGAAGGAAAATATTGGAATATTGTATATTATAGATACTGCACTCTCTACATGCCAGAACATCAACTGTTTTGACTCTAATTTTAATTTGTTAGCTATATTTATAATCTTCAATACAAAGGTACCTCGCTTAACAAGCACCTCACTTAACAAGCATTTCACATAACAAGCAAAAATTTCCAAGAAATCTTGCTTCACATAACAAGTTCCGTTTCACTTAACAATCAAGAGCACTATGGGCACGTGTGCTATGCAGTCCTGACGCTCCGCATGCAGGCTCTTTAAAAGGGCTGCCAGCCGGCGCTGCTGCGTCTAACTGCCCCCAACTTGGGGCAGTTGCCTGAAGGTGACAGAAGTAGCTGCCCCTAACTGCCCCCAAGTGCCCCCACTGACCACCTTGAACCTCCAGCAGCAGCCCAAGTAAACCTCCTAGGAAAGTGTCTTTGATTGCAGCCTCCTAACCATGTCTACACAGAAGTAAGTCCCATTGTGTTAAATGGGGCTTATTCCCAGGAAAGTGTCTTTAGGATTGCAGCCTAAGTAGACATCATAGGATCATGCACATTGAATGCATGTTTTGAATTCTTTTCCAGTGTTTTGTCATCATTTTTACATCCAGTTAATATTTTTATATGAATATTTTGGGGGTTGTGGAACCAATTTTCTGAGTTTCCATTATTTTCTATGGAAAAATCTGGTTCACTTAAAGAGCGTTTCACTTAAAGAGCATGCCTCCGGAATGAATTAAGCTATTTATGTGAGGCACCACTGTATATATAGGATTGATCTGTAGTATGAAAGAGTGATATGAAATTTCTTTGATCAAGCATTTGCATGACATTTTGCTCTTTGATTTCAATAATATTTCAACAATACCTCCACTATATACTGCAATTTCAGGCAGTAGATATTGCTCAATGTCTAAAATTGTTGTGTTTTGTGTGTGGAGTGCTACTTCAGTCCCTATTGCTGGCACTTGTACACTATGTGGTACACAAATTAGAAATTTCAAGTATATATATTGTACAGTTATCCATGCATTAATTGTTTCTTATAGCTGAAAACTGAACCTTTGCATGATGATTCACACTATCTCCACAAAAAAATAACAATTTTGACTAATGTTTGTGAAATAAGAAACAGAAGGGAAGCCAAATATACTAGGGCAATATTGTGGCCAACATTTTCTATGTGTGGGAAAAATTCCTCAGCAATTTGTATGAATATGTTCACAGCAGAATATTATTAGCACATTGACAATACAAATCAAAGCCATGGGAATGTGTCGCTCTCAATTTTTATTCTTCTTTGTGCAGGATTATTTCTTTTGCAAAGTCTAGGCTTCTCTAGAACGTCCTCACAATTAAAGAGATAGGATTTGTATGTGGATTTTATTCAAAGAAAATGGGCAAAAAAGAAAGCAACTCATGTGTAAAGAGAAGGCAAAAGTTCTGTATAGAAATATCTGAAGCATTGTAAGTACTCCACCGTGTAAATGAGCATTTACTAAACCCAGAAAAAGAGATGGTGGTCCCATGTCCGTGTGGATATTATACGTACCCATAATACTAGGAGAGGGTTTATTTCTAGCACCAAAATGAGATTTGAGAGTTGACTCCCTGTGTTCTTGGGTTGAGACTTCTTGATCCCAGATTTGGTTAAGGCCCACTACAACCCTACCAAATGACTCAATAACATAGGCAAAATGTTCACAGAGCACTTTAAATATTATAGCCTATGAACTTAAACTATAGAGCTTATATAGCCTTAAACTCCACTGTTTAAGTGAGCATTTACTAAACCCAGAAAAAGAGATGGTGGTCCCATGTCGAGGTGGATATTACATATATGTACCCATAATACTAGGAGAGGGTTGATTTCTAGCACCAAGATGAGATTTGTGGGTTGACTCCCTGTGTTCTTGGGTTGAGACTTTTTGATCTCAGATTTGGTTAAGGCCCACTACAAAGTGACTCAATAACATAGGCAAAATGTTCACAGAGCGCTTTAAATATTATGGCTTACGAAATGAAAATAGGGGATATTCTAACCAGCTGAACTGTGTACAGCAAGCAGCCGTCACGATATACAGCAGAGAAGAATGACAAAAAAGATGATGATGAGAGAAAATAGACGACTAAGGACAGACCCTAAAAGGAGAAAAAAAAACAAAAACAAAATGAAGAAAACAAGGATCCAGAAGTTCATACTAGCAGAGATGTATAGCACAGGATATTTTAAAATTTAATCCTTTGTCCAATCAAAATTTCCAGCTATGATGATTAAGAGACCAGAAAGACTGCATCACTCTGATGCTTTTAACTAGGGTTTTAAGATTTTAAGGACATCCTGGAAAGAGAGAGTTCCTGAGTAAGACTATTACTTTTCCCTTTCAAAAAAAATGATTCAAACAAATGAACTTAACAAGTCTCACCGGAGAAGAATAATGGGGAGTTCAATTACACTCGCTTGGAAGAAGAATATAAACAGATTGGGGCTCACTGTGTACTGCCAACAAGAAAGAGATGATATGCTGAGGCATCAAAATTTTTAGAGGGAGACAATAGGAAAACTTTCACAGATGAACTTTCCACTCTTCTAACCATTGGATCAATTATTCCATGAATTGATTTGGTGAAAGGATAGGTTGGGAGGGTTTAATTAAATGCTTCAGACCCAATTGGAGATGAGACTGTCCAGATGTCCATTTCATTTTCTTTGTCCTTGCCTAAATTTTGGAATCTATCTTTGCTCGTTGGAATAAGACAATGAATGGGAGCACAGGGTCACCCTATATTCCTAAATTCCTAAATCAAGTCAGATTGTCATGAAGTCTTGACTACAGTGTGATTGCCACATTACTGTCGTGGGATAAAGATCTGTACAGGGCCTCCCACAGAACTGTGGGTTGTGGCCCACAAATAGGTCATGATTCAATTTTTGGTGGGTTGTAGGGCCAGCACAAACTATTTCATTGGCCATGTTGCAACACATTATGCTCCAGAATGTCTTGTGGCTTTCCATTCTGGGCTACTGTTTGGAAGCCACAAGGCATTCTATGGCAAGACATGGCTAGCTGGCCAAGTGGCTCACATGGCTAGCTTCACCAAGTGGTGAAAAGTTTGGAGAACTGCTGGGACAATCCTAGGTTTTACCAACCCAAAGATTAAAGGGAGCAATTTTTATAAAGATAATAAATCTTGATTTTAAATCTTGATTTCATGCTGCACACATTCTCACTCCTCTCTTTGCTACAGCTGTTTAAATTTTGCACCCACTGCATTGGCATCCTCCAGTCTCGAAAGACTATGGTATCGTGCTCTGATTGGAGGTCCTGAAACAATATCTAGTGTGGCTAAAAAGGCCAATTTGAGAGTGTCCATCCCTTCCACACTGAGGACAAATTCCGTCCCCTGCCGAGGCCCAGGTTTCGCTGCTTTCGGGCCTGTCTCTTTGCTTTAGCCTGCCGAACAAATGTCTCTTCCAGTTGGAGAAGGCCATGCTGGGTCTTTTGCCTCCACGCTGAATGATCGGAGGTCAAGGTTTCCCAGCTGTTGATGTCCATTCCCAAGGCCTTTAGATCCCTCCTGCAGATGTCTTTGTATCGCAGCTGTGGTCTCCCTCTAGGGCGCTTTTCCTGCACTAATTCTCCATACAGGAGATCTTTTGGAATCCGACCATCAGCCATTCTCATGAGGCTTACTCCCAGGAAAGTGTGCTTAGGATTGCAGCCTATGAGTTACAAAAAGGCTACAAGGAAAAGGAGCTCAATCCTAGGCATATCTACTTAGAAGTTAGTACTATTATAGTCAATGCGCTTACTCTTGGGAAAGTGTAGACAGGACAGCAGCCTCAGAGCCCACCGAGTGCATGCTGCGTTTCCCACCCTAGGCTTATATTTGAGTCAATAAGTTTCCCAGTTTTTTGTGGTAAAATTAGGTGCCTTGGCTTATACTCGGGTTGGCTTATACTCGAGTATATACAGTAGTTAAGGTCATGGCCCGTCCAGGACCTGTAATGGGGGAATGGCAGGTCTCCCCAGCCCAGCATACACCATTTTGGAGGAAGACTCTGCAACATCCACCCAAATGGCTGTCAGCATGCACAGGTGCAGGCCATGGCAGGCATCCTCCGCCCTCCCTGCCAATGTGCAACTACACAAGGCGGCTGAGCGCTTTCCACCTTAGTGACCGAGCCACATACCATCTCCCGCTGTGAGCTGCAGCTCTTTTCTGCACTGGGAGGATCAGCTGCTGGCCCCCCACATGGTCTGCATGCTGACAGCAATGTGGGGTGGCAATTCAAAAGCAGAAAGCGCCCGGCTCCACTGTAGAATACACCTAGGCTGTGTTGTCCCTAATTCTTTCTTAGTCAATCCTTTGGTCCAAACCCACTCTGTGTTGGCTTGGCTCTCACTTATCTTTCCTTCTTCCTTTTTGAAAATTCTCAGGTCACTTTGCAAAGTTAACTGTGCCATACAGTTACTGATTTTTTTTTAGTGTCATGTCAGCAATTCTAGGCAGGTACATTTGACAATTCAGCAAAGCCAGTTAGAAACAAATGTACAGACCCTGCATCTTTCGGAAGACAAATGGCCCTGTTCTCGTTAAGGAAAGACAAATATACTTAGCGGTAACCAGTCTGGTTTTTAATTGCTTGTCACAAGAGGAAAGCAAGCAATTTTGGCACTTTGCCTGTATATGTCTAAGAAAGCTCCTTAAAAAAACATATATAAGTTATATCAAATAACCAGGAGTGCAATGTAGTCCCTGCACTGATCATGGTATGATATATTCTTACACAACTCGGCTTCTGTCCTCTAACCAAGGATTTAAAAATTTAGCATAACTTCACTGTACCATAAAACACCTTCTTAAATTCATATGTGAGGAAAAGGAAGTATAAGATTCATAATTTCAAATAAAAACTATATAGCATGCCATTTACGGCACAATCCTAGGTGGGTCCTGAGCAACACAAGACTGTAATGCCACCCCAGGAGGGTTGCAAGTGCCTCCTCCAAGAAAGTTATGCTAGCATATGGAGATATGCCAGGCTGTGGAGGCCAGATCCAGCTTCCATGGTACGAGAAAAAAGTCTGTGTCAGGCAAGATTGGTCAGTACAAAGGTCTGGGCAGGCATGGAGGAAGAGGATGAGGTGTTCCAGGGCATGGGATGGCATGTGCCACCTCCTAATTGCTGTAAACCCATTCAGCACCAATAAGGCACTTTGCAAATAACCAAGTTCTTGATTATATTATTATAAGCAAGATTGTATGGCTATAGCCAATATGGTTAAAATATTAATATATAACCAATATTAACAAATATTAATTTGTCAATATTATTTACAAATTAATATTATTGGACATGATTCCAGTATTCCTTCAGGGTATGGAATTTGCCACATTTTAACTGCATTCTTTATTTTAAAAAACTGCCACTAACTTGAACATCAGCAAACATTACATGATTAATGAATTTTGAGTTACAGAGGGACGTTGATACCATTGAAAGAAAAATCCAAGAGGAACAATCCCACAGCAGGAGATTTTAAAGCTGTGCTTGAAACTTTTCAAATGTCAGAAAGTAAAACCAAAGCAGAAAAAACACCAAATGAGGAGATTTTGTTTTAAAGTATGGAAATAATAGTTTGTTACTTTCTGAACCTGTTCTGATATACAAACAAAAAAATTATTTTAAAAATAATTTGGTGCCTAGCAAAAAGGATGCTTCACAGGTTAGCATATGTGAACACTATGCTGACAAATGTTAACTTTTAGTCTCCAGACTACTTAGGAGATCTTGTCACCGGACTCGTCAATGGGATGCAGAAGCCTGAGGAATGTGAGGCTCCAACTGAGCCAAGCAAAACAACCACTGGATTCTGGGACGCTGGTCCCATAATGTCAACACCAACAGCAATTTTGTTTGCTGTCCTATGCCAATCTGGAAAGACTGGCTACAGAATTCAGATTCATATAATTTTTTATCCCGCATACAGCCAATTTAGGCTCAAGGATTTCTTTTAACGCTAAAATTTACTAACTTTACAGGACTAAATCAGCATGAGTCCAACCAATTTGGCTTATCAGTTTTGTCTCTGGTAACAAACAAAAAAAGATTGTGAGTTTTTTTTTTGCTTTGCTTTAAGGCTTTAAAATTTTTTAAAAACACAACAAAAGCTAAACTATGGTAGTTTAAAATATTATTAAATATTTAAATTTAATATTATTAAATATTTAAATAAATATTAAATATTTAAATATTAAATAGTCTCTTTAAAATATTATGATTGACTAATAGGGCACAATCTGAAGAAATTTAGGCTGGTCTAACTCACCTGGCCTATCTTTTGGTGATGGTGTGGGGTGGCTGGCACATGCCTGTGCATTGGAGTGGAGTTGGGCAGAAATATCTTATTGCACTTTTGTGACATGCAGAGGTTTATGCTATGTGGAGGTTGGGATTACAGCCTAAGGAAGTGTCTTGAATTAACAAATACCTGTATATAAAGTGTCTTATTACTGTATGGACAGAATCCTAATACATCTTTGGGTCAGCGTAAGTCCCTAGTGTTGGCCCAAGGATGTTGCAAATGTGCCATAAGACACTGTGTTCAGAGAGATCAAGTCCCAGGAAAGTGTATATAAGACTGCATTGTTAAAATGATTGACTGTGCATATTTACTTATGTTGAACAGGATTTACTCCCAAGGAAATCTGTGCCAGATTCTAGCATTAAAGTGACATGAACTATATGCTGTTTCTTAGGCAGCCTTTGGGAAATAGGCTAGCCCAGACAGTAATATACGTTCTTAGGCAAATTCCTCAGTTGGCTTCCTGCTGAGCCTGATGCTCTTTTCAGTTCAGGTCATTTGACGTAAAGTTTTAAGGGCAACTCTGAGCACTCCAACTGTAGGAAATTCTGGAGCTCAGGTCCCTTGAGTACATCCCTCATCATGGACATATGGCAGTGTATACATGAATGAGAGAGCTGAAAGGATGGTACAGAACCAAAGTATGTAATTTCTATATTTATTCAATATGGCAGGTATGCAGAGTAGAAAGCAAAAAGTACAAGTAGCAAATTACAGACACAATGTTATTTTTCTGAGCCGAGGATCAATGTTTGTGGGGCCACAGATCTGCAAATCAGGCTGCAATCCTAAACACACTTTCCTGGGAGTAGACCCATTGAACACAATGGGGCTTACTTTTGAGTAGCCATGGTTAGGATTGTTCTCTTCAGTGGCATAGCTAGAGGGGTGCAAAGCAGTAAGTTTTTCAGGGAGTGTCACCATGGTGTGCTGGCAGTTCCTCTCCTTACCCTTTGGAGACAATCCATACGGGTCTGTTTTGCACCCACCACCTGGAATGGCTCTGAAGAGGAGAGGAAGGGGCCACCTACATGCCATAGTGAAGCTCTCTGCAAAACCTAGCACTTAACCAGTGCTGCAAATGACATACTTTCCAAAAAGGAGTGTGGCTAGCAGTGTTCGTAGAGCTTTCCTTGAAGAGATGTGTCTGCAGAAGGCTCGCAATACACAGGAAAGAAAGGATCTTAATATGGGCTGCAGGGTTCAGGGTCTCAGGCTTCAAAAACATGCAAAGTTCCTCCACTTATCCTTATGAACTCATGGCTGCCTATCCATTTGGCAGATTTTGATATTCACTGAGAAACTTGATGTAAATTCCTTGTAGAGCATGTGTGTATTTGTGTTTTATTTCAAGCTTTGTGTCTTTCTGGAAAAATTTCCTTGCCAATTGCTCAGTTTAAAGTACTTAAATATTACTTTTCTATTGGTAATAGAACTACAGATTATGTGGTGGAAAAAAAACCTCCATTCTTTTTTAAGGCATAAAACCAAGTTCCTGTCTGTTTTGCGGATGTTAGGAATCCCATGGCACTTGACAAAAAGGAGTGGGAGTATTAACTCTCAAAAATCCCTGGCTAAGAACCCAGAAATATATTCTTTAAAAAAACACTCCCAACACAGAAGACATCACTTGATTGCAAGATGCTTACTGCAAGAAGAAACACTATGAAATCTCAGTAAATAAAATAGTTTGTAAGGGAGAAATAGGAAAACCTATATTCTTTTTATTTATTTTTGTGTGCGCATTATAAACCAGAATATATTTGATTTGGTAAGCTGAATAATAAAGGTTGAACATCAAGGAAGACAGCTGTGTGAAAAAATGATCTAATATTTACAATCTGTCTATATCCAAAATACTTCTACAGCATTGCAGCATAGTTGTCAGTTTTTCCCTATTTTCCGGCTTTCAGTTAATTTAGAGCACAATCCTAACCATGTCTAATCAAAAGAAAGTCCCATTGTATTCAATGGGTCTTACTCACAGGAACGTGTCTTTAGGATTGCAGCCATAGTTAATTTACTATGGCTGCAATCTTAAAGACACTTTCCTGTGAGTAAGATCAATTCTGGGTATTTAAAATCTTTGTTAAGATGCTTATTTGCTACAGTGGTTTGTGTGTGTGTGTGAGAGGGATACCCTTCCTCCCCCCAACAAAAAGAAAACGGTTCCTTTTGTTTAGATTTTCTGATGTAGAAACCTCTAAATCTAAGCATGTCTCCTCTGGATGGTAGGGTCTATCCCTTTGAAGTTTATAGCAACTCTCCAATATATCAGTTACCTCGGATGACACAGGGCTGACAGATAACAAGAGCTGGAGCTACTGTGCCTAACAGAATTGATGGACATCCTTACTGGAGCCAGAGGACTTTTGTGTGCACAGATTGTTAAGACAAACACAAAATGCCAGTGCCATGAGAGGCCACCCTACAGAGCTGTGGATGGATGTTATTATTTTTAAGAAGGATCCCTCTGATGATATAACAGGGTTGACCCTGTTAGCGAGGGCTTCATAAATCTTTCTCAACTGAATGTTCCTGGCCCTGCAGGTTGGAGGGCGGACAAAAGAATCAAAAGAAGCCAGGATGTGAAGTCTCTGTACTGTTCATGTTAGGTTTGCCTGTGGGACTCTGCAATAACACAACAATAGCCAAGATCGCGAGGCACAGCTTCAGTTCAGTGCGTCCTTTCAAACGCTTTAATAACAGTTTTAATTTTAGATTCTTTGGGCTATTGTGCAGTAAAAATGATCCCAAACCTTTCTCCCTTTTTCAAACAGATGTCTGATAATTTTCTCTTTTAATACTAAGATCTAATAAGGAGGTTATCCAGGATGCAGTCATGTGGAGAACTAGAAGGATTCTTCATAATGTAGATAATTCTAATTGTTATATATTGAAATTGTCCCATAAAATGCAACAGCTGTCATGTATGTGAGATATTGTGTCATTTTTATGTAATCAACTGCTTAACAGACTTTTACTCAGCAATCCTAAGAGGCAACTAAAGAAAATGATATTCCCCATTATTAAGAGTTCAAAACTAATTTGACTGTCTTATTCAATGGGATACATTGTTTGCTACAATGCCGTCCAAAATACAATATTACTTTCTAAACCAATATTAGGTTTAAAATACCACAACCATAATCTCCAATCAAGTTGCAGGTTAAAATCACTTGCAGTTTGATATCTACTAGCATATTAACCTTGAGGGAGAACACAAGTGGGATATCAATCTTTATTGTATAGCAAAGAATGGACTAAAAAATGTATCACAGTCAAGTAGACTCACAAAAAGTCTCATCAACACTGTATATAAAATGATCAGTTACATTAATCATACAGTCATGAATAAAACATACATAGTCCTTCTGTTCCTTTGGGATCAATTGTCTTAGAAATAGTAGGTTTGCCCTAAAACAATTCAAGAGATAGGATTTCTCAGAATACATGCTCCAATCCCACTGCATTCACTGAAAAAGAAGCTAGATCAAGAGGAAAGAATCATGGGAAGATGCGTTTAGAAACTAAAGGAAAGAAGTATCACAAAGCTTCTGGTACCTTGGCATCATTTTAGAAATGTCCTCAGTAATTATGTGATCCTAATGAGTCTGGAATCATATATCATGGCATCGTAAGTCCATGTAGCTGATAGGAATTGACTACATGCTATCACAAAGGCAATTCAGAGGGAAGTCAGGAAACACTGATCTAACCTTGAATGGACAAATAATTCTGCCAGGTTTGCATAACCCAACTACAACAGATCACCAAAGGGACAAAAAGCATGTTTACCAGGCATTTGTATTTGTGAAAAGCATTCCCCATTGCAACTCAGCAGAAATTTACTCCTTCAGTTTTTGTGGAACACACAGATATCTGTTTTCAGGACACATTACTGAAATTGTGATATACCTTTCATAAAAGCTTATATCACTAAATAATTTATGAAACTTTAATTAAGCTTTTCACCTCTCCGTTCCCCAACGCTGGAGCCGAGACAGTGAAGAGTACAACTTCAGCATGTGCAAAAAAAAAATGCTTCCAACAATTTGCTTGAAATGAAACAGAATGAAATTTTTGATGGGAGAGGCAGAGAAACAGTGTAGGCGGGTGAAAAGGGGAAAGAGTCAAGGTTTCCAGTTTTGTCAACAAATAGCCTGAAAGATGCAAACAGGCCATTGGAAAACTTGTGAAAAAAGATGGCACACCTATTTCCTAACACTGGAAAGGCATTTGGAAGCCAAGTCTCTTATGAATTCAAAACAATGCACAAAGGGTGTTAGATTAGCTTGACAGATACCATCATTATTTCAGAGCCAGACTGTATGGATTTGTTATTTAGAACAGTTATAGAGTAATATATGAAAATCTGAACTATCCTTCTGAAATGCTGAAAAAACCCAAGGCAAAATTTCATTAAGACTTCAGAGATAAAGCGTTACTGCGTGTATACAACTTCCCATCAGAAGACACAGGTATACCATTGTCTTCCAAAATGTAACATTATCCATCTGGCCAGCAAACATCTGGATATTTATCTTAGCTCATCATTTCCTCCTGCAAGTCCAGAAATTGTCAGTTATTTCAGCTGAGATTTAGCCCAAGGGAAAAAAGAAAAAGTTACATCCTTTTTTGCCCAGGTTTTATAAACTGAACTTTACCTTTTTTTCCCTAGGATGCCAATAAGTATAAATACAAGCAGTCTGAAGCCTTTTTAAGTCTATGCATATGAAGTACGAGGGGCTTCTTATGTGAATCACAAGTGCAGCAGACACACTGCAATTGCATTTATTATGTGACTGGCTATAATCCAAACCTTCACTTAGGCCAGCCAAAGCATCCGCATAAGTTCTGTGCTGACCTGGGGGTATCACAAAAGTGCAGTAAAACACTTCAGTCTCACCCCTGGGGGCTTAGGCCAATGCACAGGCATACACCAACCTCTCCACACCATCACAGAAAGATAGGACAGGTGAGTTAGGTTGGTCTAAATTTCTAAAGGGTGCAATCCTGAGTAACTACGGGGAGTCCTTGCTCCGGTGTAAGAACAATTTGCTCTGGATTGCAATATGAATTTCCCATAGGTTTTCACTAGGTGGTGCAGTAACTACGGGTGCACGTAAAGTCTCTTACGTGCACCCGTAGTTACTCTGGATTGTAGGGTAAGCCTGTGTTTTCAAAATGAAGCACAGGCTGTACAGATAGCAGGGGAACTTTTACCAGTCTTACCTCACTTATTGCATCACAATTTGGTATGCTGGCTTTACAGCCATGGATAGAAAGACTACAAAGGGTGATGAGAACAGACAAAACATTATGGGCTGTGCCCTGACATGTGCCTCTCATGCTTTTTCTTTATGCAGATAAGCATGAGTACATGATTTTGTGGGTATTTTAGGGGGGGGGGAGCATCCCCTGGTCCTCTCCCTAGAGACAATTACTTCCACAGAGTTTCTATTGAATATAGTGCTTCCAATAAGCCCAGCACATTGTGGATTCTTCTGATGACAAAATTTCATCATGTTAGATCTAAACAGCTTTATACAGACCACGTTGTCCATTGTGTCCTTTAAATCGAATGCCAGCGTTCATGTGGAACCTTGCCAAGTGGATTCATGAGTCCGAGAGTAGAGCACCTGTGCTGATGGCAATCATCATCCTTTTCTCTGTAATACTAGTGTCAACTGACATTAAAGAAAGGAGGATGTAATAAAGGAGGTTGGTGACCACCAGCATAGATTCTGAGGAATGCTTGCTTGCACTAGCCTCAGAGATTTTTGGCAGTTGCAAACCTTTTTCACCATGCCCTCAGGAGTTGATTGTGATCCCTTAGAGAATGCATGTTCCATGATGTTGGAATCTATATGATTTTTTACGATTTCAAGTTCTTACCACCCAGGAAAAGTATTAGGACTGAGAAGGCTCCATCTGCAGTGTCCCTCACACAAAGCAAAATACTACTGTACTTGTTTAAAATCTTGACATCCTGCCATGAACAATTGCCTACAGAAATCACTTTTTTAAGAATGTGTTGTATACTAACTGATACAATGTCAAGTGCAGTGATATGAAACAGCATGGATTTCCTAATGATCGGCTGTAATTTCATCTTAGTTTCATCCACACACATAAAAAGCAAGCCTTCTGAACTCACAGGCCATTCCTACTGCTTAAAGGACAACATTTGGAGTCTGGAAAGCTTTTTAAATGCTTCCATTGTTAGGAATATCTAACCACTAAAATTGGTTTCTTAAAGATGTTAGTGGTGAATGTAATATAATGGTGAATTCACTGGTTCCCAAATACTGTATTTTAGCATTGTGACTGATGCAAAATAAAGTTATACTTTACCAGTTACTCAACCATGTGTGACTATAATGGTGATTTGAGCAGCAATGCTCCTCCACCATAGCAGGTGGACTTGTGACCAGAAATTGAGTTGTGGGCTATGGGCACACAGTATGGGAAGCAATGATATAAGAATTGATGAAAAATATTTTCAGTTGCTGCTACAGTAGAAGAGAGATAAAGGAATTTGGACATCGTCTACAAATAACTTGTAAATATACCTTTGCACACTTTTTAAATCCAGTAAGGTATTTTATAATCTCAACATGATTTAACTGGATTATTAGCTATGAAAATATCACTTCCAATTTATATGTGAAAATATGCACCTTGTAGTCAATTTTAAAATATTATTTCTTTTCTAATATCTTTTATAGCAAAAAATTATTCCCCAAATTTAGAACAAAATAAAAGCAGTTTTCCCCCAGGATCATGGATGAGACACTTTCCGCTGTGGAAATGCAAAGCTGCGTTTCTCCATCGCTGTATAGGACAGAACGTTCAAAGTGTGCCCAGCCCATATTGTGAAACTCAAGGACAGACTTTTAGACCCATTGTGGAAATAACAAAATGGGTCTATTCATACACTCTGCTATTTTTAAAATGTGAGAGAAGAGGAAGAAATCTGTTTTAGCCATTTTTGCAGGTGGCGTCACATAGCAAACACTTCAGTATCCTGGGAAAAACACCCCCATTCTGAACTAAAATACAGTTCAGCACTGTAAAAATGTTTTAATAATAAAAATAAGAATTAAGGTAACAGAATCCCAAGGTAACAGAGATAATGTAATAAGAATTAAGGTAACAGAATGCCAAGGAAACAGAGATAACGTAATAAGAATTAAGATAACAGAACCCCAAGATAACAGAGATAATATAACACATCCTTCTTCTCCTGTCCTCCTACCAGCCAATTGGAGAACCTCCTGGAGGTTTTGATTTTCAACCAGTGTGCCATGGCACACTGGTGTGCCGCGTATAGTCCTTAGGTGTGTCACGGGGATTTGGATATTGACATTCATTAATAGGAAAATTGGGGGATTTGAACAATCTGGTGTGCCTTGTCAATGGTAAAAACAACTGATGGTGTGTCTTGACAATTTCAGTGCCTTGTTAAGTGTTCCACAAGATGAAAAAAGGTTGAAAACCACTGCTTTAGAGCATAATCGCATTTGCCAAGAGGGTGCTCGGCACAGCAGCAATGAGTTTCATCAATATTAAGGATTCAGCCAACCATGATGCTATACATAACACCTGCATTCTCTTATACTTCATGCTAGAAATTTTCACCTAGATTGATCAATATATTTCCTTTTCTTTTCTTTTGCATTTCACTTCATACTTCAACATAGGAAATGGTTCTTCCTGGATGGGAACTATTTCACCAGAGTAATAACCACAGTTAAGTCCCCTTCTGTGACTTAGGAGCTTTTTCCTATAACACCCTGCCTGTTTGCTAAATTTCAGGAGCACACAAATATTCAGCTGAGACTAGAATCAAGTTTCAGGAAGGTTTACTCAAAATCCATTTGGCTCATATTTACAGCAACTGGTTTTGACCAGAGTCCTTGCTACAATCCAGAGTAACTACGGGACCTTTTACACTGACGTAGTTACGGTGCCACCTATGGGAAACCTATGGAAAATGCACAGAGCAATCCAGAGTAAGTGCCTCTTACATCTTCTTGTAGTTACTCTGCATTGTAGGTCTTATCACTTAAACGGACCAGGAGCCCTATGTAGCTGCTCCTGATTGCATGGAGAGAGAGAACGAGCAACTGTCACTTGTTCCAACTGACAGTTCCAACAGTCACAGTTGGAACACCTGGCCCAACTGCCAGACATCACCATATATGAACATTCAAAGATTCCCAGTCAGCACTGCTGGGTTAGGAAAAGGATGCTCCAGTCATAAATCTCTGTTCCATGTAGATTATTGTAAAAGACTTTTGCATCTTATTGAGTTGGCAAAAATCTGGAGTACCAAGCTACTACAAAGTTTGTAATCAGGAAGTATTTTTAAATCTCTCAGTTCTTATAAGGGAACACAACTGAGGCTTTGAGACACTTCTTTCCTAATTGAGATTTGGGACACTGAAATTTGGGACACTTCTTTCCCTAACTGAGATTATGGCTGCAATCCTAACCATGCTTTCCTGGGAGTAAGTCCTATTGAACACAGTGGGACACTTCTGATAGTCATGCTTAGGATTGCACTATATGCCTCTTTTTTTTTCCTAAAGGGAAAACAGAATGAGATTTTTAAACAAATACAATAAATAGAAGGAAAGGACAAGTTATGCTGCATTCCCACCTTGCCCACAGCTCCAAACGTGCTTTTGATCACAGCAGCCAAACCTGCTTTGCATAAAAAAATAAAATAAACCACCTGGGGAAATAAACTTGCCACTGAGTGCCTTATGTAGTTTGGTCCTGAGAAATCAAACTGCCTGCAATGAAGTAACCTAATTTAAATAGGAGTTTAACAGGCTCAGCTTTCTACAGTGTTTTTCAAACAGAAGGGAATGGTTTTTCCCTTCTTTTTCTATCAACACAAGTTTTGCTGACAGAATTATGTATTCAGTACAATATGCATAACAATAGCTGTTCATGAATACCAGAGTTTTCAAAATGGAAAGTTTTTTTCGGAAGGATGACTTACTCTTGCCAATATAGTTAATGTCGTTGTTTATGAAACATATTTCCAGTCTCTCTCACACCCACACAAAGAACTTGGCTACTCTTGATGATGAATATTCACCTCCCCATAGCATGGTCTCATCTCCCATGCACTTCCTCATATCCCACCCACCCTTCTCTCTAAATGAATTCTGAAGTTCCTCCCAATAGGATTGCTGTTATGTCCGATTACCTCCTTCCTCCTCTACTAAATTGAAAAACCCTCCCAGTATTGTTCTAGCCCTGGTCTGACCCCACTTCTCTTTGCATCGGCATTGTTCCCATAAGGACTAGAGCCCATCTCTTCCACTCGGGTCAACAGTCCATATTAATTTCTTACCTGTTCCTACAACTTCTCAAAGGCAGCCCCAGTGTTCTCCACTCAGATGATGAGATCGTAATACAAAATACTTTTGAATACAAAATCCTAAATACCATATGAAGGAAATCCAAAAATGCTAGTGTCCATTGACACTAGCCCAAAAGATCTCTGTACTAATTTCAAGACAAGATTTTCACATGAGAACAAAAATAATGAACATACAGTGCAAACTTAACTTCTCCCCAATTTTGCAACTTACGTGACAGTTCTATATATCTGTGCATAAAACATTTGTCTTTCCTGTCCTTTTATGTTTTGGTAAAATGTCATTAGAATATCTATTGATGCTCACGCCCTGTTTAAATTTTTTCTCTTTTTTATTGCCATCCATGGTTCTTCCTTTGCAATGCAACAAAAAAGCAATTCCACTCTGTTAGGAACTTACCTGTACCTTTTTTTCCTTAATAAAAAAATCCAAAGATTTGTTTTTTGTGTGTTGTTTTTGAAACTCATTCTTCCCTTGTATTTATAGTTAGTGATTAGCATGAAGATTCCAATAATAAACACTTTTAAGATTCCATTTTAAACACTTATTTAAACTACTTATTCACATTTAGCAATCACCCTCAGGTCTGCTTTCTTTGGGCAAAATCCACAGTAACTACGGGGAGACCTTGCTCCGGCGTAAGAACAACTTACTCTGGATTCCAATATGAACTTCCCATAGGTTTTTACTAGGTTTTTCTTTTACGTGCCCCCGTAGTTACTCTGGATTTGGGGGTTTATTTGCTTTCTTCATTTACTCTTGCAATCATCCTTAGCTCATTCCCACTGCTCATACTTTGGAAATAAATAACTGAAGCTGTTAGATGCCAGCTGACAGCAGACCTTAAAAAGGAGCCCTGTGAATCTGTTGCTGATTCCATTCACCATGATGGTATCAAATCAGAAAAGGGGGCTATCAGCCAAGAAACTGGCAACTCAGGTGATGAAGGACCAACATTATCTGTCATCAACAGATAATAAAAACTTGCAAATGATTTCTGTCCATCTGGATTGCTCATCACTGGAGAAAGATACTTGGTCATTCTTGAACATCTCCAATGTGTAGTTCCTTTTCTCTTTTCAGATTGCTTCTTGCCAGCCAGCCTTCACTTAAGGTTTGCCAACCTTTAACCTGACACACCTTGGCTGCAATCCTAAAGACACTTTCCTGGGAGTAAGACCCACTGAACACAGTGGGGCACACCTTTGAGTAGACATGGTTAGGATTGTGCTCGATAGCCACACAAAAACATCTGTGATGTGGCCAGAATCTGAAGATGGTTATCCAAAGAAATAAACAGCATTGTTGAAAAGATCCCATGAATAAATTTAATAAAAACGAATTTATTCCGAGCATAAACTCCATTTATTAATGTCTTTGTTATCAGTCCATGAGCGGGGGGCGGGGGAATAGCATTTACAAAATAAAAAATATACATCTAAATCAAATCTTACCATGACCCATGCGGTGGAACCAGTAATATCCAAAATCTACTCCAAGGAATGTCAGATACCATGTCCATGGTGAGTCCCATGGCAATTCCAGAAGCCTATGGTTTTCCCATACATAAATGTATGTTGTCAACTCCACACTTCTTGACAAGGCACTGAAATAGATAAACCACAGCTCAGAAGAAAAAATCAGTTTACTTTGAACTCCAATCCTATGCAGGTTTACTCAGAAGCAAGTCCCACTAAGTTGAATGCCAAGTAAATGTGTACCCATATGTAAAAACATAAGACATGTAGACATTACCAAATTGACATGTACATTTTGCCTGTGTATGTTCTTCTGACACAAATAAAGAAAGCACATATTATTGCATTTCATTCTAACCAGATATGTAACCCTTTGCTCTGCAACGCAGCTGGATCCAATCATATTGGCTCTGCCTTTCCATTGGACTCATTCAGTGGCATGGAGAGGGGGGATTTGCTGCTTGGGTAACAGCCTATCCTCCATAACAATCCAACCCAGGCTTTCGTGCTTCGCATGTAGCGTATGCAGTGCCGAGCACAATACCATAGTCTTCCAAGACTGATGGGGGGCTGCTTTTGCTTTTGACAGCTATTTCTCCCAATCCCAAAGTTACAGTTAAGAAAATTGAAATCACTAACATATACTGAATAAAACTCAGGACACCCAAGGTTTAGTTTAGGACCTTTAAAATGCATTGTCTGCAAATTCCATGTTTATTGTGGAAGCATACATATATATGGCTTCCATGTTTTCATGGAAAAAGGAACAACTTTTTTTGGCCATTTTACAGAAATACCTTGGAAGAACATTTATGAGGCAATAAATAGAAATAGAAATCCAGTGACATGTACAGAAGGTAGGAAAAATAAATAATGTATTCCAAACCAAACCAAAATATCTCACCAATTTGAATTTTTGAACTCAAGAGTCAAATGAACATGGGCAAGAGTCAAATAAGGTAAATCAGACAAAAACAACAGGATCTAACAACACACAACTGTTTTTAGTGTGGTGTAGAGATTGAGAGTTATACATCATTACCTCCATAGATATGCAGACATTACCAAATTGACATGTAAAACTACGAGTAATTTGACTCATCTAGCAAAGAAGACCCAGTAAGGGCCCAATCCCTATTTGCTTCAGCGCCAGTGGTACTCTCATGCCACATTCATGCTAGATTTGCAAATGTGCCATAAGGCATGTTTGTGGCACCCTTTGAGTAAGGGTGCAGTGAGGAGGACTGCATCACCCCATTAATACCACAAGGGAAGCAACCGCATAAGCCCCTAGCAAAGGTATCAGAAGAGTGGAGTCAAATAGTTGGAGAAACATCCAGAAAAGGGGGGACTGGTAGAGGCCTTCCAAACCTCTTGTGTCAGGTTTGGAAACCAGACTTGTGGCTTCTCAAGTTAGTATCATAGATGCAAAATTAAGTAACCTTGTTGCAGGGGCTGGGGATTTACTCAGAGCAAGAAAATGAATGTTTCCTTCTCGAGTGGCTCCTTCCACTCTAGTGGCTTCCTAAGCCCCATAGGATACAATAGCAGTCATTTCATTACCACTATGGCCTGCACCACTGGAAAGCATAGGATTGGGCTATAAGTGGTTATTAGGGCGACGTCAGTAATGTTTTCCTAGTTACAATCTCAAAAGCAAAAAGGGTTAGAAATGAAAGGGGGTAAAAGAATGGGAGGATACACTTTCACCTTTGGTTTGTCATAGCCCACCTGTATTTCACTCACAGCCCTCCAACAGCTGTCCAGTTTTTCCAGTAGAGGTATCTGTTTAACTTCATGTTGGCAGCTGATCAACCAACAATGTCCATGCAAGTTTCAAAGGCAGGTGTACCTGCCATTCTCTAAAGTAAAACACCTGGAAGATGTTTAAATTTTCATAAGAGTCCCATTCTTCAAATATCATTAAAGGTGATTTCATGGGACCAACCATCTTTTTGCAATTTATAGCATGAGGCTTCAACCCTTAGCTTCAATTCTTAATCATATAGACAACACGCCGGACAGGTATCAATGTTAGTCTAAAGGGAACAAAACTGTATTCTCTCGACAACATTTCACTGCCCAGGAAATTAAAAAAGAAAAACCCCTTTTTTATAACACAGTGTTGCATGTCTTTAAATCCTAACAAGTCAAGAGGATTAAAAGTGCCTCTTTGCGTTGGATCATGGCCATTAGGTACTGTTTTCTCATTCTGTTAGTTAAAACGTAACATATTAGTGCTTTTGCAATACTGAGAGAAAAAAAATACATTTTCCTCCACTTTTCTTAATGTGCATTTTGTCCTGTAATCCTTTTCCCCCCAGGATGAAGCCAGAGATAAAATTATGATGCTGCAATTCCAATTATTTTTAAATATAACATGGAATTGAAATTTGCTTGTTTAAAATTTGATTTCCAATCACAATATGTGTAACATATGGAAATGAATAATTACCCCTTAAAACTATAATTATATTGGGGAAAAAACAATCGATAGTTGCCTAACAATGTGTTGGGGACAGAGTGTTTTAAAAGTCAAAAGCTAGTCTTTAGTTATTTTTAAAATAAAATATTTTTTTAATAAAACATACTTAGCACTCTTTCAGTTCTCTTCATCCCTTCACTAAAAATTTCTTAAGAGAAAGAATACAGAAGGCTCATTAATCTGAATTACTCTGACTATAAATACATTAATTTGAAGTAAAGTCTTTTATTTCAGTGGGACATACTCCAATAAATATGCTTATGATTAAAACGCTTGACAGAATCCCATTGCAAAATATGTAGAAAATTTTAGCTTGTCCAATTTCTACATATTTTGTACCAATGTCGTCTCAGATGAAGGCTACTGCAAGGAACTCCATGGAAGTCACAATCAACCACTTGTGAAATGTCATGTTCACATGAAGCTGCATTACACTAACCTCAATCTAGCCCTTTGTTATCTACTCTGATGGGCAGAAGCCTGTCGGGGTCACCAGCAAGGGGTTGTTCCCAATCTTTGGCATCAAAGAGCACAATCCTAACCATGTCTACTCAAATGTAAGCCCCACTGTGTTCAGTGGGTCTTACTTCCAGGAAAGTGTTTTTAGGATTGCAGTCAACGGTTGGCAAACCTTAAGTGAAGGCTGGCAGGCAAGAAGCAATCTGAAATGAGAAGAGGAACGACACTTCGGAGATGTTCAAGAATGACCAAGTATCTTTTATGTCTTACTCCCAGGAAAGTGTGTTTAGGTTTGCAGCCAAAATCTTTCCAACTTTCATACCAAAGATAACTCCTGTTAAGTGGAACGTTCTGCCACTCTACTACTGAACAGTAGTGCCTACAGCACAAATATTAGTTACTCTACAACCGCACATCATCCCACATTACAGCACATAGCAATGCCACAGATGTTCCCTTTCCTTTAAGATGTCTCTAGTAACAGACATGCAGTACAAATTGGCACAGCTTCATAGGAAGGGTAGACTTTGGTTTAGGGTTGCCATATGTCCTAAAAACAGGGACAATCCTGATTTGGGGGGATTGTGTACACATACTGGCAAATGGGACAGAGGGTCCTGTCCTGATTTTATGGAGGAGAATTATGACAACCCTATTTTCATTGGATTTGGCTCACATAATACAAACATCCAGATCGTAAAAGCAAATTATAAAAACTGAAACCCACAAGACATCACACACCCATGTTAAGAATTAATAAATTGTTTATTTTGCTAAATTCTGAAGTCTTTATCAGAGTACAAAGGTATGCGTTCAATAGAGTAGGTATATTCAGTTCAATAGTCTAGTTCAATAGACTAAGTATATGTTCAATAGAGATATAACAGCTAAAAGATAGGAATGCCGAACACTACCAGCAGAAAACTGAAGCAAAGTCCAATACAACATACCATAAAATAGCCAAAGATTATTTTGATCCCATAACCCATAGGGATTCCACCTTTTTTGCACCTAATTAGAGGGGGGAAATGGCTCCAATTAAATTCTAACAATATAATTTTGTAATGCAGCTTGTGCAGTGAAAAGGGAACATAAAGGAGAAGCCATCAGGAAACATTGTTCTGAAAAGAAAAAGACTTGCCTGCAGTCTAAAAATCTCATTTTTATTTTCTGTGCAGGTGCCAGCTCTTGAGCTGACACCCAATTTATTACTCTGTCAACTGACTTATTAGAGTTGACACAAATCGAGCTGAAATGAGCCTGACATGCTGCAGTCAAGACTTTTTTCACACTCTAGTACACAGCCAAACTTTCCGGAAGGTGGTGGAAAGTGTGGGAGGAAGCAGAGGGAGTTCTATTCCCTGCCTTCTTTCACCAAGGCAAATATGATCCTCCTCTCCCCTTCTCCATATGCAAAACCAGCTATGAAGGAACCTAGGGCTAAAAAATTCATATGAAACGACACGCTCAGAACACTTATTGGACTCTTCAAACCTCTTGATTACAGGAAACAAGACTTACGTTCTTTTAAAAGTAGTTCCTACCAGAATCTGATATTATTGCTCTGATTCCCCACCCCACTATACCTGTAATGTACTCCTTGATGCCTTCAAAAGCCAAATACACTGTAACATAATTTACATTGATCAAGTGACCTTTAATTGAATTTACATTGAATTTACATAATTTATATTGAACAAGTGACCTTAATTTACATTGAACAAGTACATGAGTGTGAAGACACTATAAGCAGTGCAATCCTAAGCATTTCTACTCAGAAGTAAGCCCCATTGTGTTACTTACTCCCAGGAAAATGTGGTTAGGATTGCAGCCAGGATGAATTTTATACAGAACAATTCCAATAGCAAATTTCTAACAGCAACTACCATATAATTCTCCATTTAACAAGCTTCTCATTGGGCTGGTTCACATGTTTCTCTTTGGGTTGGTATTGTATACATGAGTGAGTTTATGCACTCCCTGCTCTTCCCATTACAAATCAAGGTTGGATGCAATTGCTACTTTGTGAAAAACCAGGCACGAGTATATGAGTTCAAGGAGTATTTGAGTTCAAGGACAGGCTCGTGCATTGGTAAATTATATCAATTGATAACATGTATGAACTGATTCTGTATTGGTGAGCTAAGTCCCAAGAAAATGGAGGAACATACTATTCAAAAAATTTGCATTGATATAGATTGGTGGATACGGTTGTGGGTGGCGCAGGTGGCTAAGACACTGTGCCGCTAAGACACTGTGCCTGTTAACCAGCAGGCCAGGGTTCGATTCCCGGGTTGGCCCCACAAGACAGGGTGAGCTCCTGTCCTTAGCCCAGCTCTGCAACGCCAGCTGGATCCAATCATATTGGCTCTGCCTTTTCATTGGACTCATTCAGTGGCGTGGAGAGGGGGGATTTGCTGCTTGGGTAACAGACTATCCTCCATAACAATCCAACCACTTGTCTGAACCACTTGTACATTCGTGTGTGGCTCTTATTCTCCTCTCCGTACACTTGCTGTAACTTTGCATAGGTCTCTGTGCAGGTATCGCCAAACTTTTGGCAAAATTTGATGCAGATTCTCTGCTCAACTTTCTCTGTCATGGTCAATGCGACGACCACACGCTACACACGTTCCTTCCAAGCACTGCTGTAAAGAGAAGACGCGACCTAGGACGTTAAAACTTAGTGTGCATGCATGGTATCTGTGCCAAGTTGCGTCACCCTGCATATTTTAGCTCCTTTACTAAGGCACCAGTCCTGATACTTATTGATCACACCTCGTATGTATTTGATTGAGGTTGTATAGTTTGAAATTACAATAAATGAATCCTATTTTCGGCTGCTAAACCAAGAGAGATGGTTACCCCTAAAATTGCTACCACTTTGCTCCATCTAGTGGAATTCAAAATTTGCTTTGCACATTGTTTTATTTAGCAAATGTATCCTATATGAGGTAATCTGCATGAATGTTATCCCATACATCTTAATGCCAAACTACAAAAACCAACAATAAATGTAATGCAACAGACCTTCAGACAAAGCTTGCCAACTGTAAAACAAAATAAATTTTTAACTTATGAGTTATTTTCTAGAATTCTAACATAGTTTTTAATCATCAAATGATCTATCAGCAATACGAATACATATGAAGAGAAAATTTGAGTGCAGGACTGATATAGATAAATATCCACTTATCCTCCAGAGCAGGAGTGCCCAAACCCTGGCCCTGGGGCCAGCTGTAGCCCTCGCCAAGCCTCCATTTGACCCACATCAAGCCCCCTCTATCCAGCCTGCAGGCAAGCCCTGTAATACCCAGGAGAGATCCCCTTACCTCTAAAGAGTACTTTGCGGGCTGAGAAGACTCTGTATACTTCCTCAATATATGGAAGTGCTTATTGCTGCAATCATGAAGACAGTTTCCTGGGAGTAATACCCATTGAAACAAGAGAGATTACTTTTGAGTAGACATTGTTAGGATTGCATTATATGAACTGGTTTGATGATCTGTGTTATATAGAGTGTTTATGAACAGATTTGAATTCATTAATTCACAAGTTCCATCTCTAATATATATACATTTGTGTAAATTTATTCAAATTGAAATGTAAATCAATTCTTTTTTTCTGTCCCCCAACAATGCCAGATAGAATATGTGGCCTTCCTTCCAAAAAAGTTTGGCCACCCCTGCACAACAGCATCCCACACACATACAGACTTTAACTGTATGTCCACATCCATAAACTGTAAGCCCACATCCATAACTGATGGAGTCATCAATGTCAGCATCTTAAATTTCCACCTGATACCCCAAGAATTTATACCTAATAGTCAAAAGATTGCACAGGAACTGTAAAATTTTAATACAACACATACATTCAACTAAAAGAACTATGCACAAACAAGAAGATGTGAAATCATGTACCACAATGTGCTCCACACCCAGTCTGCAGCCCAGTACCGGTCCATAGCATCTTGCCCAATTTGCCACACCGGCACTGAGTTCCAGACTGAAGGTGGGAGTCCTGGAGGCTCTCAACCCCGGCTTGGCCCAACAGTGCAGGTGCAGCCTGGCTGCACCTGTGCACTTCGCCCTGCCTCTTTCCTGCAGCCGGGGAGAACATCGCTGGTGCAGCCAAGCGCCAGGCCATGCCTCCACAGTTGTCCCCAGCTATTGGGAGAAATGCACAGGTGCAGCCTAGCAGCTACACTGCTCCTGCACAGTTTGCCCTGGCTGCAAGGGGAGCCAGGCTGTGTTTGCTCGGCTCGCCTTGAAGCCAGGGCACACTGCGCAGCTCGGCCTGGCCTGGGAGAACTGTGGAGGCACAGCCCAGCTGCGCTGATGCACATGCATAGTTCCAAATGGAACTGCACATGTGCATCCCTCAGGTTGTGGAAATTTTTTTCCCCCAGAACGGGCCGTGGTCCTCACAACATCTGAGGACTACTTATGTATCACACAACATAAAACATCATGATGCACTTATTTTCTTGTCTGAATTGCCATTTAAATGAGAAGAAATTAATTTCAAAAGTATGTCTGTTATTGTAGTTTTATTAGGAATGGAAATCTTCACTATAGGGAAGGCTGACGAAACAGTCTAGAGAAAAGTCATGATAAACAGTAATCTGACTGAAAAATTTGCTGAGCTATGGACATTATGGCAGTAATCCTATACACAATTTCTAGGGAGTAATGCCCATTGGAAATTACTTCTATGGAAACATCCCTAAGAGTGCATTGGAAATACTATAGGTTGTATGATAAATGGGACCAGATCAAACCATAACTTGAAATCTTGGCTTGCTTGCTTACTAACCATAGTTTAGGATAGGAAAAACACAATTTTCTAAGTTCAGATATTATACATATAGTTGAAAAGTGAAAGCACAATTTTTTTCAGCATCTCCTCTCTTGTAGCAAAGGTGGCATTGGGCTGGACACTAACTGAAGGCCTTTGTTACTTTTCAAATCCAGAAAAGAGGAGGCTAGCGAATCTCCAAGTAAGGAGGGAGACAACATCAAGCACATCACCTCTGGCTCCAGGAAGTCTTGGATCAAACCTGAGTAGAGGATGTTGTTCATGGGCCCTTATTTGAGGGCTGTGGGTGGCGCAAGCGGTTAAGACACTGTGCCTGTTAACCAGAAGGCCAGGGTTTGAGACCCGGGTCCCCAGAAGACTGGGTGAACTCCTATCCTTAGCCCAGCTCTGCGATGCAGCTGGAACCAATCATATCGGCTCTGCCACTCCACTGTATTACTTCAGTGGTGTGGAAAGGGGGGATTTGCTGCTTGGGTAACAGCCTCTCATCCATATTAATCTACCCAGGCCTTCATGCTTTGCATACAGCGTCGAGCACAATACCATAGTCTTTCAAGACTGATGGATACCAATACTATATTACTTATTATTTAATTTAAAACTTACTTATAATTTTATTACATCTAATTAATGAATTACAAGAAACCTACATGCTGCCTGCATGGAAAAGGAGGATAATGGAGGTTTTTTTCTAGGACACAGCTAAAATTCAGGATATGTCCTGTTTTATACAAAGTGATACGTTGAGAGTCATGGAAGGCCACCTTCTTATGCAACTCCTTTCCTCGCCATCTAGCAGTTGAGTTCAACAAGCCAAGTAGGCTATTGTGAACCTTATTTGTGAACCTTCTTGAAAAGCAGAATATAAATTTTCTTTTTTTTTAATCAGTATTTATTTTTAATACTGGGTAAAGTACGTTTAGATACATATTTACATAAACATCTTTTATATGCTAATCTTTACAATTTCTAAATAATTAATCCAACATTTTTGATTCAGCCCGAATCAGTTCTCTGCAGTAACCATCCATAAAATTTTTCCCATTTATCCTCCTTCATTAAGTCTCCTTTTAACCTCTCTGACAGATTATCTACTTCAACCATTTCATATAATTTCATCAATACTTGTTCTACTTTTGGTAATTCTGCTGTCTTCCACCATTGGGCATATAGTATTCTTGCCGCAGTTACAATATTAATAATCATATAGGCATCTTCTTTTACAAATTGTACAGGAATCATGTTGAGCAAAAATATCTCCGGATTTACGGGAATCACATAGCCCAGTATTTCTTTTAGAATGTCTTTCATTAATCTCCAATATTCTTTAGCCTTTTCACATGACCACCAAATGTGGTAGAAAGTACCTTGAGTTTTCCCGCATTTCCAACATATATTAGAGATTCCTTTATACATCTTTGCTAATTTCACAGGATCTAAATACCATCTATAAAACATCTTATATAAATTTTCCTTATATGAGGTTGCCTTTGTAAATTTAATATTTTTCCTCCAAATCTTATCCCATTCCTCCTCCTCAAATGTTCGCCCAAAGTTTCTTTCCCAAACAGATCTTATTTCTTTAACTTTCCTTTCTGACATCTCCAGTTGTAATAGATATTTATACATTTTTTATATATTGTTCTTCCTCATATAGAAGTATCTTATCAAATTCTATATCTTTCATATTTATTCCTATTTTTTATCTTCTCTTAGGCTGCAATCCTCAACACACTTTCCTTAGAGTAAACCCCACTGAATATAATGGTACCTACTTCTGAGTAGACCTGCATAGGATTGCACCCTTAGTCTGTTAATTATTTGTGTTTCTAACCACCAGTCTAATTTAATACCTGCCTGTATCAATTGTTCCCTGTTTCTTAACTCTCCTCTTTCATCTAATAATTCTTTATACGTTTTATTAGCCTCCGTTTTAATCCAGTCAGGTTTATTGGCTATTTCCAATGGTTTTACCCAACTTGGTATTTTCTTATATATTTTATTTCTTACTTGGTTCCAAACCCATAACAGGGATTTCCTTAATGTATGGTGTCTAAAAATATTATAATATTTTGCTTTCTCATAAATTAGGAAAGTGTGCCAACCAAGTTGTAGTCCTTGAGCTTCTAATTTTATATGTTTTTGTGATTGCGATTGTGGGGTTATCCATTCCTTAATCCACATCAAAGCAGTCACTTGATAATATAATAACCAATTTGGAACCCCCATACCTGCTTTATTCTTATCGTTCTTTAAATATCTCAATTTTATTCATGAAAGGCCACTTTCTTATGCAACTCCTTTCCTCGGCATCTAGCAATTGAGTTCAACAAGCCAAGTAGGTTATTGTGAACCTTATTTGTGAACCTTCTTGAAAAGCAGAATATAAATTTTCTTAATCAAGAAAAAAAGAACCACTAAAGAAATCACTGAGTAGACATGCATAGAATTTTGCTACAAATGATATTTTCCATTTAAAACTTTTATTGGTCCCACTATGAAAAAGTTTTATGCTCAGATGCAAATCACAGTTTCAAGTTCTTCCACTGAACCTGGAAAGCCCTGTGTCTGAAGATATGCTGTTACTAGTAGATTAGATTCATGTGCTGCAACTCACCATTTTAATACTAATCACCAGCTTCCCAAGGAAGTGGCAAACTTCTGCTCCTAGCTGAAAAAATGAAAATTAGTCCCTAGGAGAGGAGACCATCAATAGCACATTAATCTAACCCTCAGCTGTTAATGATTTGCAGTATGACATCCCCTGATACAGTGAACTCTGCTGAAATAATATTTTAGCAGTTGCTGTCTGACTTCCTTCATCTGTATTGCTGAACAAGAGGATGACTTAAGTCCTAGTGGAAAGAACTTAATATTGTTTGGGATTTGTTTTGAGGAAGGAAAAAAGAAAGTAAAAGGCCACATCAGAACATTTTGTTTTTAACTCTGCTTAGTGCTTCTGTTCATAGCAGCTTTAGATAATGAAATAATGCTCTGTCAAACATCCAGTAACTGACAAATTATATAATCTCTTCTAAACGACAGTTTACATTTGCCCTCCAACCAGAATCACCAACTAGAAACTTCTAATCTGGAAGACTAGGGAAAATCGTGGGCAAAATCCAGAGCAGTTACAGGTCCACGTAGTTACATCACCCTCTAGTGTTATCTTATGGAAAGTCACCTTAACTGCTCGGGAGCAAAGGGCTTAATTTGACTTTAGGATATGGGCCATAATTTCCTTATATTAACTAACAACAAACTAGAGTTTCTGCTAAAGGTGTTTCTGCAAATATGACAGAGCAATGGTAGAGACAGAGTGTGCAGTCCCAAGATTAGGGTCTGAAAGGAGCCACTACTGTATGTATCTTCCAAATCCTTTCTCATCTCAAGTACCTTCTCCAATATAAGTTGCCATCCTACCTACTGGGAAATCTTCATGAATTTATTTTGACTTGAATGAACAATCAGAATTATCACTTTATTTGCAAGAAATGCATTCACTCTGGTAGGAGGGCCACAGCATCTTTCTGACAATATGTCAGGGGCCGGAAAACTAATTCACATTTCAAATTTGAATAAATTTACATAAATTTACTTATAAGAATGTATTGGAGTGGATTACCAGGCTTGCCCAAGGGCTAGATACAGTGGTCTTGCTGGGGGCCACATTGAGGATCGCCAAGGGCTGCATCTGGCCCCCAGACCAGCAATTGGAGACCCCTGATTTAAAGGAACACAGATTGTGTTGTCGTCTAGGACAACACATTATCTGATTGTATAGGACATTGTTTCTCAGCCAATGTATAATCCAGAGTAACTATGGGAAAATGTAAGAGGCACTTACTCTGGATTGCTCTATGCATTTCCCATAGGTGGCACCATAACTACATCAGTATAAAAGGTCCCGTACTTACGCTGGATTGCATCCTCAAAGTGGTACCTGTATACAGGCTACCCAGTATCAAGACAAAGAATACTACACATCAACATTGGTAGGAGGCTCAGTTGAATGGGCACAACTCCAAAACATGCTCTTCCTTGCTCAGAAAAATCCTCCTGTCCATTCTGATCCTACTGGCGTTCTGATCTAGAGGGCAAATTGGTTGCATGTAAGAGGTCCTGAGATCAAATCCCAGAGAAACCCAACTGCTTTACTATCTATAGTTATTGAGAGCAAGACAAGACCCAACGGAACCGATACGTCAGAGAAGCAGATTTAAGCCTGACCAGTGATTTCCAACTTTGTTTGAACCAGGACTAACTTTTTAAAAACATTAGAATTACAAGACAAAGAAGGCATTTAATAAAAAGAAGATATCTAAAAAGAAATATTTCTTGCTATGCTTCCAAGATCCTAGAGACTATACTGTATATAACATGTGTGTTCCAGATATCTGCTAGACCTTCCCTAAAAATGGAGTTCAAGAAGGCTTTTCCACAGACTGGAGGTTTGTAATCATTGTTAATTACAAGACCAAAACACACAAAATTACAAGCACACACACAAAACCCCACAAAAAAAATTAACTCGTTTGTTGCATGATTAAATGGATCTTGTGGAGGAACTGGGGAGAAAAATAAAGGACGGAAGTGGTGGATCTCAGACACATCAGATTGTTCCAGTTCTTATCTCCTCTTTCTCAAACATTCCTGCCCCTTTTCGCTCCTGGTACCTATATCAATAAAACGGCTTGATGTGGGTCCAAGGAGACCCATAAGTGATCCAGCAGCCTGTGTATTTTTCTTACTTCCTCCAGGCTGCTCAATTCCCTCTCCCCCAACATAGCATGTACTGCAGCCTCTGTTGACATGGCTGTGTGCCATAGCATGATGGCGTATAGGGTCGGGCTGTTCGATAGTGGTCATCATCACCATACTTCACAGGTGTGAATTAATTACCAATAAAATTCAGTACTCAATCACTCCTAGCAAAAATGAATACGGGTGTAGAACTTGATTTTGAATAGGATGTGTACAATGGCATCCTGAAAGCCTACATCTGCCTTAATTCCAATACAGGCCAGAATATATTGCACTGAACTGTGACTTGCAGTTTTCATTGCACTTAAGAACAGGTGCAAAGGTCAGGTTGAGGTTCCAAATTGAAACTCTGAACTATGTCCTGAATATATGCAACAAATAAAGTTTCAATGTCAATTCCATAGAGTTATTGTATCTTGAAAGCCAAATGGTTGAGTTAAAGGCTTCACTGTTCTTGCCAACTATGTGTTTTATGGACTTCCTTATGCTCCTCCTGAACCTGCTGCCAATTAATTCTATGATCCGACACTCAGTCCAAGATCTTTGAGAGAGATGAGCTCATCTCTTTATCTAGACTCTGCTGAAATATAAACACAGAAAACTGGTTCTTTTTAGGTTAAAATATAAAAGGTTCAAATGTGAAACTGTAAAAATATAAAGAGTACAATATAAAAGGTACAATATATAAAGGTACAAAAATTTAAAAGGTACAAAAAATATAAATGGTACAAATATACAATTTCAAAAGGTAAAGGTATCCCCTGAAGGTTATACTGCTTGTCATGTCTGACTGTAGGGTGCAGTGCTCATCCCCATTTCTACAGCCATAGAGCCAGTGTTGCCAAACATGTGGCACACATGCGCACAGAATGCTATCACCTTCCCATCAAAGTATATTTATCTACTTGCAAGTACAGTGGCGCCTTCACGTAAAAAAAGCCTCATGTAACAAAAAAATTTCTTTAGGATTCTGCTTCACGCAACAAACTGTGCTTCATGTAACAAACAAACTCGTTGGCAGTTGGGGCAGACACGCTGGCCAGCAGCCCTTTCAAAATGCGTCAGGGCTGCCTAGCGCCTGCCCATACTGAAAGAAGCACTTCTGCGCTGTTCCTCCTGTGGCTGGGTGTCCTCTGGGCAGAGGGAGAGAAGAGCAGTGGAGAAGAGGGAAGCAGCTCAGGGCTAGCCAGAAGGGAGCAGGGCAGAGAGAGGCTCAGCATGAAGAGAAAGAGAAAATGCGGAGACACTTAGAAAGTGTCTTGAATTACAGAAGAAAATGTGCAGCTTCTTTAACTATAACTACCCAGAAGTAAGCCCCATTATGTTAAATGGGGCTTACTCCCATGAAAGTGTCTTTAGGACTGCAGCCTAAGTAGATTTCATAGGATCATGCTCATTGAATGTATGTTTCAATTCAGCTCCAGTGTTTTGTCATCATTTTTACATCCAGTTAATATTTTTATATGAATATTTTTTGGGTTGTGGAACTAATCGTCTGAGTTTCCATTATTTCCTATGGGAAAATCTGCTTCACGTAAAGAACGTTTCACATAACAAACATGCCTCCGGAACGAATTAAATTTGTTATGTGAGGCGCCACTGTATTTATCTACTTGCATTTAATTTTGCATGCTTTGGGTTGGCAGGAGCTGGGCTAAGGATAGGAGCTTACCCAGTCTTGTAGGACCTGGATCTCAAACCCTGGCCTTTTGGTTAACAGGCACAGCGTCTTAACTATTTGTGCCATCACAGCCCTATTACAGTATATACCTTATTATAGCTTATTAGAGGCACACATCACAATAACATTTCCACTTTTGTTAAAAGTCTTTATAAACTCCAATGTATACAATCTGTCACAAGAGATCTTTATATTATGGAATCAATCAAGCTACACAACTGATTGGACTTACTCTGGAAGTCTAGACAGAACACCTGCAGAGAGACACGTTATACCATCACTGACCCGAACTGATGAACGTCCCTTCTGAGCCCAATTAATAACAAACTCCAGAAGTATCAAGGCAATGAAATAAGGTGTTGCCTAAAATGAGATGAAAAGGCACAACATCAATATAATAAACTTTTCACAGTCACTTTCAGACAACGGAGACTTCTATACACACTACATGCATATTTTTATGTTTCCCCTGTATGTGTGTGGCCTTTATATTTTTAAAAACACATCAATGGTGGGTGAAAATTAAATATTTTTACAAGGGATGTTCACAGTGCAAACATGAGCACACTTACTTGGTCACAAGTCCCATTCAGCTCAGGCTCTTCCAAGTAAACAAGACATAAGATCAAGTCTTCAGAGAAGCCTTGCTCATGCATGTCCATTACCTGCACTTTTAATGAGACATCACAGATCCGCCACCATGCAAATATTCATAATGCACAATGTTTTCAGAACAAACAGGTCACAACACGTTTGGCTCATATTAAACAGTAAGAAATTGTTGGGCTCAATGGGATCAAGGAGTGATGGAAAAGCTGTGGGTGATGAAGGACAGCTTGGTCCACCAAGGGGGAAGACACTGTGATCTAGCCAGGTGAAAAACATGACACTAGCCCAGGAGAAGCCTGAGGGCTTGGCTGTTTTGACCATAAGATAACACAAGGAGGAGAAGAAAGTGGTCATGAGAGAAGGAAAGGTGTGGAGTGAAAGTCCTTCAACAGGCCAAGTAATTGAGTCACTCCAACAAGGGGCTCTCCCCTCATAGGGGGGTCCTGTGGACACAGCTCTCCCAACTGGGAGAAGACTGATTGGGAAGAGTGGAATTGCATGGATTGAGTAGGGCAGGGCAGAACCCCAAAAGGGGGGGCCACCCAAAATGCAGGGATTTAAGGCCCGCATATATATATATATACATATATATATATACATATATATATATATATTTTATATAAATATATATATATTTATATATATATATATATATATATATATATATATATATATATATATATAAAAATATATATAAATATATATATATATATATATAAATAGCGAAAAGTGTACCCGCGGAGAGGGAATAACATTTCCCCATATGCCATCCCCCGGGCGCATCAACACCCCATGCGCAACTTCCCCTCATGCGCATCCTTCCCCCATGCGCATCTTCCCCCCATGCGCAACTTCCCTCCATGCACATCAGTCCCCCATGCGCATCAGTCCCCCATGTGCCTGAACACCTCATATGCAACTCACCCATCTGCATCAGTCCCCCATGTGCATCAACCCCATGCGCAACTTTCCCCCTGTGCGCAACTTCCCCCATGAGCAACTTCTCCCCATGCACAACTTCTCCCCATGCGCAACTTCCCCCCATGTGCAACTTCCCCCCATGCGCAACTTCCCCTCATGTGCAACATCCCCCCATGTGCAACTTCCCCCCATGCTCAGCATCCTCGCCAGTGCACCCTTTTCCTCCAAACAACAGCCCCCCAGTGCACCAGGCAGAGAGGACCAAACTGGCTGGATGTTGATCAGTCTCCCATGTTAAGTATAGGAGAGAAACACGTTGCCCCCTTTTCAGCCCCTGAAGGGTTAATTTCTCCAGATGGTTCTTGGTGGGAGTTCAGGTGACAGAAGGAACTCCCAGAATTCCATGCTTCAGGCCCAGAAGTTGGGGAGGAATGTTGATGAGTCAGCAATTCTCCAATGCAAAGTATTGGGAGGAAAACACATTGCACCCCTTTTCACCCCCTTCTGGTTGGAATTTCCAAAAACCGGTTCTTAGTGCACCCCTCCGTCATGGAAGGAACAACCACCCCTAACTTCACGCTTCTAGGCCCAGCGGTTTTGGCATGGCGGTGATGAGTCAGTGAGTCAGTCAGTGAGTGACTTTTCTCTTTTGTATATATATATAGATGAAACAACATTTTGCTGATTATTAAATTTAAAACAGTTACGTATACAATGGTGCCTTGTAAGAAGAACATAATTCATTCCGGAAGCACATTTGCCTTACAAAGCATTCTTTATATAAAGCGGATTTTCCCATAGGAAATAAACTCAGACAATTGGTTCCCCAACCCAAAAATATTCATATAAAAATATTAACTGTATGTAAAAATGATGACAAAACACTGTAATTGAATTAAAAACACTGTAATACAATACAGAACACAAATACTGTAATATTAATAAAAACACCGTAATACTGTATACTATACAGTGGCTGTGGGTGGCGCAAGTGGCTAAGACACTGTGCCTGTTAACCAGAAGGCCAGGGTTCAAGACCCGGGTCGGCCCCACAAGACAGGGTGAGCTCCTGTCCTTAGCCCAGCTCTGCAATGCGGCTGGATCCAATTGTATTGGCTCCGCCTTTCCATTGGACTAATTCAGTGGCATGGAGATGGGGGATTTCCTGCTTAGGTAACAGCCTATCCTCCATAACAATCTAATCCAGGCTTTCATGCTTTGCATGCAGCGTATACAACGCCGAGCACGATACCATAGTCTTCAAGACTGATGGAGGCCTGCTTTTTTTTTAATACAGTAAAACAGAAAAAAAAAGCTTTATGGCCAAGGATGACTAATTTTCCCTAAAAGAGTCACTGATGTCCCAATGTTTTCAAATGTCCTTAATCTCATTTGATGTGAGGTATTCCTCTTCCTTGTTCTCCACTTGCTCTGCAGATGAGATCAAATCCATAACATCTTGCTGTTCCTCACGATGCAGATCCATCAATTCATTTGTTTTACAACAAATTTTCCTTGTAAAACTGTTTGCCAAAATCTGCCAAAACTGCCTTACAAGGCACTGTTTGTCTTACAAAGCAGAATTCCTTAGAAAGTTTCGTTTGTCTTACAAAGCATTCTTCTTACAAGTTATTTGTCTTACCAGGTACCACTGTAATTTATTATTATCTGTAATTTATGAATATAGAAATTTCATTTTATATATATAATGAAACAATATACTTCTTGCTACTAAATTATTAATAATTAAATTTTTAGATATGATACATTATAGAGAGAGTATGTGTGTATGCGCACGCGTATGCTATATATTAACCACATAATAGCAATATACACTTGGTATGAGTGTTTTCCTTTTTCATGTCCTACATATGTCTGCTCACAAGAAAAAGGAGGACAAGGAAAGTTTTTTCCAGGACACAAGGCTGAAAAAGAGGACATGTCCTAGAAAAAATACACTTGCCCACAAGGAAAAGGATGGCAATTAAGATTTTTTTTCCAGGAAAAAGGACTTTAAAAGGGGGACACGTCTTGGAAAAAGAGGAATTTGCCTGCTCACAAGGAAAAGGACAGAAAAGATGTTCTTCCAGGGCACAAAGCTTCATGTCCTGGAGAAAGAGGACATGAGATCAGGCTGTCCAGGTGTGCTGCTTGTCCTCACCTGGTCCACATAGTCAGGCACATCCTGGAGGCTGCTGAAAGCGCTCTCTTTGGGAGTCACTGCGTAGAAGAGGCTGCGGAACTGCCTGGAAGCAGCCATGGCTGGGGAGGCAGCTGCCCTGCGCCCTTGGAGGACAGACAGGCGGAGCTCAGGAGGATGGTGCCTCCTCATCCTCCTCCCCCCAAAGGGCAGGTGCTGCAGGAAATTCCGCTTGGCTGATCAGCTGCAGGGACAGGGGCAGGAGCAGCCCTGCCTCTGGCTGCCACTGGGGCACGGCTGTATCTTGCAGCCTCAAACCCAGGCTGACCACATGTCCTCTTTCTCCAGGACATGTCCTCTTTTTTCAGCCTTATGTCCTGGAAAAATTTTTCCTTGTCTTCCTTTTCCTTATGATCATGCATCTGTCCTCTTTTTTCCAAGACATGTCCTCTTTTGAAAGTCTTGTGTCCTGAAAAAAAATCTTAATTGCTATCCTTTTTCTTGATTTTTTTCCAGGACACAAGACTCCTGGAGAAAAATCTTCTTTGTCCTCCTTTTCCTTGTGATCATACATCTGTCCTCTTTTTCCAAGATATGTCCTCTTTTTCAAGTCTTGTGTCCTGCAAAAATCTTGACTGCCATCCTTTTCCTTGTGGGCAAGGATCTGTCCTCTTTTTCCAAGGCATGTCTGGAAAAAAATAATCTTCCTTGTCTTCCTTTTCCTTGTGAGTAAGCAGCATGTTGTGTTCTTGTAATTCATAAATTAGATGTAGTAAATCATAAGTAAAGCATAAGTAAGTAGTTTAAAATTTATTAATAAGTAAGATCAAAAGTATGCACGATGCAAGTAGATAAATAGGTACCACCTCAGTGAAAAGGTAACAGCATTCCATGTGCTTTGATGTTTACTCATGTGCATCACAAGATCATGGAAGCATCTTCAGACAACACTGGCTCTATGGCTTAAGAAAAAGGGATGAGCACCACTTTCTACTGGGTAGCCTGTGGGGGACACCCTTTACCTTGAATATAGACTCAGTGGTGGGCTTCAGGGGGTTCTCATAGGTTTTCTAGAACCCTTTGCTAATGAGCACCTGGTTCTGATAACCAGTTACTAATGGGACGTAGAACCTGTTGTTTTATGGACATAGAACCTGTTGTTAATTTACGTTATTAGGACAGAACCTGTTAATTTATTTGAATCCCACCACTGAATATAGCGTAAAGTCAATCACATAAAAACAATATATATGAGAGTTCTGAGAAAAAAAATGGTATGTAATCCATGATGGATTTTTTTTCTCCAGAAATTGTTAAAAGGCATCTAGGTTAGATTCCTTCACCCCATACAGTGGTAAGGAGTTCCACAGACTAACTAGATGGTGGGTAAAGAAAAATTTTCTTAAGAAAATAAGAAGCTTTGGTTTTGAATGGTTGCTAGCCGAGCCTCTGGAAGGAATTTTGTCAAGTTCAAAGTTCATTATTCAAAGAGTTCAAAGTTTCTTCTGTGGCCCTTCCAAAGGGGAAAGGGCAAATACAAAGCAAGGGGAGAGTGGCATCAGGGATGGGCAGAATGGGGAGCAAAGGCAACAGTCAGAAATGTCTTTGCAGCCTGGGTATACTGGGTGTAGCCACCCAAATGGTGTCGGCAGCCGGTACACACTTCTAAGCTTCTCTCTAAAATCTTTTATTTTTTTTTAATTGCAAGAAATTGACATCATCATATTTAGACAGGAAAGTGTTCTACGTACACCAAAACTGTGTCCATGAGCTTCAGGGTTAGCATATTCCTCCCAGATGTGATACATTAAGCAAAGCCCTAACCTTGTCTGCTTAGAAGCAAGTCCCATTATTTTCAATGGGTCTTACTCCCAGGAAAGTGTGTTTAGGATTGCAGCCTTAGTTAAGGACTGTCATGTATGGATCTCTCTCAGCCTTGCGCATATGGCTCATGTCAGCAACAGTATGCTCCTACCAACCTGCAACGAGAGTGATTCCAGGTGAGACTGGAAAATATTAAGATCCTTGGAAATTTATGGGCACCCTCCTTTAGCTCCAGGACCCTCTTTTTCACCCTAGGCCCAGGTGCCATAAGCAGGGTGACCATATTTCCTCTGTTTCTAGGACATGTTGTTAACAGAGGATATAGGATGGATGTCCTGTTTCCAGGACATGTTGTTAACAGAGGATAACGGTGGAATATAAATCTTTTAAATAAATAAATTTTAACCTTTTGTTCTGGAAAAAAAACTTCATTGTCTTTCTTGTGAGTAAGCAACATGTAGAATTCTTGTACAGTAATGTACAAGATGTTACAATTTTAAATTGAATAATAATGTAATGTTTAAATTAAACACATGAAAGCAATATAGTTGAACATTTTTAGCTTTTATTTTGTCATGTTCTACCTTTTTCTTTGGTGTCCTACATTTTTTGGGGGGGGGGCTTATTTTTTTTGGGTTGAGACAGGGTGACCATATGACCGGAAATTTCTGGATTTGTCCTCTTTTTTAGCCTTTTGTGGGTGTCCTCCAAAAGGGCTTCATTGTGCTCCATTTTGGCTTCATTTTGGAACTTTGCAATGATGTGAAGAACTCCATCATGTCATGTGTTGTTGGATTTGTATTGAAAAGCAGAATCCAATGCAAAAATAAATTTTGAAGTATCTCCTTCCTATCAAATGTTATGGCCAAAAAACTAAAAATAAAAAATATGCATTGAGCTCTATGGGAACGTGAAAGTGCCCAATATCACAGCTTTACTCGTGAGCAGGCAAATGTATCATTATCTGCCAGATAGGCCAGGCTGAGTGGAGTCCTAGACCCTGATCTCCTTTTGAGGTTTGAGCATCTGGTCAACCTGGGTTGAGATATGTGGTCACCTTGCTCAGAGACCCTCGTTGCATGCCTAGCCATGTGGCAGGGGATAATGTTCGGAACCTCCCAACATTGCTGGGCCAACCTAGAAGGCAGGGCTATAGCTGGAGAATACCTACTCTAAGTTTTGCAGGAATCCTCCCTGCAGTGTGCAAGGAAAGCATCCTGGAATGAGTCAGTGCAAAGGATCTTCACCTCTAAGAGATTCCAGGATACTTTCCCATCCTGGAATGGCTCCGAGCCGGAGGAGATTCCTTGCACTATGCAGTGAGGCTCCCCCCAAAACTTAGTGCTTTGCACCCCCTTCTCAGTACAGCCCTGCTAGAAAGATAGGACAAATTTGCAGCCAGAAATAGTGACCTTTTTTGTGCACTGTCTCTGGGTGCAGCCCCACCTCTTCTGCCTGCTTCTGTACTCTCCCTGGACTTTCCTCCTGGGACTAATCCCTTCTTCCCCTTGCCCTTTTCATCAAGGTCTCTCTGCCACCTCTCCCAGAGAGAAGGAGGATGAGCAAGCAAAGGTGATGATCACCTCCTCCTCCCTTTGCTTGTCCAACAGTGCCTTTGGAAAGTGGGTTGCTGTAGGAAATGCATAGAAACGAAGATGAGTTCTATAGAAGAGAACCTACAATCGGCGTGAGAAGGAAATGCCTTTCAGTTTACAGAAGACAGGCAATCAGATCTGCTAGTTATCATCCTTGTTCCATATTGGTTGCATATGTCTTATAATAATCACGATAGATAAAATGAATTGACCAGTTCCGTTGTTGCAGTGAAATATTCAGCTTCCTGTCCAGATGTGAGGCTATAGCAGGGTAGGCTTTGTTTACTTCAATGGTAGAGCATATGTTAAAAGGAACATACGTACCGGCATTGACATGAAAACGTGTGCACGCATAGTCATGCACAGTGCCACATACAAAGCTGCCTTACATTGGATCAGGCATTGAACAGAAAAGGCTTGGCCACTTACAAAATTGGAAGATAGCTGAGAGCCCAAGCCTATCTCTGTCTACTCATGTGTAGGTTCCATTATGTCAATGGGGCTTATTGTCAGGAATGCGCAGACAGGTTTGCAACCTCAGGCTCAATCCTATCTGCACTTTCCTGATAGTAAGTCCCAATAACAGCAAAGGAACTTACATCTGAGTAGGCATGAACAGGACTGTGTTGCCAAAATTCCAGGGAGACCTGCTGTAATGATATAGCTATTAGAATTTTAAATCTTACCAGGAAGAAACTGGGAATAAATAAAGAGAAAATCAGTGAAATGAAAAAGGGGAAAAGGTTAATGAACTGCCACCTAAAAGTTTCATCTCAGAAGAATTTTTCACACATGAAATGAAGAACTGAAAGTGATGAAATCATGAAAAGCAGCTGGTTTAGATGGAATATATAATATTTCAAGAGCCAGGATAGTGCAGAGGTTAGAGAGTTGGACTGCGACCTGGAAGATCCAGGTTCAAATCTGCCTTCAGGCATAAAGCTTCCTTGGTGACATTGGATCTATCTATCTATCTATCTATCAAATACTGCTTTTCAACTAAAAAGTTCACAAAGTGGTTTACAAAGAAAATAAACTAAGTAATGGCTAATGGGTCCCTGCCCCAAAAGGGCTCACAATTTAAAAAAAATTCTAACTCACAAGTTTGTTGTGTGGACAAAAGGTAGGCATTTGCTTTGGCATGGGAAAGATGGAATGTAAATCCCTTAAATGAATGACCCACAAAGCTCTTCTGTGAGATAACAAGCAGCATCTGCTGAAATTCCCAGTTCTAAAGTGGATCCCTAAAGTGGATCCAACTTTTCTACCCCTGGTTTAACACAACATGTGCACTTATTTCTACAACATTTATAACAACATATAAACCCTACACATATTGTACCTGCATTGAATTCATATGACTAGAGCTTGAGACCTGATTACAGTCAATTATAGTAAGGCGTTTTTAAGATGTTAAGTTAACTTGATGTGAAGAATTTTCCAGTGTCAAGTCAACTAGTTTGATTCAAATTCTGGAAAACACATGGTGGCTGAATTGAATCTCTAATCAAAACAGGAAATTTGCGTATTCTTTTAGCATTGCTGCCAAATGAGCACTTGATGAAAGATTTTTGAGCAGATCCTGCACAACTCTACTAATCTTTGTCATTACTCCCCAGACCAGTCTTTTCCAGCCCTACCTTGAGATTAAAAGCATTGAAACAAACTTTCTGCAGGCAGGGCTTAGTCTTAAAGGTGTAATGCTTTCACCTGAGGGCATAGGTTTTTCTGTGAATAGAATTCAGGACCTCTCCCAAATAATACCCTTCAGATTTTATCCTGCGCACATTCACCTGGGAGTAAGTTGAATTCAGCAGGACCTACTTCTGAGTAGACATGCCTAGGATTGTGCTGTTGGACCTACAAGACAGAACACTCAGCAACACTCCACATTCATTTGTTCTGAGTTCCTCAAAGTGGGGATCAGGACCTCCTTGGGGGTTGTGACTTCATTTTGGGGGGCTGCAAAAGGCTGGTGCTACCATTTTGGAATGGGGCACTCAGGCTGCTTTCCTGGGCGTAACTTTCATTGAACACAATGGGACTGCATTCAAATGTAGACATGGAGGAGCTCCGGTACCACAGTGATGTCACTTCACATTTTCTGTCACTTCTGGGGAGTCTTGGACAGATTGTCATTCTCAGAAGAGGGTCCTTGGCGGGAATGCTCGGGAACCACTCCTTTATACACTTTTTTGAGAGTAAGCCCCATTAAATGAAGTAGACATGCATAGGATTGGTCAACTGGTCAACTAGCCCTACAATCCAGAGTAACTATGGGTGCACGTAAGACACATTACGTGTACCCGTAGTTACTGCACCACCTAGTGAAAACCTATGGGAAATTCATTTTGCAATCCAGAGCAAGTTGTTCTTACACTGGAGCAAGGACTTCCCATAGTTGCTCTGGACTGCACCCTATGTGGGCTGAACTAGTATTAGTATTGGCATCCATCAGTCTCAAAAGACTATGGTATTGTGCTTGATGCTGCATACGAAGCACAAGGCCGGGGTAGATTGATATGGAGGATAGGCTGTTACTCAAGCAGCAAATCTCCCCTCTCCATGGCACTGAAATAGTCCAGTGGAAAAGCGGAGCTAATACGATTGGTTCCAGCTCAGTGATGGGATTCAAATAAATTAACAACTGGTTCTGTGCCCATCTGGCAGCCACTTTTAAATGGCTATTTTTAAACTTTATATGTACTATCTCTTGTTAACAATCTGTTCTATAGAGTAGGTGTGAACCTTTTGGAGCCCACCACTGCTCCAGCTGCGTCGCAGAGCTGGGCTAAGGACAGGAGCTCACCCTGTCTTGTGGGGACCCGGGTCTCGAACCCTGGCCTGCTGGTTAACAGGCACAGTGTCTTAACCACATGCGGCACCCACAGAGGGCAAAATGACGATAAGCATGTACAAAGTGCACAGTATGGGGAGAAAAACAATGTTTCGTTCTTTGCGTTGTTAATATTTGCACAACTCAAAGCCTCTTGCAAGAGAGTTGAAGGAACACAAAAGTTTAAAGAGCTGAGATTCTAATATTGACTGATAGATCATTTTAGAAACCCTGGAAACTAAATACTTCAGAGGAAATTGAGGAACTGGCTCAATGTGATCTGCAGGCTGCTTATGCGCTTGTTTTCTCTGAAGAACTCCGTCCCACCCACTCTATGAGCAGAAAACACCCAGACGCTTCCTGTTTGGGTCTCTTCAGAGCTCTGCAGAGGCATTAAATAATAAACTCATAAAGGGACTTAGGGTAGGTTTAGAATGGGTTGGGCAAAGCCGTTTGCCTTGGCAGCCATTCATTGCAGAGTGAAATTGTATCCAGACGTGAGCTGGAGATAGTTTGAATGATTCAACGTTGTACTTGAATATGGGAAAGCACTTATAATAGAGAGGAAAAATATTGGATGCGTTATTAGTTCTGCTATTCAGTCAGGTAGCCCCAGATGTGGCAATACTAGCCGTTATGGCCAATTATAAAATATATTTTTCACTTGAAAAGTGTTACTTCAGCGCCAGTCAGAAGTCCATTTGAGCAACCAGAGCAACAGCTTGACAAAGGCTGCGATCCTAAAGTCACTTTCCTGGAAGTAAAACCCATTGAACACAGTGGGGCATACTTTTGATAAGACATATTTAGGATTGTGCTCTTATTGTTTTGATGTAGATTGCAAATGCAACACCTAGAGCACAATCCTAACCATGTCTACTCAAAAGGAAGTCCCATTGTGTTCAATGGATCTTACTCCCAGAAAAGTACCTTTAGGATTGAAGCTTGATCTTAGCGGCTAGCTGCCATTGCTAAACTGAAACCTGATTTTGAGCAGAATCCTTACCATGTCTACTCAAAAGTAAGCCCCACTGTATTCAATGGGTTTTGCTCCCAGAGTCTTTAGGATTGCAGCCGAAATTTGCACCCAATTAACAGCAACGACCAGCCATTTTTTTGGTTTGCAATTAGCTGGTAGTGCTACTTTATTGACCAAATCTTTATGATGAGCACAATCCTAACTACATCTACTCAAAAGTAAATCCCATTGTGTTCAATGGGTCTCACTCCCTGGAAAGTGTCTTTTGGATTGCAGCCGATGAGACTTTTATAAAAAAAAGAACATTATTTTGCTTGGTTAAGGCTGGTAAATATAAAACAATTATTAAACAGAAAAATTATCTGGTAAAATATTAATTAGAAAGTCAGCTGAATTAGAGTTTATAACTAAGTGGCATATTAAGTCAAGGTGATGGATTTTTATCACTTGACAGAGTTAAAAAATTTAGCATTGCTAAGAGATTATTTCCAACAGCGATTGTCACCTTGCATAACTTGTAAACTTAGAAGTTTATTAAACTGCCACCCTATACACATTTACCTGAAAGATTAATGGGACTTACATCAGAGTAGACATGCATAGTCTTGCACTGTAAGCATGCTAAGAGACCAGCTTTGTTGCGTTTCCTCTTCTGCTGCCTACTCCTGAATTTTTTTTTACAAAATCTCAATATTTTATACAGTATATTTTCCCTACTGAGGATTTTACTTCATACATTGAATAAAGTAGAGCATAATTCATGATAGAGCATAATTCATGATACTGAGCTAAATTTATTACTCTTTAAGGTGTTAGAAGACTTCATTGCTACTATGGACTAACACTGCTGCCCTTCTAGAAACTATCTATTACATGCATAGAAAACTCCTAATGTTATTAAACCATCATTAAAGTTTCAGATGAGCCTAGTATATTTAACTTTTTTAGGATTTTCCTTTATTCTGAATGCTTGCAAGTTTGACTTTCTGCTATGTAGTTCTCAAATGATCAATGAAAGTAGCCATTAAAGTTGCAATGAAAATGCAACTAAAACAAAAATAATTTATGTCATAGCAATAAAAGAAATGTATATGAAAATACAGTAAAAGGAGATAAGCTGGGGAACTTTTCAATAGAGAACGTTCTGGCCCCCCTTGCCACCAACTTACATTTCTGAAGTTCAGAATATGATTCTCAAACTAGATTTTCAAAATACCAGTAATAAAAAATGTGGCAACTTGTCTTGGAAATAAAGTATCAGAAATATATTACCAGTGACAAATAGTTGCAATTGAACTTGATAATATTATCGTAAACGTGACCGGTTCCAGTTTATAATGTTTCCAGCAATTTCTAACTCAACTCTTTGTGATAAATGCATTGAGGAAATTACAGGCTGCAAACTCTCAAACTGCTGAGGGTATTTTAGAAAGGATGTGTAGACAGTACATATTTGGAAATAGTTATTAATTCATTAACACGGTTAGGTTGTAAATAGTTTCACATTCAAGGAAAAATATTGTCCTATTCGTTGTCTGACTGATTATTTTGTATTTGGGACTTACCCTACAATCCACTACGGGAGCACGTAAGACACATTTACGTTGACATAGTTATGGCACCACCTAGTGAAAACCTATGGGAAATTCATATTGCAATCCAGAGTAAATTGTTCTTACGTCGGAGCACAGACTCCCCATAGTTATTCTGGATTGTGCCCATAGTTTAGGTTACGGCTAAATTATTCCAAAATAGCTTGAGAGATAGGTGGGTAAATGAACACCAAGTATAGGAAAAGATAGCATTTGCAATGATAAGTTGGTGATATTACACTCTATTAATTCACTTTGACTTAGGGTGCAATCCTACCCATGTCTACTCAAAAGTAAGCCCAATTGTGTTCAATGGGTCTTACTCCCGGGAAAGTGTTTTTAGGATTGCAGCATTAAGTAGAGTTTATAGAATGTTGGAAAGTAAACCTTATAGGCATTTGTTTCAGAATAATTGACAATTAAATTCATTTTTTCATTGTTCAAAGCAAATCCACATTCCTTTTACACATATGGTTGATTTTGGTTATGTATGCTATTGTATTGATTATATATTTCACATTTTATTAATCACTCCTAGTACCTCTTAAGAGAGTTGCTGGGTTAGAAAAATACTTAGAAATGAATAAAAGGCAGGAAATAAATAAATAAATAAATAAATAAATAAATAAATAAATCCATCCATCCATCCATCCATCCATCCATCCATGTAAGAACACTTTGGACTTGTGCAGCCATATTTTCTGTGAAAACACATACTTGTCGTCTCTTCTGTCACTTGAAAAGAAATTAACAGGATTCCACATTCTCTTGTGAATGTTTCCAGTATATTGAAGAGGGTGTTATACTGTCGGGAGAAACCATCATATGGAATTTAGTCAATTATGTTTAGTTAAGAGGCATTCTTCCATGTCTGCAGATTGTTTTGACAGCAGCTGTAATCAAGATGTGGATGGGCTTTTGTGTGTATGTTTTTATTTACCAGTTCTGTAAAGTCTGGGGATTTAGGATTTTGTCCAAAGCTCATTTAGGACAATAGTAGGCTTTGATACAAATGTAATATTTTGCTTTTTCTTAAAGTCACATCATATAGTGAATCCATGCCATGCTGAAAATCGATTTTAAAAGTGAGCCCAACAACAACACCTGATTATTTCATAGGACTGCCTTTCTCGCCAACGGGTCAATACATTCTGAGTAATTGTATGTGTGCGTGCGCATGGGTGGGAATGTTGTAGATATTTAGGGTATCCAATGGTGAGGAGGGAAATAACCTTTTAATCCATTTATCCAGCAGACCATTTTCCCTGCTGAAATATATTGCCACCAATCTACTTTTCTCTTCCTGCGGAAGATATTCAGGCAGGGTAGTACATTGTTACACCTTGAAGATTTACACTGATTTCCCCCATTTCCTCATATATAATGGCATTTTGAAACACTTTACTTGCCAAAAGGGCCAATTTCTCATTGTCTGTTTTTGCGCACAAAAGTGGAACTTATCCATGCACGAAGAAATTATTTTACGTATGTGATTCGACCCAATCTGGAGTCATGCTTTAGCAACAGCCAAACTCTCTAACAAAGGCAAAGAGTCTGCTAAGGGCCAGATTGTTGCTCAAGACAACCTGTACGATTTGACATTAACTTTGAAGTCTAATTGAGGCCCCTTGTGGGACTCTGCACCCCAGTTGCCATAAATCATTTTTCCAGGTGCTCCACAGACATGTTTTGAGTAGCCTGTTGTCAACTTTGGAAAGTGAGCCAAAAGTCTTTCTCTTTTTCCATATGCTCATCAGGCATACTTATTCCAAGAAAGTGAAATACACTCCAATGTAGAATGGCTATGTTTCTATATATTGGTCCAAAGCAGATAGATGTCTCCTGCTGATTTGATCATTGGCCCAAAATTCTCCGTGAGTGATCTAAATATTGCTTTGAAGCCTTTTTCATAAGGGGAATCTACTAAAGTTAAAAAGAATTGGAGACTTTGTCATGTACGTGTATCAGTGTCTCCATGCACACACATGCTAAAGGTGATTATATTTCCACAACACTGTGTCACACCAATAAGGGTAATACCATCTTTTTTTATTCATATAACTTAGTTGAAAAATGCCCTTTTTTAAAATGCCCCTTTTTAATGCTCCAAGCATTATTGCAACACAAATATGTCACATGATAATAGTCCTATAAAGTTACTTTCAACTGAATGGGTTTAAAGTGCTCCATAAACAAAATTGCTATACCCTACAATCCAGAGTAACGATGGGAGCACGTAAGAGACATTATATGTACCTATAGTTACTGCACCACCGAGCGAAAACCTATGGGAAATTCATTTTGCAATCCAGAGCAAATTGTTCTTGCACTGGAGCAAGGACTCCCCGTAGTTACTCTGGATTGCATCCTAAGACGATGGTTCTCAAATAGGAACATCCATCAAATAGGAACATCCTTAGCCAGAGGAAACTGCTAGGGCCTTAAAAGGTGTGGCAGCCTCATAGTAGCTGCTCTGGTACTCCCATGATTATGCCATTGCCACAAAAATATTTTTTAACTCACAGGCAGGTGTGCTGGTGCTCCAGAGGGTATCGTGCCTCTGAAATGTGCAATTGCAAAGTGGGTATGCCCCTCAAACATTACATCATATTCAGGGGTGGGCAGGGCCTGGCCCAAGAACCGGTTCTCTGGAAGTGGGCAGGGCCAGGGCCAGGGGGTGGCCCGGGAGGTTTTTAATTTAAAAATAAAAAAAATAAAAAAATTAAATTATTTACTTCTGAGTAGACCTGCATAGGATGGGGCTCTGAGGCTGCAATCCTCTCCACACTTTCTTGGTAGTAAGACCCATTGACTATACTGGGACTTACTTCTGAGTAGACCTGCAAAGAATGGGGCTCTGAGGCTGCAATCCTCTCCACACTTTCCTGGGAGTAAGTCCCATTGACTATACTGGGACTTACTTCTGAGTAGACCTGCATAGGATGGGGCTCTGAGGTTGCAGTCCACTCCACACTGGCCTGGGAGTAAGTCCCATTGACTATACTGAGACGTACAGAGTAGACCTGCATAGGCTGGGGCTCTGAAGCTGCAGTCCTCTCCACACTTTCCTACAAGTAAGTCCCATTGAATATACTGGGACTTACTTCTTAGTAGACCTGCATAGGATGGGGCTCTGAAGCTGCAATCCTCTCCACAGTTTCCTGGGAGTAAGACCCATTCAGCACAATAGGGCTTACTTTTGAGTAGACATGGTTAGGATTGTAATCATCAGACTGAGAAAAGAAGATCTATCCTGGAAAGAAGGGAGAAATCCTAGAGACAGTTTCCTGGGAGTAAGACCCATTGAGCACAATAGGGCTTACTTTTGAGTAGACATGGTTCGGATTGTAATCACCAGGCTGAGAAAAGAAGATCTATCCTACTCTACTTCAGAGTAGTCATGCATAGGATTGGCTTGGGCTCTCAGGCTGCAGTCCCAGCCACACTTGCCTGGGAGTAAGCCCCATTGACTATCATGGGACTTCCTTTTGAGTAGTCATGCATAGGATTGGGCTCTCAGGCTGCAGTCCCAGCCACACTTTCCTGGGAGTCAGCAGTTAAAGGGTGCAGCTGGGAGCACTTTGCTCCAAGCATAGAAAGGAAAGGACTCCGGGCTTGTGGGGTGCTTGCTGGGCTGCCTCTTGGAGCGCAAATATAAAAGTGCTCCCAGCTGCACCCTTTAACTGCCTCTCCAGCAGCTGAAGGAACCGGTTCGTTGATTATCCCCCTCCCCACAGCTACCGGATCGCCATCATCAGGAAATTTTAACAACAGGTTCTACAGAGTAGGTGCGAACCTGCTGGTGCCATATTGCAACTGAATGCCCTCTTAGAAACTACTATGGCTCCCTGCATAATTTTTTCCAACTTGTCTTAGCTATCCGGCCAGAGTCCTGGACATTTGCTCATATACGGTCCTTCATCTACGTGAATTCCATTTTATGCTGCTGTATTTTGTCATATAAATAAATAAAAAGCCAAGTTTTCAGTGCATGTCTGTTTTTGTTCCTTTGCATCTTTTAGCCCATCCACAATATTGTAAAATCCCACAGGGAAGAGGAGGGCAGGAGGTGTCAGAAATAAACTGGAATGAGGCCAGGAAAAAAGGTAGGCAGTATTAGTACCGGTTGGTTTGGGGATTCAAAAGCTGACACGTTTCCCCCCCCCTCCCCGAGTCAATATTGATCTAATATCCTGGAGCAACAGAGCATCTCACAAAGGAGATGTCGAACCAAGGCCTGGCAAGGCTCAGCCTTTATGACAGAGAGATTTTCTTTTAAAGGTTGAAATCTATAGTGACACTACATTGTTTAGTTCTACTCGTAGTTTACTGCAGCTTAGCCTGTCTGCACCACTGGCTTAAGTGCAAGGAGAAGAACAGAATGCAGGACTTATGGTAATTATGGTAGTTGGGGAGGACAGTCAGGAAACTGGTGTTCGGAGGGAGAAGCACTATTTTCCTCAGTGGCAAGCAACATAAATGGCTGCTCAATTTAAATTATGTTTAAAACCGACCCACCCTCAATCCTTAACCACAACCTAAGTAAGTGGGGGGAGGGAGTCAGGAGGCTAGGGTTGTTCTGTAGGGGGATCCCAGGCACTGTTACCCTCTGTAGAAAGTAATACAAAATAACAGCCTCTGATTATGCTGAAAACAGACCCACCGTAGTCCCTAACCACTGAGTCCTTAACGCACTGAGGAGGTGTGGGTCACCCATGCTTAGGTGCTGGGTCATCCAAAATATGTTTGGAGTCCACCCAACACTGAAACTCTTAACCACATGCGCATCAAACCCCCATGCACATAACCCCCCATGCTCTTCATTCCCCCATGTGCATCCACCCCAATGCGCAACATCCCAAATGCGCAACATTCCCCATGTGCATCAACCCCCCATGAGCATTAACACCCATGCACAGCAACCCCGCAGGTGCATCAGTCCCCCATGCACATCGTTCCCCCATGCACATCCATTCCCCAGGCGCATCAACCCCCAGGCACATCAGTTCCCCATGTGCATCAGTTCCCCAAGCACATCATTCCCCCATGCGCATCCATCCCCCATGTGCATCAATGCCCCTTGCGCAACATCCCCCCTGTGCATCAACCCCCTGTGCATCATCTTGCCATGTGCAGCAACCCCCCAGGTGCATCAGTCCCCCATGCACATCATTCCCCCATGCACATCCATTCCCCAGGCGCATCAACCCCAGGCGCATCAGTTCACCATGTGCTTCAGTCCCCCATGTGCATCAGTCCCCCAAGCACATCATTCCCCCATGCGCATCCATTCCCCAGGCGCATCAACCCCCAGGTGCATCAGTTCACCATGTGCTTCAGTCCCCCAAGCACATCAGTCCCCCAAGCACATCATTCCCCCATGCGCATCCATCCCCCATGTGCATTAATGCCCCTTGCGCAACATCCCCCCTGCGCATCAACCCCCGTGTGCATCATCTTCCCATGCACATCAGTCCCCAATGTATAATCACCCCCTGCACATCAACCCCCTGTGTGCAACAAACCCCTCATGTGCATCAACTGCCCCATGCGCAACATCCCCCATGCGAATCAATCCCCCTGCGCATCCATCCCCATGCGCATAACTCCCCCCTACACATCAACCCTCATGCATATCATTCCTCCATGCGCATCCACCCCAAACTGAAATATCCCCATGTGCATCATCTCCCTATGCACATCTATTCCCCATGCACAACTTCCCCCATGCACTTCACCCCCATGCACATGAACACCCATGTGCATCTACCCTCATGTGCAACACCCCCATGCACAGCATCCTCCCCAGTGCAACCCTTCCCTCCAAACAACAAAACACGTTGCACCCCTTTTCAGCCCCTTAAGGGTTAAATTTCTCCACATCTGTTCTTGGTGGGTGTTCATGTGACATAAGGAATACCCTCCCTGAATTTCATGCTTTTAGGTCCAGGAGTTGGGGCACAGCATCTTTCAATCACCGATTCTTCAATGCAAAGTATAGAGAGGAAAACACTTTGCGCCCCTTTACACCCCATTCCAGTTGGAATTTCCAAAAACTGGTTCTTAGTGTACCCGTCTGTCACGGAAGAAACACCCACCCCAAATTTCATGCTTCTAGGCTGACGGCATATGAGGAGGAACATGGTGATCCATGGAGAAGTGGCAAAATGCATCCTTTAAAACTGATTTTTTTTTAACTGTTGTGGAATCATTCCTGGAACTGCTTTTCTTACTGTTGTGGAGAGGAATAATTCCAAGCAATCATTCCTTTCACCAGCTGAACCAGACAAAGGAAGGAACCCTTTGCATTTCTAATGGATGACTGTCTCTCTACAACAGCGTTTCTCAAAGTGGGGGTCGGGACCCCTTTGGGGATCGCCTAGAGCTTTCCTGGGGTCGCCTAAAGACCCCTGGTGCAGGGGGCCAGGTCAGGCTTGCCAGACCTCCGGCTGTAGCTGCGCGCGCACTGTGGCTGACTGACAGCCTCAGGGCCCAATCCTATGCATGCCTACTCTGAAATAAATCCCATTATAGTCAGGATGGCCTTTACTCCCATGTAAATGTGGATAGGATTGCAGCCTCAGGGCCCAATCCTATGCATGCCTACTCTGAAATAAATCCTACTGTGTTCAGTGTGTGCATAGAACACACATTTCATTTGTAACCATGAAAATACATCCTGCATATTGGATATTTATATTACGATTCATAACAGTAGCAAAATTACAGTTATAAAGTAGCAACGAAAATAATTTTATGGTTGGGGTGCCCACAACATAAGGAATTTATAAAGGGGTCATGACGTTAGGAAGATTGAGAACCACTGCTCTACAAGGAAAGCTGTTTTTATACAACTGTAAAGGAAAAACCTTTTTTAAAACTTGCTTTTACTGAACACATTTTTATATATGTAGGTAGTCCTAGAATCAAAAGCTTGCAGCTATTGAGGCACAACCTTATTCCTATAGTAACAATGGTGGAGCAAGAAACCTGGAAGTGGGTTTTGAAATCTTTTTTTTTCTGATGTTTTTAATCTATAGTTTTATTTTAATCCATGGGAAGTTCTGGAACAAAACAACCTGTTTACAAAATGCCAATTATTAAATTCAGTCACATTAATGTACTTGTTGCCTTGTGGATTTGAAAGTACGATGTAATTCTCACCTGTATTATACTTTTGTATAATTGTTCTGTATCAGTTATTTCACACCAGGATTCCCATAAGCCTGCAAGTCATAGAAAGTAGCTTTTTGCTGAGGTCTGCCAGCTTTATTCCTAGCAGGACACCTGTACTTTTAGCAATTGCAGAGACATTTAGGAGCTGACTTCTTAGCTGGAAACAGCTGAAAAGGTTTGGGGTATGTAGGTGGTCTCAAAAAAAGTGAATTTGTGAGGCTGGCACTTTCAGTAGATCCCTAAAACCTGGATCCAGAAGTTCTCTGGACTAGTCTTGTTTTGTTTTATTCAACACCCATTGAGATAATTTGCTGAGTTTATCCTAATGCAGCCTGCATGTAATTTTAAAATGTAATTTTAGCAGTATCTTGGCTCCTATTTTGGCCAGGTTGTCTCACCACACATGCTGGCTTTTCATTATTATTGCTATTATTCATCTCTTGCTCATCTTCAGAAAATTCCACAGTAACTTTAAACAGGAATCTGGCACTGCCAAAAAGGAAACAATCCCAGTAGTACAGTATATGCCCAGTGCTTTGTGTGCATCTCATTATCACAAGTCACTGAAACGTTCAGATGCTGAGTATATTAAGTACACCAGGGCCAATCTTGCGTCACAGTAAAAAGCATTCTTTGCAGAAAGTTGGTAGTTATTTGAAATTATCCAGATGCAAGAAGGCCAGACGAAAAACAATCCTACCTTATACTCAGTAGTCTGGGTTTAATTTGGGGAAAAAAGAAATCCTCAAGCCTTTATTTACACCATCTTACAAATATGCCTTGCTCTCTAATCTGAAAAGGAGGGGGCTGGATATCTGTGATCAGAGGACACATACGCACTCTGAACATGTTCAGAAGTAGATATATTACTTCCATGCAACACTACCCACATTCAACAACCCCCGAACACCACCCTCTGTGCAGCAACACCCTCCATCGTACAACACAGTCCCCCATGCAACACCCCCAATGCACCATCCCCCCCCCTTTACCGTGGGTAGATGCAGGGTTTGGTGCTAGGTTTTATCAGTCTTCAATGGACAAAAATGCATTGTATCCCTAAGTGGTTACATTTCTAAACATTGAATTTTAGTGGGTGCTCATGTCACATAAGGAATAGCATCCCAAAATTTCATACTTCTAGGTCCAGGTGTTGGGTCAGTGATTCTTCAACGTAAAGTATTTGGAGGAAAACATGTTGTGCCCCTTTTCACCCCTTCTGGTTTCTGAAAATCACCGATTTCTGAAAATCGGTTCTTTGTGGTACCTCCATCACAGAAGGAGTACCCTCTCCAAATTTCACACTTCTAGATCTGGCAGTTTTGGATGAGTATATGAATCAATGAGATACCCTACAATCCAGAGTAACTACAGGAGCACGTAAGAGACATTACGTGTACCCGTAGTTACTGCACTACCTAGTGAAAACCTATGGGAAATTCATATTGCAATCCAGAGCAAATTGTTCTTACACCGGAGCAAAGACTCCAAGTAGTTACTTTGGATTGCGCCCTCAGTCAGTGAGTCATCCAGTGATTCTTCAGTTATCTCTCTCTCTCTCTCTCTTTATATACACACACACACACACACAATGTGTGTGTATATATACATACACACACACACACATACAGTATGTGTATAGATAGATAGATAGATAGATAGATAGATAGATAGATAGATAGATAGATAGATAGATAGATAGATAGATAGATAGATAGATAGATAGTTTCTTCACCCTCCATGGGTGGAGTATGTATGTTATCCTCAATCTCGGGTCCTCTACCAGAGGTCTGGGATTTTGAGGGTTCTGCGCAGTATCTTAGCTGTTCCTAGCAATGTGCTTTTCTGGATTGAAAATATTAATATTTTATTAAGTAATTGATACTAATAAGTAATAAAATAATTTTGTTGTATGGGATTGTAAAAAAATTTATGGGCCCCAGGTGCCAGACGACCCAGCTACGCCACCGTCCATCAGGTAAGAGGCTTAGGTCAGCCTAAGACTCAGAACTTTTTATTTTGCATATATTTTTATTCTGGCTTATCATGGACCTCTATGGGTTTACTCAGATTTATGCTTGCTCCTGAGGTGATCTAAGTCAGAGGAGCTGTGAGGGGGCATGTCTGCCCTGGAAACAGGCTCTGGATACAGCCATGCTCAATATGCCCTCAACATGCTCCTGCTTTGCTGCCTATGCTAGCATTGCTAGGCTGGCCCAGGTCCATCTTTCTTGGGCCTGCCTAAGTGGACTTGGGCCAGCCCAGTCCTTTTCTGGTGCAGCTATACTGGCCTATCTGGATTTAGGCTGGTCCAAGTGCCTGATAAGCTGGCCAAAGTGCACTTCAGAATTACAGCTAAAGTTTTTAAATTAACCACATGAAATCAATAAACGAGTGGCTTTAGCTTTTATTTTGTCATGTCCTACATTTTTTATGTCCTACATTTTGGGGTGCCTTGTCCTTTTATGAAGTTATGACGTCTGCTTACCCTGGATCTATCTTTTCATCAAATGGCCTCCAATGGCCCTATAGGGCTAATTTTGACTTTAGACTAATTTTGCATGGCCATCTTGAGGACTCTTCCGCAGGTGTCTTCTTAAATTTGGGTGGGCCTTATGATAACATATTCCTGATGATGTCTACTCAAAAGTATGTTCATTGTGTTCAATAGGTCTTACTACTAGTCTTTAAGATTGCAGAATTAGTCATTCAAAGGTAGCAATCTTGCAATCTGCAGAAGAGAAATTATTTAGGGAAATCCACATATGGAAATCCTGCAATGCAAAATGTCCAGAAACCACTGGAATAAATTTGTCCTCACTATTCCTTTTGTTTTCTTCTAAGCTTCATATTAGTGTTTTATCCCACAGGAACTAACAGAATTACAGGTTGCTTGTCAAGTAACAGTTCAGTTAGCAAAAATTATATATATATATATATATATATATATATATATATATATATATATATATATATATATATATATATGCACACACACACACACACATATATATATAGCTTTAAAAAGCTCTTGATTAACAAAACAGCAGTTTTATTTCAGCATCTTGGAGATTCCTTGAAAGTTCAGTTGGAATTTAATGGAACTGGAATACTAAGAAGCTTACACACAATAAGCCAATCCACATCCTCCAAGTTTAAATGTTTTTAAATATAGTACTCCCATCTGTGGTTCAGATTAAAAATCTTGTTGTGTAATTTTAACCCTTAAAAAAAATCCCTATTTACGCATAGTCTGATTCAGCTTTATTTTCTAGGATGCTATTGTTTGTTTCCCAACAGAATAAGACAATTTTAGGCAATTCCAAGCTTATACTACGCTGGACACGTGATTTCATGATTTAACTGCACCTGCCTAGAGAATATTTAGCAGTCCACTTTTTCTCTCTCTTTGTGTGTGTACATGTGGTGTGCGTGCATCTGTTTAAATAACAAAACTTCCATATAATATGGATGGCATTTTTCCTACTAGACAACTAACAATGTTTGTTGGGAACCATCCAAACTGTCTGTAAAAACACAGAAATTCAAGACAGGCATCTGAGCAGAAAGAAACTTCTCTTCCCCCTTCCTATATATATATATGTATATACATAAATATATGTATATGAACATCTATTTTTTAAAATCCCACACTAATATAAAATGTGTTACTTTTTCTTACCTAATGCCATACAATGAAATGAAAATGATATGATGGAAGACTCCAGGACCAGCCCACCCATGAGGCCTGGTGAGGTGGCTGCTTCAAGTTCAGGCTGGGGGAGACAGCAAGTTTGCAATGTGAACTCACTAGGTGGCTGTCGGAATGCTGCTCTTTATCAACTGCAGCTCCCCAGCTGCAATATGGAAATAATTTATATTAACTTTATTTCCAGAGATGTAAGGACTTTATCAAGATTTATGAGAAGTAATGACAAAAGATCAACATAAGGTTATTTAAAAACTCAGAAGGTGCTATACAGGTGGGATCTTTGAATTTGTGGGAAACGGATTCTCAGGCCTTTTGATGGATAAATAAACCTGTGATGGGCCCCTTTAATCCCTGAAGGAGACAGCAGCTCATTCCAGTCCTCTGGGATCAAGTCAGTCTCCACATTGTTCAGGGGAACTGTATTGACACAGATCTACAGATGCATAATCTGTGGATATGAAGATCCCATCTCACCTGTACAAACATTGACTACTAGTGAAATGTACCTGCGTTGCAGGAGTAAAATTTCAAGCATATTTGTAACCTAAGCCCTGTGCGACACCCAACTATGCAACTATGCAACCCTGTGAAACACACATTCCGTACAACACACCCTGTGCAACGCACAACACCATGCAATGTCCCCTGTGTAACGTACATCCCTGTGCAATGTAACCCCAGTGCAGAGGTGCTCCCTTAACCCACCGTGCAACATTCCCATGCAACATCACCCCGTGCAGCACTGCCCCCATGCAACACTCCCCATGCAACATCCCTACTGTGCAACATTACCCTCTATTCAACACTCACCCATGCACCATCCCCCGTATACCATACTTCTGTGCTTCATCCCCCATGCACCACTCAACCATGCGCTACCTCCCATGCATCAGCCCCCTTGCGCCATCCCCTCATGCACCATCTCCCATTGGCCCAGTGTACCAGTCCTCATAAAACATTTCTCCCCATGCACCATCCTCAACCATCCTCCTTTGCAACATTTCCCCCTGTGTTCCACCCCAGTGGAACATTCCCCTTTGTGCAACATTCCCCCTCTGTGCACCATCCCCTCCCCATGCATCTCCCTACACCACCTTCCCCCCATGCATTCCTCAGTGCACCAGCCACTGGGCACCACATTGGCCAGATGTCGGTCCTCAATGTTAAGTATAGGACAAAAACACCTTGCACCCCTTTTAGGGATTAAATTTCTGAAAATTGGTTTCTTTGCATGTACTCACATCATGTAAGGAATGCCCTCTCCAAATTTCATGCTTCTGGGTTCAGGGCGCTGATCAGTCAGCGATTCTTTAATCTAAAGTATAGGGATTAAAGCTGCACTGAACACAGGGGGACTTACAAAAGTAAACAGGTAGGGGATTGTGCTATAATCCTGTAATGATGATTGCACTTATGGTCAGACTTGAATCCTGTGAACTCAGAATTTTATCCAGTTATCTCAGTACTTGTCTTACAGCCTTAATAGGACATTCTAATCTGTAGTAGGACTTCCTCAAAATAAGTGTGTGATGAACTGCAATCCCCTGGACATCTAATTGGATGTAAGTACAATTTAAAGGTGCCTTGTTTCAGTGTTCTGTTCTTACTTTAGATGTAATGTATATAAAATTGTACCATATCTTTTTGGATGTAAGACATGAATAATCAGGAAAACAATCTGTTTATAATTCTACATTTGCATGCTACAGTGGACAGTAGTTCCGGAAGTTCCTGTCTTTTGTGTTTAGTCATATAGATGGTCCTGTTCTGCTTGAGCATTTCTTGGCCACTTATGTCCATAAGAATGACTGAAGGAATAAATGTGCAGTCCTAACCTAGGCCAGCACGACTCATTGGTCTTCCCATTCCCGTGGCCTAATCCTCCCTCAGAAGCTGTGCAGAAGTCTCTTAACAGCACTTTTGTGACACTCCCAGGCCGGCATGGGACTTTTGCTGGGGCTTATGCAAGCCTAACTGGAGGGTTAGGATTACAGCCTAAGGGTACAATCCAGAGTAACTATGGGAAGTCCTTGCTCTGAAGTAAGAACAATTTACTCTGGATTGCAATATGCATTTCCCATAGGTTATTACTAGGTGGTGCCATAAGTACCTCGATGTAAATGGCTCTTACATGCTCCCGTAGTTACTCTGGATTGTAGGACTAGTCACTGGATGCAGGACATGCTCTTTAAGCATGCTGAAGCACTTGCATCCTCCAAGGAATTGCCAGACCAAGTCAAATAAGCATAAACCCATATATCCAATTTGTGCCAGATTCAAAGAACGCTGAAATCAATTTTCTGAATTGCAAATTCCTGCAAAAATTACTTCTGGGAGTCTTGTGTGCAAAGCAAATCACCTTAGGCAACCATATTAATGTAAAGCAAGGTAATGTTTTGACTTCCAGCTGGAATGCTTTATGAATTAAAAGGTCATGCAAACATTTCCTCTTTAAATTGCTTGTGTGGAAGCATTCATAAGAATCACAGAAATATCATATTCTGATGGGTCATATTTAGGCTTGGTTTCTTTTTTTTATGGAAATGCATAGGCTCCTGTGCATTTTTAAAATTATTGTTATGGAAGTAGTTTGTAAGATAAAATGTACCTTGGCAGCTACACATGTTTTGTCAGCTGCACATGTGACCTGCTTGGGGGGAAAAAAGTTTCTTGGGGGGAAAAAAGCAAAAAACAATCCACAAATAAACACCAATAATGTATGAGGTAATAAATGGTTCAAACAATTTGCTAGTTAATACTCTTGTTAATACTGTATCAAAATGCCCAATAAAGTTAAATATTTTTAAATATTACAGGAAGCAATATTTCTAACAGAAATTATGACTTAGCTTGCTCTACAGGTGCACAAAACCTTGAAGGACTGGTTTCTGGACAAGATCAAACATCATGCTTATATTGTACTTTGTGTTCAAAGCAGTTCACATTTAGTATCTTTACTTAAAAAATGACAATCATCCAGGCCAGTCACAAATCACAGATGGAAGACTGAGGCCAAGAGATAGTAATTTACACAATCTGTCCCCCTTCCTGCCCTGTCCCCTCCATTTTCTGTCTACCGCCACTGCTTCTGCCACAGGACTTATTTTACTAGTTATGGTGGTTGTCCCATGCTACCACTGATTTTGGCAGTGGTTCTCAAATTTGCCTGGTGGTATGTTGCACGCTGCCGGAAATCATTTTATGACAGCAGAACCATGCTGCTCTCACAAATCCCTTCGTGTGATTGCCCAATCTTGGTTAGGATTGAGTTGTAATCCTGAAACACTCATGGGCATCCAAAGCATATCTTTGTTTTCATGGGTATCCAAAGCATATCTTTGTTTTCATCTGTGATGGTATGTCAGTATAGCGCAGAATTCCTTTTGAAAAACACTACCAAGGCAAATGTATACAATTCTTGTATACATTTATTTTATATGTCATTAAAAATTATTAGGATGAGTCATTCATTCATTTCTTTATCTGAAGCACGTCCGTTCCATTGTTCCATAATTCATATTCCGAGGCAGTTAACAAAACAGTTTATTTTTTAACATAAATTTTTAACGTTGATAATATATAAATAACATTAAAAATGGGTAAGTGGTTCAGGCCAGGCTGTAACAGCTATATCAGGAAAAACAGTAAAACACTTTTGTGAATAGTTATGTGACAGTAATTCTGTCTCCAGATGGAAAACTTCCTGTAAATAAGAAGGAGCCTTATCACCCATGGGGATGAATTTCTTTTTGTGGTTCTCCCTGAGATTTCCATTGAGCACGTGGAGTTTGCCCATAAACTTAGTGGGTCCCTTGAGATGTAAAAGGGGATTGAAGGAAAAACAAAGGGGAAAGGTCATCCAGATGGAAGCTTTGTGCCGCAACTCAAATCACGCCTTCCCCCTCTTTTTTTCCTCCTCCTTTTTAACCCCATTGCAAACATCCCTGTCAGTGCTTCTGAAATTAGCAGTTCCTTTTGAGACCTGATTCTGTACTTATCTGCAATCAAGAAACTTTTTAAGGGAGAAAAATAATGCATTTACCAAAATACTTTTAGAATTCATCCAGTTCCTCAGAAAATGTTCAGCACATTCCTATCGACTCAGAAGTAAGTCTGATTTTATTTAGTGAGGCTTACTCCCAGGAAAGCGTGTATAGTATTACAGCCATATACAATAAAGTACAGAAATGGTTTAAACATTATTTCCTAGCTCATAAGTTGATCCTAAATTATGTATGCAGTTTGTTTGCAAATCTTCCGAATACACACCTGCTTGAGAGTTGTCACTGGACCAAAGCCAGTATATTCAACATGAAGACCAGAGCTGAACTTTGGTTTTTAACCTCACCCTGTTCTTTTTTAACCCTCAAACACTGCTTGTGTTCAAGGTCTACAGATTGGGAAACTGTAATAGTTTAAGTTGGTGATAAGACAGAGTTCTAAATTGGAAGGTATGGACAACTGAGATGCTCTTACCTGGAATATTATTCCAGATCCATTTAGGTTTGAGCCTCATCATCCCTCTTTTTAAAAATTTACAGTGTGGGACAGAAACTATCTCAATTTTTTGGGTATCCAGATACAAATTTTTGTGTTTATTGGGCAAAAAATAAACTTTTTTGTTTATAAAGGTATATATAGAAATAATAATTTAAGCACTCAAAAAGCTCTGGTTTGGTGTCAACTATACAGTACACTACTTTCCCTCCTCTCAAAGTAAAAGTAGTTACAACTGAGAAGGATAACAAGAAGGAGGCAGTAATGGTGGAGGTAAAGAAGAAGTAATGGTGGAGTTATAAGAGAATGTCTTTTGGGATCAAGGCTGTGATAACATCCTCTCAGAACCATTGGCTGGAAATAATGCTTCTGTTTGATTGCCACCAAATGCCCAGCTTCAAATGTCTTCCTTAGAAGGGCAGCACAATCCTATGAATTGGCAGTGCCCAACATGCTGAGATTGCCACTGCTGCATCCTGTGGGGTTAGAGCGTCTTATGAGAGTTTACTTGGGGAAGCTTCATGGTCAGCAATGGGTCTCTTCACATCTGCACATTGCATTAACTAATCTGAGGAGGTCCATGTCAGGTTTCCATGTGTTGAGGCATAGGATTTCGGGGCAGATTGTGATGCTGTCCCCACCACTTCCTAGGCCAGTTCTGCCCCTTACTGCCCTCTCTGCCCAATACGTCTCTGCCATAGATCAGCCCCTTAGTATCTGCTTGAGGTTTTCCAGTCTTTAGGTGTGAATGTTATCCCTGTGATTCTCATTCTTCCTGGATGGTGCCTCAAGTGGTCAAGGAGGTAATTCAGCAAAGGAAAGGTACTACTGTGACAGGATGCAGCTGGGTTAAACTATTTCTGAAATATTTATCATGAGCATTATTAAAGATCCTAAGAAAACAGAACTCTTCCCTTGCTAACCACTCTATTTGAAGGTCTGAAATTTAATGGAGAGATTATGTCAACATTATTTTCATTGATCAGCGGCAACAAAAGAACAAGTGACAAAAACTTGATAAGTATTAATGTGAATTGGATTTATTTTTTCTTACATATTATTATTGCATCATGCATTTGTTTATGAAAATAGCTTAGCCATTGCTTATGTGTTAGGTGGCACAATTTCTTTAGGGTGTGATGTGCACATGTTTAGCTTACATCACATTTTTGAATCCTCGCCATATTTTTTTCTCCATTTCCACAAGGTGCAACAAAATACCCAAGTGCGCCTTAGATCTGGGAAAATAGTTTAATGTAGTTCTTGTTGTTCTTGGCTAAAGAGTTCTATAGCTGAGAACTGCTTTTTCCTGCTGGAGGAAAGAACTTCCCTAATGTATCAAGGTAAAAGTTTCATCTGAGATGGAAAACTCAGATTTGTACTATCTTAAGAAAACACGGGTGCAGTTTTATAGCCCCCCTTCAATGTTAGCATTTTGAGATGCCCTTGAAAGTTCCGAAAGAAAACAAGATTTATTTCAAAAGAATCATTTATTAAACATTTCCTTTACCAAGTACAATCAATGTTTTGTGTAAAGATTGATTTTTAATATTCACTGCATGTACACAAAAGCTTGGAAGAAAAAGTATGCCATGACCTTTGCGTTTTGTATAAAGAGCTATCTTTAAAAATCTATGACCCTTTATAGGGGCTGTCAACCTGGCCTTGTACATTTTTCAAAATTATGGCATTAATACTTGAATATGAAATGGTGTTGCTGAAGATAAAAGTGTCCAATTTATTACACAACCTGCTATTCACAATCCAAATTTGAGACCAATTTACAATAGTGATCACTAGTCTGGTGTGAATGGATTGTGGCAAGCAGCTGAGGTGAAGGAAATGTTAGATGTATGTAAAATGTTCATGAATTTGTAATAAATTCTAAATATGAATGGATTTTTATTCCTGATCATTTATGATCCTATTTTTTAAAAAACAAATTTGCTGTTAGATGATAAGAACATTTGAGGAGCAGGGTTTAATAAATTCCTATTAGCAGCATTTGATAGTAAATGCAACATAAGATTTGTTTTGTCTGTGGTAAAAGGACTTTCACTAGCAGATTCACTTGAATGGTTCACTAGCTGAACACATTTGCCTGCATGTGTTATATATCTCTGGGACAACAAAACAAAAATAGAGAGAAAAAAGCCATTTATCCTCATGAGTGACTATTGCCATCAGCTAATATGAATGCATTGCTAAAAATGAATGAAAAGTAAAAATGTTGTAGATATATACAGAGTTAAAATACATTTCTTACCCACTAGACAGTGTTTCTGTTGTCACTGCATTTTTTTGTTTTGGTTTCTTCAAAATATTAAGTGTATTGACAGCAATGGCATTTTCAGTGCAAGCTAAAGCAAAAATACCTGCCTGTTGTCATTGAGATGACATACCAATCTGGAATGTTCAAAAGCAAGTTTACCTCCTGCTACCAAGGCACCTTTAAGAAATGGCACTTATGGTACTCATCTAAAAACAAAACAAAACAAGGGTAGCAGAAATCATTAAAGTTCACAATTATTGCCAAAGTCACTTGCATATTTGAATACGTCCATGTAAGGCTTGCTGTGTTAGCATGTCTTTCCTGAGAACGGAGCTGCAACTCCTTCCTGTGTTTATCATAAGTGTGCATGCTCGGAGCTGTGATCACTGTCATGGCTGTCATCGTTTGCTAGTGAGTCCCCTGTGTGCTGGAGGCTGGCTGCACCAATTCCAGAAAGCTCCGAGGGCAGCAGTGTGCCCTTTTTCACGTTCACCAGTTCCTTTTCTCGTGCTGCGGCCCCTTGTTGTCCCCCCTTTACCCGCTTCCATTTCATCCGTCTGTTCTGGAACCAGACTTTGACCTGTGAAGCAAAGCAATAACAAAAGAAAACAAGGTCACTGGAGGAATGCCATACAGCAATAAGTGGTCACGTTACTGATAATGAATCTAGCATTCCAGCATTTGCAAGGGGAAGAACATCAATTAGTGCACACTCCAGCATTTACCATTGTTAGTACTGGCACACTGATGAAATCAAACGCAAAGATGGTGTGTGCTTTCAGTGGATTGCACTGAAAACGTCTGATTGCAGCAATGCAGATAAGGAAACAAGGCTTTTTCTTGCAGAAGATATTAGTCAGTCATTTGCTAGAGCACTAACACCAGCAAACAGCAACCATCACAAACATGCAGAGTGTACGGTACAGTAAGGCAGAGGCAGGGTGAGATAATTTTCATGACATGTGCCCTTTTCTGGTTAAGAGGTACCAAAGAGTGGGCCCTGAAGTCCAAGAGCTTAATTTAGAATAAGCTCTTGATGAGATAAACTTTTCTGTGTTTTGTAGGTTTCCACTTGTATGTTTTATCATTTCCATGAGGTCATCTGAAATTCTTTCTCTGCAACATCTTTATAGATTATTACATTTCATTTCAGTTATATTTTCATAGCCAAGCAAAGGAGTTCCAGAAAACTAGAGGCTCTTCTACCAGTGTTAGCCAATGTGCCATTATTAAATATAAGTGTCAATAGGTGACATATTGGCTAGCCATTGTTGTAAAACACTGGATCACAGATGTTCATTTGCAGAACTGAAAGAAGAGAAAAATATTTCTTTTCTACACCTATATAGTTACTGCTTGAAATGTAGCTTTCCAAAACAAAAACTGGATAGAAAAGTCTTACAATATTGAAAGCATTAAAAAGCTGACGTTTCTTTGACTATTATATCTTATTTTTTTGTTGCTAAAGGGAAACACTGAAGAATATTTTCAGGTAGATGCATTATGGGTTCCAGAAATTAGAGATGAGAGGGTGGTCTTCTTCTGCCTTGCGGTGTGTGAGATAAACCATCTCACACCTTTCAAATCTGAAAGAACATTTTTATGTTCTACCTTTAGATTTTAGAAGCTGCAGACTTAAGAGCTCCCACCATATGTTCCCTCCCCCCACCCACTTAGCAGGCATGTGCAATGGGTGGGGAGACAGGTGAGACAGAGCCTCCCCACCTGAACCTTTTGAAAAGCGCCACTGCCACCATGTGAGGTGCTCAAGCCTTTCAAAGTACATGTGGAGAACCTCACACGGCAGCAGTGGCAGTGGTGCTTTTCAAAGGCTTCAGGGGGGAGGCTCTGCCTCATCTGCCTCACCTGCCTCCCCACCCATTGCACATCCCTGCTGTTTATTCACCATCTGACTGATAAAAGAACCCAGTAAGATTCAAAAGCTTGCTGTCCAATGTGCTGTTGCTTTGTTCCTGATCCAACTTTGTTCATCATCCAACTTTGAATTGTGGATTTTATGCTAGTAACATAAGGAGCCACATCATTTCTGCCAGCCTAACGCACTGTATATGTATACATTGCTTTCACACAACTATGTCCAAATGAAGGGAGGAAATAGCCACCAATGCAGCCTGAGCTCTGTCTCTTGTCCAGAGAGCTCCAGTGGGCAGCCTCCCCACCTTGAGGTTTGGGATATAATGCTGACCACTCTGAGCCCTCGTGCTTGACCTCAAATTTACAATGTAGAAATAGACCTTATCTTTAGACTGATGCAGTGAAGGTTTGGTTCACACTGATGAACTTGTTGCATTCTCATTTGCTTTTGCACCCACCTCAGTTTTTTTGTACCTGCCTCAGTTGGATCTGGCCACAGTGCTTTATACTTTGGTGATATCAAGATTAGATTATTATAACATTATAACATTATTATAACATGCTCTATATATGGCTGAGGGCTGTGGGTGGCGCAAGTGGTTAAGACGCTGTGCCTATTAACCAGCAGGCCAGGGTTTGAGACCCAGGTCGGCCCCACAAGACAGGGTGAGCTTCTGTCCTTAGCCCAGCTCTGCGACGCCAGCTGGATCCAATCGTATTAGCTCTGCCTTTCCATTGGACTAATTCAGTGGCATGGAGAGGGGGGGATTTGCTGCTTGGGTAACAGCCTATCCTCCATAACAATCCAACCCAGGCTTTCATGCTTCCCATGCAGTGTATGCAGCACCGAGCATGATACCATAGTCTTTCAAGACTGATGGAGGCCTGCTTATGTATGGCTGCCCTTGAAGACAGTTCAGAAATTGAAGTTAGTACAGAATGTGAAGCTTGTGTGGTTGTTGGAGGTCAGTGCTTTGACTCTATCACACCGCTACTCCGGAGATTATGAGTATGCTGGCTGCTGGTTAGTTTTTGGGCCAAATCTGAGGGGGCCCTATTGGTTGTCCTGCTACCAAGTTAGAGGGATGGCAGCCAAAGACAGGGCCTTTTCAGTGGTGGTATCTACCCTGTTGAATTCCCCTCTGAACTAAGTCCTCCTCACTATTGTCCTTCTGGTGAGAACCATTTATTTAGACAAGTCTTATGGCAGCTGTTGTTAGATAGGATATTTTACTGCTGTCGGCCTGTTTTTAATATGTCTTTTAACTTTGGTTTTTTATTTGTTTTATATAGCTTTGATTGTATTTCATTGTCTTAATATTTTTACTGTTTTTAATCCAGTTTTTAAATTGAATCTTTTTTGCTGTTTTAATTTCTTTTAGTTGCCATGAGTTCCCTCTTGGGGAAAAAGATGGGATACTAAACAAACAAACAAACAAACAAACAAACAAACAATATTCCATTTTCCTATTCAGCATATTAGAACCAAAACATCAGGCTATTAAATGAAATAAGAAGGAAACTATTTCTAGCTGTTCTGATGTTAGGAAACACTGATGTACCATCTGCCAAGAGCTTTCACCAAACCAGTGTCAAAGGAACTATAACAAATGTACAATCCAAGCTGTTCTTTGTGGTAAATTATATATGTCACTATTCACAATGAATTTTCCCTAGTAAAATAGTAGTGCATTGCTGGTGCCAAATATTGTATTCAGTTATAATGGTTGGTGCTGATATAAATTGGATGTTCAGTGAGCTGCGGATTATTAGTGTTCTTGTAAAATATCACATTTTTCTCATTATTATTTTATTGATAAAAGTTGTTTAATGTATTGTTAATTGTTATTTATGTCCACACACATGCACATAATAAAAGAAAATAAAAAAATAGAAGATTAAATGCTTCTTCCTCTATATTTATGGATATAGATATGGAAAGTACTGATGGACAATGGAGGGCAGGTTTTTAACTATTGCTTTGTTTATATATACTGTAGCACTATACATATTGTTGAATGCCAAAGAAAAGGTGAACCAGGATGCTCTAAGTTCATCTGGTGCACATTTCCAAGGCCGCTTACAACTTGGTCTAAAATTAGATCTTAAATAGCCAAATATATAAATGATGTAGTTTAAGAGGTGCATTGAGGACATAAATATTTCATGTTTCCATCACACTGTTCTTGCAAAGAGTTCAGGAAAAATAAATGCGAAATTATCCTATTTTATTTTCACCAAAAACTCTATGAAGATAAAGAAACAATGTGTTCTCAACGAGAACATTCAAAGTTCTTTGAGTAAGTAAGAAGTTCTATGAGTACATTCAAAGTTCTTTGAGTAAGTAAGAATCCACCTCTATGATATGATACAGGAAAACCTCATGGAAATTCAGATAGATATCCATTTGAATCTATGATATAATACTGGAAAATGTAATGCAGCAAGCAGCAGAGAACCTATTCGCAAGAATCATCAAAGGTAAGTAAAATTATGAGGCAGAGCTACTAACAAGACTTCTCTAGTTTGAATCTTGCCTCTGCTTTGAACTCACTAGGTGGCCTTCAGGATGTCACCCCTACTCAGACTGGGATTCACAGCTGCAATAATACTTACTAGTTTACAGAGTTGTTGTAAGGTTTACATCAAAACAACATGTGATGAGGTTTGCTCACTCAGGAACTGCTATGCAGATCTTAAGTAGCATCATGAAAGGCATGAAGGGTGAGCGTTCATAATGTCAAAGTGATGAGAAACTGTTTTTGACTGATGTACTAGACCAGCGTTTTTCAACCAGTGTGCCATGGCGCACTGGTGCACTGTGAATGGTCCACAGGTGTGCTATGAGACTTCAGCTAATTGATCTAGCTAATTTCTATCAATTAAATATTTATTTATAGGATTATTGAGGAATAATCCTACACAAACCCACACCAACAGCATGGTGTGCCTTGGCCATTGTCCAAAAACTGATGGTGTGCCTTGACTATTTTAGCACCTGGTTAGTGTGCCATAAAATGAAAAATGTTGAAAATCACTGCACTAGACCCTTGGTGCATCTCACTCAGTATTGTCAACAATGAATGGCAGTGGCTTTCCACTATTTCAACATTTTTTTCCTCTTCCTTATCTGAAGATCCAACTTTGGATCTTCTGCACCTTATGCAATTTCAGTAAGATGCAGACCTTAATGTGGAGTGTATATTAGGAAAACTCAATAAATAATGTGAAGGAAAAGCACCCTAAGCACAACAACCATGATAACATTAGTAGAAAAAAATCTGGGACTTATAAGGTGAAAGTTTAGGGTCTTTTAGAGTAGGAATGAGCAGACTAGAAAGGAGGAGAAATTCCGGCAGAGTCTGGGGCAGGGAGGGTTTTATTAAGGCTGGAAAGGAACAGAACTGGTGGCAGCAACTTTTCTAATAGTTTATCCCCCTTCTCATCTTCAATCCACATTCTGGGTCCACTTGGATTTATGCCAATCACTGGCACACGTTCAAGTAGACCCATCATACCAGGGAAAACGTAACCCTGGGGCAATGTTTCCTTACCTGGATGAAACCAATGTGCACAGTTTTAATAGAAATGATTAGGAGGGCATAATATTATGTTAATCTAGGGAATGCATACACAGATTGATAACAGATAATTCATAGGATGGCATGAAGTCACGATGGAGGGTGACCATATAAAATGGGCGACAGAGTGTCTCCACCTTTAACCATTGCATTGAATAGGGAATTCAGGCAGGTGCAGTTTTTTCAAACCCTATTTTTAAAAAACAATAGTCTATTATGAGCTAAACCTGTCTATTATGCAATAGCCTGTATAGCTAAATAGTTTATTATGCAGTCTATTATGAGCTAAAACTACCTCAATTCCCTCTTCTATGCAAGGATTAAAGGCAGAGACACTCTGTCCTCCATTCTATATGGTCACCCTAGACAAGATGCCAGTATGAAGAAATTAAGAATAATACAATGAATCTAGGCAAAACACATGAAAAATTTAAAATGTAATGCTATTAACTGTTAAGTGATTGGTACTCTTGCAATGTGAGGCACCGCAATAGTGTTGGAATTATTTGTAATATCTGTAACCGATGGGTGAGCTAAAGATAGGAAAGCTCACTTCACTCTTGTGAGCCAAAAAAGGGGTAACAAAGAATCTTGTAGGTTATGGAAACTGGATAGCAGTCTAGACAAATCTTTATGAATGATACAACAATATCCTACAAGAAAAAAATTTGACTGGTCTATTCTAATAGCATTCTTATTTTCTCATTGCCTGTGAGAGTACAAGTGTGTCTGAGTAATTGTATTTTTATTTTGAATTACAGAGGAATGGCAACGAGAATGGAAAAATAGATAAAACTGCTTGAAATATAATAGGCCCAAATTGCAAAGGTCATATGTAAGAAGAGGTGTAAATTGGCAGGGGCCTGTGAGTCTGAGGAAGTGAGTAAGCCTGAGGGAGTCTAAGTCAATCTCAGGGAATCTACATTGGCTAGCACATATATGCACGGGTTGGAAGAAAGCATAAGTTAAACCATCTGAGCCTCCCTCTAAATTTAGATGCCTTCTGGCAAAATTCAGAAGTGGTCTATGTAAGACGAGACAACCTTTTCTATCCACACTCCTCTTTATTCCCCCCCCCCCTTAATTTGGGACTTGCATTAGAAATCTCAATTAGTTGCTTGTACTAATTTTGGTACAGTGGAAGCAATTTAGCACGTGCATAGATAGTTTGGATAATGATGAACACAATCCTAACTGTGTCGACTCAAAAGTAAGCCCATTGTGTTCAATGGGTCTTACTCCCAGGAAAGTTTCGTTAGGATTGCAGCCATAATTTGATTCAGTATTGAATGAGTAAGGACTAATGAAAAATGAAAGCAAGGGAAATCCAAATCTCAGTTGTTGCACACAAGTGGTCCTAAGGACTAACTCCCAAATCTTAAAAAACAGGACTGGGAAAGCTCCCTATTGAAAGAAGATGCCAGTGGATTGGAGATTCCACAAGCATTTTACCTTGGAGTTCAAAACATTGTTCACACTGTCTGCGGACAGAATGAACTTGGGCATGAATGAGCACAATTTTACCACTCACAAAGGTTCTTTATAAGCACAAAGATTCAGCCCTTGGTGGACACATTCAAAACTTTCTTAGGTTGCATTCCTAAAGACACTTTCCTGAGAGTAAGACTCATTGAATACAATAGGGCTTACTTTTGAGTAGACATGGTTAGGATTTGAGCACATGGTTAGGATTTGAGCACAATCCTAACCATGTCAAGTCAAAAGTAAGTCCCACTGTGTTCAATGGGTCTTACTCTTAGGAAAGTGTCTTTAGGATTGCCCTTGTCAAGATAAGATTCATGGTTCAGGGCAAAATCCAGAGTAACTATGGGGAGTCCTTGCTTCGGTGTAAGAACAACATGCCCTACAATCCAGAGTAACTACGGGAGCACGTAAGAGACATTACGTGTACCCGTAGTTACTGCACCACTTAGTGAAAACCTATGGGAAATTTATATTGCAATCCAGAGCAAATTGTTCTTGCACCGGAGCAAGGACTCCCTGTAGTTACTCTGGATTGCGCCCTAATTCTGGATTCCAATATGAATTTCCCATTGGTTTTCTCTAGTTGGTGCCCTAACTATGGGTGCAGGTAAAGGCTCCTGTAGTTACTCTGAATTTGGAGGTCAGTCTCACCTTTTTGTAGACATTTGCTTGAAAAGTGTGCAAAAGTGCAACTTGACTGTACTGTTCAGTATCAAGATACTTGTGCATCCTTATATGGGCTGGATGAACCAATGGTCAGTGTAATGTTTCACATGTATGTTCCAGCTAACAGTACTATGTGAAGAAGAGTGGATAATGCATTTCTTTCTAAATACTTTTCAGTAGAGTCCAACCGTAGCCCAATAGCAATCATTCCAAAGAATGTAAAGAGAGTTTTTTTTAATCAATAGACACTCAGCCAATCCTTCTTTCAGCCCTAAGGTTAGGGAGCAAACATTCCCTTACCTTGAGAATATCTCCACGACTGTCCAAACTATCACAGGATGCAGTACATGCCACCATTGGCACAGTTGTATTAGTGCTGGAAAGCAGGATAGGATTGGGGCCAAAATAGAACTACACACAGGCAGCCCAATCCAGAGCAACTAATCTGTCCACATAAGAGCCCTTAGGTTGCCCTATCTAACACTAGGTTGGAGCAACTGCAAGATGCTCCAGCCCAGTTACTCTGAAGGAGGCTTAGGGCAGAGCAAGGCAAGATAGGGTGCCCTAAGAGAGGTGGACCTGCTCTGCCCTAACTGGGGCAGCCTAAGCAGCTCAGGAGAGGCAAGTTGAGGGCATGTTTAGCATTGCCTAGGGCAGAGCAGTTACTCTGCATCCAAAGCCTGTTTCCAAGGCAGAAATGCCCTCTTCCAGCCCTCAGAGTTATACCACCTCAGGAGCAGGTATAGTAATGAGTAGACCCATAGGGGTCCATGATAAGGCCCAAGTAAGAATGGCAGTGCTGACCAAAAATCTGAGTTCTTGGCCAGCCTAGCTGCAACCCCTTCCTCTCAACCTCAGGATATGGAACAAACTACGGCTGCCCACAAACCTCAGGATACAGCAGGCCACTCCAAGAAGCCCCTTGTATTCACTGTAGAATGTACTGGCATCTCATCAGGGACTCCTTATAAGGCAGGCACCCAGTGGCGTCACGAGACTGGTGCGGCTGGTGTGGGCTGCTTTGGGGATGCGCTCCATATGGGGTGATGTGCCGGAGGAGTTTGACTGTCCTTTGGCAGGCCCCGGGCGTCAGCACACCCATTCAGGCCTGCTCCAAGGCGGAGAATCAGCCAGAAGCTGACACTTGTCTGAGGAGCTGGCCTGAACGGCCATCTGAGATGCACTGCGCAGAAACACAGTGAGCATGGCGAACAGCTTCAGAGGAGACTTCCTTAGAGCAGAGAAAGTCCGCGCCTCTGCACAGCCATTCGGCCTCACTCAGGAGGCGGAGCGGCAGCCGAATGGCTTCAGAAAGAGGACTGCACAGGCACCAACTCTGACGCCTGCACAGTCTCCCCCGAAGCCAAAAGGCTTCAGAAAAGTACTACGCAGGTGTCAGAGATGGTGCCTGCGCAGTACTCTTTCTGAAGCCAGTTGGCTTCAGAAACAATTGCGCAGGCACCAACTTTGGTGACTGTGCAGTCCAGGTGGGGGGGGCGCATCCCAGGGATGACGCACAGACTTCCGCACCAGGTGATGTGCAGAGTCATGTCACCACTGTAGGCACCACAGCTGTTCCTTGTTCAGTGTGATCTGAGGGGTGTCTCCTCAGGAGCAAGTCTTCCCCTTGTGTCAATTACTTAGCATGCTCTGGAGGAGTTAGGGCAGCCCAGGCTTCCTGACTCTCTGGATTCAGCATAACTTTCTGCTCTGGATACAGAATAGTTAGGAGAGTGCAGTTAGGTCAGAGCAGGCTGAATTGCAGCCTAAATCAATGTGCATTTTCTGTCTCACAATTCTTTGTTTACTGAAATAAGAATAGGCAGATCCGGTTGAAGTGAACTTGGAGAGCTACAGAGTAGACTCTAATTTGACAGCTATTGTGTCTGTCAATTCAGCCAAAGGGGAATAAACTAGTTTAAAGCAGGCTGGTCCACCAAAGAGGCAGACTGACCCTACAAAGCAGAGAAACTGCAAGAGCACATAAGAGACATTTACGTCAATGTAGTTACGGCACCACCTAGTGAAAACCTATGGGAAATTCATATTGCAATCCAGAGTAACTTGTTCTTACTCCGGAGCAAGGACATCCTGCAGTTACTCTGGATTGCACTGCTAGTCTCTTGTCCTAAGGCAATGATTGTAAAAAAGTTTAGACCAGGCTGCTGATTCCCCTGACAACCATGTTAACATGTAGATACTGCTTTTAGTACCGGATTTAAGTATAAGCTAAACAAGCTATAGTGTAGGGCGCCACTCTCTTCAGGGCCACCCAAAAATTTAAAGGAAAAAACTGGATGTACATTTTCACAATATAAGATAAAAACCAAATAAAATAAAACCTACATACAGCAACAGTGTTTTGTGTTGTGTAGGCTCCTATGATGTAAGTAATGGGCCCCGCCTGCTAGCCTGCTCCCTAAAATATCACTGGTTTGCTCATTTCTATATATAGGGTACCTTACATTCTGCATGGACTGGTTCCAGGTTCAAATGGTTCCAGGTTCAGCCTGCTCTGACCTAACTGCACTCTCCTAAGTATTCTGTATCCAGAGCAGAAAGTTATGCTGAATCCAGAGAGTCAGGAAGCCTGGGCTGCCCTAACTCCTCCAGAGCATGCTAAGTAATTGACACAAGGGGAAGACTTGCTCCTGAGGAGACACCCCTCAGATCACACTGAACAAGGAACAGCTGTGGTGCCTACAGTGGTGACATGACTCTGCACATCACCTGGTGCGGAAGTCTGTGCGTCATCCCTGGGATGCGCCCCCCCCCCCACCAGGACTGCACAGTCACCAAAGTTGGCGCCTGCGCAGTTGTTTCTGAAGCCTACTGGCTTCAGAAAGAGTACTGCGCAGACACCATCTCTGACACCTGCGCAGTACTTTTCTGAAGCCTTTTGGCTTCGGGGGAGACTGTGCAGGCGTCAGAGTTGGTGCCTGTGCAGTCCTCTTTCTGAAGCCATTCGGCTGCCGCTCCGCCTCCTGAGTGAGGCCGAATGGCTGTGCAGAGGCACGGACTTTCTCTGCTCTAAGGAAGTCTCCTCTGAAGCTGTTCGCCATGCTCACTGTGTTTCTGCGCAGTGCATCTCAGATGGCCGTTCAGGCCAGCTCCTCAGACAAGTGTCAGCTTCTGGCTGATTCTCCGCCTTGGAGCAGGCCTGAATGGGTGTGCTGACGCCCGGGGCCTGCCAAAGGACAGTCAAACTCCTCCGGCACATCACCCCATACGGAGCGCATCCCCAATGCAGCCCACACGAGCTGCACCAGTCTGGTGACGCCACTGGGTGCCTGGCTTATAAGGAGTCCCTGATGAGATGCCAGTACATTCTACAGTGAATACAAGGGGCTTCTTGGAGTGGCCTGCTGTATCCTGAGGTTTGTGGGCAGCCGTAGTTTGTTCCATATCCTGAGGTTGAGAGGAAGGGGTTGCAGCTAGGCTGGCCAAGAACTCAGATTTTTGGTCAGCACTGCCATTCTTACTTGGGCCTTATCATGGACCCCTATGGGTCTACTCATTACTATACCTGCTCCTGAGGTGGTATAACTCTGAGGGCTGGAAGAGGGCATTTCTGCCTTGGAAACAGGCTTTGGATGCAGAGTAACTGCTCTGCCCTAGGCAATGCTAAACATGCCCTCAACTTGCCTCTCCTGAGCTGCTTAGGCTGCCCCAGTTAGGGCAGAGCAGGTCCACCTCTCTTAGGGCACCCTATCTTGCCTTGCTCTGCCCTAAGCCTCCTTCAGAGTAACTGGGCTGGAGCATCTTGCAGTTGCTCCAACCGAGTGTTAGATAGGGCAACCTAAGGGCTCTTATGTGGACAGATTAGTTGCTCTGGATTGGGCTGTAAGTCACTGTGCCTGTCAACTTAGCAGGCCAGGGTTCAAGACCCAGGTTGGCCCCACAAGACAGGGTGAGCTCCTGTCCTTAGCCCAGCTCTGCGATGCCAGCTGGATCCAATCATATTGGTTCTGCCTTTCCATTGGACTAATTCAGTGGTGTGGAGAGGGGGGATTTGCTGCTTGGGTAACAGCCTATCCTCCATAACAATCTAACCCAAGCTTTTGTGCTTCGCATGCAGCGTATGCAGCACTGAGCACGATACCATAGTCTTCCAAGACTGATGAAGGCTTGCTTTTTTATTTCTAGTAAAAAGCACTGTGTATAACACCACCACAAAAGGAACAACATTTTAAAAACAATGAAAAATGCTATGTTTCTTTTGGCTGTAATGTCTCAAGTGTAAGGCATTTGCTAACAGATTCTAAAATGCTTGTTTTATTACAATTTGGCTTAAAGCACTAATTTAGAATTGATTCATCTTCCTATTTGTTTCACTGTCAAATTGTTATATATCTTATTTTATAAATAAGAACAACTTACACTGTTATACTTGGAAAGAAAAAAATAGTGTTGAATCACTTTTATCACTTGTGTGCTAAATATAACAATCTGTGAAGGATGTTTCATGTGCTATTTCCTCCAGAGATCAAATTCAGAGAGATGAAATCTGAACTTCCTTTTGGATTTCATAGAAGAGTCAATAATGGAACTGATACATGATCCTACTACATTTTAGGAATAGGAAGGATGTGTGAATTCTGAAAATCAGTTCTCTTGAATTCCTGTGAACCTACACATTATAGAGTTCCTGTACATTTGAAACTGTCAAATAACTTGTGTTAATATATGCTTCAATAACTGCTCAGGAGACATAAAACAGTCGACATCTGAGAAATAGTGATTCTAGGAAAAATAAAACTGATTTTATGGAAAAATCAAGTATGTGCAATAAAATCTTGTGTACATTTATTCTGGGGTAAGGTTAAAAATATTTCTATTCTTCTGTTGGGTCTAATGTGTCTTACTTTCTAGCAAACGTGTTTTGAATGGCAAGTTCAGTCTATGAAGCAATTGCAACATAGAGAAATGTACTAACCTAGAATATTGTTCCAAATACAAAAGAGTGCAAATATGACCTTATAGTTCAGTATTTTTGTTGTGTGGACATTCCAAAGCTCTTTAAATCCTACTGTTATTTTTAACCTGAATTAAAAGTTACTAAGGGTAAAATCCAGAGTAACTACAGGGAATCCTTGCTCCGGTGTAAGAACAATTTATTCTGGATTGCAATATTAATTTCCCATAAGTTTTCACTAGGTGGTGCAGTATTTACGGCTGCACGTAATGTCTCTTATGTGCTCATCTAGTTACTCTGGATTTGACTGTTAATATATATTTATCTCATTTCTAGAAATGTTTTTAATCAAAGGTGTTTACAACAATTATTCAAATTATAATAAAAGGAAAGAATGAAATACAGAAATTCTGAAATTCCTGCATTTTGACATGTGAAGTTAAGTTGATTAGCACTCCGTAAAGATTTCTAGACTGAAGCACCTTATATTATCAAGCATATTAAATTAAATTAAAGCTCACCTTACATATGCTAGTTTCATGTGAGCAACAGCACAGATTCCTGAGCTGATCAAAGTGCTAGCCGGATCAATTCATGCCTCATATCAAAGGAGGTGCCAAGGCTCCCATGCCAGAAAGTTCCACTTGATTGAGGGAAATGCAGTGCAAACCTATTCATGTCCACTCAGAAGTAAATTCCATTGAGTTAAATGGGTCTTTCTCCAAGAAAGTGCTCTTAGGATTGCAGCCTTATGTATTAGCAGAAATATAATTGTTCTACTGTGAGTGGCGCAAGCAGTTAAGACACTGTTCCTGTTAACCAGCAGGCCAGGGTTCGAGACCCAGGTCGGCCCCACAAGACAGGGTGAGCTCCTGTCCTTAGCCCAGCCCTGCGACGCCAGCTGGATCCAGTCGTATTGGCTCTCCATAACAATCCAACCCAGGCTTTCATGCAGCGCATGCAGTGCCGAGCACGATACCATAGTTTTTCAAGACTGACGGAGGCCTGCTTACTTCCTGTTCAACTTTCTGTTTTGGTACTTTGGTGGCTGAGGACAGCTGACATTTGGAAATACTCCAACATAATTTCTTGGAAATCAAACATGTTGATTACAGTGGAAAGAAGTGTGCAAATGTATCCTATTAATATAATGTTCCTGTCTGATTCCTACCCTCACAGCAGTGTGTTCATCATAAACTAGTAGTGGTTGATCACTGACAATCATACTAACATGGCATTCATTTGGCAAATATACCAAATGGGAATCTGTGAGTAGGATCCAAAAGTGCCATTCTCTTCTTTTGCTAGTCTCTGCTTTTGCTTGTGGATTACTTGTTTCCAACTTATTTGAAAAGCATTACATTACAAAATTGACTGGATATCCATTTTCTGTTCCTCCAGTTAATTTTTTGGTTGGCACAAGAACTTTTGACAATCTGAAATGGTCCTGTATGGCCCACTATGATTAAGGCTACAATCCAGAGTAAATACTGGACCTTTTACACTGACATAGTTATGGAGCCACCTATGGAAAACCTTTGGGAAATGCATAGAGCAATCCAGAGTAAGTGCCTCTTACGTCTTCCCATAGTTACTCTGGATTGTAGGGTTAAATGCTACAACTATTTTCTACCTTATCCTCCTTGCTTCTCATATTGGAACAATATATGGGGAATGCCACAGTACTAAAGGTCTTTTGATAAATTATTGTGAAACTAGCAAAAAGTGTACCCGCATTGCGGGAGTAACTTCCCCATACAACATCCCCCAAGGTGCATCAACAACCCATGTGCAACCTACCCTCATGTACAACATTCCCCTGTGCGCAACTTCCCGCATGTGCATCATCCCCATGTGCAACTTTCCCCATGCGCATCATTCCCCCATGCACAACTTCCCCATATGCAACTTCCCCCCGTGTGCAACTTCCCCCATGCGCAACTTCCCCCATGCGCAACTTCCCCCAAGCGCAACTTCCCCCTATGTGCAAGTTCTCCCCATGCGCAACTTCCCCCATGCGCAACTTCCCTCCATGCACATCATCCCCCATGCGCATCATCCCCCATGCACATCATCTCCCATGCGCAACTTTCCTACATGGGCAACTTCCCCCATGCGCAACTTCCCCCATGTGCAACTTCCCTCCATGCGCATCATCCCCCCATGCGCATCATCCCCCATGCGCATCATCCCCCATGCGCATCATCTCCCATGCACAACTTTCCTACATGCGCAACTTCCCCCCATGCGCAACTTCCCCATGTGCAACTTTCCTACATGCGGATCATCCCCCCATGCGCAACTTCCCACATGCGCAACTTCCCACATGCGCAACTTCCCTCCATGTGCAACTTCCCTCCATGCGCACCATCCCCCATGTGCAACTTCCTCCATGTGCATCATCCCTCATGCGCATCATCTCCCATGCGCAACTTTCCTACATGCGCATCATCCCCCCATGCGCAACTTCCCCCATGCGCAGCATCCTCTCCAGTGCAACCTCTTCCTCCTAACAACATCCCCCAGTGCACCAGGGTCTGAGCACCAAATTGGCTGGATGTTGGTCAGTCTCCCATGTTAAGTATAGGACAAAAACATTGCACTCCTTTTCAACCCCTGAAGGGTTAAATTTCTCCAATGAGTTCTTGGTGGGAGTTCAGGTGACAGAAGGAACTCCCAGAATTCCATGCTTCAGGCCCAGCAGTTGGGGAGGAATGTTGCTGAGTCAGCAATTTTCAATGCGAAGTATAGGGAGGATAACGCGTTGCGCCCCTTTTCACCCCCTTCCCGTTGGAATTTCCGAAAACCGGTTCTTAGTGCACCCCTCCATCATGGAAGGAACGCCCACCCCAAATTTCACACTTCTAGGCCCAGCAGTTTTGGCAGGGCGGTGATGAGTCAGTCAGTCAGTCAGTCAGTCAGTGACTTTTCTCTTTTATATATATAGATTATTCAAGTAATTGCACTTGGATTTTCTCCTTTTGCTAAAGGTTCTTCAGATCCTAGCCATTCGTTTGAGACAAATATTTCAGACCATCACTTCACCATTAAGAGACTATAGAAAGAAAACTGGTTTTTATTTTCAAATTTTAGCACAGTTCTATAGCAGAAAGCATAAAGAAAGTTCTGTTTTCCAAACAGGATACTATACTGTGCCAACACATTTAAAAGAGCATGTAAATCACTTTTAATCTAATTAAATCTACATTAATGCATAAACAGTGGACTAGAAATATAAACATGAGTTCCATGAGCAGCTATTAGATCGACTGAAGTGTCCCTGTTCAACAAGCGAGAGGTTGTAATATGGTTTATCTTGTTGGTTGTTGTTTCATACCTATATATATGTCCTACATATTACTCGGAAAAATATGGCTATGTTAGAGGAACTATTACAGCATCAGAAACTATTTCTAAATCAGCAATTATGAGCTGTTAGGCACATTTGCTCACTGGCATGTAAGCACAGCTTCCTTTCCCTTAGTCGACAACTTGGTTCAAATTTAGGTTCCCCAGACTGATGATTAAGCTGTTGCTTAAATAGGTTAAGGAATATATGACCTCTTGCTGAACATCTCCTTGGGCGCAAGCACCAAAGGAAAATCTCTACCCATGTCCACTATATTCTGAGAAGGGTAGTTCAGTAATCGGGGAGGGGGCAAGATATGGTTTGGAAGCCTAGGACAGATATATTGTTTCAATGAAACAGGGCAGAAACATAAAGGGAACACACTGGATCAAAGCTTTTCCTTCCAGGGTTCAAACTGTGGTCTAACTTCATCGCAGGTGGCTACCCTATAAAATCCATAAAGTCATAAAGAAATGTCAGTGAGTGGAGAATTTACTTAGTGCTCTAAAATAAAGAAAACATAAAAACATACATAAAATAAAAAAGTTTTCCCTTCCTCAAAATAATCTCTCTTTTAAATCCAGGAAAATAATGTGCTTTTGCATGCATGAATATGTTCTTAACAGGCTATCATGCAGGCAAGCTCCAGCAGACATTTCCATTGGGACCTGATCTCACATTCCAAGGCCAGAACAGCAGGAAACGGACACTGTTTCAAAACCCAAATAAAACATAAAAACCATACTCCATAATTTTTGTGATCTCCTTCAAATATGGTAGTTTTCTGACCCTGCAAAGCAACATGTTATAAAAGCCTCTTGTATAGAAAGAACAGGTGAAGGATCCACTCATTTTAAAGTCACACAAAAATTTCAGAGCAGGATACACTTATACCGTTATAAAGAGGATGCTGTTTGCTTCATGTTCCACACTGCAGGGAACTCCCTCCTGAGAAGTAGCTCTATAACTCATGAAACTGGTACATATGTTGTGGTTAATGAGTTGAATGGAGACCCGGAAGATCCAGCAACTTGAGTGAACTTGGGCCAGTTGCTCATTCTCAGCCTCACCTACCTCAGAGGGTTGTTGTGAGCACAAAGGGATAAAAGCTTAGTAAGCTGCCTTGGGCATATGGTTTGGCATCAAAAGGTTGGGTATCAATCCAGTAAGTAAGTAAGTACGTAAGTACGTAAGTATGCAATTCTAAAGACACTTTCCTGGGAGTAAGAACAATTGAACCCAATGGGGCTTACTTTTGAGTAGACATGGTTAGGATTGTGCTCTATGTAAATAAGTATGAGCACAATCCTAACCATGTCTACTCAAAAGTAAGCCTTATTGTGCTCAATAGGTCTTACTTTCAGGAAAGTGTCTTTAGGATTGCAGCCTAACAGCACAATCCTAACCATGTCTACTCAAAAGTAAGCCCCACTGTGTTCAATGGGTCTTACTCTTAGGAAAGTGTCTTCAGGATTGCAGCCTAAGTCTGCAGTTCAGAAGTGCACTTGGGCTGCCCTATCTATCACTGAGGTGGCCCAAGTCCAAGATGGGGCAGCCCAGTTATGCTAGAGAAGGCTTGGGCAGCCTAAGGCAACATAGGCTGCCCCAAGACAGGTGGACCTGGGCTGCTGTAACTGGGCCAGCCTAGGCAGCTCAGGAGAGGCATGTTGAAGGCATGTTCAGCCTTGCCTAGAACATAGTAGTTATGCTAGATCCAAGGCCTGTTTCCCAGGCAGACATTCCGTCTTCCAGTTCCTCAATGTTAAAACCACCTCAGTTGAAGGTTTAGAAATGAGTAGACCCATAAGGGTCCATGTTAAGGCAGAGTACTAATGGCAGTGTTGACCAAAAATCTGAGCTCTTGGCCAGCATATCTGCAACCCCTGCCTCTCAACTTCAGGATATGGCACAAGGCAGCCCACTAACTTGGGGATAAAGCAGGCCTCTCCAAGTAGCCCCTTGTATCCACTGTAGATTGTCCTGCCAGGGTGAGCTTCTGTGCCTGTTTTTCCAGGACATGTCCTGGATTTTTGCCTTGTGTCCTGGAAAAAATTCTCATCCTTTATTTTTTTGTGAGCAGACAGCTCATGTAATTTATAAATTGTATGCAATAAATTATATGCAAAAGTTTTAAATTTATTAATAAGTAATACAGTGCTTAAATTAACCACATAAAAGCAATATATAGGAGTGTTTTTAGCTTTTATTTTGTCATGTCCCGCATTTTTCTTTGGTGTCCTACATTTTGGGGTGTCTTGTCCTCTTTCTGGTTAACACATATGATCACCCTGTGTACTGCAGTCTTCTGCTGCAGCTGTTACTAGTTTTCAGGGAATCCATATAAGGCAGACACCACAGCTGTTCCTTGTTCAGTGTGATCTGAGGGGGTCTCCTCAGGAGAAAGCCCTCTCCAGGTGTCACTGACTTGGTCCCTACTGAGCATGCTGTGGAACAGTTAGGGCAACCCAGGCTTCCTGGCTCTCTGAATGCAGCATAACTTTCTGCTCTGGATTCAGACTAGTTGGCGCAGCCCAGCTAGGGCACTCTTCACTGCCCTCTCTGGATTGGACTATAAGTATGGTTGCAATCCTAATCTCCAGTTAGGCTAGCCTAAACCCTGGCATAAATCCCTTGCTGACCTCTGCGTGTCACAAAAGTTCAATAAGGAGTTTTTACACCACTCCTGGGTAAGGTTAGGTCAGTGCACAGAAATGTGCTTGCCTCCCTACATCACCACAGGAATGGGAAGACCAACGAGTTGTGCCAGCCTAGGATAGGATTGCACCTTTATTTAGTATGAGGTTTAAACCCTAAGTAAGTATGTCCAGATACTTCCTCAGTTTTCCACACAGTGTGATTTCAGAATGGAGATCTTTCCTTACGTCTACATGGACAGAAAAAATACAAAGTCCATACACATTAAACTCACAATGCTCAAGGGAGCTGCTATTTAGTTATCGTTTTGCCACATAAGGCTGCTAAGTGAAAATCTACCACTCCATGTTGTTGATGGAAATGGAATACAACAGACATGATCCAATGCCCAGTTGTGCACTTAAACCCTTTTGTAAAGTGGCTGAAGAGTGATGAATCCCTCTTGGGTTTGGGCCACCAAGAAGTCATACATAGCCCTGTATATGCTCTATAAAGTTTTACAAGCCACAGTATATGCTAGATATAATTAAAGTTTTGTATCTGCTTCCTTTCTTGGTTAACCTGAAATTTCTGAGGATTGTAAATATTTAAATCAGTGGTCTAGGTACTGGGGTAAATTACCCCAAATGGGGTAAAATGAAATTCGTAGGGGGAATGGACAGTTGCGCTGGTGCGCACACTCTTTCCCTTCTGAAAGCTCCAACAGAGAGCGCTACTGCTTCTGCCATGGAGAAGCACTAGTGCTCTCCGTTGGAGCTTTTGGAAGGGGAAGAGTGCACATGCATGTGCACAGTAATGTTTTTTAAAATGGTTGCTCCGGCTGGCCGGACTCAGCCACACCGAGCCGCAGCAGCCTGAAACTGCCCCCCAGTGTCCCCAAACATCCTCTCCAGCCAAGGTAAGTAAGCCATTTACTTTATGTTTACTCAGAAGTAAACCACTTACTTTATGTTTACTCCTGATTTTAAATATGTAGGACAAAATGTAGGATGTCCTAACATTTTGTCCTACATTGAAAAAGTCCAGATTTTTAATTGACTTTTGGGTGACCATTTCCTTCCTTTCAAATCAAGGGGGTAACATTGGTATATCTAAATATATTTTGGGGTAAAAGGTGAAAAAGTTCCCTGACCCCTGATTTAAATATTCTTTTTTTAACCCTCGTGTTTCTTAGCACTCAGTGGTTTTAATTATTTATATATATAAAAGAGAAAAGTCACTGACTGACTGACTGATTCATCACTGCCCTGCCAAAACCGCTGGGCCTAGAAGCGTGAAATTTGGGGTGGGTGTTCCTTCCGTGACTGAGGGGTGCACTAAGAACCGGTTTTCGGAAATTCCAACCGGAAGGGGGTGAAAAGGGGCACAACGAGTTTTCCTCCCTATACTTTGCATTGAGAATTGCTGACTCAGCAACATTCCGCCCCAACTGCTGGGCCTGAAGCATGGAATTCTGGGAGGGATCCTTCTGTCACCTGAACTCCCACCGAGAACCATCTGGAGACATTTAACCCTTCAGGGGCTAAAAAGGGAGCAACCTGTTTCTGTCCTATACTTAACATGGGAGACTGACCAACATCCAGCCAATTTTGTCCTCGGTGCCCAGTGCACCGGGGGGGGGGGGTGTTGTTCAGAGGAAGAGGTTGCACTGGCAAGGATGCTGCACATGGGGGGAAGTTGCGCATGGGGGACTGATGCTCATGGGGGGAAGTTGTGCATGAGGGAAGTTGCGCATGGGGGAACTTGCGCATGGGGAGGATGATGCGCATGGGGGATGATGCGCACGGGGGATGATGCACATGGGGGGATGTTGCGCATGGGGGGATGTTGCGCATGGGGGGATGTTGTGCCTGGGGAAAAGTTGTGCATGGGGAAAAGTTGTGCATGAGGAAAAGTTGCGCATGGGGGAAGTTGCGCATGGGGGATGATGTGCATGGGGGAAGTTGCGCATGGGGAAAAGTTGCGCCTGGGTGAAAGTTGTGCATAGGGGGAAGTTGCGCATGGGGTGTTGATGCGCCATGGGGGATGGCGTATGGGAAATGTTACTCCTGCAATGCGGGTACACTTTTCTCTAGTTGACTAATAAAATGCATATAAAAGTTGACAGAAAAAAGAAGAATGGAAACGTCCAGTTCCTTTCTCTCTTCCTGTCCCTATTCCACATCCTTTCATACTACTCTTCAGCTCCTTATTTCTCCAACATTTCGTGGAGGCATCCCACACACTATGCAGAAGGAAAGTATTATTTGCCAAGTTGCTGAGTGTTGGGTAGACCATGTCCTCACTGTCCCTGTTGTAGTTTGCTTACAGTGCTCCCTGAGCCAAAAGCAGCAAGGGAAAGACTTTGATTTCATGATTACTGTAAAGTCTCTATCCATGTTTGGCTTGGACTGGCACTATTAGCTACATGGGTGGGAAGACCAGATTTTGCCAGGTGAGTGTGCAGCCCATCTCTGGAGCTGCTGTTGCTACTTGGCTAAAAAACTGATGCCTGGGTTTATATACCTCCATGTCCCCTTCCCTGACCCTCAGTTATCTAACCAAGCAGTGATGACTCCAGAGAGTCCAATCCTGAGAAGTGGTGGACCAGGCATGTTGACATGCCTGCATTGCATTCAGTGCTTCTTTGGGGCTTTGCCATGGGGCAAGGGGAAACATATCAAAGGGCAAGGGGAAATGAAGCCCCAATAGGTCTACCCAATTCCGCACTGCCTCTGGAGGAGATACAGAACCAAATAGTCATGAGCAACCAAAGGCTGTTCTGCACCACTGGGGAACTGCAATGGGGATCCAGCATATCGTCAGGTCCAAGACCCACCTTCTGCTCCCAACCCTCTCACCTATTGGTCCATCTTCCATTGTCCATCCCAGAAAACCCTCTCCTGTCTTCTCTCCTCCCGCGCCATACTCTCTCAGACTTCTGTGCTGGCTGAGCTCAGCCAGCACAGCAGTCCTGGTCTATGTCACTGTGAAACCTGGATTCAGCCTCTGCAGGTACATTTCCATGCACTGGTGCAGCTTCTGACCACGATGATGCAAATGTGCTTTATCATCATATTCGGGACAACCTGAGCTGGTATAAGGAAACTGCACTGGTGCAACATAATCTTGTAATTGCACTGTGAGTATCACAAGACCTGGTAAATACGGTTCAAAATTAAATGTCTCCTTGTGTACACACAGCCTGCAATGGGAGAACACAGACTGAATCAGATGTTCAGCACAAACAAGACATGGAAGTACTGAACTTTTAAAACATTGTGGGATATAGCAAGTGCCCAACTGTTCTAGGTTTGGAAACAAAGAATGATGACTCCTACTGAAGTATCTTGAAAAGGTTTTTTAGTAGTTCATAGATACAGCTGTATTTGTATACAGATGGATCATTCTGAACATTTGATTTTCATATATGCATTGATTTAAAAGGCCCATACTGTTGTTCTAATTTGTTTAAATTTTATGCAGTTTACATGGGCATATGGTTTTGCACACTAGTGTACACAAAATCTTCAGAAAGCAAAGAAATCCTTTCTGAATGAAGGTTATAAACTATGCAGGCCACTGGAATTGACTATGCTCTTCAATAATACCCATAATGGAGGGGTCATGGGACCATTTTCTTGCATGAAAGTCTGTAGGCCTGATATGTCATTTAAAGCAGGTTACCTTGCTTGCAAAAGTAGAATTATAGTATGCCAGGATTTATTTCATTTTAACCCTTAAATGCCCATCTAATAATAGCGTGATTTGCATAAATTATGAATGCAGGCCCAATGGACTCGGTTGGTCATATAAGGGTTATGAATTGTATCCCACTGTTCTTGACAATGAAATTAAGATCAGTATTAAATAACAAAGCACAATGGCCTAGGGGTTACAATTAGTGGTTGCAGCTCACGTGATATCCTCACTCTGTTCCTGGGATAAGCAGCCCAACATATGTTTCCCAAATTTATACCAGCTATATAGCAGGCACAGATCTGAGAAATCCCATACATACAACTTGGGCTTTACTTGGGGTAAGAGGAAATACATCCCTTTACCCCAAGGTGATCTGCAGCTGCCTTCTAAACTACACAGGATGCAGTGTGCAGTTCATGTGGACTGCCTGTTGTTTTCTGATTTCTGTTTCTAAATCTTTATACTTCTCACGCTTTACTGAAATCAGTAATCAAAATAAGGTTGCAAACCTAAAGACATTTTACTATAATCCTAAAGACCACAATGGGGCTTACTTTTGAGTAGATATGGTTAAGATTGTGCTCTAAGCAGCCTAAGGAGGAAAATTTGCATCTTCACAACAGAAAAAAAGTATAATTTTCTGGTATATAAAAAGAATTAGAAAGACTAATGTATAAGAATTTAATTATCTTCAACAGCTACTAAAGAAAAAGATGATAAAATCACTAGTTTTGCATTCCAGGTTCCCCCGGAGATTTTTTAAAGCTGTACAGCAAAGCAAATTTGAGAAATATCTTTGTCTCAGCAGTTTTGGAGGCTGCTTTTTTTCTTTGAAAGCTCCTAAGGTTCTGATCTATCTCAAGTTATGCAGCAACAGTATGATCAATTACTCTTATGCAGCGTATTGAATCAAAAACTTTGAAGGGTTGCCTGCGAGACACAGAAATCATCTCATCATACCGTTGCCTTTTAAAAAAAACAGATCTGAAAACAATGTGCTGTATTCAGTGCCAAATCACTGTGAAAGGTTCTTGCAATGAAGCAGACAGCCAGCTTTGCTTTGTTATGCCAGCAGTCAACCAGCTAAGTATCGGGCAGCCGTGTTCAGTAATATTTCTTCTTCTGTTAAAGTAAATTCAAGGTTCACTAGGTTCAAGGTTCTTGACATTACTGTGGAGTGCAAAATATAGTGCCTATTGATGACCATATCTAACTTTAATGTGAAGCACGGATGTTCATGTGGTTATTCTACCTGATATTGGAGGATGATGAAGAAATGCAAGATTATTGCAATGCAAATTGTAGTGGCAGCATGAGAAAGCCATCACATGGAAAACCTTTATAGGCATCACTCAAATGATAAAAGTATACTAGTGGCCCAATCCTAATGTAGCTCAGAAAGTACATGTAGTGCTGCCAGAAAGGTTACACCATCCCATTGGTCCTGAATCCAGACCTATAGCCACGGGAGCAAGTAAGGAATAGGGGACTGGTGGAACAGAGGAAGGAGAGGGTGTTTTCTGGGAGGGGAGGGCAGGGAGATGTGTTTCAGGCCAAGAGGTTGATGGTAGGAGGCATCCACCATAATTTCTATACCAGGACTGAAGGGTCTATGTGGCATTACTTGGGTTTGTGCCAGCAATTTAGTTGGCACAGATCTGAATAGCCACATTGGGCAGGTCAATACAGAGTATGAGAACAACTGTTTTGTTACCCCGAGGAGACGTCCAGCTTGCTCAATTTCAGCACTGGATATATGGCCAAACTGTGACATATAATATGGAATATTTGGAATAATATGCTTAGACAGTGTTCAGCAGAGCCACAGAGAGATTAGACACAGCACTGTGTAATCATCGAAGCCTCTGGTAGGGTTGCTATATGTCCCAAAAAACAGGGATATTCCCAGTTTGGGGGGATTGTGTTCACATACTGGTGAGTGTGACAGAGGGACCTGTCCTGATTTTGTGGAAGAGAATTCCACAAAAATTCCTGATGTTGAGGGCAATTTGGCAGTGGAACAGATTGCCAAGGGAGGTGGTGGACTCTCCCTCACTGGGGATCTTAAAGAAGAGTCTTGATGTGCACCTGTCAGAGATACTCTAGGAGGATTTCCTGCTATAGGCAGGGGGTTGGACTAGTTGACCTACTGATTCTATTATTCTAATTGTGGCAACCCTAGTCTCTGGGCAATAAAGCTATACTGCATAATAATGAAGCAAAGGCCACAATCTAGTGCAGCATTAGCTACACTTGACCTTTGATTTCAGTGGACTTATGTGCACTTAAGTTTGTATTGGAATGTGGCCAAAAAAGAGATTTCCCTGTGATACATTTCTGTTTAATTTGGCATAAAATACTGTATCTTCTGAATGGAATGGAATGCTATGATTATTTTATTTTTTCAATACAAACCCCTGATCTAATTGGCAGAAACAATAGCCATTAATTCTTTAGCATTCTACACATCCAAATAGAAGCAAATAAACTGGTGATCAAACATTGCCAGAAAATATAAATGCATTTTATTGTAATAGAGATGTTCCTCACAGAGTATTTCAAGTGGATAAAGGCTGCTATCCTAAAGACACTGGGTGTAAGACCCATTGAACACAATGGGGCTTACTTTTGAGTAGACATGGTTCGGATTGTGATCTAAAGTTAGTAAATACCTCCATTTACATGAAGAATGGTAATCACAGTAGAAGTGAAATAATACAATACAGGTTGAACCTCTGCACCTGCAACATTTGGTTCCATGGATTCCGATTTTCCGTGTTAAACAAAAGCAGTTGTTTACCATGATGACAAGGCAGGCAATGAATCAAAGAATGAAATTGTCAATGCACACCATCAATTGTTTTTACTATTGACAAGGCACACCAGACTGTTCAAATCCCCCAATTTTCTTATTAATTAATGTCAATCCCCAAATTCCCATGGTACACCTGAGGACTATCCACGGCACACAGTGTGTCACGGCACACTGGTTGAAAATCACTATATTAGAGTATCTCATATAGAAACTTTTAACAGGTAAGTGATTTTCACGCTAAGAAATATATATGAGGAGAAAACAGCCAATGTGGTGAGCCATTAAAGAGTGATCAATCTGCTGACTTGGTTTTTGTTTTTTAAAAAAGACAGAAGCAAAGCAGCCTTTCCTGTTTTTTTAAAAAGGCTGACCTAGATATTTCCCCAACTAGGTCCGAATTCTATCCAACTTTTCAGCTCTGATTCAGCTACGCTTGAGTAGAGGGTGAGTTTCATCCTGTGGAGGGTGAAGGTCTTCACAAAGTAAGGAAATATCTGTTCTCCTACCTCTGAACTGCATTGGCTCTGGAGAATTGGAGGGAAGGGCCCCTAATCTGCTCCCTAAAGCTACGTACACAGCATTGGTGTTAGCCATCATTTTAACCAATTGTGTCTGTATTTTATTTAAATTTCTAGAATTAATAGAGTGGCAGAGTGCAGAAATAAAGATTAAAATTAAAGGGATTGGAGAAAGGGAATAAAATGTATTACTATTGTAAACTCTTACAATTTTTTTAAAAATAGAAGACAGGGTGAATGTTAAATGGACAACTTGAAAATGCATTTGTTCTGTTTCTGGCAGGCAACAGGACTGAGCTCATTAATTTTCCATGGCTGTTACAATGTGCTAAATGATTTTATAAGTATCTGTTTCAAAGATAACATTGATGTTATCCCATATGTATACTATATAAATGTCATGTTAGAATTTTATTTTATCCCACACATTATCAAGTCTATCTCTAAATGAGATAGATCTGGTCTGAAGCACCACACCTGCACTTAAAACTCCATTAATTCCCGTGCATACATACCTGTCTTTCAGTGAGATCCAGGTTTACTGCTATCTCGTATCTTCGCAGCCTGGTGAGGTAGTTGTGGTGGGCAAATTCTGCTTCTAATTCTCTGATTTGCTCTTTGGTGAAAGCAGTTCTTTCCTTCCTTGGTTTACTGTTGACTTCTGATTTATAATTCCCCTCTTGAGAATCTGAAAGGAACACAGTATTAAATCAGAAATGAAGACACGTGAATGGCTAGTAGGGTAGAAACACCACAAATTAAAATGGCCATTGAAAAGCTTACTTAAAAAGTCTCATGCAAGAGGTTGTTGGACAAAATCATGGATGCTAGTTATAAACAATTGAAATCATTGAAGAAACTTTCATTGATTGTACTGGAGTTGGATTACAGTTACATGTCTCAGTACCAAAGATCTCATATGGCGATATGTATGAAAACTGTTGGGATTTTCTGACTCATCTTGCATTTATAGTACTGAATTTTCTTCACTTAGACATCATCTGGATTTAGCCCTACCCAACCAAAAGCAATTATCTATTTACTCAAATCTAACACTCACATTTTCCAGCCAAATTTAGTCTCCAAAACTGAGGTGCATATTAAATTTGATTGTGCATTAAATTTGAGTAAATGTGTACCTGCATGAAGGTTTTCCTAAATGGACATTATTTCTGCCTGGAGAAAGCTTGTACTCCATGACCTTTGACAAACGCATACACGTCTATGTTTCTGTATTTGCGGAAGTTATGTCTGTGTAGGAAAATCTCCATGTGTGAAGTGGCCCTAAATCAAATTGTGACCCATGTATCAGATTACCTCGCCCGCCCAAATTTTATAGCCATTTGTTTCTAATCTTGGCACACTGTGTGTTGTAACTCCAAAATTAGCTAGCGTTCAGTATGAGAATCACTAGACAACTTTTGGCTTCATCAACCATCTTAAAAATGTCACAGATAAATTCACACTTCAGCTGCTGATTTAAATAGAAACCTGCATCAATTTCCAAGCAGACAAGCCCATAAGTAGTCCCTTTATGACTTTCGCTGAAGGATGAGTCATCAGCATTTTTGAGATTGCCTTCCTGGCCACAGATCCCAACGCTGAGAATTAAATCTTATAAACAGACACGGAGGATGATTTGAATCAAAGTAAACCAGTTGCTTTTGAGGTGTGTGTGTGTGTGAGTGAGCAAGAATTTTAACACTGGCCAGCAAGAGCTGCAAATCTTTAGCAGTAGTCTTAATGTCACCAGAAATTTAATGTCACTAGAAATAGAAAATTCACAAGTTACTGGTACTCTATTTCAATTGTGACTTATACATGTTAAATATGAATGAATATGTATTTGTTAATGCAAGCATGATAAAAAAATCTAAATACCCAGTTTAGAAAATGCTGAAAACTAAAGGATCTTTGCAGCATTCCATATGGAGGAAAAAATCATATACAAAATAAAAAATATATTAAAAAAATCAAAATTATGTCTGTGGGTTTGAGTATGATGTGCTCTGTTGCCTGTTGCCTAAGAATTTTGGTGACCTGCCACATACTTTGGGTAACCCCCCCCTAACTGTGGGTGCCCCACTCAGGTGAGTGTCGCATCTGAGTGTCCCCCATTCCTTCCTCACACAATTACATATAGTGTGGTTAAGCATTATGCAATGATGGAGACTGCAAAAATTTGATGTGTTTTACTTATGGAGATTGCAGTGATGGAGATTATGATCGTGTGTAGCATCCAAGATTTTCAGCTTGTGGCAATGGCCCACAGAATGGCGATGCCTCTGCCATGACATCAGCCAAGATCTTATCACAAGATCTGCCAGGATTGGGACAAAAGAAGGATAGCGTGGGACAACTCAACCCTGCTTGTCTCTATAAAGGGGGAAGAGTCAATTTAAGACCATGCATATCTATTAAGATCTAACACTTTAGGGATTAATGTAGTGGTGGGCTTCAGGGGGTTCTCACAGGTTCTATAGTACCCTTTGCTAATGAGCACCTGGTTCTTAGAACCAGTTACGAATGGGACATAGAACCTGTTGTTAATTTATTTGAATCCCACCATTGGATTAATGATATTAGTTAGCTATTAAGAACTATCTAACTCTTTAGGCTTTATCAACAATACTTTTGATTGATTGATTGATTGCAGAATGTAAGGGACAACTAATATCTCAGTGATTTTCAACCGTTTTCATCTCACAGCACACTAATAAGGCACTGAAATTGTCAAGACACACTTTCAGTTGTTTTTACCTTTGACAAGGCACACCAGGCTGTACAAATCCCCCAATTTTCCTATTAATTAATGACACTCCCCAAATTCTCGCAGCACACCTGAGGACTATCCACGGCACACTGGTTGAAAATCACTGCAATATCTCATCCTCCTAAAGTGCTTCTAAAACCATCCTCTGTTGTGCAGCAATAACTAATGGTTTTGGTAAGGGATGTGGGACAAGCTAATCTTGCTAGATTAAAAAGACAGGAGGGTATCTTCACTATTTTCAGAGCAGCTGTTCCAGTATCCACTTTGCTTTGGATAACGGTTGGAGCTTGACTTCTAAATCATGTAAAGAGGTAGTTTGCACTCAATTAAACAAGTACTACTGCTGAGTTTCCTGTGACAGTCTGGGCAGGCATAACAAATATTTTGTACCCCTGCTAACTGGGGAAAGAGGCAGATTTTAAAGTGATATTTCATATTTAGCAGCAAAAGAGCCATGGTTCCTCTCACCACACTATCTTTCTTAGTGGCTGCTGTTGGTTTCTTTTCCCTCTTTTTTAAGATTGTGATTCCTTTGGTATATAGAGAACATTGTTACAATTCTTGTTCACAATCTAGCTGGATGAAATAGCATGTTGAAGTATTCACTCATGAGGGGCTATACTACATATAGTTTAATTACACCTATAGCTACCTGCTCAGTTACACATTTGACCGGGGTGACATGACGGTGTACATCACCTAGTGCGGGGGTGAGTGCATCACCCCCAGGATTGCACATCATCCCAGGAATGCATGCTCCACCGCCACAACACTGCCCAACGCTGAGGTGCACTACGCATGTCCAGGCCTCTTGACATGCACAGTGGGAGAGGCATCATGCACTGAAGCCCAGAGCCAAACTCCTCTGGTGCATCACTCCCAGTGGGATGTAACCTGGTGCAGCCCGCACCAACCGCACCAGTCTGGTGATGCCACTGCATTTGACCTATGTTGCCTATGATTTCAACCTACAACCCCTGACAACTCCCAGAAAGAAAAGTTAATGGTAAAAACTTCCAATCTATTTATACAGGAAGTAAGGACCAAGATAGATGATTGGAAAGAGCCCAGAAGGTCTGATGCATACCCTCCATTATAATCACCATTATTAATTATTAACAGTATTTATAAACTGCTTTTCACTGAAGTTCCCAAAGCAGTTTACAGAGAACACCAAAGAAAGTTGCATTTGAACAGTTAAGAACAAATAACATTTGAAGAATATTTGAACTGCATTATCAAGAATATCTGAACAGAAAAGAAAGCTGCATATGAACAGTTTCACCTGTCAGAGAAAAATTTAGATCCCTCATTGCATACAGACCTGTTCAATTTAACATACATAGATGGCCGCACTTTGTTAGTTCAGAAAGCTCCTGAATGAAACCTAAGCAGTAGGAGAATATTTGCTATTTACTGGATGGTATGTGACTCTTCTGCTGTAAAAGATTTTTTGGCAGCCACACTTCTGTCCGCAGCAATTGGTTTCATTGGCAGACGGGCACATGGGTAAAGTCTGGATTGTGTTTTTCTTGCACATTACTAGATGTCCCTGTGTCATAAGGCATCTGCTCTCAGCATCAATCTGCTTGGCCAGTCTACACTGCTTCAGTTCTGCATGGTGTCTGCAATGCCACCTCTCTCTTGGCTTGATGCTCAGTTCCAGTGGTAGGCTCCAGCAGGTTCTCACCTACTCTACAGAACCGGTTGTTAATGAGAGATAGGACATCTAAAGTTTAAAAATAGCCATTTAAAAGTGGCTGCCAGATGGGCAGAGAACCGGTTGTTAATTTGTTTGAATCCTATCACTGATCGTGACACATTTTTATGTATAAAAATCTTTGCCTGTCGATGACCAGTAAATATAGTACAATTCAAGCTTGCATCAATTTCATAAAATACATTATATTCATCACACTGACAAGTACTGTGACATCTATACCAGAACAACACAATATGAAATGACAGGGAATTTATCATTTTTTGTTATCAATAAGTGCTACAAGTAAAACACATTGCCTTATACTCTCTGAGCATGCAATCCTAACCAATTTAGGATGGCATAACTCACCCACTCCCCATTCCCATAACAATATGGGGAACCCAGTGCATGTATGTGCAGTGGTCTAACCTCCCCAGGAGTGGCACACGGCACTTTTGCATCACCCCTGGGGAAAAATTTGGATTTGTGCTGAGATTTGTGCTCAGGATTTGTGCTCAGGACAAATCAGGATTTGTGCTGAGACTTATGCCTGCCGTAATTGGGTTAGGATTAGAGACTGCAATCTCTAATTGCAGACTGCAAGGATGCAATCATAACCCTATCTACTCAGAAGTCCCATTATGTTCAATGTGGCTTACTCCCAGAATTGCAGCCAAAATCATTTTATTGTTAACTAGTATTGAAAGATGTAGTGGAAAGAAAATATTCATTTTTGTATATAAATATATTAGCTGTTGTGCAAATCTGATCAAGTGTATGGACCTATTATAATTTTGTTGTACAAATATAGATATTATGGATGTGTAGTAAATAAAATACCAGTAAGATATTTTCTGAATATTTGAACATTGCTTTTCAATCTATTAAGAAATTGTTAAAGCATCTCACATTTGGTTAAAGATACAGTATACACAGTTTAGCACTTAAAAAGCAGAGTGGGCAGAAAATGGAATTGCTGACTTTCCTTCTGAAAATGATGTCTAAGACCACTTCATAAACGCGTGGCTAAAATTAGAATATTCCTAATTACTAATAGCACTATGAAAAAATATTGGTTACTATATGTCACTAAAAAATTATAGCACAGGATTTCTCAACTTACTATAACACTGAGTATCATGAATTATAATCTATGACCTTGTAGTTTTTCTTATGACTGGTCAGGGCTATTAAATTAATTGAAATGTGAAACTGTGTTTGCTTTAATTTAGTCGAAAAATGTTCTGCCTACAATAGCACCTTGTAAAATCCAAAATGGCAAGAGGAGGTGAGAGACGAAGGGTATAGTAGGACTAGTACAAACAAAATAAATTCTAAAATTAGAAGTGTACACAGAAATATTAGACTACTGACCACCAAGTCCTGGTAACAAAGATTATCCGACAGAATTTTAAAACTTTTAATGACTAGATTTTTCAAAGGCCTGGCTGTCACTCAGGTGTCAGTGCTAAAATTAACCAACTCTCTTGCTTTATTCAGAACTTCATAAAACAACATTATCTCAAATGGATAGGAGAGTTTTTCTGCTTTCCTTTTCTGCTTTTAATTTGCCATCTTTTTCCTCAATATTTATAATATAAGCTTCTTTTGGGAGGGATCTGGGTTTTCTGTGATGAAGTTTGCCATTAAGGCACCAAGTATTGGCACTGAATGCAGCATATTTAGGCAAGCAAGATAACAGAAGTTGGAAAATCTGGAGCAGAAATTAAAAGAAGATAATAAAGCAGACATTTTAATTTCTCCTCCAGATTTTCCATCTTCTTTTATCTTGCTGCCTAGGTATTTAATTTCTTGTAGTTGCTCAATAAGAAGGAACACCTAGTGACAGCAGACAAGACATTTATCTCTGGTAACAAAACCACATACATATGGAATACAGTTCTGCGAGAATGTGGCACTTGGACAATGAGTCAAATGAAGATAGGAGACGGCATTTAAAATGTAATGTTGGGGAAGAATGTGCAAAGTGAATTGGAAAGAAAGATAAATGAAGAAATGGATATTAGATAGGATGAGGAGAGGGCAAGAATGATGCAATGGGAGAATAATTCACTGTAAGAATAATTATTGGAATAGTAGTAAAATTGGAAGGAAGAGGAATAGTAAATTGAGAAATAAGGAGGGAGAATAGCTCCTTTGTGGAACTGAAGATGTTGGTAAAAGATAGAAAAGTGTGGAAAATATTCAAGACCAATCAATTAGTTCAGGCACAGAAGATTATATATATTTATATTTATATATATTTATATATACACACACACATATATACATATACATATATAAGATACACATACACATATACATGTTTGTGTGTGTGTGTGTGTGTGTGTGTGTGTGTGTGTGATAGTACATGTTGATATTCTAGATCAAAAGTGTACATTTTTGGCAGGAGGGCTGTATAATCTGTCTGTCACCGTGTCAGGGACCAGAAGAATAAAAAAATTTATTTATATTTCTTATTTACATAAATGAATCTATTAGAGACAGAACTTATGAATGAGTTCAAATACAGCTGATAAAAACTCTAGAGGATCTTTAAACCAGTTCATAAGTACTTTCATGCACAGAGAGAGGAGCTGCATGCAGCCTGCCCAGTCCTCAGAATACCCTTTAAAGTAGGCATGTGAAACTGGCGGCCCAAGGGCTGCATGCAACCCTTTGCAGGCACAACTGTGGCCCTCAAGTGATCTTCCCACCCCCAGAAGCAGCTCAGTAGTGGTGGCAACACACTTTGATTTTGAGCCGGAGAAAGAGCCCAGGAGGAAGGAGGCCTCATGCACAGCAGCAGCAGCTTCCCAGGGCAGAAGAGCCTCCTATATACCTACCTTTCCTCCCTTCCCCTTACCTATCCCACCCTCTTCCCTTTCCCTACTTACATCTCCCCTTCCCTACTTACCTTTGCCTTCCCTACTTACCTCTCCTTACCTCTCCCTTACCACTCCCTTCCCTACTTACCTCTCCACCCCTTCCCCTTCCCTACTTACCTCTGCCACCCCTTCCCCATCCCGACTTTCTTCTCCCCATTCTTCTTCTCTACTTAACACTCCAACCCCCTTCCCTACTTACCTATCATATCTCCCTTCCCCTTGCATGTCAGTGGTGGGCAGTAACCAGTTCGGGCTGGATCGCCCGAACCGGTTGTTAGTTGTGCCCCCCTTTACTGATCCGGTAGCTACAGGGGGGCCCAGAAAACTGGGTGTACCGGTTTGGCACCCAGGGGAAGCCCTATACTGCACATGCGCCAACCAACGAAGGTTGACGCATGCGCAGTGCGTGTCCTGAAGCTGGTTGACCAGCCTGCATGTGAAACTGCTTGGCACCACCCCTCCCCAGCCCCTCCCCTGACCCTCCTCAGCTGCTCACCCTGCCCCCTGACCCCGGCCTGGCCCGCCCACTTCCGTCGATCTGGTTGTTGGGCCAGGCCGGGCCCACTACTGGTTGTGTTGCTGCAAAGTGCTTTGAGGGCATCTTACATGCATGTGATAGAAACATGAATATTGAAGTCACTTGTATGTGTTGTGTTGCTACAAACTGCTTTGAGGGCATCTTACATGTCTTGTCAATAGTATGTATGTTGTAGTCACTTGCATGTGGCTTGTGTTGCTGCAAACTGCTTTGAGAGTGTCTTACATGTATGTGTCACCATCATGTATGTTAAAGACACTTGAATGGATTGTGTTGCTGCAAACTGCATTGAGGGCATCTTACATGTCTGTGTCAGAATGATGCACGTTAAAAGGTTTTCAGTTTTAAAAGTGTTGAAATTAAGTAAAGGAAACCAATACATACATGTCCTACATTTGGGATGTCCAACATTTTTTTTAACCGGGTAAGATTTTTGGCTTGGGGGACAGGAATTTTGGGGAGCTTGGGGGAAATTTTGGGTTCAGCATCTGGTCACCCTGGACGAGGGTTGCCATATTTCCCGAAAACAGGGACAACCACAATTTGGGGGGATTATGTTCACATAGTGGCAAATTATGAGGTTTTTGTCCCAATTTTGTGGAAGAGAATTATGGCAAACCTAGTTTGGACACCCCTGATCTAGATGATAAACCTGATTTTCATCAAGTGGGCTCCAATTGATGATCAGAGCTGTATGCAGCAGAGCTGAATGTGGGCTGTGGGTGGCACAAGTGGCTAAGACACTGTGCCTGTTAACCAGCAGGCCAGGGTTCGAGATCCGGGTCAGCCCCACAAGACAGGGTGAGCTCCTGTCCTTAGCCCAGCTCTGCAACACCAGCTGGATCCAATTGTATTGGCTCTGCCTTTCCATTGGACTAATTCAGTGGCGTGGAGAGGGGAGATTTGCTGCTTGGGTAACAGCCTATCCTCCATAACAATCTAACCCAGGCTTTCATACTTCGCATGCAGCATATGCAGCGCTGAGCACAATACCATAGTCTTTCAAGACTGACGGAGGCCTGCTTTTTTATGCAGCAGTGGGTAGACTCACAGCTGAAACCATTCATCAGCATACTTACTGCCAACAGCACCTGTGGCTTTTCCAACCAAATTGGAGATCTGGTGTGCACCTGCACTGGCCTGTGCCCAGATGTTGCTTTCCTTCAGGCTGCTGCAAAATTTCTTATGGCACTTTTGCTATGGCAGTCTCCCAGGCAATGTGCAGGAGACTGCTGCTGGCCCTGGGGTTGGATCGGGTCAGCACGGTTACTATTATCATGCTTTTAAGCTACATTAGTAAATTTTCATAGTTAAAACCATCAATAAATATTAAAGGTTTGAATAAAATTTTCATTGGGCAGGTGCAGTGTTTTCATTCTGGGAAGCACTTTTGAATTTTTGCGCAATTTAGGGTTAAAACAAAACACATGATGTTAGAAAGATTGCTAGTCTTTTGGCTGCAATCCAAGACACCACCCTGGGAGTAAGACCCATTGAACACAATGTGGGTCACTTTTGAGTAGACATGATTAGGCTTTTGCTTGAAGTTTTCATTCTGTAAAATGCTGGTTGGTTGTTGTGATTTTAGTTGTTTTTGAAGTAATTCTGTACAATGGGTGTATTTCCCAGAAAGCGTGCACAGGATTGAAGCCTTTATTGTAATTCAGGATGTTGGGATGTTTTCAAATACGTATTGATGCTTTTCTGTGTTTCAATCTGTGTTGTTAGCTGCCTTGAGTCTGCTTCAGAGAAAGGTGGGATATGAATCAAATAAGTAAGTAAGTAAGTAAGTAAGTAAGTAAGTAAGTAAGTAAGTAAGTAAGTAAGTAAATAAATAAATAAATAGCATCCAAAACAGCTGCCAATCATAGCCCCCCCCCTACCCCCCCAGCAAATACCAGCTTCAGGTGGGATGATTTTCACAAAGAATACACCATCTCTTTACCAGTGGTTCTGCTGCCATTATCTTACTGTATGGCAAAAAAAAAAAATGATGGAAAGAACTATAATACTTCTAGCATCACCTATGTTTTGACCCTTACAATTACCAACAGGTGAAAGCTGTTCAATAGCTGCAAAAACAGTAGTGAACTGTTTAAAGATAGTAGCAGATTCTGCATTATATGAAAATTCTCAGGTTTACCCATTGTTCCTAACATGTGTATGCATCACAATGTGTACTACAAGATCCATTGAGCTGGGCTGCTTCAATACTAGAAGCAGTAGTAGTCCCCAAAGCAGCATCAGGGAGTTGGCAGGGTAGAGTGTGCCTGATGTGACCTAATGCAGAACTATGTTCTTGATGGGCTACAAGCAACCTGGTTCTAGCACTGATGGTTGTGATGTTCTGGCCTCATTCGCCTTTGATCTGTCCAGCCTGAGAAACCAAGGCTGCAATCCTTTACACACTTTTCTGCGAGTAAGGCCTATATCCTAAAGTGAAATTAAGCCCCTTGCTCCAGAGCAGTTAAGATGACTTTCCATAAGATAACACTAGAGGGTAACATAACTGCGTGGACCCATAACTGCTATGAATTTTGCCCTAAGACTCACAGAGCACAAGAGGACTTACTTCTGAGTAGAAATGTTTAGGATTGCACCCCTAATTGCTGGCATAACACTCAGGATCACAGGGGTTCACAAACTTTCTCACCACATGATTCACATTCAGGGAAGATGATAATAATAGCAATTCACTGAGGTTAGTAGATTTCAGCAGCTAAGAGTTCCTGAAGGGGGAAAAAGTATATTTAAGGAAGATGTATGACTTTTAAAGCCCTGCATAGTTTACTGCTTTCCCTGCTTTGTTTTACTGCTCTTTATTGAGGTCTGTGCAGAACTGTATCCCCTATTGTTTTCTATTAAAATCAGGTTACTCCTGATCTTCTTTAGATTTGTTGCCTCCATAAAGTCTGGTTGTTTTGATTTCCAGTGCTGTAATTTTTGTTGTGTTGGAATGTTTCTTTTAGCAGCTCCGAACTGCCAGGACTGGGAGATTCCATCACTTTTTTTTTCCTGACCTAAGGGTTTTTATGCTGTATCACCTGAATTGTTTTCTCTGTGGTGGAAAATGGGTGGAAAACCTGGAAGAGTTTCCTGGCAGATTTCACATCAGCTTCCCATCTGTTTTGCAGCTGTTATAACCAAGGCAAAACTCCTCGTTTTCCTCTGCTGTGTCTATCCTATGCCAAATGGTAGGTGCAGTGTGTTGCAAAAGGAAGGGAAAAAGCCCCAGAATATACTCCCTTTCCCCACATAATACTTTAAGTATTAACATATGCCATATAACACCTGAGATCAACAGAAGGCGTTATGTATAGTTTGTATTGTTCTCTGTGCTGCCTCCAACTCATGTGTAATTTTACAAAATGTACATGAGTAATCAGGTGATGCTTACTTTGAAGGTCTTTTTTCCGTGCAACCTAGTTAAGCCAACTAGTCCTATATCCTAAAGTGAAATTAAGCCCCTTGCTCTGGAGCAGTTAAGATGGTTTTCCATAAGATAACACTATCTATCTATCTATCTATCAATCAATCAATCAATCAATCAATCAATCAATCAATCAATCAATCAATCTATCTATCTATCTATCTATCTATCTATCTATCTATCTATCTATCTATCTATCTATCTATCTATCTATCTATCTATCTATCTATCTATTTTATATCCCACCTTTCCTCTCCTACAAGAGGGAGCCCAAGGCGGCTGACAAACAGGATAAAACACCATTAAAATCAAATTATAAATATCGATTAAAACACAATTAAAAAACAATTAAAAACAATTAAATTTAAAAAGCTCAGAACAATTAAAACAGACTAAAAACATAGTTAAAAACAGTAAAAATAAAACGATACAACAATAAAACTGCCCCCCAACCTATGCCCCATTTAAAATGCTAGAGGGTGATGTAACTGTGTGGACCCGTAACTGCTATGGATTTTGTCCCTAGACAACTTCTCCCTGGGGATGCAATCCTGACCAATTAGCCAGCACAACCTGCCCATCTCCCTGTTCCTACGCTGGTGTGGGGAGGCCGACGCATGTCTGTGCACTGGCCTAACTCCTGAAGAGTGGTGCAGAAGTGCCTTATGGCACTCTTCTGACACCCCCACATCTGCATAGGATTTGTGCTGGCCTAACCAAGGGTTAGGATTCCACTGCAAAAAACATACAAACCTCTTTCTAAGTATTGCTTTGCTTACTCTGTAAACTGTACAAAACTCAGAAGGAGATTTAACTTTATCTGGAATAGTGAGAGCAAAGATTCTCATTCCTTTCATATTTGGTAAGTGGCATATGCCTCCTCAATATCTAGAAAATTATTGGATTTTCTCTAGATGACAAAGTGGATTAGACACATGCCAAAGGTTTAAAAAAGGATTCAGAGTACTAGACAACAACCATTCACAAAATATCTGTGTACTTTTTAATTATCAAAACTATATAGCAATATCATAGTTTTCTTGGTTACATCAGTGCCAGGTGTTTGCATGCAACATATGCCCATAGAGAATGTGGGCAGAAATAGGTTAAAGCAGGGGTTCCCAAATTGTCAGGTTGGGACCCATCAGGAGAACCAGGAGAGGACCTTGTCTCTTTCTGCACCTACTGTGGGCCTTCCTACTGCAGCAAATAGCTCTGATCAACAACTGGAATCCACTTCTGGTTTTGAACATCTAGATCTAGAAGATCATCATGCTTTTTCAGTGGTGGGCTCCAGCAGGTTCGCACCTACTCTATAGACCCAGCTGTTAATGAGAGATAGGACATCTAAAGTTTAAAAATAGCCATTTTAAAGTGGCTGCCAGATGGGCATAGCACTGGTTGTTATTTTCTTTGAATCCCATCACTGTGATATATCTGAACTTATTGATTGTTCTTTAATATTTTCCACTCTTTTCTGTCTTTTGCAAACATGTTCCGTTCCACAAATTACCCCAATCTTCCCCCCTTTATTTCTTGATTTACTATTGTTCATCCTTCCAATTTTCCATCTATTCCTACAATTATCCCTACAATAAATTATTCTCCCATTGCATCATCTGCATCGTATCTAATATCAATTTCTTTCTTTATTTTTCTTTCTATCCAACCCTCTTTGCACATTCTTCTCCAACCTTACATTTTAAACACCACCTTCTGTCTTCATTTGACTCATTGTCCAAGTGCCACATTCTCGCAGAACTGTATTCCATATGCATGTGGTTTTGTTACCAGAGATAAATGTCTTGTCTGCTGTCACTAGGTGTTTCTTCTTATTGAGCAACTACAAGAAATTAAATACCTAGGCAGCAAGATAAAAGAAGATGGAAAGTCTGGAGGAGAAATTAAAATGTCTGCTTCATTATCTTCTTTTAATTTCTTGTACTTGCTCAAGTTGCATTCTCTCTCTCTCTCTCTCTCTCTCTCTCTCTCTCTCTCTCTCTCTCTCTCTCTCTCTTTTCTGGTTTCATTGTTGTTACAAAGAGAATAAGGAAGAAAGAGAAATTTGTATTCTTCCTTTAACTTGAATTTCTGGGAGGTGGACAGCTATCTAAATAGTTGCATATGGGATTGTCACACACAATGATCTGTATTTAGTTTGGATTCATCTGTATTGTGGTTCTGTGAATGTTGAGAAAAATACATGATATGTACTTCAAATGCATAGGTTGGGACATACTTGTAAAACCAAGGCTGCAATCCTAACTTCCAGTTAGGCCAGCATCAGTCTTGGCATAAGTCCTGTGCTGGCCTAGGTGTGTCACAGAAGTGCTGTAAAGCACTTCTGGCCCACTCCTGGGGGGTTAGGACAGTGTATAGACATGTGCCGGCCTCCCTACACCACTACAGGAACCACCACAGAACAGATGAGTGATGTTGGCCTAAATAGGTTAGGATTACACCCTAAGGGTGCAATCCAGAGTAACTACGGGGAGTCCTTGCTCCAGTGTAAGAACAATTTGCTCTGGATTGCAATATGAATTTCCCATAGGTTTTCACTTGCTGGTGCAGTAACTACGGGTACACATAATGTCTCTTACGTGCTCCCGTAGTTACTCTGGATTGTAGGGCAAGTCTTGTGATAGGTTAGCCTTACCTAGCCTAGCATCTAGTATTCAGTCATGGGTGATTAATACATACCCCAAAGAAAGTCATCTATTCTCAGGTAATCCCATCTATTGGTAGTCTGAGGTATAGAGATTAATTGGACAGGACCATTAATTCATTTGTAAATAATATTCCTTTTAACTCTCCTTCTCACCTGAGAATACAGCTGGTAGTCACTGCATGCCAATCATTCAGAATATAAAATAGATATTATCAATGTTATGTTTCACTTTGCATTATGTAATGGGAAAGAGCACATAGCTTTTTTCAATCTATGCACAAGTTTATTATAAATCAAACTCTTTAAATTTTGAATGATTGCATAAAGTTTGTTTCACACTAACTGCATCCAGTGATCAAATAGATAAGGTTGTGACTTGATTGTGTAGCCCAGAACCACCAACACTTTACAGATTATCAAGTTTTCATAATTTTTAATGGGGGAAAGCCTGTTTTCGGAGAGTGTTCTTGATGACAAGTGTGTTTTCATCAGCAAGAACATTACACATCATGGCCCTGAGCAGGTTGTACACTGCTAACCCAACACCACCAGCTAAAGGACCAAACCACACATCAAATGTGTATTTATCCATATAAGTGATCTGAAACCACTCCTTTTTCAGAAGGGTAAAGGAACTTCAGAAGGTGTCAATTAAAAGTGCAGAAGTGATGGGGACATATCCCTACTTGCCATTTGGTTCTTAAACTGTGGGTCTGGAACCCACTGGTCATGATCCAATTTTTGATGTTTCACAAAACCCACAGGGCAGATTAGGCTATGTGGTTCAAGTGCAACTTGTGGTGGCACACTGCTACCCAGTCACCATTTTAGCCACATCCTTGGCCTTTATAAATCAGGCAACAGCCTTTAAGGTCTCTACAAAGTAACCTTCAGCAGTGATCTAAAGTCTAGATCACTACCACAGCTTTTTTCCCCATAGACTTCCAAACCAGATTCTGATTGAAAATGCTTTGGGAAAACCAAGCAGGAAGCCCTTTATGATTAGGGTTGCCAGAATTGTCTTCCACAAAATTGGGACAAGACCCTCTCTTCCATTTGCCAGTATGTGAACAGGGATTATCCTTGTTTTTTGGGACAGATGGCAACCCTATCTATTGTACAATAGAGCAAAGAAATGGCATGTGGGAGATGGTGAAACATCTCTTTCCTCCATCCCTACAGTTTCTCGGCTCTCAAGTTTCTCAATTTTTTTTCCATACCAAAAAATGGCATTAGGCTGTCAATACATATAATGCATATAGTGCATATATAGAATGCTTACATATAGTGTATAGCTTGATTCTTTGTCAATATTGAACCAGTGACTACCTTCTTTATCCTTCAAAGAGAAGTCACAAAAGAGATAATGCACAGTATTTGACTGGGAGATTCCAATTGGAAGCTTTTAATGATTAGGTGCAAGAATGACAGAGGATCATGATTCAAATGGAATTGTTAGTGCTGGGATGAAAGGCCAGATATATTAGGGCTGCGCTGTCCCAGCCCTATGTCAAACATGTAACATTCTACACTCAGCTGGTGCCAGTGCCAGTGCCAGTGCCAGTGCCAGTGCCAGTGCCAGATCAGCATGAGCTGAGCCCAGTCAGAGTTACTGTATGGACAAGTAATGGACAAGTATGGACAAGTATGGACGGCAGAATGGTGAGTTGGGGGCATGGGAGGTGTTCTGGGGAGCAAGGAAAGAGGGGAGTAGAATCCGCAGGGCTGTGCTCCATAAGATCCAGAGTATTAGTCAGGCCTTTTGGCCCAACAAGGGACTGCCTTACTCTATGCCAGCCAAATAGCCACTGCAGAGTTGTGTAGCCTCATTGTAGGGCTTCCTCCATTACCTGGGCAAAGGGCTATTCATCCCCTTCCCCCAGGAGCCAGCTGCTGCTGCTGCTTGATGGTCATAGGATTCAGCAAGAGCTATTTTGAAAATTTTGCTTCTTAAGAAAATGTGCTTTGAATAATTTGGTGCTTATGCGTTACCTGCTACCAAATCGATACAATTCACAGGCTGCAATCCTAAAGACACTTTCCGGGGAGTAAGACTCATTGAACACAGTTGGGCTTACTTTTGAGTAGACATGATTAGGATTGTGCTCAGTATCTTTCAGATATGAAAGTAAGGGTCTTTATAGATTGAGGAACAAAAGCAAAATGCCGAGCTGGACTTGAATTAATTTATGTATTTGGACTCAGATACGGTACCTTTAAACGATACTCTAAATTTACACTTTCTTTGTGCACATCCCAAAGAATGGTCCTGATCTAATAAAAAAATTATTTTCTTACAGGCTGTTATGCCTTATGTTATGCTTTACATTCACCCTGCAACAAATGTGAGTGTATGAGTTAACTCAGAGTTTGTTGGCTTCCCAATTTTCTTGTTATCCAAATGCATGAGGTCCCATCAGACCAAAACTAATAAATAATACATAAGCCAAGGAATGCAGGCTTTACATTTTCCATACTTACCAATAAAACTCACAAAGTTTAATGTAGATTGAGTTTCTTTGGGGCATTTTATTGCTTTACTCTCTTTTTTCCCTTCTAAAAGCTTTTGAAGTAGCATTATGTGAAAGACAACGGCTGTTGTACCAACAATTCAGTGGTGCTTAACAGCAGAGCTGAGATATTATAACAGAGATGGGAATGAACACTGCATGGCTCATTCAGTTCTCAGCAAGATGAAACACCCAAAAAGAGAGAACCAAAAACCAAATTGGGGCCAGTGAGCTCCAAACATCACCCTCATTTCTTGGGGTCATCAGAAATATTCACAACCCAGGCTGATGGCTTTTTTCCAAAGAACACAGAATGTTCCCACCCTTCTGTAACACATTTGCTTAGCACTTAGGGTCAAACTAGATTGACCCTAAATATGTAAGTTAACCTTGTTCCTTAGTGATTTTCCCCCCAATAAATAGTACATGAGGAATGAATAAATGAGCCAAAACAGCAGTGGGAGATATGAGGACTTATTTCTTATATATTAATACTTAGCTCCCACTGTGATTCTGAAGATGACTATGACCCATATCCTAAAGTGAAATTTGCTCACTTTAACAGTTCCCGTGCTCTGGAGCAGTTAAGATGACTTTCCATAACACTAGAGGATGACATAACTGCGAGGACCTGTAACTGCTATGGATTTTTCCCTATGACTCTCCCATGCCCTATTTTAATGTGAAAATTCCAGGTTGCCATATGTACTGAAAAACAGGGACCTGATTTGGGGGGATTGTGTTCACATACAGGCAAGTGTGACCAAGGGTCCTGTCTTGATTTTGTGCAAGAGAATTATGGCAACTCTATTTTCAATAGAGAGCTGATTTCCATTAAATAGTGTGTAGTGAGACATGATCAGGATCAGCACAGTTAGGAAGACAAAGTACTAAATTGTCCTGTCTTCCTCTCTATAGTTTTACCTGTTTCATTGCTCTCCTATGTAGGCTATTCACTCATTAAAAAAAATTCAAAAACTACATGGTTAAGGCTGCAATCCTGGGAATAAACTCCAGTGAATATAATTCTATAATTCTGAGTAGACTTGCCTAGACTTGTGCTATAACTCACTCATTGAGGACCACCTCTAGTTTCACCCTAACAGCCTCCGAGTCAAAGCTTATTTCCAGCACGAGAAGAATGAGAAAGGAAAATATCTTCCATTTATAATATAAGAGCATCCCAGAATGAGGAGAGAGTAGAATAAAGAGACAAGCTGAAGCTGAATGATATACATTGGTTGCATACAAAATGTTGCTGGCATCTTGGCATGCAAGTTCAATCACTGGCATCTCCAGACAGGGCTCTAAAAGATCCTTGAACAACACTTGCTGGTTGCTTACAGTCAGTACGGACAATGCTGGCTTAAATGGAGTACTAGTAGCTTATATAGCAGATTCATAGGGAAGAGAGCTTTTGATGCAAGCACAAAAATCTGAAATCACCACCAGCACGAAGGAATGCGGTACTAGCAATTAGGCATGAATAGCCTCTCTCCTATCCAACATTTCCACACCGTTATTACTTTTTCCTTCCTTGTTGTAAGCAGTTGGCCTGATGTCTGTTTTTAAAAGCTCATGTTACACATTAGCAGCACACATCCTATCTGACTTAAGCAAGCATTCACAAATCATTTTTTTCCCTATTTCATGGGCTAGACTTAAGGTGTTTGTTACTGTGCTTTCTAAATCAACCATATTAATCTTTTCTCTTGCCAATTTTACCTGTTGAATTCAAGTAATCTTTGCAGCAAGTGCTGCAAGGTGTTAGAAAAGAATCTGGCTCACTCTCATGCTTGTCTGCCTATGTCCATACATGTGCTTCATTCACATATTTTATGTATCTTACTACGCCCCAGAAAGCATTAAAATGAAACCCCAAAAGGCCAGCTGTGCTCATAAATGTAGGTTAGTAAATAGCCAGACGTTATCTGTTTTTCCTTTTCTTAAAATCCACAGGGTTGGCAAGGTGTGCGTTTTATTCTGTTTCATTCACAGTTTCCTTTTACAGCATTGTCTTGAAGTGCTACACTTGCCATTAAAAAAAACAGTGGAAAGTACTTTCCCACATGCAATTAAATGGAATTACCTGTCTTTTAGAGGAAGCCAAACTAAAAAGAGTTGTAAAATATTAATAGATTAAACATCTGAAAAAATGGCTTATTGCCCACATTCATTCAAAAAATAACTTTTTTTCTAAAACTTACTGCATTCCTATGATTATATGACAGATAATGCTGTAATGAACAGACTGACACACTTTAAGAATGAATAAAATTCTTATTTCCCTTTGAATGAGACAATTCAAAATTTTCACAAAAAATAGCATAAGATTTTTGGTATGCGCATATGTTTTTATTTTTAATGAAAACACAATGTTCTAAATTAGGAGAATCAAAACATAGACTGTTTCTCATCATATTCTTATTCTCTTCTGGTTCTTTTTCATCTAATAATTTTATATATTAGGAACAAAAACCAACCAGAAACTTGGGGTCTTGGCTTGTGAGCCACATAAAGCTTTTTGACACATATTATGCATCTTGTGGAAATATGTTGGCTTTAATATAAAAGGTAAATAAAACTTTTTCCAGCATTGTAATTATTTACCAGGTATAAACTGAGTATTCACTGGATTAGAACATGCATTTTATGTTCACATAACTATATTTAAGAATTTAAATGCTTCTTAAATATCACAGCTCTCAAACACTTGCAGCTGCCAAGCATCTGAAGGTTATTGTATATGGGCAAAATCTGGAGTAACTACGGGGAGTCCTTGCTCCGTTGTAAGAACAACTTACTTTGGATTCCAATATGAATTTCCCATAGGTTTTCACTAGGTGGTGCAGTAACTACGGGTGCACATTTGGGCTGCAATCCTAAAGACACTTTCCTGGGAGTAAGATCTATTGAACACAATGGGGCTTACTTTTGAGTAGACATGGTTAGGATTGTGCTCAACATCTCTTACATGCTCCCGTAGTTACTCTGGATTTGGGAGTAAGGCTCTTACCTTAAGCAGATTTGGCCGTCCCTGGAATATAGGTTGCCTAGTCACCTAATGACAAGAATAAGAGCACTATCCTAACCATGTCTACTCAAAAGTAAGCCCCATTGTTTTCAATAGGTGTTACTCCCAGGAAAGTGTCTTTAGGATTGCAGCCAGGCAGCACAATCCAGAGCAACTAATCAGTCCACGTAAGAGCCCTTGGGTTGCCCTATCTATCACTAGGGTGGAGGAACTGCAAGATGCTCCATCCCAGTTACTCTGGAAGAGGCTTAGGGCAGAGCAAGGCAAGATAGGGTGCCCTAAGAGAGGTGGACCTGCTCTGCCCTAACTGGGGCAGCCTAAGCAGCTCAGGAGAGGCAAGTTGAGGGCAAGTTTAGCATTGCCTAGGGCAGAGCAGTTACTCTGTATCCAAAGCCTGTTTCAAGGCAGAAATGCCCTCTTCCAGTTCCTCAGAGATATACCACCTCAGGAGCAGGTATAGTAATGAGTAGACCCATAGGGGTCCATGATAAGGCCTGAGTAAGAATGGCAGTGTTGACCAAAAATCTGAGTTCTTGGCCAGCCTAGCTGCAACCCCTGCCTCTCAACCTCAGGATATGGCACAACTATGGCAGCCCACTAACCTCAGGATACAGCAGGCCACTCCAAGCATCCATCTTGCACTAGAAGAACTGCAGCTGTAACTGGTTGTCAGGAACTGCTGGGCTTCCTTATAATGTAGGCACCACAGCTGTTCCTTCTTCAGTGTGATCTGAAGGGGGTCTACTCAGGAGCAAGCCCTCCCCAGCTGTCACTGACTTAGCATGCTCTGGAGCAGTTAGGGCAGCCCAGGCTTCCTGACTCTCTGGATGCAGCATAACTTTCTGCTCTGGATACAGAATAGTTAGGAGAGAGCAGTTAGGGCAGAGCAGGTTGAACTTGCTCTGGATTGCGCCCTTAGGTAATCTTCACATTAGCTAAGATGATGCATTCCTTTAAATGAATTTGAAAGTCCTAGAGGGAGAAGAGCTCTATGTACTTAATGGTTAACTAGGCATAAGCTTCTTCATTCCCACTGGCCCTCTCTTGCCTGCCTTATTTCATCCAAAAACATTTCTCTTTTGTACTTTAAGAGAAATCCAAAAAGCCCAGCTGGTTTTTAGAAGTTGGAGCAGCAGCTGTATGCTTTTTTTCTCTCCCCATTCATTCTTTACAGATCCCATTTCGCGTTACGAACACCCAAACTATGAATGGTCAGTATCCCAGTACAAACGAAACCCAAAAATCAGTTTGAATTAGCTCCAAGTTTGACCTCCTACAAACATTTAAGTAACACCAATTTCTGAAAAATCTTTTCAAGGGTTGCATACTATGTACCCCAGAGCCACTTGCACTTTTATTTTAATGCAATGCTAGCATTTTGGTGAATTTTACAACTTATTTATTTCTTGACTGACTATTTACTAGCTGACTTTTCTGCCAAAACTTGAACAGCTTGGAATAATGCATCCAGTTTAAAAATAAGATTTGCCATCTAAGGTCAAACTGAATATTTGTGATTGAAACTCCCATCTCTTCAAATCTTTGTAAACAGCAGATGTGGGAAATCCTCCAATTTGGATCATTAATAACTTTATACAAATACATCCAGCTACATGCCAAGGAACTAGTACAACTGCTCATCAAAGCATGTATATTTCAAAAGCAATTTCTATTTTCTGCCTTTTATAATGAAGGAAACACAGTAGTAGTGCACACAAGGGTACTTGACCTTTTCCTTCTGGTGGTGCCGAATGCCAGCCAAGATAAATACACAGGCCTACCTTCATGTTGGTACACTTTTAAAAAGATATATATATATATGAATATATATGAACTGGGCAGCCCAAAACTAAGTTTCAGTGGCACATCAGGACCACTGCTGCAGCAGCCACCACAGCATAGGAGCAGATCTCCTGAAGATAAGGAGGTATTTTCCCCCTTACTTAGTAACATCCAAACTCCCCTATGAGGTTTGGATCTCCACCAGCTATTTAATTTGCGGTAGTTCGAGCAGGTTGGTGTAACTCTGGGAGACACAAGGTACGCCTCAAGATTGTAAGGAGACTTCCATCATTACCATCCTGATACTGATCTGCTTCCAGTTCCACCATCCTTACCCCAAAACACCACTTTGCCTCCAAAGAGCCCTTCCCCTGTCCTTCCTGCAAATTTTCTCTCTGCTATCGAACAGTACAGACCTCTTTGCCTACTCTCTGGGTGTCACATTGTGCCTTACAGCATGTTTGCAACACCGTTTGCTGACACAGGGACTGCAGCGCTGGCAGGACTTCAGTTTAGCATTGGGCTTGAGCAGCCTAATCCTAAATGCACATTTATGGAAGTCACTTGTGCCAGCCTGGAATATTCCAAATGTGCTACAAAGTATGTCTGCTACACCCCATGAGTAGGGAAGACCAGTGCAGGGAGTATCGCAGGCCTCCTAACACCGATCTGGACCCTGGAGACTGGTAGATCTTGGCCAGTGCATGGAACTGGGGGCTGGTGGAAATCAGGCTGATCCTTTCAGCTGTGCTACTTCCCATTTGGTTAACTTTGACTAAAATCACTTTAATCGGAGGATCACGTAGTCTTGGTGTGACTTCAAGCCAGTTTTGTACAAATGTTTCTGCACTTGACTGGCTGCTTTCTCTTGCTGCCTGCATTGCACCTTTTATGTGGCAAATGGGTCATCTGAATAACTCATCAAAAGCATAAATCATCATTTGGCACTTTACCAACCAAGCCACGTAAGGGTCACTCAGCATACATTTTCTATCTTTAAACTCACCCCAGCCTCTGAACAGACACTGAAATATGTCAAAGAATTAGAACAGAGAATTGAAGAGGTTATTTCAGGATGATAGATCATCAGGACCACGGACCAACTGATTATATTTTCCCAGATCCAACTTCAACTCCTACAGTTTCCATAGGCCATTATTTATATGAATAAATACATGTAGCTATCCAAATAGCTAGATACAGTATAATTATTATATTTGTTTCCATGATTGAGCTCAAGGAGTAGTTCCCATCAAACTATACTGACTTTGGTAAGGTTTCCAGTTCTAATGTACCTTCAGACTATACTTGAAAAATAATTCAGTGGCATGTACATATCTGGATTAAAACTGTGGTAATTATGCAGCAAAGATCTTGGAAAGTACTGGTATTTTCTTACTTTTTACTGACAGCTGTTACCAAAGCACACATGAAAGGTGCTGCTTAAGTGAAAATACACTTTATAGAGGAAAAGTTTCAATCAAGTTTTTCATGGTAAAAAAGTGGCATATTTTTATGGACAACTCCATAAGTATACCTAACTTTTTAGTTTGAAATGTATACAACTCCATAAGCATACCCAACATATTTTTATGGACATCTCCGTAAGTATACCTAACTTTAAAAAAAAGTGATGCTTTTTTTCCTTCCCTTTATCCCCAGCCCACCACACCCTGTTCCACCCATCTAGTTTTAAGTTGAGTTTCAAGTTTTATTTGGATTTTAACATCTTGTGCTGGTAGTTGCTGTATGATTGTACAAGTTTATTTTACATTGTTGCAAAATCAAAATAATTTATAGGTCTCTAGGGGCAATGAAAACATGTACTAACATTTTTTTCAGATATAAACAAGGATATGAAGTTTAGGCCAAAGGTAACACAATACCACCCAGAATGGTTCGAATCTGATAATTGCAGGCTTCTCATGCGTGTGTTTACTTATGAGTAGAGCCTCACTCTACTTTAGAGAAAAGAAAGGTAAAGAAAAACACAAGGGCACTGAAAAGATCCTGATCTGATGAACATGGATCTCTAGAACACTCAAGGAGATAGTCCATATCCATCCACAGTAAGAAGGATAAAAACAAAGGCTTGACTGGCTGTTAAAGTGAAACTTTTTAAAAATTCTCATAAAACTAGGTGGGTCCTGAGGTACAGTGTCATTTTAAAAATGAGTCCTAGTGCAATACAGTTTGGGAACCACTGATCGACAGCCCAATCCTGAACTGCCTGTCGTGCCAGGTATGTTCAAGTTTATTTTAACACATTGCAATTAGGGATGCACCAACGGACTGCAACTTCTCTTTGAAAACTGAAGCTTCATCCATAACACCGAATAGTGAAATTTTAAAAAGAATTATTTGAAAAGTTAGTTGAAAAATTAGCTGAAGTACAACATTTCAAAAAAGATGGGCATAATCTTGTGCTATATGAAAATGTTTATTTCCCCCTCCCAAAAAAAGAAGCAAAAAAAAAAAAAAACAAGAAACAAGGCCTTGTTTGAGAATAACATGTTTCTGTAGTTAGGTTGGTCAATCTGAAAGCCTTTCCAACACTTGTTTGGAAGTTCCACTGGATATTGATAAATAATTGCCAACACTGTTTTTAGAGATTTTTAGCCACATTTTTATTTAACCTGTTTTTCACTTCTGCTTCTCAGTAGACAGTAATGAAAATGTATTTAAACTAAACTTCCAAGTAAATAGTGGGGTACCTCCTCAAAAAGATATTTGTAAAGGAAAAACTCAAAACCTAGTGAAATTTCACTTTTGTTTTATGATATGAGCATTATTTTATTTTCCTTTCCATCTTCTTAGTTTGAATCTAATGTTACTTTGTTTTACTGCATTCTGAAGCTAACAAGGACCATTGCTTTCTAAGAAAGAATGCAGGCTACAGTTGGAAAACAACCCTTCTGAAAACTGAAATGTGCTGCATTTGGCCATGCTTGCTATATCCATGCTTCAACATACAAAACTGTCATTTAATTAAATAAATAAATAAGCAAGCTAGCAAGCTGAATGTTTCACAAATTATTCTTACCAATAATAAATAAATAATTGTATTGCATTGTAAAAAATCATTCATGTCAAAAAAAAGCAGGCCTCGGTCATTCTTGAAAGACTATGGTATCGTGCTCGGCGCTGCATACGCTGCATGTGAAGCATGAAAGCCTGGGTTAGATTGTTATGGAGGATAGGCTGTTACCCAAGCAGCAAACCTCCCTCTCCACACCACTGAATTAGTCCAATGGAAAAGCAGAGCCAATACAATTGGATCCAGCTGGCGTCGCAGAGCTAGGCTAAGGACAGGAGCTCACCCTGTCTTGTGGGGCCGACCCGGGTCTCGAACCCTGGCCTGCTGGTTAATAGGCACAGCGTCTTAACCGCTTGCACCACCCACAGCCCCTCATGTCTAAGCACCATTGAAATCAGTGAGTCTCTTTCTTAGGACATAACCAATCATTAAGAATATATACCACTTTTCAACAAAAGTTCACAAAATGGTTTAAAGATAAATAAGGAATAAGAAAATAAGAAATTGTTTCCTATTCCCAAGGAGGCATTCAAAAAAGAACACAAGTTACACACAAGCAAACAACCACTGGGAAAAATCCTTGCCAATTTACCAGTGCTCCAATGTACCAAAAGGGTGTGCACTGCATTCATTGGTGAGGGGAAGTCACAGAGTGGCATCTGCACTGGAACATTGCTTAGGGTTGACTTTTGTTTGTTCACCACCTTTATCTCCCAATAGTGAGGCTTATCATATTCATTAAAAAAAATCAAAGGGTAAAAAAACCTATAGCATACAATATAACCTTCTATATAAATAAAAGTGAAGAGTCACTGATTGACTGACTGACTGAATCACTCATGCACTCAAAACCACAGGTGAAACCACAGGACTTAGAAGTGTGAAATTCTTACAGGATATTTTATTCCTTCCATGATGCAGGCACCCACTAAGAACTGATTTTGGGAAATTCCAGCTGGAAGGGGGGGGGGGTGGGAAGGGATGCAATGCATCCAACTCTATGGACATATTTATAAACGCAAATTCTGTGTACATCAATACACTGTAATAACAGGATGTAAAAAGACATTAACCAGAATATTAATTTCACATCCTACAGTTCCAAAACAATTTTTTTTCATTTTCTTAATTGGGCAGCTAATATATGACCTAATAGTTGCCACTGGGCAGCTAATAAACGACCTATAGTCTTTGAACTGAAACTACTGTAGTGTTTCTTTATTTATGCTCTCCCTTGGTTTCGATTCAGAGACTTTATTATGGTGAACATATGTGCTGGCAATCTGAGTACAGAATTTGAAGTACCCAGAATAACCACAAAAATAAAGGTTTATAGTAAAAAAAAGTTGCCACCTTCCAAACCTGAACAAATGGACACATTAGATTAATGCTTCCAAATGTGAAAGATAAAATGCTGACATGGCTATACCCAAAAAACAATTACTGAAGAAAAGGATGTGTCGATTACCTCAGCTACTATAGTGCTTTTAAAAAGAGATGAGACAAATTAATTCTTAGTTGTTTCTAATAGATTAATAACAGTGAGAACCAAGATAGTGGACTTGGATCCAGAAGATCCAAGTTCAATTTCCCACTTAGCCAACGATCCTTCCTTCATAAACTTTGGCCAAAAAAGACCCATGATTCCACATAAAGAATCTGTAGATCCAGTTTATATTTTAAAAGATGTACAACTAGGGAAGCTGATTGTTCCCACAATACCTCCAGACTGTCAACATCTCTGTTCCTAAACTGTAGAATAGTTTGCCAGTTCCCTCAAACTGGAGAAACTGGAGAATGAAATTCTCCATCTCAAACTGGAGAATGAAATTTCAATATAACAGATATGATTTCACTTGTTCACATTTATATGACTCTAAGCACTGTTTCAATTTCTGTTTGGTAGACAAAGAAAATTGTGTTTTTTGAATAATAGTTTCTGGGCGAAATCCAGAGTAACTACAGGAAGTCCTTGCTCTGGTATAAGAACAATTTACTCTGGATTGCAATATGAATTCCCATTTCACTAGGTGGTGCAGTAACTACAGGTGCACGTAATGTCTCTTAAGTGGGCATGTAGTTACTCTGGATTTTAGGGTCTGTTTTGCAAAACCACCAGCTTTGAGTAAGGTAAGTTCCAGAAACCTGTCTATTAAAAGATCTAGCTGTTTTTGGAGGAGGGAGAACAACATATATTGTGCCTTTCCATATATATATATATTTTTTTCAATCTAAAACACATTCCTTTCCTAGCATTTAGGTAGCATTTTGTGTGTCATTTTGAATTAATTTAAATTCTGTGCATTGCTTCAAAAATGTAATTGCAAGTAAACAGGGCCGCTCCAATTAATATTTAGTTGCTGAATGGTGAAATCATTGCTGGAATGATGAAACCAATGAGTTACACAAGAATGACAGAAGACAAACAAAATACCAAACACTTTGAGTGTGTATGGTCTTTATTATTTGTTGGTCTTCAGTACAAAGATGAACTATTTATAAAGTCTTTTAGCGGCCAAGGTTGATTTTTTTTGTTTATATAATTTGTTTTTGGTTTTCTTGTCCTTTTGTTTTGACATATTATGTGTTATTTGAAAAATAATCCAGAATTAAAAAATAGAAAATCCACAACACTTTTCAGTGAAATTGGTTCCCACATTCATTTTCAGACAATCAAATGGTGTACAGACTTGTGAATTATATGCTGAACTCTTTCTGTTTGAAAGACTGTATTTGAAGAAATGTTGGATTTTCATGAAAACTTTGTGATGCTTCTTGGGCAACCCTATACATGTTTATTAAGAAATAAATACAACTATTTCCAATGTGATTTACTCCCAGCTATGTGTCCATTCAGCTGGAGTTTTTACTTCTAATTAGAATTTCACATGCAAGTCATCACTAGATAGCACAAGTCACTGTGCAATTAACATCCATGTGTGAATTCAATCAGCAGTTTCTAGCTAAAGACATGGGTTGAGAAAACAACAATGGTATAAGTCCGGTGCTTTTTCCTTAATGCTTCTAGAAACCATAAGAAAAACCAAATTTAAATATTGTTTTCAAATATGTCTTTTAATTGATATTTAAAAATAAACAAATGGTGGATTGATGGACAATTCTTAATAGCATCCAGAATCCTGTCCAATGAACAGATACCCCCAAATCCAGAGTAACTACAGGAGCACGTAAGAGACTTTACGTGCACCCATAGTTATTGCATTGAATATTGAATATTGTTATTGAATATGGGAAATTCATATTGGAATCCAGAGTATTCACCGGAGTACCCCTCATAGTTACGCTGGATTTTGCCCTAAGACTATATAGCATTAATGGATAAAGAACATCTGTCTTTCTTCTCAATCCACTTTATACCAGACACATTGATCTCAACTTTACGGGAAACTACAGAATGAATAGACATACTTGAAAATATAAAGTTCTTCTTCTCAACTCTGTCTACCCTGAAATTCGAGTTAGCTTACGTTACAGCCCAACCCTACAATGACTGCTGTAGTGCTACTAGCCATTGTAAATGTGCCATAAAGCATGTTTGTGACAACCCATGAGCAGGGAATGCCAACGTGAAGTCCTGTGCTGAGCCACTGAATCCAGCCTGATGGCCACCAATGCTGCTAAGTCCAGAGAAGGTAGAAGGCTGGGAGGGACACCTCTAAACTGCTCAGTTGAGTACGCACAGGACATGTGGCCCTATTGCACCTGCAATGAGTAGGATTGGGCTGTTCCTCTCAAAGCTCATTTGTTTCTTCAAGTGATCCAATTGCTTGAGTGCAACGGATATTCAGCTATGTAGATACTAATACTTAGTTATGTACAGATTTTATGTCCCCCTTTTTATCATTGGTATGTATCAGGAAGAATAACTATTGGGAAAAGGCATAGTCGACCCAGGAAACAACACTTGACGTTGTTCTCCTCTTTCTCCAGGCATACTCTTGAAGCATTTGTGGCTTCTGTGTCATTTCCAGATTCCTTTCAAATGGCGGCAGAGAAGGTGCAATTCTCAGTTATCTGGCAAGCCTCTGGACATATGCCCAGCATCTGCGATTGACAATCATGATTCTTTGTTTTTCATTCACTATTACTCTTCATTATCCAACACACATCTGGCAACAAAGACACATGCTGAAAAAAACCTGTGGATAAAAAGGAAGAGTTGGCGGCTCCTTGACAACACTACCAACTTCAATTTCTCATTGAAGGCAGAGCTCTTAAGTAGATGCAAGGCCTGAATTTGTGCCAAGTTTTGAGTAAAAGAACTAGGATTCATATTTAGATTATATGATGCAACAACAAAGAAGAAAGGGCATTTTCCAGGGAAAAATCACAGCTAGTTCTCATGCATTTGGGATTAGATACAGAAGAACGGAATTAGTTCAGCAGTGATAGTTCAACAGTGGCACACATGTTTTGCATTCAGAGGTTTCCAGTTTGAATCTCTGGTCTATCCAGGTGGGACTGGGAGAGAGACCTCTCTAAAACCCTGACGAGCTGATATTTACTAATCTAAATGGTCCAACTCCCTGAAAAGCAGTGATATATATATAAAAAAGTTCTGCCTGAGAATTTTGGGGTGTTCACACTTATATATTTCAATTTTAGCAATTAAATTACAGTACTGAGGTCTGCCTTGTTTAATTTACCATAGATATACATCATCCAAAGATGATGAGTTTTTGCTGAGAAAAATATCCATAGCAAATAATTAAGCTATCAGTAATTAAACTGTTTAAACACACAAAGTTTTATTAATTAGATTAATTAATTTGTGTCGTTTAAACAGATAATTAAATACACGGATTATGTGTGGTCTGTGAACAGTACAGGTATGATGAATGCAACATTTTCACAAAAGAACTTACAAGTGTTGTCTTGAAGGCCCTAACAACCAACTCCAGGGTTGTCCCACATATAATATTGAATTCTCAACTATAAGAATTTATAAAGCTCATAGCTTTTTCACAGCTGAACATGAAATGTTGGGACTAGATCCTACAATACACTTAAATCTGGGGCCTAGAGAAGTGGTTCTTGAGCTTTTCAAACCAGGACCACCTTCTGAGAATGACAATCTGCCTGGGCACCCCTTGAAGTGATGTCATCAATCTAGAAGTGATGTCATGGACAGAAGTAACATCAGACAGGACCTGGCATCACTCTGATGTCAGAACTCCTCCATGTCTACTTGGAAGTGAGTCCCGTTGGGTTCAAAGAGACTTACCCCCAAATCCAGAGTAACTATGGGAGCACATAAGAGACTATCCCTACAATCCTGAGTAACTACGGGTGCACGTAAGAGACTTTACGTGCACCCGTAGTTACTGCACCACCTAGTGAAAACCTATGGGAAATTTATATTGCAATCCAGAGCAAATTGTTCTTACACCGGAGCAAGGACTCCCCGTAGTTATTCAGGATTGCACCCTTTATGTGCACCCATAGTTACTGCACCACCTAGTGAAAACCTATGGGAAATTCATATTGGAATCCAGAGTAAGTTGTTCTTATACCAGAGCAAGAACTCCCCGTAGTTACTCTGGATTTTGTCCTTAGGCTGTAATCCTAACCTCCACATAGGCTGGCCTAATCCCTGCCATAAGTCCTATGCTGACCTGAAGGTGTCACAAAAGGGGGGGGTTAGGCAAATACACAGTCATACTCTGACCTCCCCTCACTATCATGGAAAGATAGGCCTGATGAGTTAGGCTGGCCTAAATTTCTTAAGATTGCACCCTTTCTCCTAGAAAAGTAAGGATTGCAGCAGGAGCATCCCATTCGAAGATGGTGGCCTCCAGTGCAAGTTTCCAAGATGGCAGCACCAAGTTTTTGTGACCTTTCTGGTATGAGGTTGCATAGGCCTGGAGACTCAATAAACATTTTAAGTTATGTTTTAAACATGTAATTATTATCCACTTTTCATTTTAACAATTTGTATGGAAAACATACAGAACATGATCAACTTTGACTTATCCAACCCACAAACACTTTCAGACAATGTTTTCAGGAATGCAACTTAATTTATTCATAGTAAAGCAGGATTTTGTTTCAGAACCAAGAAGCTCTTGGGCACTTATCCAGGAAAATGCATGCACTGTGGTACCCACACATTGCCGCACACATGTATCTGTGTGTGACTAGTCACCGAACAGATGTTCAGCACTGCTAGTTTTTCATTGTCTGTTTATTTACTTACTGATTTTTTTCAATTTATATCTACTCATATATGAATATATGGGACATGTTCCTTTATGTTGAAAATATTCTGTGAGAACCATTAAGCTGACATTGGGCACAATCCAGAGTAACTACGGGGAGTCCTTGCTCCAGTGTAAGAACAATTTGCTCTGGATTGCAGTATGAATTTCCCTTAGGTTTTCTCTAGGTGGTGCAGTAACGACGGGTACATGAAAGGTCTCTTATGTGCTCCCGTAGTTACTCTGGATTGTAGGGATTGTATTATTAGCCAATGTATCCAACCCTCTGAGTATCATAGCTAAGCAGGGATTTGAACCCATTCCTCCCCCAGTATTGCATCCAGTACCCCTACCATCTTCCTGGCTTTGGGAAAAGGATTTCTAGAAAGAGAGCCTTTCTAATTTTTTCTCCAAACATGATTACTACCCCTTTTAAAGCTGACACAATGATTCATTTAAAGCTTAATAATATTTAGAATTTATATAGTTCTTTCAACTGTTGAAAGTGCTTTAAATATATTATACTGACATAATCTTAACACTGTAAGGTAAAATATTATTACCCCTATGTTGTAGCTGAGCTTAGCCTGAGAGGAATTGCCTTGTTTAAGCCACCTTATGAATTCATGGCACAGGTGAGACTTACCCTACAATCCAGAGTAACTACGGGAAGACATAAGACGCACTTTCTCTTGATTGCTATGCATTTCCCATAGGTTTCCCATAGGTGGCACTGTAACTACATCGGCATAAAATGTCCCGTAGTTACTCTGGATTGTAGCCTAAAACCAGAAAAATCACAAATTGGATTGACAATCTGAAATTTGCTAAGTGGCTTGAATTTTACAAAATATGAAGCCTTATATTTATGCCTACCTCTGGTCATTCAGATTTAAGTTTATAATTCTTTATGATGTTTAGATACTTTCAGCTTAACTGGAAAATTAGGTTTACAATATTTTAAAAACCAAATCAAGTAGGGGATTTTAAGACAATTAATCTCACCGATTATCCAAATCTTTATCATTACATCAAAATCCTTCAATAAACGAATACAACTGATTAATAAAGTCAGAATTTGTTTTCATCTGTCTAATTTACAACTTAAAAATACTTTGGTCGGCACTTGGAAAAAATAAACCATTAAGCACTTGGTTTTGTGCAAAGTTGAAATTGTGACTGTCCCTTTGTTGTGGTCATGTGGCCAATACCCCATGCAGTTCATAAAATGTAATGCTAAGTGTTTAATAGCCCTCAATTTTTTCTTCCTTCCTGCAGTGAGGTAGTTTAGCAGTTACACAAATAAATCATCCAAAGACGCAGTTAAAAACCTTTAAAGGATCTTTTTCTGACTTCCTGAGAAGCGCACCTGTGCTTATTTAGATTTCTTTGTTCCTTTTACGACATTTATTTTGAAACCATTTTAAAGGGGTCTGAAAATATGTATTTAAATAAATTTGATTTCTATTTGGAAATGCCCATAGCAAACATAGCAGTGCTTGGTGGAAGAAAAAATAAATGTGAAGGAACAAAGGTACTTGTTGTAGATATACAACACAGGCAAATGCCAGAGCAATGAAATCATGTACATGAATCATTCAGCAATATGCTTCACTGACAGAATAAGAAGCACAATGAAAACAATAAACCATGTTCAGCATACGTCTACCCTATAACATCATATGTGCCATTTATGCTTAGGAAATGCTTGGCTTCTCAATGTTAAGTTGCTAGTACCCTGACAAACTTGTGTGTTTTTTATTTTTTGAAAACATTAGATTTAATTCTAGGAATGAAGACATTTAATTATCTATCTATCTACAGTATTTATATACTGCCTTTCAAATAATGGAGCCTGCGCGCCTTCAGCGTGGGCTCCCTTTGCCCCTCTGCAGGCACTGTGCAGAGCCGGGCAAGTGCAAGGCAATGCAGCCATTGGCTGCTAGAGGGCTGGAGGGGGCGGAGCCAGACTTCTCCCGGGTGGGTTTGCCTGGGGATCTGCAGTCGGGCTCTGGCAAGCATCAGGAGAGGAGCTGTGCTGATCTCCTCCCTGGCTTCACTTTGAGGTTTTCTTTCTACTGGCTGTGGGGCTTGGTTGGAGCCTGGAATGGAGGCTTCTTCCCCCTTAGCTATTCTCTCCCTTAGGCTGAAGGTAGGGCCTCTACTGGGGCCTGGGCTGGAGCCTGACTTCAGTTTATTGAAGGTGGTAGGGAGATGGGGTGCATCCTTTTGAGGCCCCCCTCTTTTTAAGCTGATTCTACCTCCCATTTTGCTGCCTGACCTCCGGTGCCTTCTGCTGAGACCACCATGTGCTGCTGCTGTTGCTGCAGCTTCATGCTGCCCATATCCTTTGAGTTTAACCTTAAACACACACAGGGTGGTGGTTGGCTGGCCCTGGGAAGGTTCCATTGCCAGAGTTAATGTTTCTTCACCGGGGGTGGCTGCCATTTGATGAGTGCTGCTTGGGTGGCAGCTGCCATTTTGTGACAGTGGGTGCCATTTTGGGTTGAGAGAATTGGGGCTTCATGCTCTTTCTCCCAGTGCTTCTCCTGCCCTGTGGGGATTGGGGCTAACATCCCCTCTTCCTAGGTGCATTTCAGCCTGTTAGGGGCTGTTTGGGGTACACCCTTCTTTTTTTTTGCTGACTCAGGTTCCCCACCCCCTTATTTGTTTTGTCAAGATAATATTGATAATGATTTTTATGTCATTAGATTGCTTGCCTGTCAGCATGGAGGACCCCCTTTCCTAATCTGGTTTTCCTGCCCTGCCCGGCAACAGGGTCTTCTGGCACTGTTGTGGGCTTGTGGGTTTATCCCTCCCCCCTTCGGGCCTTAGGTCTGCATGTTGGTGGTCCTCGTTAAGTACTGTTGTCGGTATGGGGATCTTCTGCCACTGTTATTGGCTGTGCTGCTTTATGCAGCCTCTATCCTCCAATTCCATCCATGCTGTAGGTGGGTTAGTTAGTGATGTCTCCATTTCCCCGATTGTTTTAACTTTAGCAGGCTCTAAGCGTCAGTGACCCCATGCTTAAGACCCTGAGGGTTAACAGATTAGTGGAGCAATGTTTTTGAACAATATTTCTACATGCTCTAGTCGTATTTGTAAGGATAGCATGGGTGGCTTTAACCCACAGAGGGGCTTTGCATTTTGAGGAGCTATATACATGTTATGGGCACCTTAATTTTGGCCTGTTAATGGGCAAACTTTTGCTTCCTAAATATTAATATCCATGCAGGGGGAGGTTTGGTTATTGTTACCAATGGGAATTTTTGGCTTAGGGCAGAACAGTGCGTTCGGTAGTGGCTCCCATGCCTTTAGTGCATGGTTTGAGGGCAATTTGACCTACGACAAGTTCATGGTGGGTGTAGGATGTAGGGTTATTGCTCTCGGTGATGCTTAGCATGGTGAAAGGCTATGCTTGAAGGAGGCTTTGGCTACCTCCTGGGCTATAGTTATATGCTCGCATCTGTAAGTGAGAGATGTGTGGCTTTTTCTGCCTTGAGGGTTGCCTGATGATTGGTTTCATATACGCTGATATCTTTCCTCCTTTATGTACTCGACACTGGATATTTATACATGTTCACATATGTGAATGGAGGGGATGTGGCTATTGTCCTGGGGGAGTTAGGCTAAGGAGCTCTAAGGGCCTTTACTACCTTCAGTGCCTGGTTGGCAGGCAACTTTTCTACTTAGGTAAATTCACACCCACGCACCCACTTAATATTGAGTGCATAAATGCAGGATATGGGGTTCTTACCCATGGGTGGGGGCTTAGCCTGCAGATGCGATACGCACGAGTAGCTCTGCTATCCTTTGTGCCCGCTTGACAGGCTACTTGTATGCTTATGCATATTCACATCTGCCTTTACCCTGGTTGGGTTAGCCTTATGTTTAGCAATAAGCTGTAAGGTGGTTCCACTATTTAGTGCTTCTATATATTTCACATCAATAACTGATGGATGTGTGGCTGTCACATGGTGAGGCCTAGCATAATGATGAGCAATAAGCTACTAGGTATTTCTGTTATTTTCTGTGCATGGTTGACAGGCAACTTTTATACGTATTCACATCAATATTTGAATGCCGTGTGGCTATGGCCCACAGTTGGGCTTTGCCTGTTGCTGAACTCTGGCTCGATTGTGGCTTCGGGCCTTATGAGCCTGATTACCAATCATCTTGTTATGCTTATGCGGATTAATATCTTTAGGTGGGGCTACTGAGCCTGGATAGCAGGCAAAATCTTCATTGTGTTTTCTCAGCTATATCATCAGAGACGGGGCTTGGCTTAGTAAGTCATAAACTCCACACTGGCCTGCTTCTTTTTTCCCGGGTTAACAGACAATTCCCCCCCCCCCCCATGGTACATGTTCACAGGGGTGATTCAACAGGAAGCTTTATAGTGTGCATAATTACATTCATAGGTAGGATGTCTAAGGATGATTGGTGGCTCAGCTACTTTAGATGCCTTATCGGGCGGCTTGTATATTTGACATAGGCTGCAATCCTGAAAACACTTTCCTGGGAGTGGGTCCTATTGTAGACATGGCTAGGATTGTGCTCATACTCACATTAATAGATGTAGGAAGTGTGGTTATGGCCTGCTATGGGGTTTAGTTTCACTGTGATTAGTAAATTCATTGGTGGCTTGGCTGCCTTTGATGCCTTTATCAGGCTCCTTTGATGCTTTTGCATTTGCAACAGCAAGTAATGAATGGGTGGTTATAACCCACAACAGGGTTTAGCTTTCAGGTGTATGTGGATCACAAGTGGCTTTGCTGCCTTCTGGGGCTGTTCGGTGGGCACCTTTGACATTTACATACAAGTACTCATGGTAGAGGCACAGTTGCCAAGTGGAGTGCAAGGATCACTGGGGGCTCAGTTACCTCCCATGCTTTTATCAAGCAACTTTTATGCGTTTGCATATTGATATTAATTAATGTAGGCTGGGTGTGTTTTGCTGGGGGACATACGTATCAGGTTTGTGGTATCACTAGCTTTGAGCCATGACGTACGATGTCAGAGTGGCTTTTCTGCAGTTTTTCTCCAGTGCCTTTTACCCTGGACCACCCTTGGTAGCATTTCGCTGGAAGGTAACAAGGCAGGTAGTTTGGTGACGGAGGTGACCTTGGTTCCTCCAGGTATGCCCTTAGATTTCATATGGCTGAGAATGTCCGAAGGGCCAAGGGGCTTAGCATATGACTGGACTGTAACTGGTGGGGTGTCCCTTACTGTAGCATTTGGAGGGTCCTCCCTTACTGTTTTTCTGATTTAGGTTTGCCTTTGGACCGCCCTACGCATCTTAGTATACTCTACAGTTGTTATGGCTTGCATTCACTTTGTATTGGGGTAGCCGCCTTGGCTAGTTTATTGGGTATGCCCACTCACGCCATCCGTAGGATCGGTTGGTGGCAGTCAGATACCTACATCCTTTAGGTTTGGGAGTGATAGCTTCCCTGGTTTTATACCTTCATGGTTGAATTGGGATCAGAGCTCACTGTTATTTGTCAGGCGTGTTATCCCGGATCGACGGAGGTAATGCCAATGGTTGGCTTTACCGATGTTTTTTGGGCCGGTTGTCCCAGATAGAAGTTCCCGGGCCAGTTGTCCCAGAGAGATTGGTATTGCCTGCACGAGGCTTTGCCATTGGGCCTTCCCCAGATGGGTTGGCCTGTATTTGGGCGTGTGCCCAAGTTCCATTGCCTGTTGTCTGAGAGAGAAGTTCCAGGGCCTGTTATCCCAGAGAGATTGGTATTGCCTGATTGAGGCATTACCATTGGGCCTTTCCCAGCCGGGTTGGCCTATGTTTGGGTGCGTGCCCAAGTTCCAGTGCCTGTTGTCTCAGAGAGAAGTTCCAGGGCCTGTTATCCCAGAGAGATTGGTGTTGCCTGCTCGAGGCATTACCATTGGGCCTTTCCCAGCCGGGTTGGCCTATGTTGGGCGCGTGCCCAAGTTTCCCGTGGTCTGTTATCCCAGAGAAATTAGCATTGCCTGCCAGTGGCTTTGCCAGTGGGGCCTTCCCAGCCGGGTTGGCCTCCGTTTGGGCGCGTGCCCAAGTTTTTTCCGTGGCCTGTTATCCAAGAGAGACGTTTACTGTGGCCTGTTATCCCAGAGAGATTGGCATTGCCTGCTCGTGGCTTTGCCATTGGGGCCTTCCCTGCCGGGTTGGCTGCCGTTGGGCGCGTGCCCAAGTTTTTCCGTGGCCTGTTATCCCAGAGAGACGTTTCCTGTGGCCTGTTATCCCAGAGAGATGGGCATTGCCTGTTCGTGGCTTTGCCGAGGGCCTTCCCGGCCGGGTTGGCCCTTTGTTGGGCGCGTGCCCAATCGATGTTGCGTTTCGTATAGGGTGAATGCCCGGGCCTTGCTGGCGTCAGCTTGGCTTGTAAATTTGAGGGGGCTTCTTGCCTCGAATCTGAAGGGTGAATGCCCGGGCCTCGCTGGTGACAGCTTGGCTTGTAAATTTGAGGGGGCTTCTTGCCTCGAATCTGAAGGGTGAATGCCCGGGCCTCGCTGGTGACAGCTTGGCTTGTAAATTTGAGGGGGCTTCTTGCCTCGAATCTGAAGGGTGAATGCCCGGGCCTCGCTGGTGACAGCTTGGCTTGTAAATTTGAGGGGGCTTCTTGCCTCGAATCTGAAGGGTGAATGCCCGGGCCTCGCTGGTGACAGCTTGGCTTGTAAATCTGAGGGGGCTTATGCCTCGAGCGTGTTTTTTTTTTTTTTTTTAAAGCGGCCCGGCTGGCGCCGGTTCGGGCATGCTGGTGTAGCATCCTGCATAGGATGGCACCCTTTCGGTTTTTAATTTTGCCTTGGGGCTTTTCTTAGGGTTAGGGGCTCGGGCTGGCGCACCCGGGCCCGTTGACCAGCCATTAGGGCTTGGCTAGATACGTGTGTTGTTCTTTGGCCTTTGATGCTTTAAGTCGCATTCTAATGGGCTATGTTTTTCTCTTTCCCTCTTAGGAGGAACCCGAACTCGGATCCTGCTCATCGGCCACTCCATCCTCTTCTGGGACAAGAAGAGGGCCGAATGCAGCGGATCTGGCACCCAGCTTGGGCTGGGATCTGGGGCCTCTATCTTCTGGGTGGCCAAGAGGGGGATGCACAGGGGGCAGTTTATGCCTGCCTTGTTAGAGTTCCTTGATAGGAACCCGCCTCCACAGGTACTCCTGGTTCATCTGGGAGAGAATGATCTCACTCAGAGGGCCTCTGTGTCCTTGAGAGTGCAGATCGCTAGGGAGTTCTCCCAGATTAAGGTTTATTACCCAGGGGTGTGCATCGTCTGGTCTGAGACGTTGCCCAGACGTGTGTGGTCAGGCGCTAGAAGCGCCAGGAGGGTCAACGTGTCACGCAGGCGTATTAACACTTATGTGGCTCGTTTCCTCGCTAGTGTGGGTGGTGCAGTCATCTGGCACCCCCAAATTAACTGGAGGCGGTCAGAGTTATACAGGGCCGATGGGGTGCATTTGTCTCCCATGGCTGCTGATGTTCTCTTGTTTAACTTGCAACAGGGACTGCTCCCTTTTTTGTAGTGGGGCGGTGGGGCCAAGCGCCAGGCTGGCCCACCGGGTGGCAGGAGTCGTGCGGTAGTAGGCAGGATAGGCCTCGGTGTGCAGCCTTAGGTAGCAAGGGTTTGGGGGTGAGGAAGCACCCTGAGATGCTCTTCCGGCTCCGGGGGTAAGTCTGACGAACCCCCTTACCTGGATGGGAAACCTAGGCGCAGTGTCTGGCCGGACAGCCGGCGGCTGCGCGTCCGGCTACCTTGACCTTCGGGTTGGCAAAGACGGGCATCCTTGAACTCTGTTCAAGAAATGCCCTGAGCCAGGCTGGGAACGCCCTTTACCACCTTTAACATCTGATGGGGAAATATGCGGAGAGCCGCATCCCCTTAGACCGCACGGCTATTTTAGAGCAGTCCCTGTTTATTTCTAAGATGTTAAATAGTTAATAAAAGTGGCCCTCAATCCAGCACTTGTGTCCGGCTCTTTATTTGTGACTGTCTGGGGTAATGGAGCCTGCGCGCCTTCAGCGTGGGCTCCCTTTGCCCCTCTGCAGGCACTGTGCAGAGCCGGGCAAGTGCAAGGCAATGCAGCCATTGGCTGCTAGAGGGCTGGAGGGGGCGGAGCCAGACTTCTCCCGGGTGGGTTTGCCTGGGGATCTGCAGTCGGGCTCTGGCAAGCATCCCCACCCTCCCTCCCTTGGTACAACTTAGGATTAGCTGGTCGCTTCGGGGCCGGGTAGGAATTTTTTGTATGCCACCTGATTGGCCATTGGTGGCATTCTTTTTTGCCTACCCTGAGCTGTACGAGGGAGAGAGTTAACTTTAATTGGCTTTCAGCCCGGTCACTTTTGGCAGGAGTCGTGCGGTAGTAGGCAGGATAGGCCTCGGTGTGCAGCCTTAGGTAGCAAGGGTTTGGGGGTGAGGAAGCACCCTGAGATGCTCTTCCGGCTCCGGGGGTAAGTCTGACGAACCCCCTTACCTGGATGGGAAACCTAGGCGCAGTGTCTGGCCGGACAGCCGGCGGCTGCGCGTCCGGCTACCTTGACCTTCGGGTTGGCAAAGACGGGCATCCTTGAACTCTGTTCAAGAAATGCCCTGAGCCAGGCTGGGAACGCCCTTTACCACCTTTAACATCTGATGGGGAAATATGCGGAGAGCCGCATCCCCTTAGACCGCACGGCTATTTTAGAGCAGTCCCTGTTTATTTCTAAGATGTTAAATAGTTAATAAAAGTGGCCCTCAATCCAGCACTTGTGTCCGGCTCTTTATTTGTGACTGTCTGGGGTAAAAAGTTCTCAAAAAATATGAAAAAATTAATGGCTAATGGGACCGGATCCCAAAAGGGCTCACAATCTAAAAAGAAACGAAAGAACACCAGCAGAAGCCACTAGTTAAGACTTTGCTGGGGTGAAGAGGACAAGTTTCTCTTCCCCTGCTAAATAAAAGAGGAATACCCGCTTGAAAGTGTGCCTCTTGCTCAGTTAGCAGGGTTAATCTTCTATATATATAAAAATGAAAAGTCACTCACTCACTGACTCACTGATCAACACCCAGCCAAAACCAGTGGGCCTAGAAGTGTGAAATTTGGGGTGGGGGTTGATTCTCATGGGGGTTGATGCAAATGGGGGATTGAAGCAAATGGGGGAATGATGCACATGAGGGTTGATGTGCATGTGAGTTGATGCACATGGGGGATGTTGCACATGGGGGTGATGAGCATGGGGAGTTGATGCACATAGGGGATGTTGCACATCAGGGACAGATGCACATGGGGATGTTGCGTATGGGGGTTGATGCGCATGGGGTGGATATGCATGAGGGATGTTGCGCATGGGTGGTTGATGCACAGTAGGGGGATGTTGCGGGAATTTTACTCCCACAATGCGGGTACGCTTTCGCTAGTAATTGAATAATTACATACATTTAATTACATGTGTAATTATTCTGTAGGCAATTATTAATTATGTCAGATAGTTCTTCCAAGTTTCTCCCCCCCCCCATTTTCCAGTGTTTTCATCAGGTATCCTAATACAGTGATTTTCATCCAGTGTACCATGGGGTGCCACAGATAGTCCTCAGGCGTGCCAGGGGAATTTGAGGAAGGACCTTAATAGGAAAATTGGGGGATTTGAACAGCCTGGTGTGCCTTGACAATGGTGAAAATAACTGATGGTGTGCCTTGACAAATTCAGTGCCTTGTTAGTGTGCCAAGAGATGAAAAATGTTGAAAATCACAGCCCTGATATGTACCTATTGAGAGCAGACGGTTGTTTGTTGAAACCTGGGGTGTCAAACTCATTTCATACAGAGGGCTGAAGTCAGCATTGTGTCTCCCATGGGTTGGAGTCCAATCTTATGCAGGTCTACTCAGAAGAAAATTCCATTATAGTCAATGGAGTTTATCCCCAGGAATGTGTAGCTGAAGCTATGTGTAGACTGAAGGAATGTGTAGACTGATAGATAAAATGGATTTAGCCCACAGGATTTGAGTTTGACACCTGTGGTTTAAACCCAAGCATAACACATCACATATAAGGGGAGATCTTGAGACTCAAAAATGGCATAGCCTGGGTCAAGGGGAATCACATTCTCTGACCTTAGGTAAAGCTGCAGCAACTCAATGGGGAAACTGGATCTATGTAACCTCAAGTGGTGGTACAGATCCCAATTGCCCGGAGCTGCCCTGAGCTCCTCAGGACTGGGAATAGGATGCTGCATAAGATCCAGAACTGTTCACCTGCCACCCACCAACCCCATAACCCTGTCTCATGCCCCAACATCCAGGCCAGCTGACCTCAGCCAGCATAGGCTTACCTGATCTGCCCAAAATGAATCTTGGGCCAGCCTCCAGAGATTAGCACATGTTTATGTGCTAGCCTACTTGCTCCAGAGTGAGCGTGGAAGTGCTTTATTACACTTTCATGATACTCAATGGTTAGCACAAGAGACCTGGGTGAGCCAAGGATGCACTCTAGATTGCACCCTTCAAGCCTTATGAAGCCCAACAAAAGTCTATCTTTCAAAAGCCAGTTTCTCAGGATCCTGAATTCTGTAACCAATACTGTATTCCTGACTTTCAGGTTCACAACATCAATGCACATAGAGCTAGCTAATAAGTGTTGAATGTGTCTTGTGCTAAATCAGTAACCTCACTTTCGGGTAGTAAAAGAAAAACCAACACAATAAATGTTTTAAATTCAAAACCATATTCTAAATTTTTACAGAACACCATACTATCTGAAAACCACGGTCAGAATGCACAAACAATGCTATGTAACCCAAAAGAATGCAACCACAATATACAGAAAATTCACATGTCTGGTGTTTGCAACCATAGAAAAAGAGATTAACGAAGAATTTAACAGAACAAAATTCTTGGCAAGGAGAAAAGTGAAAAGCAAAAATCAAGATTGTTCCATAAATATGCAGAACATAAGGCACCTAGAAAACCATGCACACATTCCAATAATTATGCTGAGAGGACGGTAAATTGTTCTCAGATCGATCTGGTGGCACAAAAACAATGTCCAGTAATGGAAAAACCAGCTAATCCAAAACGGACATGACAGACCTAGCTTAGGTTCATGATTGCTTTCCACTTTCCAATTTCCTACGGAAACTGGCTTTATTTTAGTCCTCTGAAAGCCCTACAATTCATTCCTCTGGCTAAGCAAGGTTACTTTCACCAAACACAATGATCTGAGGTTTGTTTGCATTCCTGCTGTGTGGAAATATACTGTACTTTCCAGCAGGTGCGGGTTGACTGGGGCTCTTTCAGCTGCAGCTCATTTCCACTTACTGACTATTTTATCTCGATGGATGAAGCAAAAGTGACTTTTGTGTTTCCTGGAAGTCCACAGCTTCAAAGAGTCTAATAGTGATTTGTTTATGTCAAAGGAAATGGGGGCCAGTCAGTGATGACAGATTTATTGGTTATGTGGACATCACACACACCAAAAAAAGTCATACAAGCTGGATTCTTCTAACCACATTATAAAGAAATCATAGTTAAGGTGAATGTCTGCATTCAGAAATGAACTCTCACTGCACATTTACACAGTCCGTTATCAATTTCTCAGGATTTTACAGAAATAACAATTTCTATAAAGTCCTGAGTAATGAAATTAAGATCTCAATCCTAACCATGACTATTCAAAAGAAAGCTGCATTGTGTTCAATGGGTCTTACTCACAGGAAAGTGTTTTTGGGATAGGGTTGCCAGAATTATCTTCCACAAAATTGGGACAGGACCTTCTGCCCCTTTTGCCAGTATGTGAACACAATCCACCCAAATCAGGATTGTCCCTGTTTTTTTGGGATATATGGCATCCCTGCTTTAGGATTGCAGCATAAGAGGTATCTTTTCAGATCTATTGCCCTTGAAGTACCACTGATTATTATAAATGATACTAATCCATGAACACTGGGAAATTTTTTTTGAGATCATACCTGGTAAAGCTACAAGATATTCTAATTAAGAGCTCAATCCTGTTCTCACCACCACTACCAACTGTGCTGACTACCACTACACCTGAGAGGGTAGCAGTTACAGAGGTCTTCTTTGGATAAGGAAAAAATTGTTCCCTTTCCCAGGGATCAGCCTCTGCAGCATGGGAGGATATCCATTGAGTTGTAAGTTAGCAAAGTAACAGGTACAGAACTGACTGGAACCTACACCCTGGGATCTGGTCTGGGAATGGGATTAGGATTTGGTGACTGAGCCTCCCTACTCAGATCTTATCTGCCCCTCACCTGGTCCTGGCACTTTCATGTTCCACCCTTTTCCTGCTACCATTGGGACTGCAGCCTTTGACTGACAGTTCTGAGTGATGCTCCCTGGTGGATATAGGCCTTGTGCATTAGCAACTGAGTAGTGTCAGGGCTTGGGAGATTGCAGTGGTCTCCCCCTGTTCATTTGGGTCTTTTAGGAACTCCTTTCCCTATATAGTATTAAATGTATAGTTTTAAGAGTTTTAATTGTATTTTATTGTTTGGTTATATTACTTTTAAATAGTTTTTAACTGTATTTTATTCTGTTGTTTTAAATGTTGTTAGCCACCTTGGACATCTTTCCTTTAGGAAGAAAGGCAAAATATAAATTGAAAAAAATAATAAATAATGGGGTCCAGACTGGATGAGGCTGCCTGTTTGCTAGGTTGGGCCTGCTGTTACTGTCTCCACAGCCTTTGTGGCCATCAATTGCTACTGCAAATATTTTCATAAGACTTAGTGCTACAGCCATTGTAACATGGGCTGCTAGATGTTGGAACAGTCCTATACCAGAGGAATAGTCCTAAATATCAGAGGATCAGTGCTTTCTGTAAGCTGCATACCTTGAAACTGAGTTCTGCAAAATTCAAAGCTTGAATGATCTAGAAATCAACAATGACAGATTGTTGCAATAACGAAAGGGCTTAACACTGCTAAGGACTGGTCCATCCTTTAGGCATGCAGGAATCTTGCTTCTGCTTAGAGGCTGAATACTCAAGCAATAATGCTCTGGCAATAATTTTTTAAGCTATAGCTGCAGCCAATCTACAGTGCTTGACTGCCAATTTCCAGCATATGTGAAGATGTTGATTGGACCAGGCAATGAAATCCAATCAGTAAAATAATATTTGATTCAGATTAATTTTAAAATTTAAAAGGCTGACTCCTCAGCCAAACATCTGCAAAACTGGTCATTTGGAAAATATATGCAATATCTACCGAAACACAATATATAGTCCTGCTTTGCATCTACGGTTAACTAAATTAGAACGATTGCACCAATATCTGCTCTATATTTATTTGCATTAACGTATTTTTCAGATTTTAATACATCCTACAAGCGGCTCAGGCTGGTGTATGTAATTCTTTTCCTCCTTTTCTCATCACAACAACCCTTTGAAGTTGATATATATTCACTGGCCCAAACTCACCCAAGAAACTACATGATTGAGTCCAGGTCTAATTTCTGGATCTGATTCCAGGTATAACTCCTCCAAGTCTAATTTCTAAACCATTCCACCATCCTGGCTCTCACTATACAATCTTGGATTAGCATTATGGAGATTGCGGACTATGAGCATTCTAAAAATTTTCATATTTGTTGCTTAATGTGTAGGTTTTTTAAATAAAAAAAATTGTCAGAATTACCTAACCTCATCTGGAACAGGATGCAGATGGAAAACAAGAATATATTTGCATCACTGCTGGTAAGGAATCAGGTTGAAATGTCTAACCAAATTTAAGAGTGGTTCTGGCATGATGGTTTTGATGAACATCAAAGTCTACCCTGAAAAACAATGCAGGTGATAAATGTTGTGTCTACCATAAGCTAGATCAGTGGTTGTCAACCACTTTTCCACAAATGGTCCACAGATGTGCCATTCTCTGGGGACGTTTCAATCTCCTTGTCTTTCTGTTTAAGTTTTTTCATCTCCAAAGGGAAAGCTGAACACTGTGTGTCACGGAAACTGCAAGCCCTGCCACACCTACAGCCTCCTCTTCCACCTGCTTTGGTGGCTCAGAACCCAGCAGTAATGGCCTGTGACAGATATCATCACATCAGTTCCAATTTCTGCTTACTGCGTCCATGCACTCAAGTGGGATTCAGTAACAGAAATAGGGCCATGAAGCTCCCTTGCAATTAAAAGTTGGACCACCCTGTGGTAGTCCTGGCAGCTTCTAGTGCTTAAAAGTTGGATCATGTGCTCCATCCTGTTGGAGTGCAGTCATTGAGGCTTCCTCAAAGTAAAGCTAGGTTTGTTCCTTTACTATGGCTACAATTCAGAGTAACTACGGGACCTTTTACTCTGATGTAGTTACGGTGCCACCTATGGGAAACCTATGGGAAATGCATAGAGCAATCCAGAGTAAGTGCCTCTTATGTCTTCCTGTAGTTACTCTGGATTGTAGGGCCAGAAGCTGTATTGTCCTTAGCTTGGGGCTGGAAAGCTGGTTAGGACTGGGCAGTCTGTCTAATATGCAACTGAAGTTGGCCGTGTAGTACTCAGGACCAAGTTTAAGTGTTTCTCTTCCAGTGCTCTGATTTGTGGATCACAGGGTGAGGAAATGAGCAAATAGCGGGAGTTAAATGTGTTCTCAAGCTGGCAGAGATCCTTTCCATCCATAAGAACCTGAATATTTAGGTTATATGCTCATTTTCCATAGCGCCTCCATTTTGCTGCCAGCTCTTCCTAGCTACTTGAGTATTTAATATACTGAGGTGAATAAAAAACGTTATTTCAACAGCATGTCCTTTCAGAGATTTCATTACATTTACTACTACTGGCCTATTAGCAGACAGCAAGTTCAATAAGTACACAGGCACAGACAATAACAAGCCTTCCAAAATAAGTATTTAAGAGGTGTATAGACTGGTGTAAAAAGTCTAAATCCACCTTACTTGGCAAAGGGCAGGATGCGAATGTTGGAGCTTGGGTAGACTGAAAGTCAACATGCAAGGCAAAACTCATAACTATGAGGCCAGAGAAGTCTTCCAAGACTGCCAGATCAAAATGTGAAGGGAATAAAGATAATATAGCTTTTGTTTATGTAGGTTCTACTTATCAGTGTTTACCTCATTATAATTTAACTCTCGACATAAGATGCAGTCCTAACTTAGGCCGGTACAACTCATCGGTCTTCCTGTTCCCAGTGGTGATGTAGGGGGGCAAGCACATCTCTGCGCACTGGCCTAACCCTCCCCCAGGAGGGGAGCAGAAGTGTCCTACAGCAGTTTGGTGACACCCCCCCCCCATCAGCACAGGACTTATGCCTGGGCTTAGGCTGGCCTAACTGGAGTTCAGGATTGCAGCCTTAGGCATTAAAACCAGTGGCCTACATGGGTATTTGACAATCAAAGAAGGTTGCTTGAAGCCAAAAGTGGACTTGGCCTCAATCTCAAGATCCCCCACACCACAGATGCAAGGTAAGAGGCCAAATGCAAGGTAGACCCATCTCTGCTTCAAGACTCCTGAGACAATAATCTCAAGAATAGGACTACCAGCAGTTTAGTGGTGTATTTGATGCTAGGGCAAACTAGCTGACCTTTAGTACTGCATGTTGGTTTAGGGCTTACAGAACAAATATTTTGGGAAGACCAGGCTTACAGAATAAACAGCACGGCATACATGTAAGCTACACTACCTAGGAGTGTAGGAAGAAAGGCAGTGGAAATGTTATGCATGTGCATTGTTGGTGTACCTTGGGGGGTTAAGGGAGGCAAACGCCCTGGAGCATGTTGTCATAGGAGTGCTGCCATCTTCCTTTCCCCCACCTTCTTTGTCCCATGCAGAGGTCTTTGGAGGACAAGAGAAGGCTTCTGAAATCTTCAGAGGACCTTTAAAGTAGATACCACCACCTGATAGTTACCACCAGGAATGGCTCTGATGGCAAGGGGAAGGAACAACTTCTGTAGAGCATTGAGGCTTCCTGCAAAACTTAGTGCCAAGCCACTCCATACCTCCATACTGATTGAGTCCATCTGTGCCAAAGTCAAAAAGCACAGCTTCCACCACATGTCCAAGAAGGAGTCCCTTTCATGCTTCTCTTTGTATTGTAGGAGCACCTTGAGTATGTGTGTTTGAGACAATGCAAGATGCAATCCTGACTTGCACTGGAACAGGCAGGTTGACATGCCTGATCTGTAGCCAGAATAGGTTTTAGGGCTGCAAGCCAATGCAAAGAAATTTACCTCTTGCCCCGGTGAGACCCATTATAGTCCCAATGGTGCATCTCGGATTAGAACCACCTCATATAGTGGCACAAATCCAAGTAGCCTGAGACTGCCAAAGACTGCCCAGGAACATAGTTGGATCATGCCTCTTGCACCCTGCCTGCCCACCCTGAGGAATGCCTGAGCCTGCCTGGACTTCCACCAGCACATCCAGTGCATATCTGTGCGCTGACCTATCTCCCCATGGTGTGGCACTTTTGCATCATGCTCATTCGGGCAGAAAGGTCTTCCACTGTCCCAAGGCAAGTAAGGATAGTGCCCCTGGCCTCTCTTGCTAAAGAAGAAATCTTTATTTCTAAAGAAATTTCTGAATTGCTTAATTTCTTAAAACAAATTTCTTAATTTCTAAAGAAAAAAATCGTAATTTCTTCTTAGATTAGAAGATTAATCTAAAGTAGAAATCTTTAGATTTAGAAAGTAAAATCAGCCTCTCTCTCTCTCTCTCTCTCTCTCTCTCTCTCTCTCTCTCTCTCTCTCTCTCTGTTTGTGTAAAAAGGCAACTCTACATTGCTTCCTCCAGCAGCAACTGACTCTGCTTATTTGGAGTGGAGGAACCATTATATTAAACCAACACTACAAGAAGCAAATACATTTGCAGCTGTTTTAATGCACAGAGTTAAGATCACCAACAAGAGATAAAACGGTTGATAAGATTTGTAAATGCTTTGGCAATCCATCAACGATCACCCAAAGTGTAGCTCTGCCTGGCTTGAATAAAATTATGCTTGTGTTCTTCCCTCACTTAGTGCTACTTATGTGGACAAGGTGCCTAACAAGAAATCAGCACAGACCTTAAACATCTGTAAAATCTTTTTATTGTCTTTGGATAATGTCTTGATTTACTGTTGTAGGTTGATCCCCGTAAGATTATTATTTTACTTCACAAAAGTACCCTGAAGTTTGGCTTTTTATAAGTAAGATTAATTTAGCATTCATAAAAATTAGGTGATTTATTCCTGGCTACAGCCAGGTGTAGCTCAGACAAAAAGCTGTAAAAATGTCTCCAAAAGTACTCTGTGAATGTGTCTCAATCCTGACACTCAGTTCTCCAGCTATTTCTGTCCTGGAACAGAAGCCTCTGGAGCTAAGCCTTTAGTTTGTGCCAAACTGTGTGGCGGGTTTCTGAGATGGAAAAAAGTCCTCTGGGGACAGGCAATAGAGTAGCCAATTTATAACTCCGATGATCTAATTCTCAATTCAGCTAGAGACCTCAGAGTGGAGACTCTAAAGCCTTATCCTAAACAAATTGACCATTTAAGTCCCATTGAAATAAATGATGCTTAAGAAAAGGTACTTCCGCACTACCTTCAGGCCATTGGGTGTAATCTAGAGAAATTTAGGCATGCTGAAAAAGCATTTTTGCTTTTGAAAAAGCATATTGCTCAGTCCAAACAATATTTGAAAGTCCCATTAATCAATAGGACTTAATGTACACAGGATCTATTGAGCAGTCACAGATTTGTGGAGACCTGTGTCAAGTCTCCCAGGACAGGAGGGTGGTAGGAAATGGCACCAAGGTCTGCTGCCATCAATGCCCCAAGCTGCCTCACTCTTTCTCGCCTTCCCCATTGTGCTTTCCTCTGCCACAGACTTCTCTGCCACCCTGCGCTTGCCCAGAGCATCAAGTTATGGTCCTCAATCCTCCACCCAGTGCTCGCTCAGTGCTACAGTTGGCATAGTACTCTTCAGTGGTGGGCTTCAGGGGGTTCTCACAGGTTCTATAGAACCTTTTGCTAATGAGTGCCTGGTTCTGAGAACCTGTTACTAATGGGACACAGAGCCTGTTGTTAATTTAGGTTATTAGGACATAGAACCTGTTGTTAATTTATTTGAATTCCATCACTGGTTCTCTTCCACAAAACTGGGACAGGACTCTCTGTCACACTTGCCAGTATGTGAGCACAATCCCCCAAAATAGGGACTGTCCCTGTTTTTCAGGACATATGGTAACCTGTTCAGGCTTGTGCTGAGCCTGCTGCGTTACCAGATCACTGTAGATTGTCACAGGCATGACTTACAGCACATTAGTGACAATGTGCTTCAGTGCTGGGCTGTGGGTGGCGCAAGTGGCTAAGACACTGTGCCTGTTAACCAGCAGGCCAGGGTTCGAGACCCGGGTCGGCCCCACTGTCCTTAGCCTAGCTCTGCGACGCCAGCTGGATCCAATTGTATTGGCTCTGCCTTTCCATTGGACTAATTCAGTGGCATGGAGAGGGGGGATTTGCTGCTTGGGTAACAGCCTATCCTTCGTAACAATCCAACCCAGGCTTTGGTGCTTCGCATGCAGCGTATGCAGCGCCGAGCACGATACCATTGCCTTCCAAGACTGACGGAGGCCTGCTGGTCTGACACAGCCAGCATTGGATTGGCCCTTATTCATTTAAGAAAAATAAGATTAACACTCTCCATTGCATCTATGACTTGGACATTCTGGCTACAATCCTGAGTAACTACTGGACCTTTTACATTGATGTAGTTATGGTGCCACCTATGGGAAACCAATGGGAAATGCATAGAGCAATCTAGAGTAAGTGCCTCTTACATCTTCCCGTAGTTACTCTGGATTGTAGGGTATGTTTTATTGATATATATTTCCGCAGTTTCAGAATTTGGAAGAGCAGAGTCAGAATTTGAATTTGCATATTCTGTCCCAAGCCGGGGTTGTCATAATTCTCTTCCACAAAACTAGGACAGCACCCTCTGTCAAACATGCCAGTATGTAACATAATCCCCCCAAATCAGGACTGTCCTGATTTCCCAGGATATATGGGAACCCTACCCAAAGTCCATTAATTCCAAGCTTCCCCCACAAGCCTAAGTCAGGATATTATGGACATTGCACCATTCTCTACCTTGCTACATCAGTCAATCCCTTTCTTTTTCCATTCAGGTTTACCAAGAGATGGTTACAGCAGCTCACTCACTGACTCATCAACATCCAGGACCTAGAAGTATGAAATATGGGGAGGGTGTTCCTTCCATGATGGAGGCACGAACTAAGAACCAGTTTTCAGAAATTCCAACCAGAAGGGGGTGAAAAAGTGTGCGACGTGTTTTCCACCCTATACTTTCCATTGAGAATCCTTGACTAAGGGAAGCTCTGCTCCAACCCCTAGACTAAGAAGCATGAAATTTGGGGAGAGTGTTTCATATGTGATATCACCACCTACCAAGAACCAATGTTGAGATATTTAACACTCAAGGGGCTAAAAATGGGTGCAATATGTTTTTGTCCTATACTTAACATGGAACACTGACTGATCAACATCCAGCCAATTTGGTGCCCGGTGTCTGATGCACTGGGAGAGAGGGTGCACATGGGGGGATGTTGCACTTGGGGGATGTTGTGCACAGGGGACATTGTGCAGCATTACTCACCTGGCATATTTTCCCATAGTGGTGTAGGGAGGTTGGCATATGCCTAAGCATAACTCCTAACCCACCCCTGAAATGGGGTAGAAGTACCTTATGGCCCCTTTGGGACATCCACAGGTCAGCATAGGACTTATACCAGGGCCTATGCCAGCCTAACTGAAGATTAGGATTGCATCCTAATAATCTTAGGAACGCTAGAAAGTACATTTCCAAGGAATTTTTATGCCAGGGACAGAGTGGAGCAGTTTTTTTAGGTCAATGGAAACCAGTAACAATCTCTACACCACTTCACAGACAGATCAGATTTAAGAAAAAGGTATGGTGATGAGGATTTTAGGTTCTTTTCTATAGCAGTTGGAGATGAACTTGATAACATCATGATGTTAATAGAGTTTAATTCTGGGCTAAGTTCAAAAATAAAAAAGATTTCTTTTCTGGTTTATTTTAGCTGAGTCCATTCCTTATTTATTATAGATGTGGAACTATGGGTGCAATTGTCACCTAGGATTGGCCAGCACAATTCATCAGTTTTCCATACCCATGGTGATGCAGGGAGGCAAACACATGTCTGTGCACTAACCCAGCTCCAGGACTAGAGCAAACATGTCTTATGGCACTATGTGACACTTCCAGACCAGTCTGAGATTTGTGCTGGGGTTTATGCTGGCCTAACTGGGGATTAGGATTGCAGCCTCAGTACATTACTACATGTAAGTGTATAGCATTTTGTAGTTTTCTAAATATAAGTACATTTAGAGCCCAATCCTGTGGACTGTGAGCTGCAGCCACATTGTTGGTGCATATCACAAAAGTGTTGTAAAGTACTAGTGAAAAGCCCTGCTCCATATTACAGGTGCTGCATCCTGCCCGAATGCTACTGACAAACATAAATGGTGGGCATCAGAGGGTGGTGAAAGAGTAGCAGGAGGGCAATCTGGAATAAAAGTGGAGATCTTTCTGGGTGAGGGAGCCCAAAGTGGCTCATTTGGGGATAGAGATGGCAGAACATGCCTCTGCCACATCTTAATCCCTCTTCTGGTCCTGCCAGCATTACACTGGGCTACTCAGTCTGCACCAGCTGGTGAAGATCCAATTAGCCCCATTGAAAAGGCTGGGGCATTACCCTGAGGAGACCTCTCAGCTAACACTGTCACATTTTACCTTCCTCTTCTTTCTCCAACTTAAGTTGGATTTGAAACTGTGAAACAAATGAAAGATACAGGGCTCAAAAATGTTTTCAATGTGACCAAACGTGTACTAGAACTTCATTTTGTCAAAAATACAGGTACCTCTCATTATCCACTAGAAGTTCTGTTCTTAAACTTCCCATGGAAAAAATATATCCATGTATAAAGAAAACAATGGAAAAATAGGTTTAAAGACACTTTTCCAGGTTTCCTGCTCCTCTATTGCACCTGAATTAGGTAGTGCCTCAATATATGCAGAGGTATGATTCTCAGACTGAAAAATGGAATGATAGCTTGGATGACAACCTAATGACAACATTAGAAAAGCAGTTTTTTTGAAAAAAAAACTGTGATATGCAGTAGCCATTCGTGTTGAGTCAAATTCATGTATTTAAAAATCTGTTTATAACTGTACATCCTACCAATTTGAATGAAAAAATTTCTCAATCAGAAACAAATGTTACAGTCTAAGATGGGGTCTCCAAATCTTCATCTTGGGGCTCCAGGACCTTTAACAACTGTGCAGAAGAGGAAATTTCAGCAGGTGAAGTATTTCATCTTAAAGTTCACAAGCTACACCTACACACAATTGTTAAAGGTCCAGGAGCCCTGAAGTTGAAAGTTCAAAGACCCCTGATCAACTCTGTTTGAGCCTGTTAAAGGTGGAGAAAGGTGCCAGGTAGTATGTATGTATTGTACAATAGTATACAGTGGTATCTTGGGTAACAAATTCCTTGGGTAATGTATATTCCAGATAAAGAACAAACTGTTCCCCTGGGCTTCTGACTTGGGCAGCGAAGCTGATTTGGGTAATGAAGGCCAGCTGGCAGTTCTTTAAAGTTTAAAGAGCTGCCAGCCTGCACTTGTTACCTGAATGAACAGGTCAGGTAGTGCAGGTCCGTTCCTCTGGGGGGTGGGGTGGGAAGGTGTTTGGGGGGACTGGGGGGTCTTCTGGGTGTGTGGGAGGGTGTTTGGGGGCAGTGGGGGGAGTTATAAGCAGCCACGAATAATGGCTGCCACTTTAAAAGCCTGCATTCCAACCCCAGACTCCCTGCAGAGATTTTGAAGAGGCTGGAGAGATGGCCAAGATGACGCTCCTCCCTCCAACTGGCTTTGCAGGGAGCCAGGCTTTTAAAGAGGCAGCCACTACTCCCAGCTGCCTGAATTCCCCCCCCCCCACTGTCTCCCAACACCCTCCCACCTCCCAGAAGACCCCAGTCCCCCCAATGGAGCTTACTCCCAGGAAAGTGTCTAGGATTGCTGATTCCTAACCACGCCTACTCAGTAGTAAGCCCCATTGTGTTCAATAGGTCTTACTCCAAGGAACATGTCTAAGATTGCTGATTCCTAACCATGCTTACTTAGAAGTAAACGCCATTGTCTTCAATAGGTCTTACTCCCAGGAAAGTGTCTTAAGGATTGCAGCTTCCTAAGTGTCTTTAGTATTGTGCCTTTAGGATTGCAGCCTAAGCAGACTCCATAGGATCATGCACATTGAATTCAATTCCAGTGTTTTGTCATCATTTTTACATCCAGTTAATATTTTTATATGAATATTTTTTGGGTTGTGGAACCAATCATCTGAGTTTCCATTATTTCCTATGGGAAAATCCGCTTCATATAAAGAATGTTTCACGTAACAAACATGCCTCTGGAACGGATTTAATTTGTTACATGAGAAGCCACTACAAATAAAAACATAGTATGAAAATTAATGAGGCATTATCAAAGTTCTAGTCACCATTAAATGCTGCCATTTAATTCCATGGGATGTAAGCAGACTTACTCTCTGCAGGCTTGCAGCCAAACTTTCTACAGTTCTATTTTAGCTGCTGCTATTTTAGTGAAAAACTATGCTGGCCTTTCTGCACTTCATTTCTAAGAAGCTTTCTAGAAAAGCAATTCTCAAATGATGAGCTGATAAGAGCTTTTTGTGTGCCAAGCTCTTAGTAGGAATACAAAGAAACAAACCAGTGATTTCCGATCAAAGTATGGAATGACAAGTAATGCTGAGACCCAGTACTATGGGTGAAATCCAGAGTAACTATGGGGATTCCTTGCTCTGGAGTAAGAACAATTTGCTCTGGATTGCAATATGAGTTTCCCATAGGTTTTCACTAGATGGTGCTGTAACTATGGGTGCATGTAATGTCTCTTACGTGCTCCCGTAGTTACTCTGGATTGTGCCCTATGTCTCTTTTTGGGGCATCATTGATTTTGAAATCTAGTAAAGTTTAAGAGGTATCTTCAGATTATGACTGCAATCCTTAAGATACTTTCCTGGGAGTAAGCTCCATTGTGAACTCAATGGAGTTTACTTTTGAATAGACATGGTTAGGATTGTGCTCTAAGGGTGCAATCCAGAGCAACTACGGGGAGTCCTTGCTCCGGTGTAAGAACAATTTGCTCTGGATTGCAATATGAATTTCCCATAGGATTTCAGTAGGTGGTGCAGTAACTATGGGTGCACGTAAAGTCTCTTACGTGCTCCCGTAGTTACTCTGGATTGTAGGGTATGTTGTTTACCCAATTTACCTATCTTCTTACAAGTGGCTTTGGTTGATAATCTCATGAGCAAATTTTCATGGATCCACATAGACACATCGTGTTGTGCATAAGAATCTACACATAATTGCTAAATATCTGGGCAAGGAATTGAAACAAACATTTAATGTAAAAGGTGGGTTTTCCTGATGAGGTTTGCATAATTTTCACCATGCTATAATAAATATTTGTTCATGGTTTAATATGGGAAATTAGAGTAACCTTGTCTATAATCTTCCTTCACGAATGCATTATACAAAACAATTCTGATCTTAATTACATTTGAGTTGCAATTCTGATCTTAGTTGCATTTTTACTGCTCCAAATCATCTTATGACTCATCCATACAACACAACTGTGAGGTATTGGCATTACTTTTCCAACTTTACTAGAACTGAGTTTGAGACTTTGCCGAAGCCACTCAGCAAGTTTCATGACTTCAACCATTTCTCTGGAGAACCCATCGGATGGTACAAGCCATCATGAAGCAAAGGTGTTCATACTTTTCCTAGCTTTATACAACTTGTAAATTATGTTATTAAAATTCATTGTTGGGATAACTCTATAATTACTTATGCCAAAGAAAGAAAAACAAACTGGATCTTAAATTGGTTTATATGTTGTCAAGTCAAATTTCTGTAGCTTTTATGCTTGTACTACAGTCTCAAAGTGAAGAACTTGATTTAAAAGACAGATCAAATGTAAGTTACAAGTAATTACTCTAAGGAAACAACAAAGAATCATTTCTTGATTAGTACTTAATATCTAAAAAAAATCTAGTGGCTGTGGGTGACGCAAGTGGCTAAGATACTGTGCCTGTTAACCAGCAGGCCAGGGTTCGAGACCCGGGTCGGCCCCACAAGACAGGGTGAGCTCCTGTCCTTAGCACAGCTCTGCGACGCAGCTGGCTCCAATAGTGTTGGCCTCGCCTTTTCCATTGGACTCATTCAGTGGTGTGGAGAGGGGGGGATTTGCTGCTTGGGTAACAGCCGATCCTCCATAACAATCCAACCCAGGCTTTTGTGCTTCACATGCAGCATATGCAGCGCTGAGCACGATACCATAGTCTCTCAAGACTGACGGAGGCCTGCTGACTTAATATCTAGTTCTCTCCCACATAAGACTAGTCCTGCAGGCCATCCCGTCACAAGGGCCATCCCATCCCGTATTTGATTGAGTACCCTTTTTATTATTGAATCAGCTTACTTGGAAAACCTTTTTGCTTTCTGTTAAAAGGTACTGTATCTGACAAACATACACATGTTAAAATATAATAACAATAATACTTTGTTTATAGCCTGTCTTTTCCCCAAAGGAACTCAAGGCGGCTTACAAATTCAAGAAGTCCATTAAAAAAACATCAATACCATTAAAAAATATATCAATTTAAAAATGACATTAAATAATCAATATAAACAGAAGACAGTAAAAATCCATATTAAAAACAACTGTTAAAAAGGAGTATAATAAAAATATGTTATAAAAATAGTCACAGAAAGCAGCAGCATCTTTAAGAAACGAGCGTCAAGACATTTTAAAAGGCCTTTAAAAAAAGAAATGTTTTTAGGCCTCTCCAAAAGGTTTCAAGGGAGGGAGCAGTTTTTAAATCAAGAGAGAGGGAATTCCAAAGGTTTGGTGCCACTACTGAGAAGATACTATACTCTATGAACAAATAACAAATGAACAGATAAAAAACCATTGCATTGCAGAGCAGAAATATAAAACCATTGTACTAGCGGTAGGTTCAGCGCTTTCAAAAGGCATAAAGGTATTTTGAATCACATATGAATTTTAAAGCAAATATAATTTATTTAAACTTTGCATTTACTGACTTTCATTTTTTGTAAAATTGCCATTTTACAGGAAATATATTTCTTTTGGTTTTTGATAATGAAATGCTTGGCTGCAGTGAAAAGCTCTTCTATAAACGGAATTAACAACCTGGTCTTATGCATTTTACTCAGAAGTAAGTTATGCTCCATTCAAGATCACAGTCTAAATTTTTCACAAATAATCCCTTGCAGGCACAAGGTAATTTTTTCCAGAAAATGCACACAAAAGCCCTAATTCCTGCAGTCCTACACACAGCAAAATTAACTTCAAAGCTGCCCAAGTATTGAAAGAAAAAGCTCGAACTATAAAGCCAAATGCTTCCTTGCCCAAGAAAAATATACAATCATAATACAATGATTCATCACCCTATTATTTAAATTTTGTCATATCATTCTTATGATTCCAGAGTTTCCAATGTCCTCATATGCACACTTTTAAGTCTTTTTAAAGACTTTTTAAAAGATCATAATCATAGGATTGAAAACCTGAAAACATTTTAATGCACAAATATGTTTTCTTTCCAAAAGACTTTTGTTTTCAACCCAGACTTTACTTTGTATATAGAAAGGACAACTTTATTATCCAAGTTCTATTATAGCACAATCCTATGCATGCTCAGGGCATGAAATTGGAGGTTGGGGTGGGCAATATCAATGCTGGTTGCACTACTGATGTCTTTAAAAGGCTGTAATCCAAAAGACACTTTCCTGGAAGTTAGACCCACTGAACACAATGTGACTTACTTTTGAGTAGACATGGTTAGAATTTAATTCTTATTCTCCTTACTGGCCCTGCTTCTCCTTCTCATGTCCACTTGGACTTGCACCAGCTATATAGTTGGTGCAGGTCTGAGTAGGGACAGTGACTGAACAAATGTTGTCTTACCCAGAGAAGACCTCTGGGGCTGTCCCTCCATCATAGAATCCAGCACACCAGTGGCTTGGCTGAATCCATGTGGAAAGAGAGATTGAGGTAGGAATGGGCTTTCCATTTCTTTTATGTGAAGATCTGCTGCAGATCATGATCCTAAAATTATGTTCTGTCAAATTCTATTAGATTTAATGCCTGCTTAATTGCTTGAATTAATTGCTTAATTGCTTAATTTAAGTATGGGGATAGACATCCAAAGATGCACTTCATTCAAAGCTGGGCATCTAAACACACATTTCACTGAAAATAACAAAAAACATTCCATTTGAATGTGTATTCTAATACATATTTCATTTATGTTCCCAGTTCTAAAAACATGGGCATCCAAGACAGTCCATGATTCTTTGTTGATATTCAAGAAAAGTGGAAAGTAAAGATTCCATAAAATAAGCATAAAGTTTTCATTGTCCCTTTGAGGAGCTATTAGATATGAGTACATACATCTGTGTGTGTGTGTGTGTGTGTGTGTGTGAGTGCGCGCGCGCCCATGCCAGAAATAAGTTTCTTATTAGCAAAAAAGTTCAAAAAAATGCTTATTTGGCTTATAGTGTAATTTCATTGGGTGGCTTAAAAAACCAATGATCTTCTTTCCTAATTTAATTTTTTACTTGTTAATATAAGACTATTTTTGTATTAATCTTGTCAATTATTCATTTTTTGCTAAAAAAAATTGCAGAAAAAATGCAATGGAAATCCATGTAGCAATATAATTTATTTTTATATAATCATATTGTTGGAAGGAATCTAGTAGGTCATCTAGTCCAATCTTCTGCCTGTATGAGAATATCCTCCTAGAGCATCTCTAATGGGTGGCCGTTGAGCCTCTGCTTGAAGATTCTCAGTGGAGAATCACCTCACCTCCTGGGGCAATTTATTCCACTATCAAACTGCCCTAACCATTAGGAATTTTTTCCTGTTATTCAATCTACTTTCTTGCAGTTTGTTCCCACTGGTTCTAGTTCTTCTTTCAGAGGCAGCTATGAACGAATGTGTCCCTTCTTTTCTATGACAGCCCTTCAGGTATTTGAAGAGTGCGATCATGTCTCTCTTAACCTTCTCTTCTCCATCTACTCATCCCCTTTTCTAGAACTACAGAGCCAGCATTGTCCAAAGACACCCTTGTGAACATGTGGCCACATGTGCACAGAATGCTGTTACCTTTCCACCCAGGTGGTACCTATTAACCTACTTGCATTTGCATGCTTTCAAACTGCTAGGTTGGCAGGAGCTGGGCTAAGGATGGGAGCTCACCCCATCAGATCTTGAACCACTGATCTGCATAATCGTCATTTGGAAGAGGCAAATATTGTGCTTGATTTTAATGAATAATTTTATTTTGCTCATACAGTTGCAAAAAATATGCTTCCATCAAATAAGAAAAACATTCAAAAGTTCTCTCCGACAGTTATTCTTCAGATTAATTTCAACTTTTATTGCAATCCTCTAGTGCCAGCTATGGGACCCAGAGCAAAACATTTTTACTGTTCCCCCTTATTAGCACGAGCAGCAGCAAGGCAAATACCACTGATATCTATGCCAACTGCTTCCAGACTGGCAGTTTTCAGAACCAGGGATGTCCAATTTGGGGGCAACAGGTAAGGCAGAGCTGCTCTGTCATACTCCACGGAAAAGCACCACAGCTGCCCTGCAATGTGAAGAAACTCTTCTCTCTTGCTTATCTACAGACTACAATGGGGCAGCTCTGCCTCAGCTGTGGCACTCCTCACTGCATATCCCTGATCAGATCCAGGATGAGAGGGAGTGCCATCCAGTAGCAATGCTCCACTTGCAACACTTTCCCTGTGACACCTTAGCACTGAAGATTCCACCCCAGAGTGCCAGCTACGAGCAGGGTGCCAGCTGCAGTCACTCCACTTGCCACCTTAATGTAGGGCACCTTCAAGTACATGGCCCAAACTAATCAAATTGCCCTAAGGCCAGCCCTACTGTCCTCCACCTGTTCCTAAAACTACGGACCTATCGAAGCTCACTGTGTAAATCTAATGACCAAGCTAGAGGAGATGCTAAATCACTTTACTTATGGGCTTCATTTACTCTAAAGTGAGACCTCATGATGTTGAGATAGAACAGCATTTCTCAAAGTGGGGGTCAGGACCCCTTTGGGGGTCACCTGGAGCTTTCCAGGGGGTCGCCTAAAGACCCCTGGTGCCGGGGGCCAGGTGGGAAGACCTGGCAGAAACGCTGGAGCTGCTGCGGCTGGAAGAAGCTGCTGAGAAGCAGCTCAGAAGGAGCCTCTGAGCAGCTTTGAGACAATGTGGAGCCTTGGGGTCGGGGAGGATTGCAGCCTTAGAACCCAGTTCTATGCATGTCAGATGTCAGTCCCATGTTAGTGAATGGGACTTACTCCCAGGAATCAGTGGCTGGCTCTGCTGCCTGAGATCCCAATCCCTCCCTCCCTCCTTTTCTTTCTTTCTTTCTTTCTTTCTTTCTTTCTTTCTTTCTTTCTTTCTTTCTTTCTTTCTTTCTTTCTTTCTTTCTTTCTTTCTTTCTTTCTTTCTTTCTAGTCACCCCCTCTTAGCTATGCCACATCTATCTATCTATCTATCTATCTATCTATCTATCTATCTATCTATCTATCTATCTATCTATCTATCATTATGTATTGTTTTTATGATTAATCACTATGCTTTAATTATGTTCAATTTGTAATAATGAAAATACATCCTGCATATCAGATATTTGCATTACTATTCATAACAGTAGCAAAATTTCAGTTTTGAAGTAGCAACTAAAATAATTTTATGATTGGGGTCCCCACAATATGAGGAACTGTATTAAGGGGTCACAGTATTAGGAAGTTTGAGAACTACTGAGATAGAAGGTGTTTAATTTGTTAGTTACAAGATTTTCCACTGAAAATTGTCTTCTTGGACAGATATTTATCCTGAAAAACGTGATTATAGCAAATTGCACATTTAGGATCAAATAGCCTTGGTGTTGTGGTTTGTAATGAAGAGTTAAATTTAATGTACTGTAATGGTGGCATTTAAATACAATAGGTAAGGCTGGAATTCCTGGGAGTAAGATCCACTGAACACAATGGGGCTCACTTTTGAGTAGGCATGGTTAGGATTGTGCTCTAAATATCCCTGTTCCCTGTGTTATGATTCCAATATGAATCATGCAATGTTCTATGCCTGATTTGGGGATAAACTCAATCTCCTGAATAGAGAAAAATGCAATTTATCTATAGTTTGTTCCCAAGTAAAGCAAGGACCAGGAATCAGATGAACTGGCTTACTGATTTATTAGTCTTTGCTCCAGAAAGAAAGAACCACATGTGTTTTCCCAATCCCTATAGCTCACTCCCCTAAGCAGGTCCTTAGTGGCAGTGGGAGACAGCTGTGTTCAAAATTAAAGTCAAGCCAAATTTTTAGAACAAGACAAACCTTACTCAGACAGTTCATTACTTTAAAACTGTGAAATCAATGCATTTCATTAAAACATATTTGACACAATTAAAATCTGTTTTGAGACAAATACACGGGAAGACCATAGGATGAGATCAGACTGCTAAATTATAGTTATATAACCTGTATATTTATTGCATATGGGTAAACAGACAACCAAAGGGTGCTCATCCCATTTTTGCAAAACAAGGGATTAATTAACAAAGTATTTACATGTTATCAAGTCCATTTTATAGTCATAACTATAAGCACAGCATTTTATGTGGTAGATAAATGGCCCAATCCTACACACACAAACCGCACACATACCAGCACCCCATAGCATGCAGTGCTGCGAGCACACATTGCACATTATGGTGGAGGGAAGCAATAAGCCAGCCAGGAAAGGTTAGTTAAACCATTTTTAAAAATCACTCTGCAAGTCACCCAGCCTACCTCAATAAAGGTGCAATCCAGAGTAACAATGGGGAGTCCTTGCTCCAGTGTAAGAACAATTTGCTCTGGATTGCAATATGAATTTCCACAGGTTTTTCACTATGTGGTGCAATAACTACGGATACATGTAATATCTCTTACGTGATCCTGTAGTTACTCTGGATTGCAGGGTAAGTCTCCTTGGATCTACACTGTAAGTCCAAGGAGTCTCAAGGGGAGGGTAGAATCTTGGAGTGCACCGCTACTGCTTTCCACCCCATCTTCTCCCTCCCAACCCTGGTTCTCCCTCCCAAATCTGCCCTGATCCTACCCAAAGTCCACCATCGCCACCTTACCAATTCAAATGGTTCTTCTGGCAGCCACTGGCCCGTATATGGGACCACTGGCCATTTGGGTCAGCAGCTCAGAATCCCTATAAAACAGAGCCAGAACAGGGCTTTTGATGATAGATTATGAGATCCATCTGTAAAAGCCCAGCACTGGACAATTCCACTGAACTCATAGGAATACACTGTTAGAATCACTGGCCATACAAGGTATTGATTCAAGATCACAAAAGTATGAACGAACACTTTAGACATTCACAATGTCTTATACATGCCTGGAAAAAAGACAACCCCTTGCACAACTGTGTATCAGAAATGCCTTCAATTTTATAGATCACATCCATGATCTCTGTAAAACTCTTTTGTCAATAATATTTTCTGAAGATAACACCATGCAGCACAATTCCATGCATGTTTACTCAGAATATTTACTCCAACAATGTTAAATACAGATTATCCCCTAATACATTTGCACAAGTTTGTTGCCCTAATGCACCATACCACAACTTATGCAACAGGAGGAATTATGCATTTGCCACAGATGTTAAAAAGAACATTTTGAAAATATTTTCAGTATTTAAAAAAAAAACCCATTGAAACTTTCATAAAACATTGTAACTAGTACAATATTTTGAATAGTTTCTTTCTGAAAATATTATGGGTTTTGATCATGCATGATCCTAAAGAGATCATTCCGTCCCCAATTTCTATAGACCTACATATACAAATGTTATGGACTTTCGTATACTTTGCAAATACAAATGAAATGAGAGAATTCATGCAAAAAGGGAAAGTATTTTGGATTCTTAACTGACTTATCCCCAAATCCAGAGTAACTACAGGAGCATATAAGAGACTTTATGTGCACCCGTAGTTACTTTACTACCTAGTGAAAACCTATGGGAAATTCATATTGGAATCTGGAGTAAGTTGTTCTTACACTGGAGCAAGGACTCTCCGTAGTTACTCTGGATTTTGCCCAAACATTTTAAGTTCTTCTTCTTCTATAGTCCTTAGCTGGTGTTTAGGGAGGGGGTCGTCCTCTCAACCAATATGCTGCTGTAGGTGCCGCTAGTTCTAGTCCAATAAATATACAGTATTTAAATATTATACTTTAGCTCACTTGGGTACACAAATAAAACTATGAGGTTCTGAAGTACCTTGTATTTATTATCTAAATTGTATTTTTTTGGTTCGGTTTGCTATTGCCTAGTGCACATCCTCCTCCACATTCAGATATATGGAGAAATGCTAGTAACTACAGATCATTTTACCACAGATTTAACCCAATCCAGATTAATATTCAAATACTATACCACATAACAACGTTATGCAACTTATGCCCTCATTCATCCATTCCACATCAAAAACCCTGCCCTGGCCCTAAATTGGCAAATGGCATTTTAATATTACTGTAGTAACATCTCTTATCCCATAATATAGCCATAATTTATCATTTACTTGGGTATTATCTTCCTCTCTGAAATGTGGGGAAAATATGTTCATTTGAAATCCATGAAACACTCTTTCAAGCAAAATAATTCAAGTCTGAGATGTGAAAGTTTGGAAAGTTGATCTAAAATGGCCAAGTGCATTGATAGAGCACTGGAATTGAAACTATTTTGAAACTTTATCATGGGATGGGTCCAGTTTATCATGGGATGGGTCCAGTTCAACAAACTAGACAAATAATTCTGAGCATCCATGCTACTTTTATTGTACTGGGCTTGTATGGGTGCAATCCAGAGTAACTACGTGGAGTCCTTGCTCCGGTGTAAGAACAATTTGCTCTGGATTGCAATATGAATTTCCCATAGGTTTTCACTAGATGGTGCAGTAACTACGGGTACATGTAATGTCTCTTATGTGCTCCCGTAGTTACTCTGGATTGTAGGGTAAGTCTCAAACAGCAGCTTCTCAAAAGTGTACACAAAGACTGGCTGAATGGAGTAAAAAGCTGGTTTTAAAAAAATTTAACCATGCACAGGTTGAAAGTACTTAAAGTTGTTCTTTGCAGCCTACCACATTTATCAGTGTTTGAAAATAAAACTGATAAAACCAAAATAGGTCGCTGTTAATGTGGTCATACTGATGTTTTAAAAATATTTTGTAAATCTTATATTAGCAAACAGAGGTACTTGTGGATCATACTGCAAGCAAAATGGAAATGCCGCATCCTCCAATAAAGCACTGGTTTTTACATAACTGGGACGCGAAATATGGACAAAAATTCAGAAATTTGTAAATTAGAAAAAGGTAAAGAAAACAAAAAAAGCCAGATTCAGATCGGAGCATGCCTAGTAGTTGCAAGAATCAGGTGGACATAAAAACAACAGGGGCAATATATTGTTGCAGATCCCTCTTGCACAACAAGACCTATCACAAGGTGTTATATACTATATTGTAATGGCTAGAGTCCCATACTGACACATTAAAATATGCTTTTTAATATGACATTAATTAAATAAATTAAACATATGAAATTAAAATCTGCTTTTGAATCAAATCCGTATTGATACTGTGTGGTGTGAGCATCTACTATTCAAAAGGAAAAAAAAGCAACAATTTTACTGAGCACACCCAAGACCTTGGCCAGGATCTGAAGAACTATTTTAGTGTGTGAAGTGGCTTGGAAATTGGCCCAAAATTTTGTCCTTTTGGGGGAGAAACAGACAGACCTCACCATGTCATTTAAAAACTGCTTTTAAAATTTCCTTTCATGGCATATGGAGCTGTTTGAGGATGCAATCCTATACAGATCTTCCTGGGAGTGAATATGATGGACCAAATATGACCAGCTATGATGGAACTTACTTCTGAGTAGATACACCCAGGATTGTACTGTGACACGAAGTACTCATGTGTGTCCAGATCAAATTTTGTAGGATCCTAACTTTTCAGACACCTGACTTTTAGTACATCCTGGACTTTTTGATCTATTTCTTAGGATCCTGACTTTTGGAAAGCGGCAATTGGAATGCACCTATATCAGTGATGGGCTTCAAAGAAATTAAGAACCGGTTCTCTGCCCATCTGGCAGCCACTTTTAAATGGCTATTTTTAAACTTTATATGTCCTATCTCTTGTTAACAACCGGTTCTATAGAGTAGGTGCGAACCTGCTGGAGCCCACCACTGACCTATATGCTTTAACATTTCTGTTGATAATTTTCTTTTTATAGTAAAAACTTATAAGAATTAACACTCAGCTCTAGCCAAGCAAAATAATCCATACTTCATATATTTTTTTTATTTCCTACCAGCACACTAAAATTTAAAATAGGTTGATAAATCAATGAATCCATTTACACTGTTCATTTTGAATATATATGCGTGGCTCATTTGGATAATGATCGGAAGTTTTTAAAAGCAATGAACTGGTTCAGATTTATGAAACTGTTTTCTCAGAAGTCAACTTTTTAAGTACATTGGTGAGCATTTTGGGTACATTAGTGAGCAGTTAGGTACATTGGTAAGCATTTTTTTTAAAGGATGCTTCAGAAGATGTATCAAATATTTAGAGAATGATCCATGAGAGACTGCAGTTGGGCAATATCTACTGGGTTTTATGCAGTATTCTAAGGTATGGAACAGTTAAATGAACAACTGTTGTTCATAACCATACCTGGTAAGTCGCATTTTGTACATCCAATGATCGTGTAATGCTAGAAAGTGACAAGTCACAAGCTATCGGAGAGGTAGGCTTTCTTAAGTCACTGGATTTCATTGGATTTAAGCATGCCTTGTTGAATTACGGCAAGTATATTTAAGATCAGGATATGAAGTTTGTATTGAAATTGATAGCTTCATGAATTTGAAATAATGGGAGGGTTATCACTGTATAGATGTACTTGGAAATAAATCACTTTGGGCCAAATCCTATCTAAACTTTCAAGCACCTAGGCAGACATAGGGCAAAATCCAGAGTAACTACAGGGAGTCCTTGCTTCGGTGTAAGAACAACTTATTCTAGATTCCAATATGAATTTCCCATAGGTTTTCACTAGGTGGTGCAGTAACTACAGGTGCACGTAAAGTCTCTTACGTGCTCCCATAGTTACTCTGGATTTGGGGGATAGTGCAGAACTTCGGGAAGGAAACAAAAACTCCCTTTCCTTGAGGGGGCTTCTGTGGTTAGCCCCACCACCATAGGATGCAGAGTGCACCCTGTTGGCATGGCTTCATTGGCAGTGGAAAACTAGTTATATACCAATAAAATTTGCATTTAAGGAAGTATATTAATTATTTAATTAGTATCCATGTGTGATAATAGAGAAAACTACTGGTAAAATTCTTGCAACATAAAGATCATTTATAGCAAAATGAACTATTAAATTACATTTTCCTCATTAAAAATTAGGACATACTTCACAGAAATGTGGCATGAATTACAGGCAACTTCTATATAAATGATAAACAGTTTTCCTTTAGTCTATTTATAGTGCAAGCCTACATGTCTACTCTGAAGTAAGAGTAACCTTAGCCACTCCAACAATCAACAGTCTGCAGATGGCTAATTAAAAACACTATTAAGTTAATAGACCTGCTGAGAACACAGTGAGTTTCTGAATAGTTATATAGCTCCATGTTGAGTTTTAATGGAAAAAATTCACAAAAATTCAAAATACAGTCAGGACATATGTAATCATTATTAATTAAAATATAACCAAGAAATATTTTCTAAACAACACTGACTGTTATAATACTTTTATGAAATTCTCACCATTTCATTTCTCTCTCAAAGTATTCCCTACAATTTGTAATATTTGAGAAGATAAAAAGAAGGGCTCTCAGACAGGATGATTTAAAATGATAACGTGCTGCATTGTTTGCATAAGCCTTATCTCATTATAATGATTTTAGGATTGGATAAATTCACTATGACACCTTTGTGATAATTAATTGCTTGTGTGTGTCTTCAATGATAATTGATGAACTATAAGGATTTGCTTTAAATCTCATTCATGATGACTGTCAGTTAATAATAGTACTCAACACTATACTGGATTACAAAATTTTAATGTAAAAGATGTGGGATGACAGGGAACACAGGCAGATTAGAAAAAAATAAGAAATTGAAGACTGTTGTTTTCTCATCTTAGGGTACCCTACAAAAAGTGGGCTCCATATAGTATGTCAGAAATAGACCCTATCAAGAGAAAGTTCCTTCAGACACGTGCTCTACAATCCAGAGTAACTTCGGGAGCATATAAGAGACATTACATGTACCTGTAGTTACTGCACCACCTAATGAAAACCTATGGGAAATCCATATGCAATCCAGAGCAAATTGTTCTTACACTGGAGCAAGGACTCCCCGTAGTTACTCTGGATTGCGGCCGTAGGGAAACTGTCAGCAACTGACTGCTCATTTTGATGACTGTATTATCCATCATGACATCAGACACAAATTGCAAAACAGTTTTGCAATTTAGAATTTAGTTTTGCAAGTAGAGAATTCCTCTAAACCGATTGAAAGGCTGTATATGAGCAAAAATGATATGTTCATGAAACTGCAGTGCAAAACTCTATTATCGTTATTATTAGTATTATGTCAAAACATGTGTATTTTTTCCCCGTTCTCAAAAAGATTCAAACTTTTTTCAAAGAAGCAGACCCTCTGCTTTGTAAAACAAGGACATCAGCTGAAGAAAATTTGTGCAAGTCTGTAGTATTTTAGAGATTTGCAAAGTTCTGACAAAAGTAATGGTGTCATTTTAAACCTTGCATTTCTTTTCTATTTGCATGTAACACATTCCTGACATGCAAGTGTGATCAACATGCACATAGGCAGGAGTACAGATGTTTCAGGAAAATGAAATCATAATTTAAAACCAACTCTATATGGAGAAGTGATTTCTGTTTCAAAATCCATTTCTGAAATAATGTCAAATAGTTATTTGAACTATAAACCAAAAAATATAATTCATTCATTTCAAAATTACCTGTATTCTCAAAAGCCCTGTAAAAACATTTGGCAAGTACGAAAGTCTGCAATTGGAGTGCCCTAAGACTGGATTTACTGCCCATTGTTACATTCCTGTTATAAAAACTGCTTTATAATATCATTTGATCTATGCTGATTATTTTTTGCATTGTGAGGATTGAATTGAATTTTTTAAAATGCTGTACACAAATTTCCATCCCATTTACGCCAATATATTACAATATATACAAAATATATTTACGCCATTTATGCCAATATATTATTTCCATCCCATTTACGCCAATATATATGCCAATATATAAAATCAGTCCTACTGTTTATGAAATTTGTTTAGGCTACTGCCAATATATAAAATCAGTCCTGCTGTTTATTGAAATTTGTTTAAACAAGTGTCCTTAAAATAAGTCAAATCAATTATTCCATGAATGAGTTTAGGACTGGGTTGCACTTTGGCTTAAATCTGTTGGAGATTCAGCAGTAAGTCAGCCTTAAATATCTGATGTTTTGAACTTCAGTAAAACCAAAAGGGGAAAAATATTTTCCCTGAATTGTTATCTAAAAGGTTTTCTTAATTTGCTACATTGTAACTAGTATTATACTTATTCACTGACTAAACAAATTATTTCCTACAGAAATAATTCAGTAATCATTATGACATTGTTCCAACATATCATATGATTAAAACATCAGGATTCTGTACAGTTTAAACGAACACACAATTGTTACTTGTGGAAAAATCAAGGCTTTTAGGTTGATTGCCTGCAAATTTTTATACATCAGTACAGACAAAACCAACAAAACCTTTTAGCTTATTATTTAGGTTTCCTGATGTAACTGGTACAATTTGATCAGCAAGGAAATATAAGTTCAAATTTTTTATTGTGTGTCGCTGCACTGCCTTATTTACCTTTCTCTTCCAAGTGTGTGTGTGTGTGTGTGTTCCTTACCTTCAGGTGTTTTATTGTGGGATCAGCAACTCAAAACTAACTGTCCACTTGAATCTTTCATAGCGCATGTTTAAAACATATTATAGAGGAACATAATATTTAGTTATGTTTATTTATTGTGTTACAACATAACACAACTGTAAATATTCCTATTACAATACAGTTTAAGTGTCCACCTCAATTTTCCTTTTAAAAAACTATACAATGTATAAGGAGAAGGACAATTAACATTTAAATGAATTACACTTTCAGAAATAACATATCACACTACTATGAAACTGAAATATATTAAACTTCTAAATATAGTAAATGCAAATTATGTAAATATTAGGGCATTTAAAACTTTTTATGTACACCAATACTAGAGCCAACATTGGATCTCACACATATTTCTATATACCTGTTATAACTTAACTACAAGCATATGCAGAAATTACAAAAGCAAGAACTTTATAGTAGGTGTTGCAACAACATGCATAGTGCCTACATGGAAATGCTTGATCAATCTGTGCACAGAATCCTAGTGAATGTATGCGTTGCATAGGTTTGCAAAGTATTTCTACATACACAAATTATACATCAGCAACATGTTCTGCTAAGAAGTTTATTTCAGAAGTGGAAACCCATTTCTCTCCTGATCATCTGTGGAATGGTTTTCATGCTTAATGAAACTTGTCTTGAACTATCAATCTCTCATCATCCTACATTCCAGCTCCTGCCAGGGCTCTTGAGAGCATCCCTCCTGTTGCGCACAAATGGAGAGCGGCCCTTTCCCCTGCTTGGCCCTTCCAAGCCTGATGGAGAAGGCAAGGAAAGGAGAGGGGAGGCAGGTGTAGGCAGGGTGGCCGTATGTCATGACAGCAAAAGAGTACAAATTTCTCCCATAAATGTAAAATACCAGAAGAAAATGTAGGACATGACAAAATAAAAGCTTAAAACGCTCTTCTATCTATCTATCTATCTATCTCTCTCTCTCTCTCTCTCTCTCTCTCTCTCTCTCTCTCTCTCTCTCTCTCTATCTATCTATCTATGAAAATTTTTAGCTTTTGTTTTGTTGTGTCCCACATTTTCCACAGGTATCCTACAGAACAGCATTTTCATATTTCATATAGTGTATATAGAGATAGAGTGTTCTGTTAAAATTGTGAAATGTCAATCAATTAATTGACAAAAAAGTTCACAAAGTGGTTTACAGAGAAAATGAAATGGCTGAAATTGCACATAATTTATGACTTGTAATTTATTAGTTCCAAGAAGGCTTCATGCTGCCTGCTCATCAGGAAAAGGAGGGTAATTAGGATTTTTTTCCCCAAGATGCAAAAAGAGGACATCTGATCACATTGAGGGCACAAGACTAAAAAAGTGGACATGTCCTGGAAAAAAGGATATCTGGTTACCCTGAGGAAACAAGGCTAAAAAGTGGACATGTCCTGGATAAAAGAAGAAATCTGGTCACCCTGAAAGGCTAAGGATGTGGACATCTGGTCACACTAAAAGGCTAAAAAAAGTGGACATGTCGTGGAAAAAGAGGACACCTGGCCACCTTGAGGACACAAAGCTAAATAAGAGGACATGTCCTGGAAAAAGAGGATATCTGGTCACCCAAAGACTAAAAAAGTGGAAAAGAGGAGACCTGGCCACCCTACGGAGGGCCACCTGGAGGGGTGATGTTTGCCCAAAGATGCGCTCAGAAAGTGCCCTGCAGAGAAACTTTGGAGGCACTTGTGGGGAGGTGGGTCCCATCCCTGGTCAGCCCTCCCTCCAGCCCCCCAGGACCCCTTACCTGAGCTGTCACTCTTCCTCTTGGGGGCTCTCTTCTCCGTCTCCACCGGGGACAGCGCCTGCCTGCCGTAATCCCCAGGCGCTCCTGGAGGGGTGCTGGTGCCCAGGCTGGAGGAGTTGGAGCAAAGTCCAGGGGGGCTGCCCCCCAACTCTGGGGGGTCGCTTTGGAGGCAGAGGCTGTGCCTGGTGGAGGAAGAGGATGGAGGGGGAGGAGGGGGAGGGGATGCCATCTGGGGGAGATGCCAGTTCGTCTGCAGGGGTTGCTGGTGATGCTGGTGATGCTGGTGATGATGCCCCCTGTGATGGTGATGATGGTGATGATGATGATGCTGGCTGCCAAAGATGCCTTCCTCGTTGGGGTACCCGGTGATGATGCAGGAGGAAGAGGAGGATGCTGAAAACTCCGGGTAGGAGGACATGTGGTCAGGGCGACTGTGCAAGGACTGGGAAAAAGGATGCAAGCTTTGCCCCGGTGGGTGATGAGGGCTGCGCAGGCAGCCAAAAAGAGTGTGGTCCATGGTGGGCACAGCGCAGAGGGATGCCCCCCTCCCTGGTAGATCCCAAGATCTTCCTCCTCCTCCTCCTCCAGGGAACCCCCAGACCCAAAAAGTGCTGCAGATGCTGGAAATCCAGGTGATCCTAACTTGGGCACAGCTTGCACAGCAACAGCCACACAACCCCTCTAACACAGAGACAGACACACACCCTCCAACCAGCCTGGAGGAAGCAGAAGGTGGTCCCGCACCAGAGCTCCAAAGGGGGAAGAGGCTGGCCAGGGTTATAAATACAGGAGGGTGTAATGTGAGCAGGCAGGGGGCTGGCTTAGCTCACTGACCACACGCTTCCCTGCCTGCGCTGCCTCCTGCACCCCAGCACAGCACCAGCACAGCCCAGTCCAAACCAGTCAGAGTCCCACAGACTGACAGCCCTGACCTCCACCTGGCACCAGCCACTGTCACCAGTCCAGAAAGATGGACTCTTCCTTCAGGACATGTCCTCTTTCTTAGCCTTCTGTCCTCTTGGAGATCATATGAATTCTTTCTTCAGGACATGTACTCTTTTTTAAAACCCTGTGTCTTCAGGAAGACCAGTGTCCTCTTTTTCTAGGACATGTCCTCTTTTCTAGTTTTGTGTCCTCTGGGTGATCCTATTAACCCTTCTTCCAGGACATGTCCACTTTTTTAGCCTTGTGTCCTCCAAGTGATCATATTTTAACTCTTTTTAATGTATTGGATTTTATTGTTGGTGTTTTTATGGATGTTTTGTAAGCCACCTTGAGTCCCTCCAGAAGAAAGACAGGATATAATGTCTTTGATGATGATGATGATTTAGCTGGTACATCTCCACTTTTGTAGCCTTATGTCCTCAGGGTGACCAGATGTCCTCTTTTTACAGGACATTCCCATTTTTTAGCCTTGTTTCATCAGAGGAACTAGATGAACTCTTTTTTTTCCAGGACATGTCCTCTTTCTAGCCTTGTGTCCTGGGGGAGGAGGGTGAAATCTTTATTGTCCTCCATTCCCTTCTGGGCAAGCAGCACATAGCTTTCCTGTAATCAATTTTTTTTACATAATATGTTATATATAATAGTTTTAAATTTAATAATAAGTAACTGATAGTGTTTTAACTGAAATCAATCTATATGAATGTCTTTAGATTTTATTTTGTCATGTCTTACTTTAGCCTACTTTTACTCTTATGTCCTGGGAAAAATCTTCAATATCCTCCACTTCCTTGAAAGTAGGCAGCACGTAGCTTTCTTGTAATTCATAAATTAGATGTCATAAATTAGATGCAATAGTTTTACATTCAAGAAAAAGTTATGTAGTGTTTAAATTAATCCCATGAAGAAAAGGAAAGAGGGGGAGGGGACTCAAAGTCTCAGTGGACCCCCAGCAGGCTGCCCAGAGAAAGGAGGGACAAGTAAGCAGGGAGAAACAGGCCATGGAAGACTCTGACCGCCTTTCTCTTTACTCAGCCTGCTGAGCCTTATTTGTTTAAGAGATTTATACCCACCTTTCCCATGCCAAATGCCCAAGACGGCTTACAAGGCTTTCATCCTTTTGCTCTCACAACAACCCTATGAGTTAGGCAAAGTTCAGAGTGAGTGCCTAGCCCAATGTCACCCTGGAGGCTTCATGGCCAAGGAGGGATTTAAACCTGGATCTTCTAGATTTCATTTCAGCTCCCTAACCACTACACCATCCTGGTTGTTTCCACTGCTGCTAGTCAGCAATGCAATCCCTAAGATTGGTCCTTGCGCATCTTCATTACCTGTTAGGAAACCCTGAGAAAAGTGTGTTCCTTCAATCATTCCTTTCCTGCTCACTCCAATGCAGCCATAAAAAAATAACCCATGCTTTCACATATGGGACATGGTTGCCTCCCATGTCACAACATGTCTAACCATAGAGACCTTCATGTTTGGCTGTGAAGTGAAACTCGCACCCGTACAGGGTGACCAGATGTCCAAACCTCAAAAGGAGGACAAGGTGTTGGATTCCTCTCAGCCTGGCCTTTCTGGTGGACAATGGCACACTTGCCTACTCAGAAGTAAAGCTGTGATATTGGGCACTTTCACTTTCCCAGAGAGCTCAATTCATATTTTTAATTTTTAATTTTTTTGGCCATAACTTTTGATAGGAATGAGATATTTCAAAACTGATTTTTGCATTGGATTCTGCTCATCCATATGAATCCAATGTCATATGACATATTGGGGTACTACACTCCATTGCAAAGTTCCAAAATGTCCTTTTGGAGGAAACCTGGAGAGGAGGCTAAAAAAGAAGACAAATCCAGAAAAACCTGGTCATATGGTTACCCTGCAATCTGTATCATCACTTATGGTGAGAGCACAGACATTGAACATACAATATGCAGGAGATAGGGATCTCTCCTGGCAGCCTCCCAGCCTTTCCCAACAGGCTCTCAGGTAGTCAGGGACTCACCCCCACAGAATCCTATCTCACGGGGGTTTTGTCAGCATCTCATCATATTGAGCCCCTGAGGTGTCTTCCCATACACCTAACCCAAGAGGACTAGGTTAGGTCCCTTTGGGTGGCTCGTGTTGCTGTGCTCCATTAAGTGCTCTTTTGGTTTCTCTTTTTGAACAACTATGACGTAGTTCTACAAAGCCTAGCTTTTGTTTCAACCTGGCTGGCTGGTTCAGCTTCACCAAATTTGAACATCACCTGGCATCACTTGATAGATGCATACTTTGTCCTATGCTATAGGTCCCTCCTTCAGTAGCATGCTTCAGCTAGCACAGGGCTTACATGTCTTGGTAATCACAGTTTATCAGTCCCCCACCTATACCAGGAGAGTATAGTGGTTTGGGAGTTGGACCTAGACCTGAAAGATTCAGGTTCAAATCCCCAGTCAGCCATGATACTTTCTGGGCCAGCAACAACCTCTCAGCTTCACCCACTTCACGGTTGTTGTGAAGACAAAGGGAGGGAAGGAACCATATACATTGCCTTCAGCTTCTTGGAGAAAGGGTGGTAGAAATATAGATAAATAAATTGTAAACAGGTGAGCAAATGAATACTGAACAACTTGAAACCTTGTTCTAAAGAAGTCTTCTGAGATGCCATATTGGTCTAAAATAACTTATTTTATCTTATTGTAATCCCCTGAATGTTTAGAGTACAATGTTTGCTAAACTGTTTGGATGGCTCCCTATCAAGTAGGATCTCAAGATCTCATTGTGGTGGTTCATTCAAAAGACATCAGAGAAGCTTCTTTGTTGTCTTTGAGATTTAGTATCTTGTGGTATTGCAGAATCACCCTAAAGGTGGCTGTAGGATCCTATGTTATTCAGTGAAGCCTGCAAGTCCTCCTTCAAATTCCTAACCAGAGCTGTTCAGTCAACCTGGGACTGCTGATAATGTTCGGGGACCAGCTATTTGAACAGAACCCTCTGTTCCTCTCTTCCCTGTAATTTCTAAATGAGAAAAGTCAGTTGTTCAATGGAAAACAAAAAATACGCATAAAGCCAAGGAAGTTATAAAAGAATCAAGATGGTCAATCTCTCTAAAGCAGGAGTCTCCAAACATTTTGGCCAAAGAGCCGCATTGAATATCTGGTACATATTTAAAAAATTAATATAAAGTTTAAATGAATACGTTAGAGATGGAGCTTAGGTTAAATAATAAATGGGCTCAAATTTCAAGGATTTCTACAAGCACTAACATACAGCAGTCATAAAGCACACATTTAAATAGACCCCCATTCACCCACTCCACCACCCAGTCATGTTTGGTTAACTGGTTCAGAAGATCTTAGGGGACTAGAGGCTGGCCACAGGCTGGTTAGAGGCTCACTGCGGGTTGCATTTGGCCCCTGAGCCAGGGTTTGGCAATTCCTGCGCTAGAGAAACTGCAGTAAAAGCTCAGCTAGAATACATACAGCTAAGTAAAAATGGCACTACAAGAGTCTTCAGAAAGTCAAAACCTTTGCCTTTCTAAGAAAAGGAAAACCTTATAAATTGATAATAAAGAATGTGAACATAGGGCACAATCCAGAGTAACTACAGGAGCTCGTAAGAGACATTACATGAACCCATAGTTACTGCATCACCTAGTGAAAACCTATGGGAAATTCATATTGCAATCCAGAGTAACTTGTTCTTACTCTGGAGCAAGGAATCCCGGTAGTTACTCTGGATTTCACCCATAGAATATGAAGACATACCTAGGAAAACAAAAACACCTTCAAAGATATAAAAAGCAAGAAATCTGCTTTTTAACCTAGTAAAAATGCTAATATTAAAATTAAGCCATTAGATAATGAGGGATCAAAAAAATGATTAAAAAGGATACATATAAGTATGAGAAGCTGAATTCTTTGCATCTGTCTTCACTTCAGAAGATGTATGGTAGATATCCATGGCTGAACTTCTCCGAAAAGGAGTTTGAATAACTGAATCAAGTAGATGTCACAAGGGTTTCAGTCTGAGAGCAACTTGACAAATTAAAAATGAACACATCACTGGTCCAAATGCACCCACCCATGACTTCTTAAGTACTTCAACTATGAAACCGCTGAACTTCTAGCAAAAGTATGTGACTTGTCCTTTAAATCAGCCTCTGTGCCAGAGGACTGCACTGATATTTAAAAACAGATTTGGGAAGAATCCAGGAAATTATAGACTGGTCAGTAACAGCTGTTCTGAATAAACTAGTGGAAAGCATAATCAAAGATAAAATTAAATTAATGGAGAAGTATGAGTCTTCCTAAAGAAAAAAAACCACACGGTTTCTACAAAGGTAAGTCCTACCTCACTACATTTCAGATGTTCTTTGAGCGTGTCAAGAGGCATGTGCATCATAGAGATGATGTTTTATACTTGAACTTTCAAATAATTGTTGCAAAGTCTTTCACCAGACCAGAGGATCTTGAGAAAACTCCACAGTCATAGGATAACTGACATGTTCTTTTATGGACTGGACAGATTAAAGAATAGGAAACAAGTTAGAGGAAAGTTTCCCAATGGTATGTATTAAGGCTAGCACTTTAAAACATTTTCATAAGTGGTCCAGAGGTAGATGTAAACAGCAACGTGGCCACTTGCACTGCTATTCAGGGTAATTAAAGCCAATGCAGATTGTGATGTGCTCCATTGGCTGAATGGGCAGCCAGTAGCACATGTGGTTCAAATATGTGAAAAGTCATGCAAATGGAGGTTAAAAAAAAAGAATTCCAGCTTCTCATATATACTGATGACGTCTGAGACATCTCATAAAACAGGAAAGTGATGTTAGAATTGTGGTAGCTGGCTCAATGAAAACACTGACCCAATGTGTGTCACTTATGAAAAAAGTCAAATATCTTGCTAGGGTTCATTAAGAAAAAGATTTAGAATAAGATAATGTCCCTGTAGAAATCTACCATGTGATCACATTTGAATACTGTGTATTTCTCTGGTCATCACACTTCAGAAAGGATTTGGTAGAGCCTTTAGCTTGATCCAGCAAGATTCAAGTGATAAAAAGTTGTGCTGATGTTGCCAAGAAGCAATTATCTCAGAGTATTAGTATTGGCATCCATTGGTCTCAAAAGACTATGGTATCGTGCTCGATGCTGCATGCAAAGCACGAAGGCCTGGGTAGATCGATATGGAGGATAGGCTGTTTCCCAAGCAGCAAATCCCCCCCTTTCCACACCAATGAAACAGTCCAATGGAATGGCAAAGCCGATATGATTGGTTCCAGCTGCGTCGCAGAGCTGAGCAAAGGACAGGAGCTCACCCTGTCTTGTGTGAACCCACACGCACAGTGACTTAACACTTGCGCCATAAATTTAATACTGTTCAGGGGTAGCATCACATCAAACAGGAAGGTTTATTTTACGCAGATTAGCATACAGTATAATTCAAAATAGTTACTAATTATTTATTTATTCATTCATTCGTTCATTCATTCATTCATACCTTTTCCTTTCCACCTAAAAGGATACGCAAGGTGGTTTTGTGTTTCTATGTGAAATAGAATCTAGATAGCAAGCATTCTCCCCCCCCCCCCCAAAAAAATCCACAGTGTTCTGTATATTTACATGTTTCTAGCATGTATAGACAGGAGCTCCTGCTATTGCACTAATTTCTGCTCCAAAGGTCTTGCATATTCATTAACAATGCAGTTTTCATTCATTGACTGTTTAAAAAAAATTTAAAAATTATTTTCCCCCCAAATTAGTTCTCATAGCACTTTTAGCTAAAACTCTCTTTGATTTTCATCCAACATGGGGCATTCCCCCAGGCTTATTTCAGTCAAGTGAATGCATTTCAATATGGGCAAACACCTGGCGAGCACCTTCTTTCCTACACAATTACATGTGTGGACAATTGATTTGAGTGGCAGTTTACCCACACCTGCCAATTACCTCTTGACAGGTACTGGCTTTGTGGTTCGCACACATGGCACAAAGATGATCAGACAATACAACCTCCAGGGTTTCGCAGGTAAATTCAACCCCACTGAAAGCAGCCCAGGACTTTAAACATTTTAAGTTGGCATTTTCATAAATACCCTGACATAATTTGTTGCCCTCCTGCCTGCTCAGTGCTCATCTAGCTCACTGGATCTGTCCTGGTTTCATTCTGATCTAGTAAAGGTGTGGTTAATAACAATTGTTGTTACCATCAGTACATGTCCATGCCAAACTGTTGACTTCAGATGGAGCAGAACATCCACAACCATGTTGTTGGCTACCTCACAAATACAAGTCTGCCCCTGAAAAGGGTTGTGTTGTTTTTGTTCAACCTCAGTAATGTGGTTTGCAACCTTTGGCAGAAAATCAAGATTCTGGGCACACATTTCAGCTTTTATGGAAATGTGTTTTATATTTATTATTCATACATCCGCATGAACACTCTTATTATTTTATTTAAGAGATTTATATGCCAACCTTTCCATGCATTAGAAAGCTTTTATCCTTTTACGCTCACAACAACCCTGTGAGGTAGGTGAGGATGAGAGTGAGTGACTGGCTCAAGTTCACCCAGAAAGCTTAATAGCTCAGGGGGATTTTGACCTGGATCTTCCAGGTCTCCGTACAACTCCCTAATCACTTAGTCATCCTGGCTCCCTTGTTCTGGAACTCCAAAGTCTTCAGAGTTGGGAAGGAGGCTACAGAAGTTGGGACTCCGAGAATATTGGTTGTTTACTGTTATCAGAAAATGATTGTTGATTTCTCATGTCATTCCCATTAAGTATAGTACTGGAATGAAGAGTAAAAAATGATGTGTGGTGTATCAACACTTCCCTTTCATCCAGCCTGAGGAGCATTGGGGGTGATTCTAGAGTGCGGAGACCATATATCATAACTGGAAAAGAAGACACTCAAAAAATAGGATACCTCCAAAAAAGTAGGACAACCAAGAAAAATGTAGGACATTTATGTAGAAAAATGTAGGAAAAGTAGGACAACCATGACAAAATAAAAGCTAAAAACACTCAAATATATTGCTTTTGTTTGGTTAAGCACTATCTTATTATTACTTCTCTATATTACTTATTATGTTTAAAATTATTACATATAATTTATTAATTACAAGAATGCCTCATGATGCCTGGTCATAAGGAAAAGGAGGCCAAGGGAAAAAAATTTTCTTGGACACAAGTCTAAAAAAGAAGACGTGTCCTGGGAAAGAAGGACATATGGTAACTCTGCCTGTGATAAACCTCCTGATGAAAAGTTGGAGCAAAGGCTTTATATTTTAGGTTCCAAAGGAGAACAAATGATACAAGATGATACAACAGGCTAGGAAACAATAAAGTTACACAATACAACTGCAATCCTGATGTGCACTTGCACCAGCCTATCTGGCACTGCATCAATACAATAGGCCAGTCTAGCTGCACCAGGATTGGTGCAAAAGAGTTGGTGCAAGTCCACCAAGGGGATGTTGCTCTGGCAGTGACAGATGGACCTTCACCGGCCTAGCAGTGCTAGCCAAGGCAGCACAGCAGGGGTGTGCTGGGGACATGTTGGGCATAGCCTAGAATGGCACAATTAGGCCATATCCAGACCCCATTCCCAGGCAGACACACTTCTTCAAAGCTCCTGCAACTTATACCAGGCACAAGTTAGAGTAGACCCATAGGGGCTCATGTAAAGAAAAGGTAAAAAAGGAAGTGAAAGAAAAAGTTATACATCCTAGTCCAGCCTAAGCACCACTCCAGCTTGTCAAGAGTGACAATGCAAGGGTGTGCAACACCCAGTACAGGGGTGAGAGTGTCACCCCCAGGACTGCATGTTACCCCCAGGATGCGCAGAGAGCCTTATCTGGACTATGCATGCGCCACCTGGCACATGAGCAGTTCAGGGACAGCAGCGAACATATGCAAAGAACGCACATTCATGCTGGCATCCCCAGTCAACTCTAAGGGATGGGTGACATGCCCCTCCTGCAGAAGAGAGTAGGGATGCCAGTGCGCATGTGTGATTTTTGCTTATGCATGCAGGCGTCTCAGTGCTCCTCTGAGAGAGGAGCAGTGCTCAGACACTGGTCTGAGGGAGTATCTAACTCTCTTAGTGAGTCACCCCCCTGAGGCATGTTACCTGTTGCGGCATGCACTAGTCGCACCACCCCAGCCATGCCCTTGCCTGTCAAACTCAGAATACAGCCACATGACACATGAGAGCAATGGATGTGGATGTCCCCAGCTTTTCTTTGGTCCTGACCCCCATTTATCTTGCATGCCCTATTTCTGGATATGACCTCTATAGGATGCTATAGCTAGGCCATTCTCTCTGGCACAAGTTAGGATTGTTTCATTAGCCTAGATGCACTTTCCTGAGTGTAAGTCCCATTGACTCTAATGGGATTTGCTTCTCAGACATGCATAGGCTTGAATTCTCCAGCCACAATCCTAACTCTCCTGGATGTAAGTCCCATTGACTCTAATGGGAGTTACTTCTGAGTAGACACATATACAAATAGGGTCTCAGGTAACAATCCTCTCTATATTTTTCTGGGAGCAATCCCCATTGACTCTAATGGGACTTTCTTCTGAGTAGACATGCATATGCTTGGACTCTAAGGATGCAATCCTATCCACATTTTCCTGGGAGTAAGCTCAATTGGACTCTAATGGGACTTACTTCTGAGTAAGTCTACATGGCTTACTTCTGAGTAGACATGCATAGGCTCTCTGAAGTCACAGATCCTTGCCCTTTCAAAATGGCATATATCCACCACCATCCCTTTTCTCTCCTGTCTGGAAATGTTTATTTGGTGCCCTTTGGTGGTGATGTTTGTCTTGTCCAAGAGACTCCCAGTTGTTTTGAAAGAGCAAATGGGGCCAATGCAAAGTTAATTGACATAAGGATCAAGTCACTAGGAAGCCAAAAGTTGTTACTGTTTTCTTGTTTTGATTTCTTTCTTGCCCTGAAAATCTTTATAATACAATTAAAAACAAGTTAAAATAAAACAAAACATACAATCTACCCAACTATGCAAAAATCTCATCATCATCATCATCATCATCATCATCATCCTCATCATCCTCATCATCATCTTATAATAATAAACCTGAAAAACTATAAAATACAAAGATTTACAAACAGAAGTCTGTGGCGGAAGAAACCAAAATAATCACAGTGGTGATTGGTGCCCTCAGTGCTATTCCAAGAATAGAACACCTGAGCAGTATCGGGGCCACAGACATCATCTATGGACTAAAAAGCAGTTTTACTGGGAACAGCTTACATTCTGCAATGGTATTTGTAGGATAAAAACCAGGCATCCCTGTTCCTTGGGAAGGACTCGATGTCTGGATAAAACAAATCAGCCAATAACATCAGCCATTAACATCTACCTGTCTGTTCAAAAATCTCAAACCCCCAAATCCAGAGTAACTACAGGAGCACGTAAGAGACATTACATAAGACATAAGACATAAGAAATTTATTTGTCATTACACTCACAACTGGGTGCAACGAAATGAGGTTACATGCACCCATAGTTCCTGCACCACCTAGTGAAAACCTATGGGAAATTCATATTGGAATCCAGAGGAAGTTGTTCTTATACCGGCGCAAGGATTCCCCATAGTTACTCTGGATTTTGCCCATAATAAAAAAATATCAGACCTTTAATTCCATTCAGTAAGATACCGCATTCTTTTGTTTACTATGCCGGCACACGCGCGCACACACACACACACATAGAGAGAAAATGATTTTCATCGGCTGTGGAAAAAAATTTCAGGGATTGTATGAGATTTGCAAGAGGTACTTGCTTCAACGGAAATTGAGCCCTATTTTGTGGGAAATTAGTTTTGCAGACTTTCTTAAAAAAATATCTAAAAGTTTTGTGCAGCAGCTGTTTCAGTTCTCCTCACAGGCTGAGTTGGAACTTTCAGTATTCAATGGCCGGTAAGAGTCTTTCCCACTTTTTGAGATCTATTACTTATTATACTCATCATTAACTTAAACCAATTTAAATATTAGTGCCAGTGCCTAACACTGATCACAGTTTCTGGGTCATCAAGACCTGCATTGCTTTTTAAACTTTAGGAGAAAAAGAGGGAATCTATAGCTACAATCCTGATTAAATCCTTAGAGCCTTTTGTTTATTGTTTTGATATGTGCTTGCATGTATAATTTAAAGAAATATAAAGAAAATACACTATGTGACCATCTTTTTAATTCCTTAAAGCTGCTGTTTCTGAGGCAGTAAAGTCTTATCGCTCATCAAACATTTACTGAATAGAAATGCACCTCTGGATCTTTCCGCAGCCACATAACATGGGATTTTATCTAAACATTAAGCAGTGGGGTAAAAGTAACTTAAATAGACTAATATCACTTGATAAAATTAAAAACTGCTGGATGGTTTTTAGCAATTATTATAAAAAATAATAAAATATTATTTTATTATAAATAAAATATTATTTTATTATAAATTGTAGAATAAATTTTCTACAAAAATGTTCACAATCCTAAAAGGGATACCAAAGGGACATGAGTGAAAACTGGATAAGAGCAGTTGTTCTTCCTTTGTTAAATATAAGAGAAATGCCACTTAAAAGGTGCCTCTTGTCCAGTTAGCAGGGGTGGTTATGATCAGGGTTTTAAATAAATAAGAAGGAAAAAAATAAAAGAGCACACTGCTGTTCTAGGTGAACTAAAACCATGTGAGCAGCTTTCATCTTTAAAAGGTGCAACGTCTCCAAATGTGATCACTGATTGGGTTCTCTTCGCCCAGTGACAGATGTTAATGTGCCCTGAAATTTCTTCCCAACCTGTTGCTATCAATCAATTATTGTTGATGTGGAACAAGAAGCCTTGAACAGGGGAAAAATGGGAAGGTAAAGAGGGTGACAACTCAGTTTGAGCCATAAAATGCTTCAACAGCTGAGTAAAGGGCTTGAAATAATGATCCAGATCAAAGACAATCCAAATGACGGATCTTCAATTCTGTACAAGGGAAAGATGCTGTCATTTGTTTTTTAAGGTTAACCTAAACAAAGCCTAGAAATTACATCAAGCAAAAAGCTGAATCAATGAACCTACTTGTTGGGTCAAAAATCAAAAAAGATAAATAATAAAAAGACCACTAATTTTAATGTACTGCATCAAAAAGCCGGAAGTTTTTGCATTATTTTTCTCTTTTTAATAGACATCAAATAGCTTTTTCACTTCTCCTTTCTCTTTTTACTTCCAGCTGAGAATATTTTTGTTCAGTTAGAATATATTTGCTAGTACACTGAGATAGTAGTACAGAATACACAGAAGATGCTCATTTACAATTTAATTATCTGTAACATACTGTGCCAAGTAATTAAGAATTAAAAATTAAAATTAATTTTAAAAGTTTATCATACTGGTATTTGTCCAATTTTCCCAACAGCATATTGAGTTTTTCAAGCATAGGTAGATTTTTAATTTTTCTAGATAGAGATTGGACTTCAGTATCACTGGTGTGTGTGTGTGTGTGTGTGTGTGTGTGTATGAAACTAAGGTCAGCTATTCTACTGTCACTGCATAATTTGCAATGAAAATACATAATGAACACATTATGAAAGCATGGAAACTATTTAAAGAATACCATCTATTAAATCTGCAAAGTTATGCATACCAAACAAGTTTTGTACCTCTGGGATAAAGAAAACTGCACGAAACTACTTGTAGTTAACTAGTTAGCCCCTGCTAACTGGGCAAGAGGCACTCTTTCAAGTGGGTGATCTCCTTTATTTAGCAGGGGGAGAGTAACTGGCTCTCCCCACCCCAGCAATGTCTGTTCAAGTGGCTTCTGCTGGTGTTGTTTTTGCATTTTAGATTGTGAGCTCTTTTAGGGCAGGGATCCATTAGCTATTAATCAACTATTATTTTTTTTTCATTTTCTTGTAAACTGCTTTGTGAACTTTTTCGTTGAAGAGCAGTATATAAATAATGTAGATAGATCACTAAGTAAGAAATCATTGATTTCACAAATCTGAAAGATTTTATACATTTTTCAGAATGCAAGGTGAGGTTATATTTTGTATACTCCTCTTACATTTTCAGTGTATTATAGCAATATACTTTATTGTCTCATGGGATTTGCAACTAAAGCAATAATTTTATTGTGTCACCTAGTGTATGTCTTCAGATTTATTTACTGCAGTGGTTCTCAAACTGGTGGGTTGTGGAATTTATATATTACATGTAGCATATTAATTATGAGGTTATAAAAATAATAATCACACCATAATTTTGATCTAAAATTTATTTAAGCACAGTACAAGTTTGCTAAGAATATAAAAAGTGCAATGAAAAATGTAATTTACATATTTACCCACACTGTCAGTTAACCAGCACTAGGCAGAAAACTCTCAACCCTTGCATCCAGTCCACCCTCTGCACAGCCCTCCACTGCCCAGTGCAACTCTTAGTTCCACTGGCAGCTGACTTTCAGGAGGCAGTGTTATTAGGGTAGCTCTGGCCTCTCTGCTGGTACTGCTTACTCTCCAGGTGTTGCAAACGTGCCTTAATTTACTGGATCCAAAGGTGCCAATCGGTGATATCCTAGAAAAGTGCAAACTAAACTGGGTGACACAAACAGGGTGTGTGTGTGTGACATCACCACTGGACAAAATTTGTAAAAATTTTGCTATTTTTAATATCACGCTTTATACAGGTGTGCCTCATTATCCACTATGGTTCTGTTCCAGAACCTCCCATGGATTAAAAAAAATCCATGGATAAAAAAATCAGTGGAAAAATTGATTTAAAGACCCACCAGCAGCTTTACAACAGCTTTTCTTCCTGTTGCGGAGAAGCAGTCAGCAAATAGAAATGTGAAGAACCCTTACCTTTGTTATGCTCAAATAAAGAATGGAATAATTGCTTGTATGACTGCCTTTCTACAACAGGAAGAAAAGCAGTTTTCTAAAATTTCTTGGCAGTGGCCATTTGTGTGAGTCAAATATGCGTACAAAAAAATTATGTATAGCAAGGCTGGACCTATATCAGTTAATATGTAATTTCATGCAGAAAGCAATGAAACAAGTAATCAGTGAAACAAATAATCTATGGAATTCCTTGCCACAGGATGTGGATCCAGATCCAGAAAGATACTTCTGTTCATGCAAACTGTTGCAAAAGACTTTGCATAAGCTCTCTTCAAGAGCTTGATATGGCTCATTTAACTTCATATGCTTCAACTGGTATCTTCTGTATTATTCACCACATTTTAAAATATTGTAGTGTAAACCATGATATATTGTTGTACTACGCACAGAGAAACCTTTTGCTGACAACCAGTCGTACAAAGGTTTGTGGAATAGCATGAATAAATTTTCTCTGTCTGCTCCTGATCCTTTGGCTTCTAGTCATAATTATGACCATAAGCACTGCTGAATAATACCATAATTCTCAGGACATTTACTAGGATAAAAATGATCTTTGCTGTAAAATTGCTTCAGTTTACAATGAAGTGTAGAACAATTTGAAATTAAAAATATTTAATAGTATTATTCTTCAAAACACATTTTCATGCATTCCCATTAAGTTCATTATAATGAACTTAATTATAATTATAATGAACATTATAATGGACTATGGGCACAATCCAGAGTAACTACGGGGAGTCCTTGCTCTGGTGTAAGAACAATTTGCTCTGGATTGCAATATGAATTTCCCATAGGTTTTCACTAGATGGTATAGTAACTACGGGTACACGTAATGTCTCTTATGTGCTCCCATACTTACTCTGGATCATAGGGTATATTTTTTACCTGTGTGACTGAGATCACAACTAAAGATAATTGCACTTTTTAAAAATCTTATCAGATCCATCTAGGTTTTAGATTGTAAAAACTGGGGGCAAGTCTTTTTAATGCATTATTTCATGAAATGAATTAAAACAGTACTAAGTAAAAATATTTTACATCTTTTAAACATATACCAACTTCTACTAAAGGTTAAAGTGTTCCTTGCAGATTGTACTGCCAGTCATGACCAACTCTAGGGATCAGTGCTCATCCCTGTTTTAGACTGAAGAGCCAATGCTGTCCAAAGACACTTCCCTGGTCCTGTGGCCAGCATGACTATATGCCGAGGCGCATGAAATGCTGTGAGGTGGTACCTATTTATTTACTTGCATTCGCATGCTTATGAACTTCTAGGATGGAAGGAGCTCGATTAAGAATGGGAGTTCACCCCATCTTGTAGTACTTGGGTCCAGAATGATGACTGGCTGACCAAAATTCTGGTCAAGCAGTGTTCTAACATCAGTGTTCTAACCACTGAGCCACTGAAAATATGTTCAGTAATTTTAACAATAGGTTCCAAAGTAGATATGTGAGAATATATGATAACATTAAATTTTATTACAGTAGTCCTGGTAACAATATATTGTGTTGCAGGGGTTCTTCCTCCCTCTTCCTCTCAAGAAGTGTGAGCTCACAACTGCAAGGTTTGAAATGCAGAACTTGTGTGAACCCGTACTTCTCAGAGGGGGCCACTTCAGCACCCTTCTCTAAGGGCGCAATCCAGGAGTGCACTTGGGTTCTCCTATCTATCACAGGGCTGACCCAACTGCAAGATGGGTCACCCGAGTTGTTCTGGAAAAGGGTTGGGGCAGCCTAATGCAACATAGGCTGCCCCAAGACAGGTGGACCTGGGCTCCCCTAACTGGGGTAGCCTAGGCAGTTCAGGAGAGGCATGTTGAGGGCATGTTTAGCATTGCCTAGGGCAGAGCAGTTACTTTATCCAGAGTCTGTTTCCAGGGCAGAAATGCCCTCTTCCAGTGCCTCAGTTATACCACCTCAGGAGCAGGTATGAGTAGATCTGTAGGGGTCCATGATAACCCAGACTAAGAATGGAAGTGTTGACCACAAATCTGAGTTCTTGGCCAGCCGAGCTGCAACCCCTGCCTCTCAACTTCAGGATGGCACAACTACGGCAGCCCCCTAACCTGGGGATTCAGCAGGCCACTCCAAGAAGCTCCTTGTATTCACTATAGACCGTACTGGCAGTTTCATCAGGGACTCCTTATAAGGCAGGCACCACAGCTGTTCCTTGTTCAATGTGATCTGAGGGGGTTCTCCTCAGGAGCAAGCCCTCCCCAAGAGTCACTGACTTGGGTGCCTACTGAGACCGTGGTGCCTACTGAGCATGCTCTGGAGCAGATTCAGGGCAGCCTAGGCTTCCTGATTCTGGATGCAGCATAACTTTCTGCTTTGGATTCAGAATAATTGGGGCAGCCCATCTAGGGCTCTCCTCACTGCCCTCACTCTGGATTGTGTCCTAATTCTAATTTCTCTTCTTTCAAAAGGGATAGTTTTGAAGATGACCTATTCGGAAGCCTATTCAGGATGACAGTGACCACAACAGGTATTCCTCGTTATTCACTAGGGTTCTGTTCTGGAACATCTCATGGATTAAAAAAAATCATATAAAAATGGAAAAAGTTGGTTTAAAAACCCAGTTCCATGTTTCTTGCCCTTCCATTAGACCTAATAGAATAAGGTTGTGCCTTGATATCTGCAAGGCTTTGATTCTGGGACTGAAAAATGGAATGATCGCTTTCATGACTACCTCTCTACAACAGTAGAAAAACAGTTTTTTTAAAGTGATTTGCAGTGGCCATTCTTGTTGAGTCAAATCTGTTTATAAAAAAATTTATGTATAACAAGGTTGGACCTGTACCACTGTTAAGTCAACAGTTTTCTCCTCTGCTTTTATTTCAAGGCAGTTTACATGGACAAGCTTTCTTACCCTGGGGAGGGTTTTTATAATTTTTTTATTTCAAGTACTTTCTACATTCTGAGGTGGTTCCATTAATGTCTGATCTCATTTCTCTGGCTTCTGTTTTGCCTCGTGGGAGACTCAACTATGGCTGGCTTTTCTTATTATCACACATTCCACAGCCCAGTGTCAAGGTCTCTCCTCACACAGTTTCTGGTGTTTTGAAGATGGTGACCTTTGGATCCTTCAGGCAATTAACAGCGGTTCAACCAGACCTTCTGCCCATACCAGACGTTCTGCCTAATGCTACAAATCCTACTGCTGTAAGGCACGGATCAGACTGTGCTTCAGACTACGGATCTGGTAGGAAAAATGTGTTGCAGGTACCAGATTTACACAAATGTTTATATGATCCTTATTCAAATGGACCCCAACACAAATTATCCCTTTTCAGTTCCTGCTATGATCAAGTTGTTTTCTAATAGAAATATGATACTGATGATATGTGCATAAAGCACTACATATTGATCCGCATGTACTGATATCAAGGAATGTTTGATCTTATGTAATGTCATTACAGAGAATATGTGCTATTTTTGATTACTTTTAGCAATGGAAGAAAGGTATTGTAGCAGTGAACTGAGATAAGAATATTAACAACTGTATACCATGTACTTAAAAGATCTTTTTCCAGGCAAACATTCAAACAGCTGTGTTGGAAGGAAGCATCTCATCCATCCTTTATGATGGCACTGCATAAAATATTGATTTCTGTGTTATCATAATTAGAGAGTCTTCTGAGTGATGGAAAATCTGAGTGATGGAAAATCTGAGTTGTTAAGCATAGCACAATGATAAAATTGCACAATGTAGTCAGAAGCAATACATTGTTTTTTGTTATCCATTTTACCCTATCCTACTAAGATCAATACAAAAGCTTTTAAATATTTTAGTCCTTTTACAATATATGTTGTCTTTTCCCTCCATTAAAAATCATTCCGCAGCTATGGTAACTAGATTCCTTTTCAAAACATACCTTGACTTGTTAGTGAAAATATCTGCCTCCAAAAATAGGACATACATTTCAATGTTGGTTGCTCAGAAATGGCATAGGTCCAGAGATATGGGCAAAAACATTTATAGTTACCCAAACATTTCCAGCTAGGTCCCATAAACACAAGCAGGCATAGCTTGTTTGTTTTATTTTTTTCAGTAAAAGTTTCCTCGATTGAAATTTGCAACACTTCATTTGAAATATAAGGAAATAAAACCACATCACATTAAATGCAGAGACACGCTTTCAAGCATTTATTATGTATAAGTAGAAAACATTTCCTGGCCAACAATTCTGAGCATCCATAAATTCCATCCTAACGCTACTTCCGTAGCACATGCACGCACCATACACAAGGGTATTAGCTCAGTCTCTCTTATCCGGAAAGGGTGGATTGGAATAGAAAGAACTCCACCACCTCATGCCTTAAAAAGCTATCCCTTTTAGGACAAACTATGCCTTCCCAAATCCATTTTGTACATCAGAAAATTTTTTTGTTGTCTTCAAAGATTCAGTCTAGCATTATTTCTGTTTACTTGTACATAGCACAACCTGTATCGACTGGCACAAGCTGCAGGAACCTATAAGGAAATACTGGAATGCCGGAAATACGACCTATTATGCCAAGAAAATTTCTGGGGGGAAAAATGTGCTCCAAGGTCATGGGTGGGGAGGGAAGGAAGGAAGGATAGGAAAAAGCCCTTATAGCAGAACTGTTAAATTCATTCCTGATTCTTGGATGGTTAGTTATCCAGTTAATTATTGCTATGAAGTCAGCTCAAAAACATCTTAGACTATATGTATTCAGGAACCTGCCTAATTATATTTAAAGCTTTTAAATATTTTCCTAGCTTACTAGCAGGGTGACCATATAGAAAAGAGGACACTTCTACCTTTAACCATTGCATAGAAGAGGGAATTTAAGCAGGTGCTGCTTTTTAAACCTTTCTGTGATGAGATAAACCTGTCTCAATTCCTTCTTCAATGCAATGGAGGTAGAAGCACTCTGTCCTCCATTCTGTATGGTCACTTTGGCTTATTTGGAGCACTGAACAAATTAATTTACAAATTCATCTTTGTGCTAAACTTAATAGAAATGAGGTGTTTTACTCTTTATTTTACAAATCAGTAGGTAATATTTTGTTTTGTTAATTCTTTAACCTATACCTAAGGTATCAGAAGTGAGTGTATAATTGCACAACCTTATACCTTGCTCCAGCATCTGAGCCAGTTCTTTGTTCTGAAATTACAGTGACTCTGACTGCTATCCTATACACACATACATGGGAGAACATCTTCTTGAATGAAATGGAGCCCAATCCTATTCTTTCCACATGTAGTGTTCTTTCTGTTGGCTGCACTGCATTGCTATGAACTGGAATGGGCTAGGATTGAACTGTTAATATACCATGTCTACTTTATAATGCTTTTGTACTATGCCCGATATGGGTCTTTGTAGCCCAGCTTGCTGTTGAACATATACGGTAATATTATTACGGATGTGTAGACAATAAAAAATATTTTTAAGGTACAGTGTCAAGGGATATAAAAATATTTTTAAGGTACAGTGTCAAGTACAGTTAAGGTATGAGGCTCAGGACAACTCATCAGTGATGTAGAGAAACAAGTGCATGTCTGTGCATTGGCCTAACCCTCCCCCAGAAGTGGTGCATAAGTGTCTTAATAAGGCACTTTTGTGACACCCCCAGGTCTGCACCAGGTTATGACTAGGCTTAGGCTGGCCTAACTGGAGGGACTAGGATTGTAGCCATAGTGAGGTAGGATAAACACAAGGGGACAAACATATATGCAGGGGCCTAATCTATATGGTATGCTATGCATAGCATTTAACAAAGTTGAGAAAAATCATAGGTGTTAAAAAGCAAAGTTTACTAGAAGGAAAATCACACAATAAGAAATCAAGATTTAAACTCAATAAAATAAAAAGCAGTGATTTAAAAAGTCTGATTCATACAACCACACACATACGTGCAGCTACAACCAGGACCAGTGGAAGCCTCCTCTGCTGGATCTTGTCCATGTTGGGCTGAAAAGTGAAATAGGTAAAATAGTAGCCACAAAGTTGAGTAGCACCATTGTAGGGCTTGTACTCCTCTTCCCCCCACACACATCCTCTTCCCCTGAAAAGACCTCCAACAGTCTCCACAAGGCCAGCGGATGAAGTGGTGGTCCTTTTGGAGTTGCTTAATTTGGTGGCACCATGGCAGTCATGAGAGAGGATTAGATTCCAATGTAGCAAATGACACCAATAATATGTAAGTAAAAATATGGTTCACAGTGGCGTAGCTAATGATCATGTAGTCCAGAGCAAACCTCAAAATGTTGCCCTAGAAGTGATATCCCAACCAGGGGATAAACCAGGGGATTAACCAGGGGATTAACCAGAAAAGTGATGTCACCCTTGGGTATTTTTAAAAGGAAAATTGGGGAAAAACCTGCCGCTTCCTCCTCAGTAGTTCACCACCCTTTTAATCTGCTAGTAGCATAGCTAAAGTACCTATTTGCTATCTGGGGTTGAAAATTTTGTTGCCCTCCTACCCACTACCACCGCAACAACAAAATAAAATTTAAATAAGTAAAAAAAATAAAAATTGTGTACCTTACTGGTGAGGGAAATTGCTGGGGCAAAGAGGAATGGTTATTCTTTTCCTTCTAAATATAAGAGGAGCACCACTTAGAAGTGCCTGTATATCCAGTTAGCATGGGTAACTATTAACACCTTATTAGCTCCATACCTTATCAGAATTACATTTCATTGGCTTTCAGAGCAAGCAGTATCATGGAAAATTTTGAGTTAAGAAAATTCACTTTTTATTCCATAGGCTTATGTGTTTTCGTTTTCTGATTAATTGGCCATAACATTTGATAGCATATAGATATTCCAATGCAGTTTGTTTCATTGCATTCTGCATAAAATTACCTTTCCAACAAAATATAACATGATAGTATTATAATTCATACATACCCCATTTTTCACAATTTTAGCCACAAGTGTCAAGCTCGGCAGGTAGCCACCCTAAAGCTTGTTGCCCGTTGCAACTGCTCCCCCCCTGCACTGTCCCTAGCTATGCCACTGGTGGTTCATCACTTAGTTTTCACAACCACAGCCTTTGGGTTATGCCTGTTTGAAAACAACTCAAAGATTTTCAAACTCAAACAACTCAAAGTGATTCCAAGCTGCTAAAGAAACATCTCAGGAAAATTTATTAAACATTATCCTTCCTGTCTTCAAGGATCTTGAGATTTTTAACTTTCTCCATTCCCTTTGCCCCACCCCCCAAATTATCTTTCAATATAATGCACATTTTACTTTTTCTTGGGAGAATACAGGAGTAATTTATCAGGTACTGCCAGATTCTGTGTTTGATTTATATGACAGAGGTGAGACTTGCAAACCCAAGGATTTGGGTTTTAGCGATGCGTAAAATCTCACTTTTCTCTGGCTGCCTTTCAAATCTGTCCCACATTTCTAGACACTGCTTTTATAATTTTTTCCCCTGTTGCTTCTTTTAACTGTAGGTCAGTGTTTTCAAACTTTGGGAGCCTGTAGCCCACCATGCCTGAACTCAGGTCCATTGTGAACCACTGAACATGTATCCACAGGAGGATGCGGTGAAGGCAAAATGATGCCATCGTCTCTCCTCCAATGATTCTTGGGTTGACCTAATTTTAGGCCCATCAGAACCAACGGGAAGGCAGGAGCATCCATGCAAAGTAAGTAAATTAACAAGCCTCCCCCACTCCCGTGGAATACCTATAGTTGATAACCACTCCTGTAGGCTGATTGCTGAATTATAAATGTTACATAAACTTCATACGTCTTGATACGTCAGTGAGAGTTCAGTTGAGGTTTATGGGTTCTTATAAAATTTGGTATAGTAAATATTTGGTGATGGATCACCTCCCTTCACATGAGTTGCGACAAGTGTGTCGAATAAGTTGACACTTGTGACACTTCCCAAGTTGTAGCTGCACGTGGTTGTATACAGCGGGTATATACAGTGGTTGTATACAGTTGTATACAGCTGCATAGCTGTATGTGGTTGTGTGAATCAGACTATTTAAATTACTGCTTTTTATTTTATTGAGTTTAATTCTTGATTTCTTATTGTGTGATTTTTCTTCTAGTAAACATTACATTTTCACACCAATGTTTTTTCTCACCCTTTGAAACTCTATGCAGAACACAGCCTATACTGTAGATTAGGCACCTGCATATACTGTATGTTTGTCCCCTTGTGTTTGTTTGAACGTCATAGAGCATATATGGTTACAAAGATCCCTAAAATAAGAACGGTAAAAATAATTAAAGATGGGACAGCCCAATCCTATCCAATCCTAACTAGAATTGACAACCCAATCCTCACCAACCTTCCATTACTGATGCAGCTAAAATGCAGCCCCAAGGTAAAGGAACAAACCTTCTTGTACTTTGAGGAGGCCTATATTGCTGTCCTAACACAACCAAAATGTCTCATTGGCATTGATACGTTGGTTACAAAAAAATTGGTTAGGAATTTAAATAAAAAATGAAAGAAAATTGTGCTCTAGAGACAACACTACTTCTTGACTTTTTTTTCTTTGAAAGAGGTATGAAAAAGGAGAGGGAATTTGTGGTGTGAAGAAAATCTATGGGCAGACTAGGTTATTGAATGCTGCTTCACACGGAAACCCCTACTGTGGGATCAGTATTTTATAGGAGGGGGTAATTGAAGAGAGGCTATATACTGTGTCTTTAGGTCTCCCATTTTGTACTTTTTTTTTCAAAAGTAGAAAACAATACACACGTTGACTCCTGCAAAAAAGATCTCTAGTGGAATCACAGAACGCCTGCTTAAGTAATATCCAGAAGGTAGCTGTATGTATTCCGCTTGCCAGAAATAACTCACAGTAATATGAACACACAGGAAAGTCAATAGGCTATTGAAACACTCTAAGGGGAGCTGTGGCACTGTGAGAGGCAACGTCCTTGAGCCGGTCATGATTTTACACTTGTGCAATATATGCAAGCAAGAATTGTGTCACAATATTTAGTGCACTGGTATTTTTTATTGTGAGAGCTTTTAGGGACCTGAATGGTTGAGTCTGTGGGAGAATGATTGTCATTTGTCATTCGGATTTTGTCACATTTTGTCGCATTTTGTCATTCGGATGACATTAAAAACTGTTATGGAATATAAATTTATATGAAATCTTGGCATCAAATAATGACCTTTCTGAAATAGTTTAATATGTTCAGACAATATATATCTGTGGGATTTGGCATCTGCAGATTTCAGTTGTCCATGGGTGCTGAACTGCTCCCCAAGCATGCGCCAAAGGCAGAAGTCTCTGCAGAAGTCACATGTGAAACCACCACTTATGGTTTTATTATAAAACTGGAAATGATTCTTATGGGCTGCAATCCTAAACTCCAGTTAGGCCAGCCAAAGCCCTGGCAAAGTCCTGTGCTGAACTGAGAATGTCAAAAAGTACTGTAAGACACTTTTGCACCACTCCTGGGAGAGGGTTAAGCCAGAGTACAAATCGAGACTGAAGGATGCCAGTGATGATGATGGTGTTTGTAAGGAGTGGGAACATAGCTTTTGTGTTTCATGCAGATTCCTAAGGAAAAACAAACTCATCCTTGAGTTTTCTAGCACAACTCAAGCTGCCACTTTTGGCCTAGATGTCCAGGGTCCAGCAACCCTGAACAGCCACTTTCCCTGTGTGATTGCTGTTCCCCTCAAGACTGCTCCCCATGACTATTAGCCACAGTGCGTATGATATTACAGTTCTGTGACTGGGAATCTGCATGTCTGTTTTTATTTTTATTTTTAAAGACAGACATGGGGTGGCTCAATTTGGATAGGGGCAACAGTATGGAGAAATGTAATCTTTTGTTTCCATATTCCTTAGCTTAGGGCAAAATCCAGAGTAACTATGGGGAAACCTTTCTCCAGTGTAAGAACAATTTACTCTGGATTGCAATATGAATTTCCCATAGGTTTTCACTGGGTGGTGCAGTAACTACGGGTGCACATAATGTCTCTTGTATGCTCACATAGTTACTCTGGATTGTAAAGTAAGGCTTGTCTGCCCAAAACTGCTATTAACCATGGATGGGAAGTGCCATCTGTAAGTTTCTTCCTATAAGTTTCTACCTTTATTCTGTAAATTTCTTCCTCCATACATATTAGCCAATTTTGGGGACGATGTAATTTAGATTGAGGTTGTGGCATTATGGAATGCTTGGAAAAAAGTCAAACCTACTCTCTCATTGCACCAAGGCTCAAATAATCCAAATTACTTATGACATCAGGAACTCCAAACTCTGAACTAACATCATATCTAGTTTGCCTTGTACTGTTCAGAACACTTATATGAATTAGTGTTGCTGGAAAAACTAATTGGCTTATTGGCCATGATCTATGAAGATTTACATATCCTAATGCTGACTTTTATGAATGCCATTTCTATGGAAAGAATTGTATTTTTAGTGCTAATTCTAGAAACATTCAGTAATGTCCTGTGGTTTCCTTTCCCTTGCTGAATGAGCTTCTGCCTATGGAAGTCTTTTACTACCAGAATGAAAGTTTCTGCAAGAAAAGTTAAGAATATAAGAACCTCCACTGGATCCGGCCATAGGCCCATCTAGTCCAGCTTCCAGTATCACATAGCAGCCCACCAGATGCTTCAGGGAGCACATATGACACCTGCATCCAGGTGCCCTTCCCTGCATTTGATATTTTGAGGTTGTCCACCTCTACACACACACCTCATGGCTTGTAATCTGTGATTATCCTTTCCTCTAGGAATTTGTCCAATCCCTTCTTAAAGGCATTGAGGCTAGATGCCATCACAGCATCCTGTGGTAGGGAGTTCCACAGACCAACTACATGCTGGATAAAGAAATATTTTCTTTTGTCTGTCCTAATTCAATTTTAGTGGATGTCCCATAGTAGTATGAAAGAAACATTAGGATATAACCCTTTCATCATGGTAGCCATGTTGAAACAAATCCACCCACCCCCAAACAACAACAACAACAAAATCTGGTTAACAGTATTGGAGGGTAGTTTCTGGTATGCTAACTGGTCCTTTGAACGACTCCAAATTGGTTAAGGTGGCCCAAGATTCATCCTTTTCTCTAACCATTTCTTGAGGATTCAAAAAAACATTTGCAGTATCGTGAGCTACAGCCGAATCATTTGAAAAAAATAATTAACTGTGATTTTGTCCTGTAATCACTGTGTAAATCTGGCTTGTCAAATTGGCACATACTCTTATCTAACTATACCTGTCACTGAGCTATTATAGAGTTTAGACTAATTTATTATACTTTGATGAAAAGTACTTCAAACTAACACATTATACACACACTTCAAAATTGTGCACTGTACTAGTTAGCACTCTACAGAATACTGGGGTGGGGGGGAGAAAGCTTATTGCAGTCTGTTCTGGAAATTCCATAAGGTGTTGGTTGAAAATGGTCTCCAAATGATTTATATTTTACAGACTAAAGTGATGAGGAAAAGAATACATTTGAAAAATATTAACACTCACTACTTTCAGAAGTATTTGTAGTTACCCAGGTCTCTTGTGAGGATTTCTGCTAGAGTCTGATCAGAAATACACCAGAAAGGAACCACTAGTTGGTTGGGCTTCCTGCCAATCTTTGCTACAACTGCATAGTATTATAAAACGCCTTGGCTCTTTCCACTAGTGACAGTGAAATCAATACAAATGTGTGTGTATACTTATATATGTCAAGTACTTTATTCAGTTAATTCACATTTTTTTGTTGTTACACTAATATAATGTTAATGTCACATCAATTTTAAGAAAAATGTACTGGAAAAGAATTTTATAGCCCAATCTTAGTTTGCACTGGAACAGGCAAATTACAGCAGCACCTCATGTAACAAGCGCCTCACGTAAAGTATGTTACACATAGCAAACAAAAATTTCTCTATGATTCTGCTTCATGTAACAAACTGTGCTTCTTGTAACAAACACACTCATTGGCAGTTGGGGCAGACGCGTGGGTGGCAGCCCTTTTAAAAAGCATCAGGGCTGCTTAGCACACCTGCCCATAGTGAAAACAGCAGGTCTGCGCTGTTCCTCATGTGGCCGGGCGTCTGCTGGGAAGTGGAAGAGAACAGCATTGGAGAAGAGGGAAGCAGCTCAGGACTAGCCAGAAGGGAGCAGGGCAGAGAGAGGCTCAGGATGAAGAGAAGGAGAAAGTGGGGAGACACTGAAAGTTTCTTGGATTGCAGAAGAAAGTGCCTTTGATTGCAGCCTCTTAACCATGTCAGCCTCTTAACCAGAAGTCAGCCCCATTGTGTTAAATGGGGCTTATTCCCAGGAAAGTATCTTCAGGATTGCAGCCTAAGTAGACTTCATAGGATCATGTACATTGAATGCATGTTTTGAATTCAATTCCCGTGTTTTGTCATCATTTTTACATCCAGTTAATATTTTTATATGAATATTTTTGGGTTGTGGAACCAATCGTCTGAGTTTCCATTATTTCCTATGGGAGAACCCACTTCACGCAAAGAACGTTTCACATAACAAACATGCCTCTGGAATGAATTAAATTTGTTACATGAGGCACCACTGTATGGGCTTGCACTCTGGGGGCCTGCACTATGTCCAGCATAAGTTTGGGGCCGACTGAGGTTTGGCCCAAGGCAAGGGAATACTTTCCCCCTTACTCTGGCGAGAGCTGAGATAGCCCCAATGGGTCAAATTAGATCTGTTCTACTTCAAGAGGTGGTGCACATCCAAACAGTCCAGGACTGAACTGGGCTGCCTGGGAACAGGCTAGGATCCAGCCTAAGTGCCAGATCATGGCCCCACTTCCTACGCCCTGCCCGTCCCCTGGACACCATCACCACCCCCTCCACTGCCCTAGAACACTTCCCCGCCATCCTCCACATGCCCATAGAACTTTGTACTATGCCCATGTCAATAGATCTTTTAGGCTGGTTGACTGAAAGAGCCTGGCCACAACTTTCTCTGGCTCTAGCAGCAACCTCTTACAACACCCCAAGATTGGTCTCCCCGTGAACATGGATCCCTCCAGCTCCAATATACCTTATGGCACTAGCAACAGTTTGCCATAGGTGTGACGGTGCCAGCATGGGCTTAGGAAGTGCTGGACATTGTGTTAGACATTAGTGCAGCCTGTGTCTGGGATTGGGATCCACTTGTGTCAAAAGGAACAGTGATTATTCTTTTAGATTCTAACAGTTTAATACATTTAAAGCTACATATACATGCGCACATGCACACAAAGATAGTGGCTATCATATAACAGAAATGAAGATATTGACACTTTGCTCAATAATGGTTTATCGCACTTTCTTCTTATCTATAACTCCTCTTTAATGTTAGCTTGGGGATTTCCAGAAAAATAGCATGCTGTGTCAGTTGAGTACTTTAGAGTACTTAAAATATAACTAGGAAACTCTGGGGAGCGATCAAGTTATCTGTCTTTAGTACTGAAAGCATGACACTGGTTTAAGCAGAAATATTTAAAAGGAATCCAGTTACAACTGGATAATATTTCTAGTAAGCCAGAAATCAGAAAGAGGTTCAGTTACAGCAGCGAGGAAGAATATATCATCCATTTTAATCCCAAATCCTAGTTCTGTGAAGCTAAACTGAATCATAAAAATAGTTCAGTACAAAATACTGGACATCTCTGCTGCAATAGCATCGTGAAATTGATAAAGAGGCCTCTATGCATACATAAACAATTTTGAATCTTGAGAGATAAAATCAAGTATCTTTGTAACACATGCAAACAACTCCATGTGATTGCATTTAAACTATTAAGTATTTGGAACTTTGTTGTGTGCAGACCAGCAGTGGTTAGGTGCTCCAGTGTCACACACGTGAGGTGCCCGGCAATCACATAATGATGACCCCAGAACCCCTGCACCATTGTGACCCCTAGCAAGGATATTGCAGAACGAAGCAAAATATTAAATCAACAGCCCCATCCACTTTCATATTTACCTGCTTAACATATTGATTTTAGATGGGAATTTACAGAAGAACACATTTCCGCTGTCACAAATGGCCACAAATTGATGCACAGAGCACACTTGGAATGACTACTGCAAACAGTGGTGTTTGTGGAAGTTCATTGCAGGACAAGCCAACACTGAAATAAAACTGGTGAACTTGGTAGGAGTGTATGGAACAAAACTGGGGGTAGACAGAACAGGGTGAAGATCAGATCCACTGAGGTGTCATGGGGTGGACAAAAATAGTATGCTACATCAGTTGATTATGCTACAGTATAGGATTGCTACAGTATAGTATGCTACAGTATAGGATTGCCATATACTGTATCCCAAAAAACAGCGACAGTCTCGATTTTTGTGGACTGTGTTCACATACTGGCAAATGGGACGGAGTGTACTGTCCTGATTTTGTGGAAGAGAATTATGGCAACCCTAGGTGCGTATCTTCATGTACTTAAAATGTAAGTAGGAAAGTGTGAAGAGCTACCAGAAATTGCTCTGTTGATATCTCCCCCCTTAGCCTTTTGACATAGATCCTTGGCTGTAACTGGAGTAGCGCCTGCCACATTGATCTAAGGGGGACCATGGCGGGACAAGGAAATGTAAAACTTTAATTTTACTTATCTTTCTGCATCAGGAAGATACTTGTCTGCCTGCAGGATGCAGTGGCGCTCATGCGAGTGTTGCTGTGCCCTGCAGGCAGGAACTAGTGGTTAGGATCAGGCTGTAATGTTAATGTCTGGCTCACATTGTTTAAAATTCAATGCCATTTATGACATTATATCTTCTCCAATTAACGATGTGGATGAGATTCTGTACATGTGCAATCTGCACATGTGCCAACAGAAAGCTCTTTAACGTTAATCCCTTACTGTTGAGGAAACTCTAATTGATTGCCATGAAACTATGCCAATCATAAAACCAGCTGATTAGAAGGTAAATTTACGAGTTCTTTAATCTTAGGTTGACAACAGAATTCTGGAAGAAAAAGAAAAAAGAAATTAAAGGCAATATTCAAGGTTACTCCCAAGGAAAAACATCTGGGAAAATTCATCATCAAATGAGTTTATATAAGGCAAGCAACATTTTTCAGGGGATTATGCATATTCCTAGGATTTGCTCTGAAATTTCCTACAAGTATGAAATAAATGTGAAACATCTTAGAACGCTTTAGGGAAGCCAGATAATTTTCTAGGACTGCAGTGAAATTTCTTGGGGTGGGCTGTCCACATACTTCTTAAGCTCTTCCTCTCAATGAAAGTCTCATTGATTGTTACTTGATATAAACTTTTTGTTGCTGCATTTTTTGTCCAACTGTCAACTTTTTTGTTCAATTGTTCCACATCCAATGAAAAGCTATGTGTACATATGAATTTCCAAGCTTCTATTTACCGTAGCAGGTGCTGCGATAGGAAAATAAGTGAAACATATGATGGCCATGTTCATGGCACCAATAGGACATGTGCACTATTATTAAAGGTTAGAAAAGAACTCTCTGAAAACAGATAATTTTTTCTGAACTCTTGCTAAGAAAACTCATAAATACTAGACCCATTACAATTTGAGCCAAGGGGAGTTTCTGCTTTTCTGTTAGCTACAAGTAATTGTTCTTTAAGGCACCTTTTTGATCAGTGCAACTTGTGCCAGGTGATGAGTTTACCAAAGTGCCATACAGCACTTTTGTGACACGCTTGGGGGAGATAGGCCAGCACACAAGAGCGCCTCCTAGCACCAAACAGTGGGATTTACTTCTGAATAAGCATACATTAGATTGTAATGTAACCAGAGCATGACCTGTCTGTACATGATGTGTCCCTTGTGGCCCACACTAAGTGGCAGGTTGCAAGGAGTGGCAAACTCATGGACATGTCTTTTATATTTAGTTTGCCACTACCTCCCTCTTGCCCACCATGGACAGTGCTGTTCTGATTTGCTTTTGTTTGATAAAATGAGGTATATCTGCTTTCCCTTTCTGAAATGGATTGTACCATGAAAATACAGCCTCCACCTCTTCACATTTCTCATTCTTCCTAAGATTCCTTTAAACAAATCAGGGATGGACTGGGAGAAACTACCATTGTGAGGAGGCAAGGAACTGGATCATCTCTGGTCTTGCAATATTTTGGAAGAAGCTTATGGACTTACCCCAATCCACAATCCAGTTGTGGATAGGAGCAGCTTAGATAAGGTCTTGAGATCAGGTGGTAGATCATTCACCATATCCTGGGAGCTATGTTGAACCATTCCAGAAATTGCTAAAATTATTATTGGTATATTTTACATCATTAGAAGGTGGAAGTTTCATATTGGCCATTAATATGATGTCGGTATGATAACAAAATATAATATTGGCCACTAATTTAGAAGTCCTTAAAATGGGATTTGTTAAAATTCAGAACATGATAGCTAATGGAACCTTTATATTCAGGCAGGAAAGTTCTATCAATTGCTGGCAGGCAAAGGTTGATTGAAGTCTGGTCCTACCTCCTCCAGACTGAGCTATAGGTTTATAAACCAGAAGCATCTATCTGGTTTGTCACTGCTGCAAAAATCATGCTGACATAAATAAATAAATAAATAAATAAATAAATAAATACACACATACATACATACATACATATTCACATACATACTCACATACATACTCACACATACAAAATCTGATCTAACAGGGCTCTTCTTATGCAATATCTTTCCAGGATTTTTCCCCTCTCACTTTCTCACCATTTTTATATTTCTTTTCTCATAAATAAAGGAAGTATGTACCTTCTGGCTAGTGAAGATAGCCGTTATAATGTAAACGAAGTCAGTCCATCTTGTGGAGTTGGCCTCCGGTGATCCGAAACAATAGCTTCAAGAGAAAGTAACCTCTCCATTCATCATAGTTGGCTGTCACCAATGAAGCATAAATATAATTAAGTGCCCGAACTGTTAACTGCTTTGTAATCTACTAAGAAACATCAAACTTGCTTTTACTTTTATCATGTCTGGCTGTTCCTGCCAACCCCTGAAAATTCCTGCCAACCCCTGAAAATTATAGACACAAAAACAGTATTGTGTCTATACCATGTGCCCTGGGAGAGGGAAAATAAGAAATATCCATTTTTAAAATGATTGATAAATGAATGTTGATCTCATCACTAACAGGCTATTTCAACCTGTTGTAGATTTTTCTTGTAGATTTCAGAAATCTACAATCTTGTAGATTTCAGAAATTAACACTTCAAAGTCATCATGGGAAGCCCAAACCTAACTTCCTCCATTGCAATGCAATGGAATCAAAGCAACCTCTGTTATAACCAGAGCAGCAAGATAGGCATCTTTAGGTCTTTGTGAAGTAAAGGAGCATTCGTTCTCTCCCTCCAGGGCCAGCCATATATATATCAGTAGCACCTACTGCCATTTCCTGTCTCCTCTCATACCTGATCTGCTTCTCCGCGGCTCCCTTCCATCCTCCAGCCTGTGGAGTCCTTACCTGCTCCAGCGGTGAAGGTTGGATATCAACAGTCTCGCAAAGGCCTTTCTGGAAGAGACACTATCTTATGTGCTGTCACAACATGCTTTATGGTGTGTTTGTGACAATACTCACACTTAAGGTTGTCATATACCTGGAAAAACCAGGACATTTCTGGTTTGGGGGAGTCCCATCCCATACAGCTAGGTCCAAATCCCAAGTATGGATCTAGTTGGAGAGAGGGGAGTGTGGGTGTGTGTGGTGTGAGGGAGCTCAAGAGGGCTCTCCCCAGATGTCACCACAAGTAAGATGAATGCATCCATAGAAGTACATTGTTTCTGGGAGTAAGCCCCATTCACTTTAATAGGCTTATGTCCATGTAGACATGCACAGGATTGTGCCCCATCTCCAAGGCTCTGACCTGGTTTTCCCCCTGATTTGAAGGGTTTTTTTTACCATCCCATTTTTTGTGGAAGGAAATTATGGCAACCCTACTCACAATCATCCTTCTCACTAAGGCTTACATAGGATTGCACTATGAAAAAAATTTTATTTTCTTTGTTTCCATAATCCTGAACATTTTCCATTAGCTTTCATAAATGACAGGTTCTGCCTTTTGTAGAGATCCCATTTTTAATTCAGAACTTGCTTGTTCCATCTTTTCAGTCGTAAATGGTCACTATGGGCAACCTGGTTCACAATTTATTTATTTATTTTATCTATTTATTCACTGTATTTATTTGAATATAATGCATCATTGAATATAATGCATATCCTATACTTATAATCAAAATACTGTATTTATTCAGTTCTAATTAACATCAAATCTAATGTGTACCCTGATTTTGGAAACTGAATTTGGCTGAAAAAGGTGAGCATTATATTTGAGTAAATATAGTATTTATTAGATTTCATGCCTTTCTTCCTTAACAAAAGGAAACCCAAAGTGGCTAACAACATTTAAAACAACAATAAAATACCATTAAAAACTAGATAACCTAATAATTTACCTAAAATCTCTCTTCAGATGCAACCCAAACACCTCCTTTGGCCAGGGCAAGTCTGTTGTGCTGGCCTGGGATTTTCACAAAAGTGCTGTGAAGAACTATTTTGGCACACAAACATGAGCCAGCTTCCCTACACCACTGAGGACACCATGGAAGGGTGGATTCACTTTGGCCATGCAGTTGTTGCATGGATCTGGGGAGGATGAGGAGTGCGGGGAGTGCAGGGCATATGCAGGAGGGAAGCAAACCAGGATGGGGGGGAGCAAACATTACAGGGGACAGGCAAGGAACTTCGTTAAGTTTTGTAAGCCACACTGAACTTTGAGACAGAAGAGATTTAAGTGTTATAATTAAAATCAAATTAACCTCCAAAAAATGTAATTAAATGTAAATTGGACTATTGATTTGCCAGCAATACTATAAGTTCAAGCCCAAGTATTTAGCAGCAGTGGTATAAGTACCACAGGTACTGGGTATTACAAATATGCCAGCATGCCCACAGCCCTGAGTCAGCAGCACAGCTGGCCCAGTTCTACTTGGCACTAAGCCAAGCGGTGACTGGATACTGTATAGTACTAGGTAAAAGCTTCAGGAGGTGGTGAAGCTTCTGGGAACAAGGGAAGCTTTTGTGAATGGGGTGGGAAGGGTAGAAGGGGTGGAACTGAACTCCATGTTGGGCCAGAAGACCAGAAGTTTGTGCTGGTAAAATAGCAAGCACAGACTTAAGAAACCCAATTTTGGGGCTTTTCCCAAGGAAAGGGAGTAAAGTCCCCTTCCCCAAGGAGACATCCAGCAACTGCTGTTGGGCTGCAAGATCCCCAGTAGCATCTTTGGTTCTGCTGCACCCAGCAGCAGTGCTGCTGTTAGGATTGGGCTGTTACAGAGAATAGAATAAGCTTATTTTAAAACATTGAAGAGGTGAACTTGTCTCAGAAGGTAGACGTGACTTATTGATTCCATATGACTCACTGGTTCCATTGAACAAGCAGAAGGCCAGGACACTCATTCTTCAAAAATGGCTACTCATTCCAGTTTTCTTCCCTCCTCTTTCTTGACAGAATCTTGGCAGGTTTATAGGTATTCTTGGAAACACCCCAGCTGAGATATGTGAAACCATCAATCAACTTACAATACCATTTACTAAAGAGGTCTTGCTTTTATCTTAGTGTTCCTAACTAACTTGGTCTTCAATCCATGTGGTTCTATATCACATTATAGGATAATTTAATCGTGCTAATTAAATTCCACTTCATACTCAACTTCTTCTAGTTTATTGAATCAGTTGCAACGATGAGGATGACCTGCATCTTACTGACACCTTTGCACATGTGAAGTCTCTAGCAGTTTGGGAGATTAATAGATTAATCTTCAGTGCAATCCTAAGCATGTCTACTCAGAAGTAAATCCTGTAGAGTTCAATATTACTTACTCCCAGAAAAGTGTGGTTAGGATTGCACCCCTTGTTAGGGATGAGTCATCTTCCTCTTGTCTTCCATTTTCTGGTCCATTTAATTTTTATAAAATTAAAAGCAAGATTTAATTTTACTGCATACAAAAAATAGTAATTTGATGATGATGATGATGATGATAATATGAAGGATTTATGTTATGATTTTTACCTATTTGCACTACTTTATACAACAATGGGTTTTTATTACAATATAGTAAACTTAAACAAAATACTGATCTTTACTTATAATCAAAATACCATATTTACTCAAATCTGACACACCATCAAATCTAATGTGCACCCTGATTTTGGAGACTAAATTTGGCTGAAAGGGGTGAGCGTTAGACTCAAGTAAATATGATATCTATGGTTTTGGAATGGATAATGTGTATGCATATTGTCTGCAGTAGCTCAGTGTTTAAAGACACTCTGGTTGTCAACCTGAAGGTTGCAACAGCTTTGTAATGGGGATGAACACAACCCTAACCCTAACCCTACAATCCAGAGTAACTATGGGAGCATGTAAGAGACATTTATGTTGACATAGTTATGGCACCACCTAGTGATAACCTATGGAAAATGCATATTGCAATCCAGAGTAAATTGTTCTTACATTGGAGCAAGAACTCTCCATAGTTACTCTGGATTGCGCCCTCAGTCACAACTATCAGGGCAACTGGACATCTTTACCTTATTCACATGGTCCCAAAAAAAGTTATTTTTGCAGAAGAGTGTTGCATACTGGTGAAGAAATAAACAAGAGGAAATGAATGTTTCCTTCTAAATCTTGAAATACAATAGTTACTTGTTATTTTTAAAATGTAATAGAGTTAAAAATCTGGCAATCTCTAAATGCGAGAGGCAGGGAATAGCACCTGGAGGCAGGTGTCTTGTGTGCTCCCTGAGGCATCTGGTGGGCTGCTGTGAAATAAAAGGAAGCTGATTAGATGGGCCTTTGGCCTCATCCAGCAGAGGCTTTTCTTATGTTCTTATAAAGGCTAAAGGTGAAATCCAGAGTAAATACAGGAAGTCCTTGCTCCGGAGTAAGAACAAGTTACTCTGGATTGCAATATGAATTTCCCATAGGTTTTCACAAGGTGGTGCAGTAACTACAGGTGCACGTAATGTCTCTTACATGCTCCTGTAGTTACTCTGGATTGTGCCCATAGAATTACAGAGTTGAGAGGAACCCACAAGGTCATCTAGTCCAACTTCCTACCTATAGCAGAAAATGCTCCAAGAACTTCTCCGGGGGTGCCTGTCGAGCCTCTGTTGGAAGATCTCCATTAAGGGAGAATCTACCCCGCCCTTGGTAATTGGTTCCAGTACCAAACCACCCATACTGTTAAGAATTCCTTAATTCCTATAAAATTTGTAATTGCAGTAGCACTCTCTTCCCTTGACCTATGCTTGTTTTTAGGAATGCTGCCCCCCCCCCCCAGCATTTATTTTAAACCCCCTTAACATCTGTAAAGGTCAAATGAAGGGTCTCCCAAAATAATGTTGTGCTGGTAATTTCTTCATTCCCCATCATATTTTCCCCTCAATTTTCTTTCTTTAATATCACAGTTTTATCCAAAGTTTACAGTACAATCATTGCTCCTTGCTGTTGGGGAATGATTTATTTGACTAGCTTTAGTTTTTATTCCAAAAGGCTGAATGCCAAATCATTACAGTATATCTGGTATTCTATTGTTAAATATATGATCTAGCATTACAATACTATGCAGCGACGCAAAGAGCCAGAGAAAAGAATTGTGGTAAATCAAAACCTCATAAATACTTTATAAAGTTCATTTTAATCTCTACCCTGATGTGCAAAAAATGTAGTAGTTTATTTGCCATTATAATGGCAGGATCTTGAGTCTCTGTCCTCCCACCTTTTTTTTACAGTCAAATAGGGTAAACACTTTTATTCTTTGCAGGGACTCAAAAAATCACTTGTCACATTTTGTTTCCTGGACTATATCATTATTAGTATTTTGCTTTGCTTTATAACCTTTCCTATTTACTTTTAATCAAAATACTCAGTCTTTAATCTTGAATAATTAAATTTAGATTCAGTAAAATATTTGTTGATTTTCTGTACTGAATTACTATCATTAATATGGTTAAATAGGTAGAATAGCAATTTTCAGCCATTGTGCCATGACATATTAGTCTGCCATAAATAGTCCAGTGATATGCTGCAGGAATTTAAGGAAGAGACATTTATTAGAAGGGCCATTGGCAAATATTAGCACACTCAAACCGGGATGCTTGTCCATTGTCATAAAACTTGTATCCCGGAGTAACTGTACCTGCTGCACCCCATAGCTATGCCACTGGGACTATGTGTTGTGTTGGTGTGCAAAATGAAAAGATACATTGCATGTTTATATGTAAATAAATACGTACAGTGATACATTTATTCTATGTAACTTATTGTTATATTGTAGAGAAATACACCAGTATAGATACTTGATGTAATTGCCCCCGTTCCTGAAACAATTGTCACCCCCCACTTCTACAATCCTGGCTACAGCCCTGATGATTCTAATCTATCTACAGTATTTATATACCACTTTTCAACTAAAAAGGTCACAAAGCAGTTTACAAAAAAAAAGCAACAGAAACAATTAATGGCTAATGGGTCCCTGTCCCAAAAGGGCTCACAAACTAAAATACAAAAGAACACCAGCAGAAGTCACTATTACAGGCATTGTTGGGGTGAGGAGGGCCAATTACTCTTTCCCTGCTGAATGGAAAGGGATCACCCACTTGAAAGAGTGCCTCTTGCCCGGTTAGCAGGGGTAACTACAGAGTCAGCTAGAACAAGTCCCTTCCACTGGCCTAGGAGTGCCCTAAATGTCACAAATGTGCCCTAAATTTTAAAGCATGTTTGTGACTACTTTGGAGCTGGGAAGGCTGCAAAAATATGCATACTGGCCTCTTTCTGCCAGATCCAGGCAGTGATCCAGATCTGGCGAAGATCATGGCAGGAAGGTGGAATGAGGGCGTGTTGGATCAGAGGGAGACTAGTCTGTTGAGCAGACTGGGCCTGTGATAGTAAAAATGGCTTATCTGATCACCTAGGCCATAGCTTAATTTCCCCTGGCCAGAAGAGTATAGGGTTACCATAAGTCCCAAAAAACTGGGACAGTCCAGATTTGGGGGGATTTTGTTCACATACTGGCAAATGGGACAGAGGCAGTGGTGGGCTCCAGCAGGTTCACACCTACTCTATAGAACCGGTTGTTAACGAGAGATAGGACATAAAAAGTTTAAAAATAGCCATTTAAAAGTGGCTGCCAGATGGGCAGAGAACTGGTTGTTAATGTCTTTGAATCCCATCACTGGACAGAGGGTCCTTTGGGTTTGGTGGAAGAAAATTATGGCAACCCTAGTCCAGTATTACACTGGGGTATTTGTATCAGTGCCAGTGATTTTGCACTAGTGGTTTGCTTAGATTGGGCTAGCCATTTGCTTCTCTGTTTTTATCATAGTTGCCAATTTATTTTATTTAGCGTATGGCAAACACAATTACTGGGAGAGCCTTTGTGAGGTCCAGATAAGTGTAATACTACAACCAATAAGTATAGACTATTTAGGCATGGGGTTAAAGTCTAGTCTATGTTGTTCTATGGGCAGCTCATAAAACTCTTCTCTTTGCAGGTGGGATCCTTCACAGCATGGTCATCATCATATCTGGCTCCAGGGAATGCCTTCAAGCTTCCAGGAGGAGTTTTCAGGTCACCCAAGCTGTAAATGGCGACACCTTCTGGCTCTGATAACTCATAACAGCTTGCTGTCTCCCATCCAGGAGTTGTCTGGGTCTTTCCATACTTAGCTTTCTTTGCCATTACTGCATTCAACCACTTGACCACACCTGCTGCCTATAGTTGCCAATGATTAGTATCAATCAACTGTAATCAGTAATCTGATTTTAAATTTGGAATAAAACTGTTTTTAACATGATGTGTCTTAATACTAAATCAGTGCTGGCTCAGTAGGTGGTCTTGTTGCTTAATTTGTGCAGCATCTGTATTTTCCTTGGAGTTCTACCCAAAACTTGACAAGGTCCAGCCCTGCCTGTAATTTATGATACAAGATCACAACCCATGGTGATGGGAATTCTGGCATGGATTTGTAAAGAAAGGACTGGTTCACACATACTGTATGTTTGTTACATTTCAATATTCAGTCTTACACTGTGTGGAACATGGAGAGTTGGGAGAGTTGTATCTCTTCTACTGAAAAACATGTTTCTCCCTGATGAACTAGTTCAGATCTGAAATGAGGGAGTTTAACTTTGTTGCCATAAATCTACTTTTACAGTAGTGATTTTACCTTGTCTGAGTTCTATTTATCATGTGCTGTCTAATCAATTTGAATGGGACAGCGTTGGGTAGAAAGATGTTTAATCATATAACACACATTCCAGGTTCCTTGAGAACATCTAACGGATCCCTTTAATCACATACAATAAATTCCTTGGCATCTTGCAAGTTTCAAAAGAGCTCTGTAACAGCACGATCCTAACCAAGTCTACTCAAAAGTAATCCCCATTATGTTCAATGAATTTTACCCATTTAGGATTGTAGCCATACCCCCAAATCCAGAGTAACTATGGGAGTACGTAAGAAACTTTACATGCACCCGCAGTTACTGCACCACCTAGTGAAAACCTATGGGAAATTCAGATTGGAATCCAGAGTAAGTTGTTCTTACACTGGAGCAAAGACTTCCTGTAGTTACTCTGGATTTTGCCCTAAGTCCTTCATTGCAGAGATCCACCACCATCAGAGCAGAAAATACTAATGGGCTGATGGTTTGTCTCAACTGAGGACAACTTCAATCTAGAAATTTTTTTATTTATTTTCCAGGTGTGCTTCAGGCCATAGCCTTCAAATCTTTTAAGATGAATTCAAAGTCCTTAATCAATTATCAAATAACTTTCTTAAGTTTCCCTCACCTTCAGTGATTAAGGCTGCAATCCTAAAGACACTTTCCTGGGAGTAAGAGCCATTGAACTCTTGACACTTTCCTGGGAGTAAGAGCCACTGAAGTAAGAATGGGGCTTACTTTTGAGTAGATATGGTTAGGATTGTGCTCTAAACAAATTGTAACCATGGAGTAGAACTCAGTGATGGTGCTTTGTCAATGGAATTACCTTCCTGAACATATCCAGGAGATGCCTACATTAATGTCACTTAGGTGCCAAGTTAAGATATTGTATAGACTGTTAACCATTGTTAGCCATTCAATGGCTGGTTGTTGTATTAGTGTTTTTCATCTTCTTTTTTCCTTGACTGTTAATCTTTGCATTCTTTTTAAATTAACCACGCAGCCCTACGCATATCTGCTCACAAGTCCATTGTGTTAAGTGGGGCTTACCCACAGGAAAATGCGTACTGAACTGTAGCTTTGTAGCCTGGATATTTATTGCTTCAACTTGGGAGCCTCTTTACAAGCTATGGAAATGTGTGATAAAAAAACTAGATAAAATAAACTGGCAGATTTTCATGATATGCCACTTTATATATTGAATTAAGAGGAAAGAATTGAAATCCCTCAACCTTTTTTTTTTTTAAAAAAAGTGGTGCTATTTGATGGTGGCAAAGTGTTAATTTTGGCAGTTTCACAAACAGAGAGAATTTATGTGTTAATGACTCTTCCTTTTGCCAAAGAGCTCATTTTGAAAAATTTATGCCTTCCAAGATCTAATGTAACATCAATTTTCAAGGAAGAAAACAGGTTAATAAATAATACCACGTCTGAGGTTTATTGGCCTTTTTTGTCATTCATCTCCAGTGGGAATTACAGCGAGGAACCGCTGCCCTTGTTAACCTGCAAACATTTTTCACTCAGTTAGATCATTGACTCTGGCTCAGGGGTCCAATTTTCTTTTTATTCATTAAGCACATTGGGAAGCAGAGTTCCTAACCCTTTCCAATCTAAATGTGGAACAATCACATCCCCTCACAATCAAATGCCATTTTGTTGGGACCTGCACATTTTGCTGCAATCTCTCAGTGACGCAAGTTTTTAACAATTGAAGGATATTAAGTCAAAAAGTTGTTTTCTGATTGGAGGTGCTCAGGGGATTTCAAAAACATACTGGAAGTTGGTACATGTGCCTTTCCAATTATCTCTGTTGAAATCAGGGGAGAGGGCACCATTAATCTCCTGCAACATTCAGAAGCTGAGCTTGAGAATTGAGTCCTCTTAGGATAACATGTCTGATGACCACAAGTATTATTGCTTTGGAGATCTGACACATGACATTATGGAACATGTCATTCCAGTGGGTGGTATAACATTACTTCACAATTCCAGTTTAAGGTTAAAGGGGGGGGGGGGAGGAACAGCTTTCATACAAAAAGGCAAAATGTCCTGTTGTGTTTGGGATTCTTATTAATGAAATGCCAGCTTAAACTCCTGTATTAAATACACTGGGATATAGGCAGAGCTAAGTGCCCATACTGAATATGACTTGAGTAAATATGAGGGCCAATTAGGGTTTTAAGTAGACTTATATATTTGGGGAAAATTGTTTGGGGGACTTGGAAAATTTACAAAGATCATGAAATTATCAGAAAATTATGAATGGTTCCTAAATTTTTTCGATTAGTAGCCCTTGATCTACGAAGCCTTTGGCTGTGGGCTGTGGCTTCCCATAAGATGCAATCCTAAACATGTCTACTCAGAAGTAAGTCCCATTGCGTCAATAGTACTTACTCCCAGGAAAGTGTGGTTAGGATTGCAGCCATAATCCTATAAATTATGGAACAGTGGGTTTTTCACAAGGATTGAACCTCATGCCTGGGTTCTGTGGCTCCAGAATCTTATATGTATTTATGGCCTATATCCTAAAGTGAAATTAAGCCCCTTGCTCTGGACATGACTTTCCATAAGATAACAGTAGAGGGTGATGTAACTGCATGGACGCGTAACTGCTCAGGATTTTGCCCTAAGAGTCATTAACCATCACAGAACATCACACAGCAGTGTAAGCATCCTGCCTAAATTAAAGCACAATCCTATACTGAGTTCAACTGAGCTTACTCCCAAGTACGTATTTTAGGATAATTGATCACAAACCTATGCATATCTACTCATAAGTACCATAAACCCCTTTATAGTTATAATGAACCATACTCCCAGGCAAGTGTGGATTGCTTGAAGTTTGTGATTAACTTCCATTTATATGGAAAGTTACTTCTTTGGCTGCAATCCTAACCACAGTGTCCTGGAAGTAAGCCCCATTGAAGACAATAGAGCTTACTTCTGAGTAGACATGCATAGGATTGTGCCCTTTGTCTCATATTATTATTATTCCTCTGCATATGCAGCTGGCATATGCCTGAAGAGTTCCATTGATGGCCAAAAGAAAGGTTAATAAAAATATTTTTATTTAGGATTAATAGAGAGTAGTCAGACGTACAAAACCCATTCTACTAGGACTCTTGCTAGCTGTCCTAAAATATATTTGTGTACTTTAAGTACCAGTAAGGTCAGTACTTAATTGACCAGCAAGATGAAGATGGCCGTTTTAAGCTGTACTCAGAAAAGCCAACCCTAGTCATCGCAGGGTTAGAATTCAGAACTATCAAATTTGCTGATGAATATAACAAATACAAAGGAGCTGGTTTGCTCCAAGTCCAAAATATAAAAAGGATGACGAATCTGGCCACAGAAAAGCATAAAACAGATTTATGAATGGAAAACATCTGAACAGAGCAAATTGTATGTGATGTGCCTTTGTATACATAAGTATTTGCAGGGTATTGTGGTTGCCTTAAAAAAAGAAAGCTCTTCCCTCATTGGTACGATGGACAAGAAACATGCTTTTAGAAGGCAAGCCAAAATTGAGATCTGCATGACTTCAGACACTGCGGTTTTAAGAAAATATCTAATAATGAGGCACAGGGTGAAACAGCAAGAACTAGTAACCTGAATGCCAGGTAGGATATGGTATGTACTGTGGCAACTGCGTTGGAAGAATCTGCGCACATGCTCTGTACCTGACAAATCCACACAGATTTTTGGCTTCCGTATAAGATGTGAATGGTGTGTGAACAGAACATAGGCAGAACAGCACTGTCTGCTTCCTATTTTCTATCACAAGAGTGTCCCAAATCACAGCCCGGAGCCCCTGCAGAAGCTACGCATTTGTAGCCTGCCAGACACAACCTCGCTGGAAGGTAGTGAAAAGCAAAGAAATTAGATCACAGGTCTGAAGAGGAAGCCCAGAGTATAGTGTCATCAATGCGCTACATGCAGTCCCTAACACCTCATAATTTCAGTCAGTAAACCATGTGGTACAAAATATCCCCGTCCATGTGTCTCCCCCGTCCAATATCAATATACTCATAAACTTCATGGCCAAGAACATTTTTCATTGTCTCAGTTTCATGTTTGCACTAGACTATTCAGAACTGTTCTCTCTCTCTCTCTCTCTCTCTCTCTCTCTCTCTCTCCTTCCTTCAAAGCTTGCAACTGAATGACTGTAACTTTTTCTGTCATTTTTATGCACCCCATAACTTATTAAGAGAGACATTTGCATGTCTAAAAACCAGATAAATCAGTGAATGAGTTTCATAAGAAGGGTTACCACATGTTCTCGTTATCCAAGATATGTCCTCTTTTTAAAATTTATGTCCTGGAAAAAAATCCTCATTGTCCTCCATCTCCATGTTGTAATTAATAAATTATATGTCATAGTTTTAAATTTAATAACACTACAGTAAGTCCCCAACTTACGAACGAGTTCCATTCCAGAAGCTCGTTCCTAAGTCCATTTTGTTCATGAGTCCAACAGAGGTGTGTTGGACTCGTGAGCAAAACCTGGTGTTGGGTCCCATCTCTGAGGGGACAGGTGGGTGACCCCCCACCCTCAGAGACAGGAGAGACCCACACCTGCTGGGTTCTGTCACTCTGAGGAGGACAGATAGCATTCTGTCTGTCTGTCCTAGACAGAGACAAACCCTGCACGTGCTGGCTCTGCAACTCTCTGGGGCAGACACACAGAATGCTGTTTCTGAGGTTGGGGTGGCAGCTCTCCTTGGGGCTTAGCTAGATGGAGCTAATTTTTTGGAGCGTGCTGCCTTGCCAAGAGGGAGGATTCCATCTTTTGGAGAATACCACCGCACCGGCTCCAGAGGATGGAAATGAACCTTCACAGAACATTTTTCTCAGATACAAACAAGCCACTTCTGATTTCCAGAAGTTTGTTCATATCTGTGAAAGTTTGTAAACTGAAGGTTTGTAAGTGGGGTACTTTCTGTAGTGGTTTAAGGGTGCAAGCCAGAGTAACTATGGGGAGTCCTTGCTCTGGTGTAAGAACAATTTGCTCTGGATTGCAATATGAATTTCCCATAGATTTTTACTACGTGGTGCAGTAACTATGGGTACACGTAATGTCTCTTACGTGCTCCCGTAGTTACTCTGGATTGTAGGGTAAGTTAACCACAATTTATTTATTTATTTGTTTGTTTGTTTGTTTGTGCATGTGAAGCTTTGTCATGTCCTACATTTGATGGGGACCTTGCCCTCTTTTGCTGTTGTGACATATGATCACTTGTGTTCACAAGCAGAGAAAACAGACATACTTCTTTATCACAACTTTTATTGTCTTTTGATGCCAGAAATGTTTTCTGACACCTCCCTCTTAGTTGTGGCTATTTTCTCTAATAACTGCCTCTTGAAAAATCCTCTGAGATCCGAGAGCAAGTGCTAGCCCAGAAATGCAGAACTGGGCTGAGAAGAAAGGGGTCTTGCCTCCAGCCCCCTAATGGCAGAGGTGATGTTTGAACCAGATTTGACCCTAAGAAGAATCAACCTTGGATTATTTCGTTTAAGTTCAACAGTCCAGTTACTGTCCAGTACTGGCGATCTTCACTGGATCTGAAGTTCTTAGAAAGGTTTTTTCCTTGAATGTTTTCTGTATCTTTGATCCCTTTCTTTGTTAGAAACCAAGATAAACTTAAAAATATATAAAATGAAAATAAAAAAAGCAGGCCTCCGTCAGTCTTGGAAGACTATGGTATCATGCTGGGAGCTGCATACGCTGCATGCGAAGCACAAAAGCCTGGGTTAGATTGTTATGGAGGATAGGCTGTTCCCCAAGCAGCAAATCCCCCCTCTCCACACCACTGAATTAGTCCAATGGAAAGGCAGAGCTGATACGATTGGATCCAGCTGGTGTCGCAGAGCTGGGCTAAGGACAGGAGCTCACCCTGTCTTGTGGGGTCGACCCGGGTCTCGAACCCTGGCCTGCTGGTTAACAGGCACAGCTTCTTAACCGCTTGCGCCACCCACAGCCCATATGTATATATGTATATACATAAAATGAAAATATGTATAACCATAAACCTTTATTTAACCTTTGTTAAACCTTTAAATGAACATGATGTAGCATCAGAGCAAATATGGAAAATTTGGAACTGTGTAAAAAAACTGATGTCAGAGGGTGCAATCCTGACCAGTTTAGGATGGCACAACTCACCCACTCCTCATTCTGTGGTAGTGAAGGGAGACTGGAGCATTTTTGTGCACTGGCCTAACCCTCCCTGGAGGGGTGCATAACTGCCTTAGGGCACTTTTATGACACCCCCGTGTCAGCAGAGGTCTTTTGCCAGAGTAAGTGGGGATTAGGATTGTAGCCTCAAACTCAAAATCAAGGAAATATAAGGGAGGCTCAGACCATTTCAGACTGGAAGAAACATGTTAGTCAACAACCTCTCCATGAACTTCTGGACACAAAGCAGGGAGGAGGTGATAGGCCCTTTAGTTAGGCAGGAAGCTACAAGAACAGATCATTTATTTTAAAAAAATGCACTCAAATGCAAAACTTGAATGACTGTAGTGGAAGAGAAAGGAATCTCTAAAGACTAGCAGGAGGAAAGAAAATGCATCATATTTTCCTGGCTCACCCACCTTATTAGAGGAAGTAAGGAGAACCCAGACCCTCTGCCAGATCACTAGAACTCACTCTGTTTGCCAAAATATCTTCCCAACAGAGCTAAAGCGAACAAGAGTAAAGAAAGTCTACTCCTTCTTAATCATCTTAGCAATAGATTGGAAAGTGGCAAAAACAAACTACATTGTTCGTGTTTTAAGGCTGTCAGAGGAAATATCTAACCCCATTTGTCTGTCCTGAATCATCTTGAGGAATGAGGATTTCTCAAGGTAAAGCAGGCATTCTTGAACATAACTGTTCCTAAGATTTCAGAGGCAATGAACCAGGAGGAGGAGCAGGAAGAAGTCCTAAAGGGTATTTAGATATTGCTTTTCCACTAAAAATTGTTCACAAAGTGGTTTTTATTGCTAAACAAATAAGGATTCCCTATCCACAAAAGGCTCACAATAGAAAAAAAAATCAAAAGGTCAACAAACAACCACTCAGAAAGGTGAAGACAAATATAAGAGGAGCAACGAATTTTTTAAAAAATCTCTTAACCCTGTTATCCAGATATTAACTCTTGATAAATCCTAACTTCCAGTTATGTCAACCTAAGTCCCGGCAGAAGTCCTGTGCTGATCTGGGGTTGTCACAAAAGTGCCATAAGACACTTTTGCCACTCCTGGGGTATATTAGGCCAGTGGACAGACATACACTTGCCTCCCTACAACACAACAGGAAGACTGATGAATTGTGCCAGCCTATGTTAGGATTGCACCCTTAATTGCACAAATCAATTTTACTTCATTTGCCTTAATATCAATTTTACTTCATTTTACTTAAAATCAATTTTACTTCATTTGCCTTACTTCATTCAAATGAATTGCCCTATGCAATTATTATCACAATCCTACTCTTGTCTACTCAGAAGTAAGTCCCATTAAATTAAATAAGGTTTAGTACTAGGAAAGTGTTTAGGATTGCAGCCTAAGAGGGCAGCGGGACCAGGCTTCACCTAGTGGTAGGGACTATGTGCGCAAATCACAGTCCTCCTTCCTGCTTTTAGAATGGGCCATTTGGTCCAGTTGGAGTCATTTCTCTTTTAGTTGTTAGCTTACTATGTAAGTACTACAGTAGTATTGATACTGTACTATTTAAAATAGTTCTAACATAAGCTCCTTGAGTTTTTTGCGAAAGGTAAAATAAAGACATCCAGTAAATAAATAGGTTTTAGACCACTTTTCTGAATGACAGCACACTGTATGGCAGAAGGTAACAACAGCACTGAATGCTGAACGTCGTTGACAGCCTGGGCAAGTGGTTGCTCCATGCCAGCACGTCTCCATGCCCAGGTTGGCGATGAATGCTGGCTTGAAGATGTTCCATGAAATTGCCGTCAGTCAGCACAAGCCAGGTCCCATGGAACATTACCACATCATAATTTTCTTAATAGCCACCATGTGGGGTTGATGATGAATGTCATGGTGCTTGTTATTAACTATAATCTGTCGAGAACATTCTGGAAATAGTTGTGTCATTTATGAGGGGAAATGAAATGAACTGGGGAGGCACTCTGGCACTTTGAATAAATAAGTTTTCTTCCTTTTTATTTGAGTTTGGGGTAGGTCAGCATCTAGCAAATGAACCGTTATGAGGAACGAAGATAGCAAATGCCCTTTTGCATCATTACCACTGGGCACTTTACCTGAGTTCTTTTTCAGAACTGCTATTGTCAAACAGCTGGCTCCACTGCACAAATGGTGTGAGCTATGAAAGACATATGAAATCAAGCCTAACGTAGCATTTAAAGGAAACATGCTGTCCACAGAATCGACTTTGAGGCTCGTGGTGATGATTGAGAAGCACATAACACTATGAGGGAGCACTGAGTAGGCAGCCAGAAAGATTTTCTCTAGACAAATAAATTCCATCACATTATTAACACTATTAATTCATTCTGGTGCATCATGTGTGCCAAATGTGTTGATCAATCTTATTTCATGGGCAGTTCAGTTATAAACAGTAATAAGTGCCAGGCTTGACTTGCTAAAAGAAAGCAGTTGTTATGAAATGAGAAAATAGAAGCAACCCATATCTTCGGACCACCAGAAATGTTGCTCAGTTTGGCACAATTCTGAAAGCCTTTGTTCTACCAAGCCCAACTCCAGACCACACACACTGCTTCAATTAAAGGATATTGCGTTCTCCAAAAAAGAGCAAGGATGATTCAGAAATAAAAGAATAACTCCAAAGTAATATTTAGAGGGGGGCAATTTTGGGAAGTTTGTGAAGGTATCTCACTGATAGGCTGAATGGTTGATTAGAAAAATGGCAGAACCATCTGGTATAAACACCTTCAGCCTCCATGTGTTCATTGTTTATTATGAACAGAACAGAAGGGCTACATTTAGAGTTTACGTAGCATAGATAGTGGATAAGAAATTGAATTACAACTCAGCACTGCTTTAAATCTCATGTCTGCCATGCACACAATAGGAGGGCAAGCCACTTCCTTCCAGCCTCAGCTGCTGACAAACAATCCACACCAATTCACTTGTTTTATATACAACTTATATAATACCTGTTTGGTCATTATTCACTTCACATATACATACCTGTGGTTATGGGGTGCAACAGACAAACTCACTCCATGCTATGACAGGTTCTTATTGCATACATCATTTGTCTCTTCAGATAAACAATGTAAGGATGGAGGACAGGGCCAAAAAACATGCCACCTATTTCTAATTTTCCAATAAATCCTTCTGTTTGGAGAATTTTATTTTCCCAGAAGGGAATTCCATCCTTGTGGTGCCACTACAAAGTTGGCCCCATGCTGTCATTTCTATAACTTGGTACAAAGATGGTACTTGAAGGTGAGCCCCCTTAGATGTGCTACGAGGGCAGGCTGGAATGTATATGTACCCAAATGTCCAACCTCTACAGCAGTGTTTTTCAACCTTTTTATCTCAAGGCTCACTTAACAAGGCACAGAAATGGTCACGGCACACCATCAGTAATTTTTACCATTGACAAGGCACATCAGACTGTTCAAATCCCCCAGTTCTCCTATTAATGAATGTCAATCTCCAAATTCCTACCTGAGGACTATCCACGGCACACCAGTGTGCCGCGGCACACTGGTTGAAAATCACTGCTCTACAGCATCTTTCACAACTCTATCAATGCCTTTTTAATATGTTGTTATATTTTTCATCCTTGGACTTTTACATATGTAAACCCAAACTTTCATACCTAGACACATTTATTATCCCCAGAAAGAATTAACTTGTCTGTTGTAACACTGTCTTCCAGAAAATAATTTATTCAATAATAAAATCGAGCAAGTATTTTAATGTTGTTTAGCATGTCTTTTCCAGCATTCTATCAATATGCAGTTGGATTATTCTCTTTATTATAAAGTATGTGACTGATCAATATGGAATTTGGCACAAAGATTACAGCTAGGTGGAGTAATATCTGGCCTTGTTTTAGAATAAACATTTGGAAAAAGTACTGATTTTAATAGCATAAAATATTTTCAAATATAGTTCTCACACAGATTGCAGCCTGCTTCTCAACTGATGATACATCTCAACTTTTTTTCTTTGCTTCAGAACATAAGAACCTCTCCTGTATTAGGCCAAAGGTCCATATAGTCCACCTTCCTATATCTCACAGCGATCCACAGATGCCTCAGGGAGCACACAAGACATCTGCATCCAGGTGCCTTCATACCTATCATGATTTGTAACCTGTGATTTGTAACCTCAAGGAATTTGTCTTATCCCTACTTAAAGTCACTGAGGCTAGATGCCATCACTTCATGATGTGGCAAGGAGTTCCACAGGCTAATTACATGCTGAGTAAAAAGAAATTTCTTTTTTCTGTCCTAACTCTCCCAACCTTCAATTTTAGTGGATATCCCCTACTTCTGCTGTTATGTGAGAGAAAAAAGAGCATCTCTTACTCCAAAGGTGGCCTTACCATTGGTTTGTACAATTGCCTGGTACTCAGAGTGTAATCCTGAGTTCGTGTTGGGCCAACGCAAGTCCCTTGCGTCCACCCAAGGGTGATGATCCACTCTTTCAATGTCTTGCAGTTACACCCAGAAGTCATACATTCTATGCATGTTCTACTCTTTCAACCTCTCTTTGCTGTTCTAAAGGTTAAAATTTGCTTTTTTCCATGTTGATTTGCATATAACATTCAGACTGTTTCATTGTGTGTGTGTATGTGTGTGTGTGTGTGTGTGTGAGAGAGAGAGAGAGAGGGAGAGAGAGAGAGAGAGAGAGAGAGAGAATCACAAATGTGCTGTAAGTCCCACTCCTGAGATAGTGGGGATTTAGGCCAGTACACAGGCAAATGCCACCTGTGGGACATGGGAAGATATACCAGGTGAGTTAGGCCAGCCTAACTGTTAGGACTGCACCCATGGTCACTTTAGCTTCTGGTTTATTCCCATTCCTAAGGCCACTGGTGGGCTCCAGCAGGTTCGCACCTACTCTGTGGAATCGGTTGTTAATAAGAGACAGGACATATAAAGTTTAAAAATAGCCATTTAAGAGTGTCTGCCAAATGGGCATAGAACCGGTTGTTAATTTCTTTGAATCCCATCACTGCCTAAAGCAGTTAAGTAGAGGCCACTTGTGACAAAAGGAATTTGTAAGATAAAAAGGGCATTAGTAACCTGCTAGTTAAAAAGCATTGGAAACAACATTTGTAAACTAAAAAAAGACCAGGTTCCACATTCCAACCCTTTCCGATTTTTAACCAGAGCTCTGGTCCCCTAGTGGTGGGCTTCAGGGGGTTCTTACAGGTTCTATAGAACCCTTTGCTAATAAGCACCTGGTTCTGAGAACCGGTTACTAATGGGACATAGAACCTGTTGTTAATTTAGGTTATTAGGACATAAAACCTGTTGTTAATTTATTTGAATCCCACCACTGCCTCCAACCTGTCAGATATGCAGTGGATTTCTCTATTTGGAAAGCAAACCTACTATTCACCTTCATTACATACCATTTTCCAGCTTTGTGATCACTACAGCCTCAATTCTTTGTAATGATCTTCCATAAGCTATTTGACAAAGCAAAAAAGAATTTCTGATTGTTAAAATCATGATCTATGAGGTTTCCACTCCCCAAGCCCAATTTTGAAGAAGGCCATGCTCCTTTTCCCCAGGTTGAGATGCTGAATTAGCAGCCAAGAGAGATTCTTTTTCCATATATATTTCAAAATCTTTACACTGTTTTATGAATCAATTATTTTGCAGGGCGGATTTACTTTTTTCCCCTCCTTGGATAGCGCAGGAGTCCCTAAAATTCTCCGAGAGACATCTGAGTCTGATCTCACTTAATTGCAGATGTTTATACAGTTGAATGTGGGAGATGTGAACTTTTGACAAGGAACATGATAAATTTTGTTAATCAAACTGGGTATCAAGAGGGGGCTGTCATAATTTTGCTTTTGTTGCCCTGTTAACAAAAGCAAATGTAAAACCTCAAAAACGTTTCCCTCTTCTGTTTCAAGTCACCCTACCAAGTCATTAAACACTCTCTGGCCTTTGTCAACAGCCGGGTAAACATCCAGATAAAGGAATCTGAATCAAATAGTTTATTTAACATTCTTCTTCTCCAACTGCTGATTAGGATAAATAGTTTGGATAAAAACTCTATCTGCTCCAACAATCATAAAAAGAAAGCATTTAGCTATCAGCCGAGTTTAGATTCGACTTCAAATATTTTAAACAACAAAAGGGTTTTACGCGCACTTTGATATTTACTTCCATCATCAGAGCATCATGTTCATGCCATGTCAAAGCAAAAAAATATGAACCTCGACAAATAATCACTAGACAAAACGTCAGTCGACTGGAGCGAAAGTATATAGGCTTAAATTCCAGACACAATGCAAGTTTTGGAAAGAATTCAGAAGAGGGATGTATTTAAACTGTGTTTGGCGCTCAAGGGGTTTCATATGGCAAAAGACCTTTATGGTCATAGCACCTTAGTAAATGTTATACTGTATCAGATCAGTGAGCCATCAAATCCAGTTAATCCTTGGCTGGGGAGGGCATAGGAATATGCATTTTTAAAAAAGGTTTTAGACACTTTTGAGACTGGGAAGCACATTTTTAATTTATTAGAAATTTTAATTTATTTGCACTTTGTGATTTTCTTTTGTTCAAAAAAGTATACAGTAAAACATTGGATTGAGAGCATTTTGCAAAACAAGCAAACATCTACATTAATAAAAGGCAAATTCTGCCTCTCCATCCATCCGTCCTGTAGCTCCGACCACGCCTGCTCTACATAGACATATTATACTTTTGTGTAATCGGAATGATCCCAGGATTGACCCACACACACAACCTATACTCACAACACCACACTCCACACACACACACACACAAAACACAACTACACACACACACACACACACACACACACACACACACACACACACATTAACCCACTCTTTCACATAAACACACAACATAACCCACCCCACACACATCCCAACCCCACACTCCACACACATACACTAACCCGTTCTTTCACGCACACACAATGTAGGCCAACCGCCTCACAACCTAAACCCCCAAACACAACACTACTCCACACACAACACAGGTCACACACACACACACACACAACGTAGCCCAACTCCCACACACAACCCCACACTCCACACGCTCACACAACAGAACTCCACACATGCTCACACACTCTTTCACACACACAACATAGCCCAACCCCTACACACAACACAACCCCACACTCTCACACAATACATCTACAAATACACACAACATATCTCAACCACCACACACAACCCAATCCCCACACTCTACAAACACACACAAAAACCAACTCTATACACAGACACACAACCTAACCCACACTCTTTCCCACACACAAAACCTAATCCCAACCCTCCCACACATTTTATTTTAAAAGTTTTTTAAACTTTTCAAACAGTTAAAAAATTGATTTTAAAAGTTTTTAATTTATATTGAGTTTAAAGTTACTCTACATAGAACTATTATAACATCCAGCATTGGAATTTGTGTCTGGATGAGGAGGGGACAGTTAAAAATTCAAATTTGAAAATAACTTGACAAAACCTACAGTTTTGAAGTTCCATGGACTGAATTGAGGAATTCAAAATTATTTCTTCAAAATTGCTATTTTCTAAGCTGAATCACAGGTCCCTTTAGTTTTAGGCCTAAGGCCCAAATCACCCTCGTAGGGGCTGGCTTAAAAGTCCACCCAGAGTGCGGTTTTAAACTAGTTTCTAATAAATTTTGACTTGCAATGCAAGCAATGATTGTAAGACAAACAAAAAAGTCCCTGCCAAGATACAGCCTGGTTTCAGTGCTCCGCCAGCACCTGTTCAGCCTCTCCTAGAGACCAGCCTATGTATTTCTATTCTACAGTCATTGGGGCTCACTCCTATGTAAGGAGGGCAATGGAAAGGAGCCTGAGAGACCTAGGCTGTGATCCTGAAGTGCACTTGGGCTAGTCTAGCTATCACTCGGCTGGCCCAATTCCACGATGAGCCAGCCCAGTTACACCAGAAAGCCTTGGGCTGGCGTATGTCAACTAACCCTACAATCCAGAGCAACTACAGGAGCACGTAAGAGCATAAGGTTGAAAGGAGGTAAGAATGGTTGAAGAGCCAGAAGTGCTTTTTATAGAGAAAAAGGCTGTATTCTGAAGCATCCCATAAAGGTTGTCTATCTACTCCAAGCTGGTACAATAGCTTCATCTGCATTCAGGGAGAAAAGCTGGGAAGAAAAGGGTATCAATCATGGGTGCCCAGTTGGCATGGTGGTCCTTGGATTGTGATGGTCCTTGAAATCAGGGTGATTTAATGCAGCACTTGCAGACCATATACCTGACAGACAATGGGGTATAAGTGGATTCATTCATTTCAGACTCGTACTTTAGCGCAGGGGTCCTTGACTTTTTTAGCACCAGGGACCGCTTTCATGGACTTGTTTTTTCCAAGGACTGGCAAAGTGATTGGGATGATTCAAGAACATTACATTTATTATGCACCTAATTTTTATTATTATATTGCAATATATAATGAAATAATTATACAACTCACCATAACAGAGTATCAGTGGGAGCCCTGAGCTTGTTTTTCTGCAACTAAATGGTCCCATCTAGGGGTGATGGGTGTTTTGCTTATGTCCAGTCTACTCCTTAACCTTATTTTGGTTGCTGTCACTGAAGAAAACCCTGCTTCACAAAGATAGGATGCTGGAAAGAGAAGCAGGCTTTTTCAGTGTTTTTGAAGCAATCTCAGGATATCATAGAATCATAGAATCATAGAGTTGGATATTCCACCTTGACTTTAATTCAGAATGTATTGAGATTTGAAGTTGTCTCAAACATACTTTTAAGGGCACCATCATGTATAATCTCAAGCAGTTGACCATCTTCCAGCACAAAGTTGATTCTCCTGGCTAATTCACGAAAGGGTTGCAGATTCATTCTTTACCGGTTTGAGGATCTTTTTGTGGTTGGAAAGTAATGCTTCAAATTCTTTCAAAAATCTCAGTGTTTGAAACATGTCAAAAATCCCAATGTTCACTCGTCTCCTCCATACTTCCAGTTTGGCTCTGAATGTAGCCACTTTATATAAGGATCTGTTGTCATTCTCCCCTGGTGTGACAGATTGAGTTCATTGAGCAGGTTGAATATGTCAGACAAGTAAGCAAGTTTTGTGATCCGTTCGATGTCACTAAAATGTGCTGCCAGAGGCGATTGTTTTTCAGAAAGAAATCTCTGGAGTGGCTCTCATAACTCAAAAACTCTGGCCGATGATCTAACTTTCAAAAGCCATCTCACTTCTGTGTATAAGAGAAGACGTGTGTGCTCTGAGTCCATCTGCTCACAGAACTGCAAACTGGGCAAGAGACACTCTTTCAAGTGGGGGGGGGGGGGGAGAATAACTGGTCCTCCACACCCCAGCAATGTCTATTCTAGTGGCTTCTGCTGGTGTTGCATTTTAGATTGTGAGCCCAACAGTAAAGGGCTTTTTAGCTTTAGCAATGCGGTCAGCCACTAAGAATGATGCTCTCAGTGCAGAAACATTTATGAAAAGCCTTCAATAATTCCTTCTGTTCTCCATGTTCTTGTTCTTTTCTTTAAAAAAAAACTCCAAAGGCTTGTTTTTAAAAGTAGGGTGGTTGGTTTCTATGTGGCAAAGCAATTTTGAAGGTTTCATGCATTCATTGGCAATCCGGTCACCACATATTATACCAAAGTGGGCTTGGAGAATGTGAATTGCCTGTTGCAATGAACCCGTAATTTAAATAGAACTCGGTATTATCTTTTAAATGCACCTTTCTTTTTGTTGGCTATCTTAGATTCTTCTGCTGTTTCATCATTGGATCTTTCTCACTTTTCAAAGAAGCTCTTTAGTGAAGTTAGTTTTTTACTCATTTTGGCTAGCTTTACAATTGAAGCTAGAAGGTCACTGGCTATTCCACAGCCTGCCACCAGATATAGCTTGATTGTCACTTGTCAGTGACTAAGGGCAAAATCCAGAGTGACTATGGGTAGTCCTAGCTCCAGTGTAAGAACAACTTACTCTGGATTCCAATATGAATTTCCCATAGGTTTTCACTAGGTGGAGCAGTAACTACGGGTGCACATAAAGTCTCTTACGTGCTCCCATAGTTACTCTGGATTTGGGGGTAATAGCGATTGTCCCTTGCCACTCACTAGTAGCCACTCATAGATTCTGCAAGTAACAGATTTATTATGGTCAAATAGCCCTGCTAATGATAAGTTGTGTTGTGTCTTCTGTGTCTACTGCACTGCCTTTCCAGCTGTCTGAGGCATCTGAAGCTGCTGGGATTTGGTTGGGCAGAAATAGTCGCTGGGCATTGCGTTTGATTTTGAGGACCCAAACAACACATCTGCCTCTTGACTTGATAATTTCAACTTATTCTTCCTGTGTTATTTGACAGACTTTATGTTAATAAGGTAGATCAAGTGCTTATATTTTCTGCCCTTTTTATGTTCTTGATTCCTTGTGTGGTCTTGGACAAATTTCCTAGTATCACTTGCCATAAGTTTATCTGACTACAAAATAAAGCGATATTGATCTCATCCATAAAAGGGGGACAAGATGTACAGCTATGCGATGCTTACGTTTCAATCTATCAGAACTATCTTCCCATTGTTGTGTTGTCTCCTATGTTACATATGGCTTCAGTGCTATTTTAGATACTGGAAGTATGGGTTGTCCCTCTTTACCCGTAGGTGTTCTGTTCCAGAATCTCCAATGGACAAAAAAGTAGGAAAACAGATTTAAAGATCCACTTTCAAGTTTCTTGCTCTTCCATTATTCCTAATGGAATTAGTTATGCCTTGATATCCACAGGGATTTGATTCTGGGACTTCCTAATGATGAAAAAAATTAAAAAATGTTAGTGCTACATCCCATGGAGAGTTTTGGCTTCAGGAGGCCTTCTTGGGGTAAGGAAACCTTTGTTCTGTTGGTGCAGTTCTGCTTGGATCTAGATCATGGGATCAAAGTCAGGAAGTCGGATACAATGGTGTATCATTGCATGGTGGCATCTTTCTCCCTGTCTTCATTGCCACCTCATTCCTCCCCCATCCTGTCCTGCTCTGCCTATCTCTGCCCCCTCTATTTTAGCATGATTCTGATAAAACCTTGCTTTCCTATGTCCATATTCCATACTTGCATTGGTCATGTATCCCAGTGTGATGTAATACCAGCACAAAATTTAATGCCAACAGTATGTTCTAGCAGTGCCATCCAGCAGGATATTTTAACTGATCCTATCCAGTATGTTTAATTGATCCTATCCTATCCTCCTTACATGTAACGTAAGGAGAGGATAGTATTGTATGTGTTGCTGCTATGCTAAATTCTACATTACAGGGAAACTCTAAGTTGCAGCACTGTAAGCGACTGTGATGCTTCTGTTGTGTTGAGTGAAATACCATATGGGCTGCATTAGTTGGCAAAATGAGGGAAGTTTCACAGTGGAAATCTCAGAGTTGTTTTAATTCACTTTTTATCATTTAATTTCCTTTGTTTCTCTGATAGTTAAGGGTCCAAAGAGAAGAAAGGATGATGGAGATGTGAGACTTTGATAATTGTAGTCTGACAGCAATCAGAGTGTTCCACAGGGAGGCACAGTGCTTGCAATGCTTGATCGAAGATCTGACACCAAGAAACACCTAAAAACATGTGTATGAGAAGCCATTCCCTGGGGAAAAATGCAAAAATCAAGCCTGTTTTTTTTTTTTCCTTCCCCTTATCCCAGCTTTTTCCCCCAGTACATTTTGCTCAGATTCTGTTTTGGGTTTCTCCTTTGTCCTCATCATAAAACCAGAGACCTTTTTGCCAGGAAGAATTACACAAAATGTAACAAAGAATGAGCTTTATTCAAAGCCAGCAACATTTCCACTAACAAAGGGGAAAAAACAAAAAAAAATTCAAATAATAATAATAACCAGGATGTAGCCAATCTCAACTTACTTACTTACTTACTTACTTATTTATTTATTTATTTATTTATTTATTTATTCACTGCGTTCACACACGTGTGCACGCACACACAAATACAAACTATATGGCTTGTACATTTGGCTTCTGGAATATTTTATTGGTTATGAAGGCTCTGTGACTATATTTTATTTTACTAGAATAATAATACTAGTAAATACTAGACTTTTAGTCAGAAGTAGGATCACTGAGTTTATTGATAGTCACCAGTAAGTGTGTAGGTTCCAGCCTCAGGAAAATAATTTTTTTATGATAAATAAATCACAGCATCACAAAGGAATCTCATCTCTCTCCCTCCACGCTGGGTTGAATCTATAACTAACTACTGGTGGAGTTCTCTTCATAGAATAAGACTTTCCTATTTCTGCTACTGTCTAAACTCCCCCCAAGCATGTAGGGCTGTGGAGAGTAAGCAAAAGAGAGTTGGCAGAAACTGAGGATCCTCCCTTGGAAAAGTGCGTTCCTGCTCGCCAATGGCTCTATTGGATTCCAGCCACTGTCATCAGTACAAAGTTAAGTTTCATTATTAAGAATAATAAATAGTACATGGCTGCAAACCAATGATTATTATAGTTAACATCAGTTAAATATCTGAAGTGAAAATTCTTTGTTCATAGTTTTGGTGCAGAGGAAGAATTTGGTTAGGACTGGTTAGCTGCAAAGTATGTATCTGTACAATATGTGTTGCAATCATAGTTCAGTTTTGTAAAGCATTACTACAAAAAAAATCCCCTTTTTGCACTATTTGCGTAGCCTGTGTCAGATCTGAAATGTTCCCCAGTTACTGAACCTTGCAAATGATTCAACCTCGGTATTTTATTATATCAAAATTGGAAAAAATTGGAGGTCATTCAACCAATGTAATTCTATCACTATCTGAAACTTGCTTATTGGCTCCAACAACTTTTCTGTTCCAAATACTCATTAACAAAAATATGGCAATTTATAAATCTTCCTGAAAGTACAGATGGATTATTGCCAAATATTGAAAAACCCTTGAGATAAATAGAAGATATCAGCATTTTTGCACCCAAATACTTTTCCTTTCTTCATCTTAAAATAATCCCTCATGACAGTTGTGTAGATTCTTCTGCTATAATACTTGCATCTAAAAAATAGCTCATACTTCCTTTGAAATCTTCAAGGAAATTCATTTCTGGCTTCATATACTCACTAAAATTATTTTATGCTTCCTTTCGCTTTCTTTCCATGCAAATTTGGCCTTGTGTTGGATTACAAAGACTCAGAAAGCACTAACTTCGTAAAAAAAAAGAGCTGGAAAATAGCTAATATTCCTGCCAGCGCGTTGAAGTTGGAGTATCCCTTTGCCACGGCCAGATTTATGACATGGATCAAAACTATAAAAGGTGGTGTTGCATCCTGCAGTTAAGGGGAATTAATATTTTTTCAGTGGTATTTTTTAAAAACCAAAGTTTTTCCATTGTCTCTTGTTAAAAGCTGATTGTTGACTTTTCGTCCTTGTATGCCAAACACTTTCACCGAAACTCTAACAAGACTTTCATCTTATACCCATTATTTCTTAATGGACTTGGATGCAGGCGACGTATGGAAATGGAATTCCTTTTCGGCTCTGCGCAACAGCCCATCATTAGCGTGCAGGGTCCTGCAGAATTATTATGCACAGAGACATTTAAAGCACTTTCAGAATGACATGCCACTTTTTCTCCCCTGAAATTCCAGCACATCTATTATATACTACAGCAAAATTTTAGCTGTATACCCTTTTCAAATATTCAAATATCAATGCCGTGATTGCCTCCCCCCCCCCCCCCCGCTCTCTCTGCTGTACAGTAAAAGTCAAAGTGAATGAGATCATGCCTTTTTTTAATGGTGGATTTTGGAGAACTTTCCCCTCATCTTGGGCAATAAATCTGCCTTTGAAAAACCACAAAGCCCAAACATTTGACCATTTGACAAAAAGACTGCAGGGTGACATCACTCATCACTTATTGCTTATTAGCGGGTAGATTATACGCTTCAAATTTGGCCACAAAGCATCACCCATTTTTCCTCTTCCACCATTGCTAATTTTAGTTATTTTTTTACCCTTTTCATTTGGCAGTGTCCCCATAGCTGTCTCGAAAGCACCCTCTCATTCCATGTGTTTGTGGCTTCAACCAATGCGCAGGGTGATTCAATCGCTTTTAGAACTGCCGACGTTCTCATGCCTAAGAAGTGTTTCTAAAGATTCCTCAGCAATTACATATACAGATACAGTTTTGGAAACTCTTCACTATTGCTGGTAGTTTGAATTCCAGCCCTATTGGCAGCAACTTGAAGTCAAGACCGTGCTGTGTGATGCCATCCATTTTAATGTTCGGCAACATTTTTATATCTTCATTCAGATTTCACTTCAGATGTTATTGGCTTTGCGACCTTCATTAGGAGAATCTGGCACATATGCAAGCATGCATTCATTTTTCCATTCTTCAGTCCCCTTCTACAGTCTTCTATTGAAGCTAATAATGCTAGTTGCGTAGTTTCCACTGGCTTTGAACCTACAGTACACGGTACATGCCTTTCCATTTTAAGACATTCCACTTCTAATTTGCTTTGCATTTTCTTCACACTTTTGCTATGGTAATCATTATATTTCTGTTCAGGAAGGCACTTTTCTTTACTGGACTGGAATACAGAGGGCCAGCTATATTCATGGATTCAGAACCTACAGATTTCATTATTTCATTCAAACCCATGGTTTGCATCCACACGGCCAAAGAGAACTCTGAGAACCTCAGAGCCAAAGAGAACTCTTCTCACCTCACATCCAGATGATTACAGTACCCACAAAACCCATGGATTTCATTATCTGCGGGTTTCCAAATCTGTAGGGTGTTCCTGGGTTGGCCATGTAGAGAACTTTATAGTTGAATCATTTTTTCCTGGATTCTATAAACAGAGTACAAAAACTAAAATTCAACCCATTTACACCAGTATTTACTCACTGAAAAACTATACAAAAGCTATAATTCTATCCATGTTTCTTCAGAAGTAATGCTATATATGTTTCCTCAGAAATAAGTCCCATTTGTCTGATGACTCCTAAGGAGTCCCACAACTCCCTCCATACGGATTGGGACTTGCGTCTGAAGAAACATGAATAGAATTGTGCTGCCAGTCTCATTCCCACTAAATCCCAATCATTTATATTTCTAGCTCCCCTAACCTGAGGTGGATGTGGAGGAGCTAACAACATTGAAACAATGGCCCAATAAAAATCCACCCAAAACATGAAGTTTCCATTAAAAATATTGGCTGAGTTTCTAAAAATGTCTTTGGGTACATGCAAGGGACTCGGGCTAACCCAAAGGAATGTTTTCCTTTGAACAGTTGACCTTATGCCATCTCACTCACGTTTTAAGGTTCCCTTCAGTTGGAAAAGCAGATTGCCATGTGGGATGGGGTTAGCTGAATGGGACTGCTTTTTCAGGAAAGCAAGTTGAAACATAAGTCTAAAGCCCCCTTGGGCTCACAGAACTAGTTTCATGGTTGTTTAGATCCTGGCCACTGTGTGCAATAATGAATTTAAAATTATTCCCATATTTCCATAATTCCCACCATTAAAAGTCTGCACAAGAAAGCAGAGTGATACCTCCATTTCAAGTTTCCAGGGAGAAAAAGAGTTCCACAAGTATTGGTCACTCAAAAGAGTCTCGCCAAACATCTCAATAGGTACACGTAGTACATCAAGCATCCAGAATGAGTCAAGAAATAGGTTCTATGATATTAAAGAAACATGAAAGATGGAAACATGAGAAAACAGTGGATTCTATTGGTTACTTCCAAATGCCTGACCACAAAATAATGATAATTTACCATAGAGAGTAATAGTTAACAATGGCTTTACAGTGTACTGTGTCAGTCTCATAAACTGCACATCGGATAAACCATTCATATGATTAGAATATACATATGTATTCAACATATGCACATTAGGAAAACTACAACTTATGCACTCAGAACTACCATGAGAAACCCACTTAAAATTCTGTTTTGTGACACTTTTCTTAAAGAGCATAATGAGTTATCCACCAGTGTGGTTGAGATAGTGGTTGTCCACTGAATTCCTTTTTCTTTTTGTTTGTTAAACTGTGCCTTTTGTTAAATTTAGGCAGGTGCTTCTTAAGCTCTTCTATGATTAGCTAAATCTGCCTCAGTTCCCTCTTCTATGCAATGGTTAAAGGAACAGACACTCTGTCCTCCATTCTATATGGTCATCCTGTGTGCAGTGTACACTGCTGGAAGTTGGGGATATACCTGACTGACCTTCCCTTTTAGTATGCACCAACAAGAACACATATGCCCATAACGCTCCGCACATGTGATCATGCACTGCTATACCTTTGATGTAAAGAAAATGTTCAACTGGTAAGCAAATGTGACAATTTGAGTGCCAAGAATACATAGGTGAACAAAAGCTAGAGATGTGCGAATGACAACAATGTTGTGTGAATGAGTGAACACAGCAACAGCTGAAGACGATGGGCGCAATCCTGAGTCACTACGGGGAGTCCTTGCTCCGGTGTAAGAACAATTTGCTCTGGATTGCAATATGAATTTCCCATAGGTTTTCACTAGGTGGTGCAGTAACTACGGGTGCACGTAAAGTCTCTTACGTAAAGTCTCTTACGTGCTCCCGTAGTTACTCTGGATTTGGGGGTTAGGCTGCAATCCTAAACACACTTTCCTGGGAGTAAGACCCACTGAACACAATGGGGCTTACTTCTGAGTAAACATGATTTGGATTGTGCTCTTAATTCCATGTCATGACAATATCATACATAACAAATGGATGGATTATAGTTCCTAAATATAAATCACCAGTCTGAGTACTATTCCTTTTGCCATTTGCTTCAGAGACAAATTCCTCCCTGTTTGCTTGTAGTCTATAAGATTATATCTTTTATATTATATTATTTCAGCAAATTCCACAGATCTTATTCTGTTTCATACTCCTTAAAGGAAACTATAATATGTAAATGGGCTCTATTATGTTTCTCAAATCCAGTGTAAACATTCTCTTTATAAGACATTTTAATTTACATACATTTGCATGCATCTTTATAAGACATTCATTTACATCAGATAAGTACGCAATACAGAGATTCTAGCAGAAATGATATACAATGCATGCATTTTTTTGAAGGGGAATGGCCCACAATTTCAATTAAAATGATGCACTAGCTAATATTAGGGGGCAAATACATAGGGGGAGGCAAATGCATGAATAATAGGGGCATTAATGTGAAACTCATAGAACCATTTAAAGGAACAATTTTTAAGCGTTTGAGGGAAAATTTGGGATATATTTGTCCAGAAGGTATAAGTGAAGGAGGGGGAACTGAGTGAAACCCTGCAAATTGTTGCAGAACTCAAACCTGCTTTCATTTATTAAGCATTATTACATAATGGAAGTGGGATGCCGTAATTCAACCCAAATGGAGAACTTCAGAAAGTGGGTGGAAATGACTGGAGAAAATAAAGAGAAGCTGTTTAAATTACAAATCATTCTTATAATCAGGAGTGAAGTGGTTAATTTAAGGGATTTACTGAAAAATAGACTGGCAAAAATGATTCCGGGGATATTTCTCTTCTCTCTCCCTTTTACCGCCCTTTTTAATCAGTAGGGGTTTCGAGAGGAGGTTTGGAAGGGAAGGAGGGCTTCGGTTCCAGGATCCCCACATTCCCACGAGTTCCATTAAGGAAGGGGGAAGGGTTTCCTGTGGAAGCAGACATCTGCAACTTTCTGCTAACAGCAGGAACCCAAGACCTGGTAAAAGCAGAGTGAACCCAGGCGGACAATTTTGTCTGGGCTGAAAAAGGCAGAGTGGATGGCTTTCAAACTAATATGTAAATAAATAAATAACAGGAGAGCTTTGGGGTATGTGGTTTTTGTTGGGTTTTTTGCCTTCTGGCAGTAACGGTTACAAATCTAATGGAGTATTAATTATGGCCAAACAATAGCATTGCTGGCAGAGAAGAAACAGGCGTTAACACACAGGCAGACGTCCCTTCCTGGAATGCACTGATAAAAAAAGGCTGGGATTGTCATCAAGCAACTATCACTCTTTGCAACACCACTGCGGAGAATCTTTTGGCTTTCTTCTGAGGCCCCCTTGAAAATGATCACCAAAGTGCTTCCAGTCAAGAGGTTTTCTGACGTTCTTCTGTCACTCAGTGCCTGTTTCATTCAGGTTTATTTTATGCATATAATTTCAGGCAAACACAGCTGTTATGTCCTCCGTGGCTGAGCCGTGATGAGTATTGCCGGTGGAAAAGAAGAAGAGAGTGACACCTGGTAAAAATAGGAAAGGGATTGTAACTTCCACCATCTGGAGCAAAGAATGTGGAGAGGAAAAAGAACAAATAGGTAGAGCAACGTACCAACAGAAAGGCTTGCTATAGTCAGTTGAGAGTAATACAAGTTTGGAGAAAATAATATTTAAAGAATTGCAATTTCAACCCCATTTTCATTCTTGTTGTATCTAGTCTGTTGAGAGTAATATAGTCAGTTGAGAGTAATACAAGTTTGGAGAAAATAACAATTAAAGAATTACAATTCCAACCCCATCTTCATTCTTGTTGTGCTAAACTCATCGGGTATAAATCAATGAAAAACTACCTCAGGATATACATATTTGTCCCTCTGTCTATCTTAAAAACTTCCCACTTTTCAATTATGTATCTAAAACTTCCTGTCATAAATATTTCAATAAAGTTTGACCATCACTACATATAGTTCCCTGGATGGTTCTTACAGAGACTGAGGAAACTTTACTTTATTGTAGGAAACTTTTTTAAAAAGGCAAATTTAAGCATTCCGCGTAGAATAATAAATATATGAATGATTAGTGTGGGGGAGTCCAACTTGGTGAAAAGACGTTCATAAGCAAAAGATTTTTATTTCATGTACTTTGTGGGAGGGTGACTCTATAGAGGAAAAGAAAGCTTTTGCTGTCATGCTTGAAATAATTTAATAAACATACTTCCAGGAGATGTAAAATCTGAAGTGGAAGTATGAGGTACAAATATCATCATGAAAATGCTGCATTACAATGTGACCATATTTCTTTTCTTTTCAGGAGAGGCGGGATTTGATTGATTTATTTTTTTATAGTGCACATTCCTGAATGCCTCCATTTGTTGTCTGAATTCCTGTTTGTGACCTTCAAATTCCATATTTATGATGTCACCACCTGTTTTTCAACCCTGTCCCTTGGCATTGTATTAGAAAATGAAAACAAAATGGAAATTCTTCCCACTCCACCCTGTTTTGCCCTTTTAATATGTACAACCTTGACAACAATGAAGAAGTTCTAACGTTACAACTGGCACCCAATCACCAAAGATATTCAAAATGTAATAAATGGTAAACTTTGGTCTGCAAAATTAAATATTGCTAAGACAATTTTTTATTATCCCATCATTTGAGCAACAGCTAAATCCAGAGTAACTACGTGAGCACGTAAGAGACACTACATGCACCCATAGTTACTGCACCACCTAGTGAAAACCTATGGGAAATTCATATTGCAATCCAGAGTAAATTGTTCTTACACCAGAGCAAGGACTCCCTGTAGTTACTCTAGATTTCCCCCAGAAAGGGGCAGATCGCACAAAATAAGCCTATATTTTATCTATTTTTATAGCAGTATTTTTTACTTGTCTGATTCCAAGGAAATCAAGGTGCTTGTTTAAGACAAACACAAAAAAGTCAAGTGAACTAGTAAAATTATGGCTAGATAATTTATAGGTCCAATGGAAATAGTTACCAGGCCATGTTGTGCTGGTATCTGCCTCTACCTGCCTTTGTCACCCCTACTAAATGAATGATAGGCAGAGAAACTGTGGAGGAGGGGAACATTTGTAGGCCAGAGCACACCTAGAAGTGTCCAGCGACACTGGGCAGGTATGCTCTGGCCTTCCCTCCATTGACAGGGTAATGGCCTAATTGATACACTGTCAAAATCCTTTTTTGCCATTATAAGCCCAAACTGGTACCCTAAAGGCCCAAGACTGATGGAGCCAAATAATGGCTTGTGATCTGTACAGAAGAGATCTCAGAGATCTGAACAGAAACTGAACTAGAGCATGTTTCTTTTCTAAAGCTCATTAAAAATGTTTTTTTTCCTCCCAAGGGATTTATAGATATAACACAGATTACCAGTGCTGAAAGTGGAGTGCTGATGTAATGTCACTCTGATACAATTTGGTTGTGTGCTTTTTTTTTAACTTAGCGAACTCAGCTCTTTGTTTTATTAATTTTACATTTTAAAGTGTTCAGGGGGACAACTTGATTATTCCTACTTTTTGGAAACATTTTGTAAAGTAAGTAGAGCAATAAAATTGTTCCCATGGGACAGGTCACTGGACATTATTATCTTACATTCATTAGTAGTACTGCACTCTCCACTGTTACTTGTAGACAGTCTACATGTATTTCTTCAGTTGCTGTTCAACAACAAAATAATATTTGCTACAGTTGTAAAAGGGTACACACTGCCAGAATGCTCATTCTCTATTGTTAAGATCCCTAGGATTGGGCTGCTCATAAAAAAATTAAAACAAAAGTCAAGTGAAAACAATGTCTTCAACTATTACTTAAGAACAGGTAAAGAGAGCTCCACAAATCTGAGGGACATCCCCAAAAAGGCCCCGTTTCTGGAGCCCACCTGCTGAATGTAAGTTGGAGAAGCAGTGACTTCAAGGCACATGCACATTTATATAAGAGTAGCCAGTCCATCTGACCCCGTACAACTTAGAATATTGCAGGCTAAATTCCACACTTTTAACTAAACACAGAACCTGGGGCTTGGCAGTTTCTCTCTATTGGGAGGCTTCTTCAGTGCTGTACTGGTTGCCAATTCATTTCCAGGCCCATTTCAAGGTTCTTTTGTTAAACTTTAAAGCCCTCTACAGTCTAACCCTAACCCTTTAGTCTGCGAATGGGCTATCTGAGTAAACATCTGCTTCTATTGAACCTACTCTCATTAAGTCTGTTCCACCAAGTCCGCTCTCTTAAGGAGAGTAATCCAGTAATTGGTGTACCGATGGTGCCACAGTTTTGTTCTTTAACTGGGGGTTTTGTTGGAGTCAGTCCTGGAGTCCCACAGTCCCCACTGCAGGCTTCCCAGATGCTGCAAATCACTCTGTTTGGGAACCAGAGTGTGCTCCCTGATTTTGCGTGAAAACCGGTAGAGCATTCCTATCATCAAATGGAGCAAGTAAGAAGGCAAGTCCCTAGGTTCTTGTGGTGCCACAATTACTGTGCATCATTGGAATGCTTCCCCACCCCAGGCCCAGTCCCCACAAACACTCACCGTCATCCAAAAGTCCGCTGTCCTAAGGTCTTTTGATAGAGTATGTTGCAAGTTTCATTCTGACAGCAGCAAATGGGGTTGTTTAGGTGATGGCATTGCAGCTTTAGAACACTCCCTCCTTTATCATTTCTGCACAAACCCCTCCTTAGAGGTATTACAGTCCAATCCTGAAGCCAGATGTCAAGAACATACTACAAAGCACATTCGGAGTGCCCAGCAAGGAGTGAGAAATGGTGCTGGGCCAGCAACACTCTGCAATGAGCCTAAGAGCACAATCCTAACCATGTCTACTCAAAGGTAAACCCCATTGCTTTCAATGGGTCTTACTCCCAGGAAAATGTCTTTAGGATTCCAGCCTTATTCCCACAAAGATGATGCTGATGGGGGAGGGAAGATCAGGCCCATGGTGAGAGTGGAGACAGCATCAGTGGATGCAGAACCAAGGACTTCCATTGCTAGCAGCTGCTGTATCTTTGTATGGAATTGTATTGAATATTGAATTTAAATATTTAAATAAAATATTTATTTAATATTTCATTTAGCATATTGTTTATATTACTGTATAGTATTTATTGGGCAGGAATTTATTTATTCGAAAAATTTATATCCCATCTTTCTCCCACATTTAAATGGAGAGAAGGTGCTTAAAACATTAATCAGAACTAAGAAATGATGACAGTACTAAAAATTAAGTATATAAATGGTTAAAACATTAACAGTGGAATCCTAAGCATGTCTATTCAGAAGTAAGTCCCATTGTGTTCAATAGTACTTACTCCCAGGAAAGTGTGGTTAGGATTCTACCCTAAAACAGATTCAAATTCAAGTACCTTTATTGGCCTTTTGGCTCATATCAAGTATAGAAAACCTTAAAACAGGACGAAAAACCAGAATTAATATCTACCTTGAGAATCTGTAAGATAGCTGCCTATTGAAAAGGTGGGTTAGATAGATAGATAGATAGATAGATAGATAGATAGATAGATAGATAGATAGATAGATAGTATTTTGTAATAAAATGTTTGATTTTGAAATTCTTAACCTGAACTCAAATTGTATATTGAAAAATATAAATATTTCTTGCAGGACCTCTGAGAGAAATTTTTATCAGAAGACACAAAGTTTCTTTTGGCCCTTTCCCAATGCAGAGATATCAGTAAATATTCACTTATATGGTTGCTGTAAATGTAACAACAAGGCAATACACATGAAGTGTTTCCAGAACTTGAAAGCACTATAAAATGGCAGGTATGATGATTATTATTATTACATTATGAGGTGAGATAGGCAACAATAGACATTCATTTTCTGCTATCAGATCTTCAATAGAAAGGTCCAGTAGTAGAAATGTGAATAGAGCAAAATGATGTCCGCTGAGATATTTCAGCATTACAAAATGGGGAGAAATTTTCAGCTGAACAACAGATGGGGATGGAAAGAAACAGTTAAAAGCCCACAGAGGAAAAATAGAACTGAAGAACAATGTTGAAACATATATGACATTTTAGCATCTGTGCAATACTTCCTAGGTAATAAAAACTGTCTTCTGTAGAACATAGGAAGTTATTTGATGCAATCTGGCTGTTATTTTACAAAAAGTAGTAAAATTGCCCATAGTAACATCATCCTGTCATTCATACGCTCCAGAGAATAGATTCAATAGGAGTTGTCATTCCAGAGACTACAAATTCCAGACTTTTCCATTTTTCACTTTTTAAAAAGTGAATTTTTTTAGCGTTTTCAAGACTCAAATGTTATATTTTCATTCATTTTACATATAGTGTTGTTAAGTATTGTGTTGATTTACACTGCAGCAAAGCTTCACCCTTCTCCATCTCAGCTCCTACCTATTTACTCAATTTGTTTCAGGGTTACCAATTTGACAAAAATGATTTTATTTCTTCATTTTTTTCACTCAGGTGGCAAAAATTAATCTCAGGGCTTTCCTGCCCTTTAAACCTGCATCCCATCACAATATATTACCAGGGGTTTATGCACCCATTTTCAACTATGATAGTCTTTGATATCAAGCCTCATCTTCTGACATCATCCAGCATGCCTCAGAAATTGCCAGCTTTGGGATGCCTCTGATTTTGTAGTCAGATTTTGCTTGCCAAATACAACACAAGCAAATACAACACAGGCTTTTCAAATACAACACAGGTGGTTTTATGAAGGCCTTAAAATGTCACTTCCATCTTTTGGCAAAAATTGAAAGTGATATTTTTAGGCCCTCCAGAGATCCTTTTGTGCACCGGAGAGGCTCTGGGCAGCCTTTCTGGATGTGGATGTGCCTACTCTGGATGTGCCTATTTGGGTTGGGGAAGAACTGACATTTTAAGGTCCTGGTTGGCACAGGATCCAGGATCACAATTTTCTTTTTTTTCTCTAATCTTTTTTTTTACTTCTTCTAACCACTGATCAGCAGTCCAATGGCCTGTGAAACTATTTGTGCAGCTCAGGAAGGCTTGAGGTATGCTTTGCCTCAAACAGCAACCTTGACAAACGGTTTGTAATGTGGCATGGGAAGGAGTCAACTGTTGAAAGAAATAAAGCAAAAATTCAACTGGACTAACCCAACCCCCTCCTTGCTTGATCCCAGAAGCTGGTTGTGCACCAACCTCTTCTTTCTTGGTGTCTGTAAGAACAGGGTTGTGTGATCTCTAATCCAAAATGCCCCAGAACAAAGAAACCTTAAACAATTTCTAGCTACACATAATCACAATTTCCGCTATAAAAATACTATATCTTTGATAATTAACATACCAACAAGATTGCTGCAAAAGCCCATTTTGTAGCCTTTGTGCCTTTTATAATTTTGTTTTTGCAAGAATTCTGTATCTAGCCGTGTGTTGCATTCCCCTGTGGACTATAAACTGGCTGGAATGCAACTTGTGACATATTGAAGTGACATAATTTATCATGTAACCTAGAGGAAGCATACTATCCTGTTTTCTTTATCTGGGCTGCAGATGTCTTGGCCTGCCATCCTCAATAGAAAACCGCTCATTTGCATCATTGGCCTTTGATTCATTCATCATGCCCGGTTTGTGGATAGATTTCTTCTGTAACTTAGAATCACATAGGTTTTTCTGTCAAAAAGTCAGCACTTCATTGGAGCAGCCCATTCACAATTATTATCAAGGGAACAACAGTCATGAGAAATTGAAATCAGTACTAACAAGAAATCAAAAATGACACTGGCTCACACAGAATGTACATCCCCATTTTAATTGCCCCCCCCTCACTGCTTTTTCTCTTATAAGGACCTTAAAGATGAGAAAATGACCCCTTGGGGTGAAATTTAGCCAACAGGGACCAAATTATTTTTATCATTCTGCCAAAACTGTAAGGAAAATTTTACCACATATTTGGCGCAGATGTTGGTTTATTTATATTTCCTTTTCACAATGGTCGTGAATGGCCCCAGCAAGCCTGTTTAACTTTGCCACTGGCCAAGCCAGTCTAATGTAATGTATCAGCCCAAGTGATAGATAGGCTCCCTAAATTCTCCTTAAGACATGAACTAATAAGACATGATAAGACTTTTGTGTATTACTAATTCAGCAGGACTACTGTCCGGAAAGAAGAAAGAAGGTGGCTTTTGTTACTGAGCACAAGGACAGGATAGCCAAAGTAGGTGGACAGAAGGTGGAAAGGTGTATGGTAATTTTTTGTCTCCAATTTTGTTGCGTTTGATCTTTAATGTATGAGAATGTAATCTGTAAATTTAATCTGTTCGTATCTGTGTTTCAGATTGATTTTTTTTTAAAATTTGTAAGCCCTTCAAACACAGCTACATGTCTGACATTCAGGAGAGTGCCAAGCTAGCGGCACATTATGAAGTTTAGAAATACGATGTTCGAGTGCAAAATAATATTTATTTATTTATTTATTTATTTATTTATTTATTTATTTATTTTAGAAAATTATATCCTGCCTTTCTCAGGCAAATTAGCAATAAAACAAGAGCTCCTCAACCTCTGCCCCTAAAAAGCTTTTTTAAAATAAAAAGTTTTAAGGCTCCACCTGAAGCTCTGTTTTGAGGGAGCTTTCCTCAGTTGTAAGGGGAGGGCATTCCAAAGAAGGCCCTATCTCTGGCCGCCACACCTCTCACATCCCTTAGTGGCGGCACAGTCAGTAGGGCCCCCCTCAGATTACCTTAGGTGATGGGTCGGCTCGTACAGAAGAAGGCGGACCCACAGGTACCCTGGAAGCAAGCCGTTTAGGGCTTTAAAGGTCAGGACCAGCACTTTGAATTCAGCCGAGAAACAAATGGGCAGCCAGTGTAGTCGCTGAAGCAGTGGCCCAACAGAGTCGAACCGACGAGCCCCAGCAACCACACGGGATGCCACATTCTGAACTAATTGAAGTTTCTGGTCCATCTTCAGAGGCAGCCCCACATAATCTAGTTATGCGCGTTACAATAATCTAGTCTCGATGTCACGAGGGCATGGGTCACCGTGGCCAGATCCGAGCCACTCAGGTATGGTTGCAGCTGGTGGATCAGCTGAAGCTGAGCAAAGGCTCCCCTGGCCACAGCAGACACCTGGGACTCCAGGAGCAGCTGCAAATCCAGGAGAACCCCCAAGCTGTGGACCTGCTCCTTCAGAGGGAGTGCAACCCCATCCAGAACAGGATGATATTCCAATACCCAAGTTGAGGACTTCCGGACCAGGAGAACCTCTGACTTATCAGGATTTAGTCTCAGCTTGCTCACCCTCATCCAGTACCCCACTGCCCTCAGACATCGATTCATTCAATGATTCATATTAATTTCATGCAGTTAATTTAAGCACTATGAGCACAATGCTAACCATTTTAGGTTTGCGTAATTCGTGGTCCATCTTTGCACTCGAACAATATAGGGAGTTACTTTTCAATCACTCTGTATATTGCTTTCATGTATATATTGCTTTCGTGTGCTAAATTTAACACTATGGCTTCAATCTTCAGCTCCACTTGGGCCAGCCTAAGCCCCAGCATAAATCCTCTGCTGACCTGGGGGTGTCACAAAAGCGCAGAAAGACACTTCTGCCCCACTCCTGGAGAGGTAGGCCAATGTACAGGCATATGCCAACCTCCCCACACCATCATGGAAAGAATTAGGTGAATTAGACCAGCCTAAATTTCTTAGAATTGTGCCCTATATTACTTATTATTAAATTTAAAGCTATTACTATAGATATTATTTTACATATAATTTATTATTTACAAGAAGACTACATGCTGCCCACTTAAGAAGGAAAAGGAGGACATTGAAGTGTTTTTTTCCCCCCAAGAAACAGGACTATGGCTGGAATCATAAGCTGCAGTTAGGCCTGCCTAAGCCCCAGCACAAGTCCTGTGCTGACATGGGGGTGTTACAAAAATGCCATAAGGCACTTCTGCACCATTCCTGGGAGTGGGTTAGGCCAAAGCACAGACATGCACTTGCCTCCCTACATCACCACAGGAACGGAAAGACCAATGAGTTGTGCTGAGCTAGGTTAGGATTGCACCCTAAAATCCAAGACATGGAAAAAGAAGACATTTGGTCACCCTGCACAAGAACCTAATACAGTAGTCAGCAATGATCCCCATCCTAACAAATATCATCTAAAAAAGAATGAAATGGTAAGGCAGGAAATGTCTTCCTACTCTCCCCAATTCCACTAGAGCCCAAATCCTAAACAACTTTCCTGCACTGAAATTGTTTGCACTGAGGCAAATAGGAGTTTCTTTACCATGACAATAAGAAAAATGAGACAACTCCCAAACAACTCAATCCTCAAAATGTATCATGAAACTGCAGCGTATTGATGAGATTGTCCAGATGCCTTGTCCTCTAGGACTGGTTTTGCTAAACCAGATGTGAATGAAAAGTTGCCCCCCCCCCCCAAAAAAAAAATAAGCATTAACTTGCAAAGAGTTCTGTATAACAGTCGCCTTTTTGTGGATTTTGCCTCCAATACAGATACTGAATGTCTTCAGGACCACTTGTGACAATCAAATGGATTAAATAGGTAGCACAATCCTAACTTGTATAGGAATAGGCAGGCTATCTCAAGGGCTATTCCCAGCTGCCCAGGGACAGAGTTTTGGATCTGACATAATTGCTGGATCTAAGCCCTTGCCCACCCTCCCACATTCCTACCCCTCGCCCACCCCTGAACACCTCCCCCTGCCCTTTCAGACCTTCATGTTGGCTGAACAATGCCAGTGCTGAGATCTCTGAGCAAGGCATGGTGGAAGCTGGATTCAGCCTCTGCAGTCTGGTGAACCTCTATGTGCCAGCCCGGCTTGCTCCCTTTATGGCACCTTCTTGGTGCCAGTGCAAGGGATTTGCTCTAGCCCAGCACAATCTCTAGATTACGCTCTGAATATGCTTAACTAGCATTGAACAACTGTCTGTCTTCACACCCCCAATGAAATGTTATTTGGAGACATTGTGCAAAGTTCTCCAAATACATAAGCATGAAATGCTCAACTCTATCTTAAAACAAATGAATTCCCTCTTATGTACAGATGTTAGCTGAAAGTTCTCCAGACGTGTCAGAAAAAGCAAGAATGAAAATATATTATTTTTGTGTCCCTGAGTACCAGTTGGAACGTGCGGGCAGTTGGCCCAATTCATGATGATGCTTATATTTAAACCAATCTAGATAAATAAACCCTTCCATTTTTCATCCTTATGTTTCTCTTGTTTGCTATAATTAATCCTTGGTGAAATTACAAATAAACAATCCTTAATCAACCAAAATGGAAACTTCTTCTTATAATGGTTTCTTTTTCAGAGAATAGACCAAATGTTTAAAAAAATCAATAAAAAATCACATTTTTATTCTGAATATGGAAATACTTCTAGTGTTGAAAATTACACTTAGCAAATGTTAGAACTCATACTTCATATCTGTCACAAGTACTCCAGTCATAATCATCACTGACAAGAGGATAAGAAAGTCTGGATAGCAGACATTGCAATACCTGTAAATTAAAATTAATTACAGAAACAACATATTCCAGAAACTAACAGTGCAATCCTAAACATGTCTACTCAAAAGTAAGTTCCATTTTGTTCAATAGTTCTTACTCTTGGGAAATGTGGTTAGGATTTCAGCCTAAGAGGATCAAGATGGGGGCCTTAGAGTCGAGTCTCATCTATCTATCTATCTATCTATCTATCTATCTATCTATCTATCTATCTATCTATCTATCTATCTATCTGTCTGTCTGTCTGTCTGTCTGTCTGTCTGTCTGTCTGTCTGTCTGTCAAGGTAGGAACCACATTGGTACCTGTGTAGTCATTCCACATGAATTACAGGATCAGTTGCATGACCAGCATGGCATCTGATTATGGGACGATAACATTGACCTGAGAGCTGCTGCCATTGGTGGAACTGAGTATGCTAGTAATGTACCAATAGTCAAAGCTCTATTTTTTTTTTTTTTTTGCAGCAATGCACGGTGCTTTGTGCACCTAGCAAAAAACACACTGAACAAAAACAAAAAATATGAGGTGTGTGATCTGGCTACTGTGATAAGAGAGAGCATCTGGCTCCATGTTCCAAATGAATCTAGACTTGGCAGACCCTATGAATATGTATAGGGGCTGTGAGAGAAAAAGGGTAGGTGGATCAAGGTGAGGATGAAGGCAGATCAGGATCAGGAAAGGGGTTCGGTTCGATTGCAGTGGTATCTACCAAATCCAAACCCCTCTCTTAGACTTGATCCTCCAATTCGTGGAGGATCGGCAGTGGAAAAGATCATGGGTGGTTCGGCAGTGGAACAGATTGCCAAGGGAGGTGGTGGACACTCTTCAAGCAGAGGTTCGACGAGCACCTGTCGGAGATGATCTGGGAGGATTTCCTGCTACAGGCAGGGGGTTGAACTAGATGACCTACTAGGTCCCTTCCAACTCTAGGATTCTATTATTATATGTCCATGTAGCCCTTTTTAGCAGCAAGCAGACTTCCAGTTTTTCTACAAGCAGCTAATTTTTGAAGATGGTTCAAATCTAGGGTGACAAAGGTCTAGGCTTCTAATTGGCCAGGATCCAAAGAACTTCATAACTCCTATGGGACAATGCATGACTTGTTCTACTTGAACTATACATTAAGTCCTGCATGATGATTTATGGTAAACCTCTTGAAAGGAAACAGACTTTTGTTTCAAATGATATGACAGTGCAGAGAAAGGGGGGCTGCTTTTCAAAGAAAAAAAGGCTAAAATCCCACAGGAAGCCATCAACCCCTGGGCATAGCAAAAATAGCTCTTGGGATCCTGCCCATAGCTGGATCATGATAACTGGGAAATGCCTGTGCACAGAAATAGTCCCATGTGTGCGCATCTGCTAAAGTCTCTTGATACCAGAGGAAGACCACTGTTTTGCAATTGGCAACCATGTAGCATGCAAATCAGAGAACAAGGTCATGATCTCCCCTAATGAAGAATGTGCCAAATTCAGAATTATCCAAAATGATGACTGATTATCAGCTGCATTTTATGTCCATACATAAGCTGCATGAATTGCTGGCCCTTATGTATACAGTTTTGTGTGTGTGTGTGTGTGTGTGTGTGTGTGTGTGTGTGTGTAAAAAATTGTTTTCTCATCCTCCATGGGTTGTGTATGTATGTTATCCTCAATCTCGGGTCCCCTACCAGAGGCCTGGGAGTTTGAGGGTTCTGCGCAGTATCTTAGCTGTTCCTAGCAATGCCAAATTGCTATGCACACACGCGCGCGCGCACACACACACACGCACACACACATATGTGTGTGTGTGTGTGTGTGTGTGTGTGTGAAGCAATGCGCATATATATGAAAGCGCATATTATATACACACACACACAGTGGTACCTTGCTTAACGAGTGCCTTGCATAGAGAGTGTGTCACTTAAAGAGCAAAAATTTATGTGGGGTTTGATTTGCTTAAAGAGCTTTTTTCACATAACGAGTGCCTGGGCTCCCTGTCTTTCTCCCTGCTTCTCCCCAGCATTGGTTGGGCTGAGGGAGTGAGGCGGGACTTTCTCCCCCCCCCCTGCAGTACATGGAAGAGACCAATAGGGAGAGCAGAAGAACCTCTTCATCAGGGGAACAAAGATGGCTGCTCTTCTCCTGCAGCCAGAGAACTTGGTCAGCACAGCCTATGCAGCCTCCATAAGGCAGTAGGGAATACTCTCCTGCACCCCCTCTGCAGTCCCCTCAAACAGACCCCTTACCCCCAAGGAAGCCCCCCTGCCTGGACCCTATTACAACCACCCCTCTGTCCCCACTACCTTCCCGGCTTGCACTTTTTCTTTCTTGTGAGTAAGCCCCAGTGGATTTAATGGGGCTTGATTCTGAGTAGATCCTTCTGCTGCTCCTCTTCATGCAAACTTGCAGAGTCAGGCTGCATGACTGACAAAGAGTCCTACACTCTTTCCTGTGAGTAAACCCTGGTGGATTTAATGGGGCTTGATTCTGAGTAGACAGCATAGGCCCTTTCCCCTCTGCTGTTGCAGACTGCCTAGCTAGTTTGCATAGATGGATCTCACACACAGAGAGGTTCCTTGTTAAAGATGCTCCAAAAGACACCAGTGACTCTTTTAGTGAAAATTAGTCATCCTTGACCAGAAAGGTTTTTCTTTTCTTTTCTACTGTACAGAATATTACAGTGTTTTATTACAGTAATTGTGGTATGTATTATAGTTTTTTGAATTCAATTCCTGTGTTTTGTCATCATTTTTACATACAGTTAATATTTTTATATGAATATTTTAGGGGTTGTGGAACCAATCATCTGAGTTTCTATTGTTTCCTGTTGGAAAATCCGCTTCACTTACAGAGTGTTTCACTTAAAGAACATGCCTCCAGAATGAATTAAGCGCTTTAAGTGAGGCACCACTGTATATATAAAAAGAAAAGTCACTCACTGACTGACTCACTCATTCACTCACGCATCAACACCCAGCTAAAACCGCTAGAAGCCTAGAAGCGTGAAATTTGGGGAGGGGGTTCCTTCCATGATGGAGGGAGTCACTAAGAACCAGTTTTTGGAAATTCCAACTGGAAGGGGGTGAAGTGGGGCACAACACATTTTCCTTCCTATACTTTCCATTGAGTATCCCTGACTGAGGCATGCTCTGCCCCAACCCCCAGACCTAAACACGTGAAATTTGGGGAGGGTGTTGTTTCTGTGACATGAATACCCACAAAGAACCAATGATTTGCAAATGGGGGATATTACCAAGGGAGGTGTTGCGCATGGGGAGGTGATGCGCATGGGGGTTGATACGCATGGGGGTGTGTTGTGCATAGGGGTGTTGTGCATGGGGGAATGATGCGCCTGGGTGGGTAATGCACTTTTATGGGTATTGAACTGGGGGCGTTGCGCATGGGGGATGTTGCACATGGGGGGTGTAGTGCATGGGGGATATTGCGCATAGGGGTGTTGTACATGGGGGTGTTGCGCATGTTGATTGATGCACATGTGGGGATAATGCACATGGGGATGTTGTGCATAAGGGGTTGATGCGCCTGGGGGTTGATGCACATGAGGTGGATGCATATGGGGGGTTGATGCGCAGTGGTGGGATGACATGCAAGGGAATTTTACTCCTGCAATGCAGATACGTTTTCACTAGTTGGACATAATTCCCTTTGGAATAGTGGGGCAGTCCTAATGTCGAGTCCTGCATTGTCGAGCTGGATGTTTGATTGATTGGACTGTAAGACAGTATGACATGTTCTTCACAAAAACAGTAGTTTTAAAGTGAAACTTCTTTCCATAAATACAAAATCAGTGAAGGTCAATGAATTCAATTGAAAAGAGTTGATTTTTAAACCCTAAATCAAGCAAAGTACTTTTGAAAGAACCTTGATTCTTATGATATGTGCATTATTGCCTTGGTGTACTCATAAAGCATCTGAACTGTAAATATGGTCCTCCCCAAAGCAGCTGCATCACATTTGCACCAAAAGCAAACATACTGAATTGTTTAGATAGAACCATAATATAGTGGCAATTTCTTTTCCCCTTACTTCTGAATTAACAGTTTGAAATACTGTGCCTGAAGTCCTATAAAGCTCGGTATGCCTTGGGAAAAGCACTCCAACCTTAATTTAGGCCAGGCTTCTTTCCACTTTGAAGGAACAAAATGAGGCTTTAACAATTCCAGGAGACCTGAAGCAGTTGCGGACGGAGAACTTCAAAAGCAATCAAGAAGGTATTGTTGGTGCAAAAGACTCCAAAAAAGCCAGTCCTACTAAGCACATTAGTGCCCCCGAAAATATTCAAGGAAATCACTTTGGTTCCCTACTGTCACTGCACATGCCACATGCAAGCTTTAAATAGCAGAAGGTCATAAAATTAAATGTACAGTCAACTTGTACCAGTTTTTATCTTTCAGATTTTTTAAAAAATTGGTTTACAGGTATGAGACATTTTGGCAAATCTATGCTATGTCTCTTTTTTGCTATTTTTTATTTGCCATTTCAACATGCCATTGGTTTGGCCATGCCTGACACTAACTAAGGACCCATAGGCCTCTAAGGCCAAAATCCAGAGTAACTACAGGGAGTTCTTGCTCCATTGTAAGAACAACTTACTCTGGATTCCAATATGAATTTCTCACAGGTTTTCACTAGGTGATGCAGTATCTATGGGTGCACCTAAAGTCTCTTATGTCCTCCCGTAGTTACTCTGGATTTGGGAGTAAGAGTCTATCTGGCTAAATTCTGAAGTCCCACGATGTGGTGGAGGCAGCATAACTCGCAACCTGTGCAACTGATCTCATCTCTTGCCCAGTCTTTTTGCAAATGGGTTTCTTCAGACATTAGGCCTACAATTCTGAAGTGCATTTGAGCTAACTTATCTATCACTGGGCTTGCCCAATTTCCAGATGGGCCAATACAACAGAAAGGCTTGGGCCAGCGTAGGCTGGTCTAAGGCAGATAGACCTGGGCCAACCTAGCTGTGCCAGCCTACGCAGTTCAAGAGAGGAAGGCCCAGCATGGCCTAGAACAGTGCAGTTAGGCTATATCCAGAGACTATTTCCTGGGCAGAAATGCCCCTTCACAGCTCCTCAGAGTTAGGCCACCTATGCAGCAGGAATAAATCAGAGTCCATAAGGGTCCATGATAAGCCAGAGTAAAATTGGAAGTGGTGGCATCAAATTCGGAGTCCTGGGCTAACTGTGCCTCTCAAACTCAGGATACAGCACAACTACACCTACTTCCTATTAACTGGGTGTACCATATGCCTTGAAGTTTTGGCCCTGACAGTGCTTATCATTGCCAACTCCTAAAGGGGTTCAGTGAAGTTGGCCAAAGTAGGGGAATGACCTGACAAGATAAGGCCGTACTAGCCCTTACCAGCAAAAAGACAAGCCAGCCAGGTGCCTGCCATTGGCCAGTGCTTCCAAGGATGGTGGAAGCACCAGTTTGGGTGAAAAGATCACGATCAACCAGTTTGGAAACCAGTGGTTTAGACAATACAATTTTCAGAGGAAGCCAAAGTAGAGCGCTATCAGGCATCAATAAAAACATTCTTATAGCACATGAAACACACTAATTGTGTGTAATTCTCTCATATGGGGGCAATTTAACAATCCTTGCTGCTCTTACACCACACATCCTCATTTCAGTGGCTGGGGGCAGTGCTCACCCCCTGATTTGGATACACAAAAAAGTGGGTTTCAGATTCTTAAAAAAAAGTTCTCATGTTGCATAAGGTTGATTAAAATAAATATAACTTTGAGGACTGAGCCAAAGTCCTTCTTGTAAACAACAGTTTCTCTTCCACAAGTAGTTCAAAAGTTCAATACTATTATAACTCCAGTATGTTCTTGGAAATTCTAATACATTTCAGATTTCTTCTGAAACCATTTCAGTTCCTGATTCTGAATTTTCACTGTTCTAACTGTGCTAGCCCCACTGTGCTAACCCCATATGAAAGTTTACCACAAATTCCATAGTGGTTTTCTACCTCTGACACCCAGATCAAATATTAGTGCCTATAATTAATCAAATAGTGATTTTCTGTTCCCTGACTGTCTTCAAATATTAACTGCCCTGTATAAAATATTAAAATTCAAAATGCTAGATATCATTAGCTGTCAAGTAGTGAAACTGCATATAAAATATTCAGCTAATATTTGGCATCCATTTTTTAAGTAGACACGGGAAGGCCAAGTCAATCTAGTTCTCAATTACACAGATGCACCCACATGCACCCAGAGAATATAGCATGAACTTGTGAGAAAAGTATGGGAGCATATTATTCACAACAGTAGGCTAGGTGTCTTTCTCATGAATAAATACACTTATAGGAAAGGTTCGCAACTTCCTGCCACTTTTGTGTGCCATTTACCAGATTGGCTCTACATAAACTTTAAAAACACATTGAAGTGATAATGTAAAGTTTTGCTTCCAGAGCACCACCTATGATTGTGTGCTTAGGTTTTTCAAAAGAGGTGGATATAAGATCTGAGCAATCCCATAAAAATGTTTGGTTTGGCTTCCTAGCAATTTTTCCCAGTCTGAAGTTGAGAAAAGTAACAGATTCTTGTTAAGTTTCCACAAAGCTACTGACTCACTCATCATGGGACATACAAGGTATAAAGCTCGTTGCATGCCAAATCTGGGAATAGCAACTATAGTAACAAAATTCTGGAGAGGACTGGAGAAAGTGTCCTCTATTTGAATAGATTTACATACTATATATAAGCCTATTGTGGTCACTAATCCCCCTTTCATGTTCCCTTCTCCTCCTGCAAGCCAGAAGGATTGTCTTGGAGGACCTCATGCAGAACTTCTCCTCGGTGACAAACCAGGGCTACCTCAACAGCATTTTCTTTCTTCAACAGCAAATGGAAGGGCACAATATGTACTGCAGCATACGTACTGCAGCATAAATTAACCACATAAAAGCAATATATATGAGTGTTTTTAGCTTTTATTTTGTCATGCCCTACATTTTTCTTGGGTATCCTGCATTTCAGAGGGTCCTTGTCCCCTTATCTGATTATTAAAATATGGTCCCCCTATCCCAAGAGAAGAGATTCCACCATTTTCCACATTTTTCACCATGGCCTTTCTGTTCCCAAAGGCAACCCCATTCCCTGCTCTGCTCCATCATGCCTTTGCTCAAGGAATGGCTTTTTCTCTTGAGTGGGATGGTGGGGAGGGAAGGAAAAATAGTGGTGGAGATAGACCCTTTCTGAATGGATATATTCAACTCTATATATTCAACTCTAGCACAATCCTAACCATGTCTTCTCAACATTAAGCCCCATTGTGTTCATTGGGTCTTACTCCCAGGAAAGTGTCTTTCGGATTGCAGCCTTAGATTGCTTTTTACAACAGATGAGCACTAGAGGTTTTTCCCTCCATTTAATGAAATAATGTTAGTACTGAAAGTCTGTTAAATCCAACTGTCTGTTGTTTCCAAAGTCTGCTGAATTGAGGTCCATTAAACTGAGCCTTTACTGAGCACTCACCTCATTCTTAATTATACAACCATACATTTCCTTGCAGAATTTGTCCTGATGGCTCAAGTTAGATGCACCTTTCTTGATCTACAAATACCTTATTTGCAAACACTCTTTGGCTGCAATCCTATGGACACTTTCCTGGGAGTAAGATCCATTGAACACAATGGGGCTTACTTTTGAGTAGACATGGTTAGGATTGTGCTTTCAGACTAATCCTACAATCCAGAGTAAGTATGGGAGCACGTAAGAGACATTAAGGGCACAATCCAGAGTAACTATGGGAGCACGTAACAGACTTTATGTGCACCCGTAATTACTGCGCCACCTAGTGAAAACCTATGGAAAAGTCATATTGCAATCCAGAGTAACTTGTTCTTACTCCGGAGCAAGGACTCCCCGTAGTTACTCTGGATTTCACTCTAAGTGTACCCATAGTTACTGCACCACCTAGTGAAAACCTATGGGTAATTCATATTGCAATCCAGAGCAAATTGTTCTTACACCTGAGCAAGGACTCCCCATAGATATTCCGGATTGCACTCTAGGTTTAGATAGATGGGTTTGCAACACAGAGAGGCAGGAAGGGGGGAATTGACATCTCTATACATTAAAAAAACTTGATAAACTTTTAGACCATCCCAACTTTGTGAGTCAATGGTAATCCAAAATTGCCCTTGCTTCCTAATTTAAAGTTAGGGTCAACAAGCAAACTATGCAAGATGAAGCATCTTGACCATCTATTAATAACTTCCTAAATTGCTGTTTTGCATTGATGTGAGAGTGACATAAGGAAGCTGTTGCAAAGAGATACAGTGGTATTTAACACCATGATACTATTAAAATGAAACATCTTGTTTCCTTTCCCCTTCCCATGTTGTGAATCAATGCTGAAATGTGTGTGAAAGAACCGCTAAATTTTTCCAAATTATTAAGTGTCTAGATTTCTGGGGTTCTGTTTTATAGACAAAAATGCTTTATCCATAAAACAGACCCAATTTGATTGCATATGCTTCTAAGATGCCTATTTAAACTCAGAGGTGTCATCCATTTGGGCAGGAAATTAACTTTTCAACCACTGATCCTTTGCCCAACACCTCCTAAAATATTAAACATACACCAGAAAAGGAGTATTACAATACATGACTGTAAGATAATAGCCAAATATCCCAACACCTTCCATCCCGGACACTTAGCAACTGTACGTCTTGGTTGTTTTTCTTTTTTTCATGTCATGGTAGAACTTCACTTTCCTGATATAACCAGCTCTGCAAAAACTATTTGTTGCCAGTTATGTATTGCACACAGAAAGGTTTCTCACTATTGTTCAATTGTTTGTTGAATACAATTAAAAAGGAGGACCATGAATGCAGGACCATCAATCATGTATGTTTGTATGTAAGCTGTATGTAACAGCTTTTGAATAACTAATCAGAAATCAGTTTGAAATAAGTTCTACACATACTGTAGTTTGGGACAGAGAACTACATTAGGCTGGAAACCCTATCTCCACTTAGGTCATCATAAGCCCCAGCATAAGTTCTGTACTGGTATAAAAAATGTGCCATAAGACACTTCTGCCGCATTCCTGGGGGGTTAGGCCACTGCACAGTCATACATCAACATTCCCACACAACCATGGGAAGATATGCCAGGTGAGTTAGGCTGACAAAGGGTGCAATCCAGAGTAACTATGGGGAGTCCTTGCTCCGGTGTAAGATCAATTTGCTCTGGATTGCAGTATGAATTTCCCATAGGTTTTCATTAGGTGGTGCAGCAACTAAGGGTACACGTAATGTCTCTTACGTGCTCCCGTAGTTACTCTGGATTGTAGGGAAAATCCCACCAGGAATGTGGCAGAAGTGCCTTATATGACTGGTGATCATATGACTAAAAATTTCTGGATTTGTCCCCCATTTTTAGCCTCTTGTATAGGTGTCCTCCAAAAGGGCTCTATTGTCCTCCATATTAGCTTCATTTTGGAACTTTGCAGTAGAGCATAGTACCCCATCATGTCATATGTCCTTGGATTTGTATTGAAGAGCAGGATCCAATACAAAAATTGTTTTTGGAATATCTCCTTCCTATCAAACATGATGACCAAAAAACTAAAAAAAAAGTATGCATTGATCTCTGTGGGAAAGTGAAAGTGCCCAATATATGCCATTATCTGTTGGAAAGGCTAGGCTGAGAAGGATTCAAGACCAAGATCTCCTTTGGAGGTTTGGGCATCTGGTCACCCCGCTTATGGCACATTCTTGACACCGTCAGGCCAGTACAGGAATTATAATGGGGCTTATGACAACCTAATTGGAGATTTGATAGAATTGTGCCCAGTCATTTGCTATGTTCACCCCTTTATAATGTTTTGAATTAGAAGAAAAGTTGGCATTCAGTGCTTTGGTTTATAAACAACTATCACGTTTCAGTGTTGGGAATTCAACTTGAATGATTTAGGGCACAATCCTAATCAAGTCTACTCAAAAGTAAACCCCATTTTGTTCAATAGGTCTTACTCCCAGGAAAGTGCCTTTAGGATTGCAGCCAAAAACTTGAGTCATGAAAATTCATGCATCGTGTGGGGAAGACTCTGTGACACCTGAGTTAGAGCCCCAGTGACTCAAGTCTCATATTCACGTCTCCAGTCAAGTCTGAGGATGCTTGCTTACTATTTTCACAGCATGAAAAAGCTTGTGAGGCCATCATGCAGACCAGGGAAGTAGCAAGGAGTACCAGCCACAAGGCAAGGAAGGAGTAATGTGACCGTTTGCAGTCAAGGGAGGCAGGAGTAATCTCTTTAGCCAGATTCTTGATGAGAGGCAAGAATGATCATTGAACAAAGGATCAGAGTTCTAATATTTGCAGGAGGGTAGGATGAAGAGTCCAAGGGGTTTCTTGCCTTATGGTGCCATTTTCTGTGCCACGTATGGACCAACAAAGGCTCCAAGAAAGCCAAGGCAGTGAGCAGAAGTAGGACTAGATGTTCATTCTTTTAAATAAAAAATTAATATAATTCCATATATCTTCTCTATTTGTGCTTTGGGGACAGGGGTAGTGGGCAAGGCTCCAACGGGGAAAGAGAACAGGCATTGTCAGGGGTGGTGCATCTGCATAATATGGCAAAGTTTTTGCACATTGTCAGCTTTGGATGCGCATGATCCATCTTCTTCAACATGCACAGCAGCGCAAAGTAGAAATGAGAGGTTATGGGTGCAATCCAGAGTAACTATGGGGAGTTCTTGCTCCAGTGTAAGAACAATTTGCTCTGGATTGCAATATGAATTTCCCATAGGAAATTAGGTGCAGTAACTATGGGTGCACATAATGTCTCTTATGTGCTCCCGTAGTTATTCTGAATTGTAGGGTAAAGCCATTGCTTTTCATACAGTCTGATTCCTGAAAGAAATGCATTCAACTCTAACACTTTCTGAAGTGTGAAATCTGGTCAAAATGAATTGTTTATTGGGTAGAGTTTTTACGCACGCACACACACATATACACACACACTGCTTCCATCTCCCCTTGAGATATTTATAGCCATTTTCCTTTTTTTGTGGTAAAAGAAAATCAAGGCCATATAAAATGCAACTTCCTGAGAATGAATGAAATGGCTTACACCTGGTAACAACACCTGGATACATAAGGTCTCGGACCAAATCCTTGCATGCCTGGCTTTTGCTGGCTCCAGGTTCTCAAACACTAGGCTTTGATGTAATACCAAGGGACAAGTTAGGTCCAACCAAATAATAAATAAATAAGAGTTGGTCATTATTTGGATGTGTTGTGTTTTTCAATTGATCTCGCAAAGTTAGTGAACGAACAAGGGGAAAAAAATGGAAAGCATAGAAATCCATGCATACCCCACATCTTCCATCTTCCAAAAATATCATAGGTGTAAGTTACAAAATTACCGTTTCTTTGTTGGATAGTGCTTCCAGATGTATGATATATTACAGTGGTTCTCAAACCTTTTAGCACTGACATCCATTTTTTCACATGACAGTCTGTCAGAACTCACTGAAATCTGTCATGACAATCTGTCGGGACATATTGTTAAGGGATGTCATTAAGCTGGAAGTGATGTCATGGACATAAGTGACATTAATCAAGCAAGAAACATTTTTAACATCTTCATCTAACAAAAACAAAATCCAATTACATAAGCAAATTAAAAGATTACAATAAGTATATGTTTAAAAAAATTTAATAAATAAGAACCCCCTGAAACCTCTGAAGTAGTTTCTGATTTTCAGACACCCCAAAGTCTTCAGTTCTATTCATACTTACCAGGGAATAAGTCACTGGAGTAAGGAATAGAACTTTAATGTAATCTATTCGCCGACTATCTTCATACATGCTGAAAGCCATGTGGAATGCAATGGAATAATCAACATCGGTAGACCATATACTCAAGTTCTCTTTGTTGTTAAATAATATTTACACATGGCCTCAACTGCATGAGAAATATTTGAATTACTTTTCAGTCTCTCTGTGTGTGTGTGTGTGTGTGTGTCTGTGTCTGTGTCTGTGTCTGTGTGTGTGTGTCGCTGTCTTGCGAAAATGGTCTAAATTAAAATATTATTCATCACTGATTTTTTAATAACAAAGGAACAAAACTGTAACATCTGTCCTAACCCTCTGAGATTGGTTTTCTTTGTCACTTCCCTGTGTTGTTGTTTCTTTAAACTATCACGTCATGGAAATGGATTCTAATCATCGTCTTGGTTTTTTTTTTTGTACATGGCTATGGGTGTGACTTCTCAGCATGCTCATTTTGGATGTCCCCTTTTCATCAGAGGACTTATTGCTGAAGAAAGATGCATGGGATCCAATTGTACATCGTGAGAAACTCATGCTTCAGATCTATGGATATCTTAAAACTGTGAAACAATAGAACTGTTTCCATGTCATTGGCAATTACTCCAACATTTGCAATTTTTTTAAGTTTCACACCTACTGAGATTCATTTTGATTTATAGGTCCAAATTAACTTCAAATCACAGCCAGATTTTCAGCTGGAATGCATCAGCCTTAGAGCTAGGTTGAGTTACACCAAACTCTGGATCCATCCCTGTTCAAACCAAAATGCAGTTTCAGGGGGAGAATTTCTTCTGAACCGTATTTACTGTCCATGTTTCAAACAAGAAATGTTTTGGATATCATAGAATCCTAGAGTTGGAAGAGACCCCATGGATCATCTAGTCCAAACCCTGCCTGTAGCATGCTCATCTTGTGGGAACCTGGGTATCGAACCCTGGCCTGCTGGTTAACCACTTGTGTCTTAACCCCTTGTGCCATGGATATAACATTATCTTAACAAGTGATGGCAAGCAAAGGGTTTTGCTCAAAAACGTACAGGCGTATTCCAAACCATTTTTTCTTTTAAGAAAGAAATTAAGAGATTAATCTTAATTAAGAGATTAAGAGATTAATTAATTAAGAGATTAAGAGATTAATTAAGAGATTAATTAATTAAGAGATTAAGATATTAAGAGATTAAGAGATTAATCTTAATGGATTTCCTATCACCATCTGTGGTGAGGATAGCTGTTTTGTATTGTGCCACATAGGGCTGGCTGTTGGAAATAAACAGGCCTCCCAAAAATGAAGGACACCCAAGAAAAATGGAAGAGATGACAGAATAAAAGCTAAAAACACTCATATACCATATTTACTTAAATACTTAAATATAATGCACCATTGACTCTAATGCACATCCCATACTTATAATCAAAATACTGTATTTACTCCATTCTAATTTAAAAAAAAGCAGGCCTCTGTCAGTCTTGGAAGACTATGGTATCGTGCTTGGCGCTGCATACGCTGCATGTGAAGCACGAAAGCCTGGGTTGGATTTTTATGGAGGATATGCTGTTACCCAGCAGATCCCCCCTCTCCACACCACTGAATTAGTCCAATGGAAATGCAGAGCCAATACGATTGAATCCAGCTGGCGTCGCAGAGCTGGGCTAAGGACAGGAGCTCACCCTGTCTTTTGGGGCCGACCCAGGTCTCGAACCCTGGCCTGCTGGTTAACAGGCACAGCGCCTTAACCGCTTGCACCACCCACAGCCCACAATTCTAATTAACATCAAATCTAATGTGCACCCTGATTTTGGAGACTGAGTTTGCCTGAAAAGATAAGTATTATATTTGAGTAAATACAGTTTGTTGCTTTCAAATGATTAATTTAAATACTAAGCATGCTGTCTCATCAGTCTTCCCATTCCCATGGTGATGTAGAGAGAATAACGCATATCTGTGCACTGGCCTAACCTTCACCCAGGTTAAGGTTAAGGCACAGAAGTGTCTTATGGCACTTTTGTGACTCTCTCAGGTCAGCACAGGACATATGCCGAGGCTAGGCTGGCCTAACCAGAAATTAAGATTGCAGCCTCTATGACTTATTATTTATTTTTAAACTTATACATATAAATTTAAAACTATTACACATAATTTATTTTACCTATACTCACTCATATATATAACTGACTGACTCACTCACTCACTCACAATGCCCAGCAAAAGCCATTGGACCTAGAAGCATTACATTAGGGGGAGGGTGTTCCTTCTCTGATGGAGACACCCACTAAGAACTGGTTTTTGGAAATTCCAACCAGAAGGGGTGAAAAGAGGTGCAGCATGTTTTCATGGATTTTGAGCCAACAGGTCCACCACTGATATGGTATTTTCCCTTCGACAGTTGCAAGAGAAATGTAGGGAACAAAGACAGCCACTCTTTGTAGCCTTCATAGACCTTACAAAGGCTTTTGATTTGGTTAGTAGGGATGGCCTTTTTAAAATCCTCCCCGATTGGATGCCCACCTAAGCTCCTCAACATCATCAGGTCCTTTCACGAGGACATGAAGGGCACTGTAGTTTTTGATGGCTTAACATCAGACTCCTTTCACATCTGAAGTGGAGTGAAGCAGGGCTGCATCCTTGCACCAACTTTATTTGGGATCTTTTTTGCAGTCATGCTGAAGCATGCTTTTGGAAACGCAACAGAGGGAATCTATCTCCGGACCAGATCAGACGGAAAACTCTACAATCCTTCCAGACTAAGAGCAAAGTCCAAAGTCCAGCTGAAATGCTTGCGGGAGTTCCTCTTCGCCGATGACGCTGCTGTAACTGCTCACTCTGCCGAAGACCTTCAACGACTTATGGACCGTTTTAGCAAAGCCTGCCAAGACTTTGGACTAACAATCAGCCTGAAGAAAACACAAGTCATGGGTCAGGGTGTGGATCCACCTCCCTGTATCACAATCTCTGAACATGAACTGGAGGTTGTCCATGACTTTGTGTACCTTGGCTCAACTATCTCTGACACTCTCTCCTTAGACTCTGAGCTGAATAAACGCATTGGTAAAGCGGCTACTACATTCTCCAGGCTTACAAAGAGAGTATGGCTTAATAAGAAGCTGACGGAACATATAAAGATCCAGGTCTATAGAGCTTGCGTCCTGAGCACACTCTTGTACTGCAGTGAGTCTTGGACCCTTTATGCATGGCAGGAGAGGAAGTTGAACACCTTCCATATGCGCTGTCTCCGACGTATTCTTGGAATCACCTGGCATGACAAAGTCTCAAATGACACAGTATTGGAACGTGCTGGAATCTCTAGCATGTTCACACTTCTGAAACAGCAGCGTCTACGCTGGCTTGGGCATGTCGTGAGAATGGCTGATGGTCGGATTCCAAAAGATCTCTTATATGGAGAATTAGTGCAGGGAAAGCGCCCAAGAAGGAGACCACAGCTGCGATACAAGGACATCTGCAAGAGGGATCTAAAGGCCTTGGGAATGGACATCAACAGCTGGGAAACCTTGACCTCTGACCGTTCAGCGTGGAGGCAAAAGACCCAGCATGGCCTTCTCCAACTGGAAGAGACACTTGTTCGGCAGGCTAAAGCAAAGAGACAGACCCAAAAGCAGCGAAACCTGGGACCTGGGCAGGGGACGGAATTTATTTGTCCTCAGTGTGGAAGGGATTGCCACTCTCAAATTGGCCTCTTTAGTCACACTAGATGTTGTTTCAGGACCTCCAATCAGAGCATGATACCATAGTCTTTCGAGACTGAAGGATGCCAATAATAATAATAATAATAATAATAATAATAATAATAATAATAATAATAATAATAATAATTTCCATTGAAGTCACTCTGTCCCAACCCCTGGTCCTAGAAGCATGAAATTTTGAGAGGGTATTCTGTCTGTGATGTGAGCACCCACCGAGAATTGATTTTGTGAAAATTTAACCCCTAAGGGGGTGAAAAGAGGTGCAATGCATTTTTGTCCTATACTTCATTGAAGATGGATAGAACCCAGCTCGAAACCCTCCACCAGCCTGGTAGGTGTGCCCACAGTCAAGGAAGGATGGTGCATGGAGGGAGTGTGTTCTGGGGGGGGAAAGTTTGCACAGGGGGTGTGTGTCACACAGGGGTGTGTTGCATGAGAAGTGTTGCACATGGGAGTGTTGCGCAGGGGTGGGCTGTTGCATGGGGTGTTTGTTGCATGGGGATATGTATTGCACAGGTGTGCACGGCCCAGGCAAGGGAACAAATATTCCCTCCCTCCCCTGGGAAGGGAACAAATATTCTATTATGCAGAGCAGACTTCTGAATTGGCCTCCATAGTATATATTGTCAGTGATAGCATTGGGCTGGCATAATGTTTTCTACATATAGGGGTCCTCCACTTACATTTAGTTCATTTTCTGATGGTTCTGCTCTTTCAACACAATTCAGTTGTATCCAGAACTCATTCGTTCAACACATGCTTCACTCTTTAATTCTCTCTCTGCTGGTCTAAAGACTAAAATTGTTTTCCCTGATGTTGATTTGCATGTGATATGGTGATCACACTGTTTTTGGCATTTCCTTATGACTTTCTTCAGTAAATCTTGGCATCCATCAGTCTTGAAAGACTATGGTATCATGCAAAGCATGAAGGCCTGGGTAGTAAATCACCATCCTTCAAATACATGATATTCATTGATCACACGTGGCTTCGTTCATGTTACTGTAATTTGTTGTGTATTTTGGCTATGTGCTAATAAATAAGTTTTATTTAGGCTTTTGCAAGTGACAGTTGTCTTTTTGGTGGCCATAATGCATTTGCAAGCTGAAAAAGACTGGGTTTCACTTTTCAACAGTTTTCACTTTTGGATGGTGCTCCGGTCCCTAGCCTGTCCAATAAGTCGCAGATGCCTGTATCACACAATCAAAGCAAAAAAGTGAAGGAAAACAAACAGAAGATTGAATTGGCCCAAAGCAGGCCTCCGTCAGTCTTGAAAGACTATGGTATCCATACGCTGCATGCAAAGCACGAAGGCCTGGGTTGGATTGTTATGGAGGATAGGCTGTTACCGAAGCAGCAAATCCCCCCTCTCCACGCCACTGAATTAGTCCAAAGGAAAGGCCCAAGTCCTATAATAAAACACACTAGTTTGTTCAACGTGAATGCGCTGTAATTGTAGGATGATTAATCAGACATAATTCTGCCATGAAAGTACCACTGCCAATTACTATACAAACACAGTATCCAAAATTACAAACTGCCCATCATTTATTTCCTTCAAAAAATGCTTTCTGCTTGCTGGCTTTCAGCCACATTGGTACCAAGATTTCCACTTTGGCTTGTTTTCAAGAGAGGAAGTGGGTGTAAATATGTGCAGCAATCCCAGCGGGCAGACGTGAGACCAAACTGCCAGTAGCTTAGAGCAGGAAGATGGAAATGTGTGAGGTATTAGAAAACACTTCCACATCCCCTGGAAAATTTATGTTTTTGTCAATGGGACCAAAAATTATACCTTTTGCTGTGGTCAAGTATGAAGTGTTACTTGTGGTCAAAGGTGCCTCATAAGCATTTTTGGTGCCAAAATATTTTCAGCTCCTCTTGTTGATTCTTTATACAGAACAGAAGAAAACCCCTGGAAACAATCAAATAGCTTAACTTTTAAATCAACTTAGGTGAATGTCTTCTCTCAAAGTCCATGAAAAGCAATGAATCCAATTTTGCTTCTGAGGTTCAACAGAAACTGGACCACTCTTTGAACGTCTCTGTCAAAGCTGAACTGGAGTAGGAGTTGAGCGTTTTAACTGAAATTTCAGAATACTGGTTCAACTTTAAAAACATAAAAGCAGTGGAATGGTATACTCACTGGTCTGAAAACTGTGGACTGGTCTGGTGTACTCACTGGTCTGTGCATCGTGAGCACATCAAAACAGCATATCCCCCCAAATCCAGAGTAACTACGGGAGCACATAAGAAACTTTACATGCACCCGTAGTTACTGCACCAACTAGTGAAAACCTCTGGGAAATTCATATTGGAATCCAGAGTAAGTTGTTCTTGCACTGAAGCAAGGACTCCCTGTAGTTACTCTGGATTTTGCCTTATGTGACATTTGTTTAACATTTTAGTTAAACTGACAAGGAGGCTGCAGTAGTTTCATCTTTGTTGGCAGATACAAGAGTAGCTGCAGGAGCAGGTAAGCCCACCCTTGTGTTTGGAAAGAAGTGGGGACTGGGTTGAAGGGTGCTCATGTAGGTGAAACAGGGTGGTGGTGGGGCAGGGAGGAGGAGGGTGGATCAAGCCTAGGATGGGATGGAATCAGCATTTGTGATGGTCACTGAATACTGAGCCCCATCCTGATCAGGCTCCACCTGCATAGGCAAAGTAGGCTTATGCCAGTGATTAAGCTGACACAAATCTGAGTTGCCCCATAGTGGTTTCTTGGGCTTACCCCAGAGGAATGGAGCTCCAGCAGTTGAAAAACCTCTGTGGGACGCAGCAGATTCTATGCTGTCGTTGCTGCATCATTGGGCAATTGCCCATCTCCTTGAAACCAGTTGTGCAAATGAATTCCATTTAAGCTTATAAATACAGAAATAAATTCATCTGTTCATTTAAAATTAATTTATGACGATGGGTAATTTTAGAGAAACTCATAGTGTTTTTGTTTTTATCATTTATAAGCCCACATTCACAGAGTCTCAGATCTCATAATTAAAAAAAGGAGTTTGTTTTTATTTCCTGAAAAATATTCTGGTAGGTCTATGTACGAAAAATGGAAGCAGAAACAATGATGGACAACATTATTTGTCCAGTTTTTTAAAAAAATACACAGTCTCAATGCCATTCTCCTATCAAGAAACAGCTCCAGTTTCCCTTTCGTGCAATATGAAATTCAATCACCAACTGCTAGTACAGTAGGTGAGGTCATACAGAAGTTATTCAGTGGAGGATACAGTCCTCCACATTAGTGTAACTTCTGTTGATGACATCTTTTTCCATCCACTTGGCTACTGCCTTTCTCTTTTTATAGACTGAATTAATGCGCTTGATGCATCCCAGCTGCTGTGAGAAGAAAGGTGAAGTCTGTATTGCTCCCAGCTATATGAAAGTACAGAAACAATAAGAGATGTGCTATGGCAGTCATAATACAGCTAATATAGCAATGTTTCCCTCTTGTTACATTGTGGACCTCTTTTTGGGTTTGCTTGTTCTTTGAGGATCACTATATTTTTCACACAGGCTACCACATGATTTCTATGCGATAGCCTCATCAGACTTGGCCCAGGCTGACCTATTGTTTGTTTGGGGTTTTTTTGGTTTGTTTTACTGACAAGTGTCATGTGAATTAGTAATAGTATTAGTATTATTAGTACAGAATGAATACATGGTGTCTTCTTTGAAGCCTCCAGAAAGTGAATATATTTTCCTTGGATCACAATCCTAATCATGTCTACTCATTGTGTTCAATGTGTTCAGACCACAGGTGGGCAGATGCTGGTTTGGGCCTATTCGCCTGAACCGGATCTTCCCACATGGCGGACGCTGGCGAACCGGAAAGACCCGCGGCTGGCAGAACCGCGGGGACCAGTTTGCGGGGACCAGTTCGCTAGCGGCTGCACGTCTCCTGAAGCTCAGCTTAAGGAGACTCTGTGCACATGCGTCCAGATGGATGCTAGCACGCTGAGTCTCCTGAAGCTCTGCCTCAGGAGACCCAGAGTGCTTGCGTCCAGCTGGACGCAAGCACGCTGAATTTCCTGAAGCTTGGCTTCAGAAGACTCAGCATGCATGTGCCAAGCTTGGCGCATGCGCACTAAGTCTCCTGAAGCCGAGTTTCAGGAGACGCACTGTGCATGTGCCAAGCCTGGCGCATGTGCAGTGCGGTGGGGTTGGGCCCCCGCTCTGACCCGCCCCCTGAACCCAGCCCTGCCCCCTGACCCTGGCCAGCCCCCAACTTCCGGCGAACCGGATCTTGGAGTTGGCTGGGCCCACCCCTGGTTCAGACCCATTGTGTTCAGTGGAATTTACTCCCAGGAAAGTGTGTTTTGGATTGAATCATTGGTTTCCAAAACAAAGGTCCTCTACAACAACTCAGTTGTGTGAACTAGTTATGACTTTCAAAGCTTTGTGGAATATTATTGTCTCCTAAAAGTTTGGCATTTAATAGAGAACAATGGCTTGATATCTGAATATTTCACCAAGAAATATTTATGTTGTACAGTACTATTATGTTGTCATTCACAAAGATATACATTACCTTTGTATGGGAAAAAATCACTGAGGCTGAATTCTTATACACATTTACCTTGGTATAAAGCTCACTGAGCTCAATGGGGACTCACTTCTGAATAGGATGCACTGGATAGTCCTGCAAGCTCTGCAGCTGCATTTGAAATTATGACTCAGAGGCAAACTTTCTTTCAAATACTGGCTTCAACAGCAAGAGAAATCAGAGTCTGTTGCCGAATAACCCTGAACAAGACAGTCAATATTGCAAGTTAACTGCATCATCCCAATTTAATTGTTTTAAACATAATCTGCTGAGCTGTTAGGGTATAGTATTCATTTGAGGCCCATCAGGAAGTAAAAGTGCAGGTATGCACAATTGTCTCTAAACACAGACATCATCCATCATAAATGTTTAACATCCAGTCCCGGCTTACAGCACTTGCTTCAAATGATTGGCTACTAAAGGATATGAATTTTAAAAAATCGGAAATGGGGGTTTCTTTTAAGGAAGATTGTTTCCTGCTGTGGAAATTCTACAGCAAAAAATATGCCAAATTTAGTCTTAACTCTTGGAACATTTGCTGTGTACACTATGGCAAACTGACATCAAGATCTTAGCGTGAAATTTAAGTCAGAACAGAAAATATTTCAGTCGTCTTTTGTGACAAAGTACGTAAGGCGATACCTTTCATTGGACCAGAGCATTAGTGAACAGAGTTATTCCAAGTCCTTCGAGTTTGAAGGTTAAGTGCTGTAAAGCAAGGTTTGCAGTTGTTTGCTTTTTTCTCCAAATACTAAAGAGTAGTTTGTTTTGGCCATGTTTGTGTTTCCTTTTGACTGGTGCTTATTCAATCAGACTCCTGCTCACACCAAAAGTCATGAGAAGTAGCTGCTTTGCTTACCTTGGGCTTTTAGGATTAACAAGACAAAGTATGTTAAAATGTAACCTGAACTTAAAACGTGCCAAACTTGGATATTTGGCAATGGAGTCTTATTGTTGTCTTATAAAGTGTCTGAGTCCTGAATTTTTCATGCACCTAGAGATTTACGGTGATACCTTCGTTTACAAACACAATTCATTCCAGGAGCATACTCATAATCTAAAATGCTCATAGAGCAAAGCAAGCTTTCCTATATGAAATAATGGGAACTAAGAATGTTTGCACTGAAGGTTTGCAGAATGATCTTGCAGGCACTCCAGGGCACTGATCAGTTTGGCACTGATCCTAGGGAAACCCCTGGGATGCCCCCAAGATCAGCCCTTGTCACTGATCCTGGGGAAACCCTTGCAGTGCTGTTAAGATCAGCACTTGGCACTGATTCTGGGGAAACCCAGGGTTTCCTTAAGGGTGCACCATCCATCAGCACCCAGCCTGCAGTGGATCAGCCAGGATCAGCCAGCCTGCAGTGTTTCCCTAAGGACATCCCATCAATTAGCACTCTGGCATTGATGGTGGGGCATCCTAGAACTCAGGCCAGCATCCAATGGTTGGCGATGCTAGCCCATGTCCTTGGTACCAACACAAGCAGTGGAGCAATTATTATGTGATTAGGTTGTTATGATACATGTTATGTTGGTATGTGAGTTGGTTGTTAAGTGCACATTCAGTCCAATCTAGTGCCTTTGTGTGTAAACAGACCCTACCTGATAGGCATTTGCTATCTGCACAGAATACTGAAGACCAATTGCCTTTTTGCATTAAGAACCTCTTTGTTAAGTAAACAAATATATTGATGCAGGTCATGGAAAAGCTGAGTATCTCATTAAGATCCTCTTTATTGTGCTTTGACCACCATCATATATGGAGACTGTCGACAGGTGGAAGGCTGTTACACAATGAACACCTGTGTTACATATCTGGTGTTCATAATGGCACCGTGAGATGAAAATTCACTCTGGGAATAAAGGTTGATGTGCAGTGAACTAATCACACAACAATTTCACAGTGTTCATATTCAACCCACTATTCCCAAATCAATTTTTCACCATATGTATGAATCATTCTTACGCTTCTAATTATGAACTGAGCCAAGTTCTTCTATTTTCATATCTAACTTCGCAGGTTGGATAAAGGAGAACATTTTGGCAAAACCCAAAGCAAATCACACAAAAATTCAACCCATTCTTGTTCGTGGACACTAATTACTGTGAAACTCAGACAGAATGGCACATTAGCCCCAGATTCTTATCTATATGCGTCTGGGGACTTGTCAAGTCCCACAGCTGACCTATAGGGGATAAGAATTCTGGGAAGCTGCTGGGCTTTGGGGGCAAAGAAATTGTACAATTATCTTTCAGTTCATCTGACCAACTATCAGCTCAGCCCACCATAAAATTACTGTTCTTCACGTACCTCAGCTATACAATCAGATTTCCACTGAGAATGTGTCCTGTAGACATCCTCTTCTATGATTTCTATTCACTGTGAGGAGCTTACACAGACAAACCCTTGTTTGATAGTGATGTAATGGCAAATAATTTTTTTCTGATTACTCTGCAATACATTCAGCACCACTTGTGGATGAATGAGGAATATATCCATGCTGGAAAATACAGAGATACATCTTTTGTTGTGGGATAGTGCAGGTCAGACAAAATCCTCAGCAGAGCCAGATATGGCCTGGAGGCCAGGGTTTGGAGACCTCCACTTTGAGGCCAAATCAGGTAGACCAACCCCCAAATCCAGAGTAACTATGGGAGCACATACGAGACTTTACGTGCACCTGTAGTTACTGCACCACCTAGTGAAAACCTCTGGGAAATTCATATTGGAATCCATAGTAAGTTGTTCTTACACCAGAGCAAGGATTCCCCGTAGTTACTCTGGATTTTGCCCCAAATCAGACACTGTCCCAAGCACATCAGAGCACCCCTTGGGCTGATCATGGAACTCTCAGTAAATATGGGAGCCTTTCCAACCCAGTCTTGGATTTGTTTCAGGCCTTAAGCAACCTAAAATCTGAACAACTCTAAGGAACTTTAGTATTTTTTAGTATATACTTTAGTAAGATTTAGTATTCTGAACCACAGCTGAGATTCTGGAAGCGAACAGAAACTGGTTGGAATAAGAAGATCAAAAATGAAGCCAATCTTTTCTAAAATCTACCACCACCCAAGGTCAATATCTATACACAAATTTTTAATATAAATAAAAATACTGATTATATCAACATTACTCACAGGAATAATATATCCAAGACATAAAAATTGACTTCAATATCATTGCCAAAGTAAACTTGAAACATAAAACCGTTCAAAGAGAAAGGAAGGATATTTGTAGCAATCATAATGGAATGATTGAATTAGATCATGGAAACCTCATAATTTACTTAAAGCTCTGTTAAATGAAGATTATACTGTAAAGCAAAGATGTCCTTTGATGGCACAATGAGCAAGAACGAACAATGGATCATTAGCAGATTTTGTCACGCTAATGATTACTTATGCTGAGCAGATTACTGAGATCTTTGTATATTTTATTTTTGTTTTACTGAGACTCAGGCTGCAATCATAATCCCCAGTTAGGCCAGCTTAAGCCCTGGCACAAGTCCCTTGCTGGCGTGAGAGTGTCATAAAAGTACAGAAAGTGCCATTCCTGGGGGAGGGTTAGGCCAGTGCATAGACATGCGTTCGACTCCCTATATCACCACAGGAATGGAGAGATTAAGTTGCACCGGCTTAGGTTAGGAATGTACCCTTAGGCTGCAATCCTAACCACACTATTCTGGGAGTAAACCCCATTGAATATAATAGGACTTACTTCTGAGTAAACATGGATAGGATTACATCCTTAATGTCTAAAAATATAAGTTATAAACACTTTTCAGAATTGACAGCCCATTCCTAACCTTGAGACACACCAGTGTAGGTCCTATGTTGCTGGGCATGATTTTCATCAGTGCAACTGGCCCATAGGCTTGGCGCATCAATTTATTGAATCTCCCTCAAACATGGTTTTCCAATTCCATCTCAAGTGATGGTTCAAGGATGGCTTGGTTATCTGTGTCATCCCCTCCGTGGTGTCTCCTGGTGTGGTCTGTGCCCTTCTCATCTGGCTGATGATACCACTAACTGCTCTTTCAATAAGGATGCAAAGATTCCAGCACAGTTCAGGAAATTCTGAGACTTCTACCCACCCTTTTCTCTCCCATTTTACATGTCCGGACAAAAGCAAAGTGAATCAATTACCAAACCAAATCTCACAAGCTGAAACTAAGAAAAGAAAATGGATGAATGGGCCTATTTTAATAAGTTGAAATCCAAATGATTCAAGCAGCGAGCTCTATCCCATAATATGGGGAAAGGTCAAAACCTATATGGGTAAGATTGCTACCTTCTGTGATGTGATGTTTTGTGATTTCAGTTCCACTGGATATTCAATAAGGTCTTTTCAACATCCAGGCTTTAGCCATTGTTCTATATCCAATAAAAACAAAACCTGAAGTCCTGATGAAGGCTAGTTTTAATTTGATAGATTTTCTTAAATATGCAGGAAATACTTTCAGCTTGTGTCTATCCACAGCAATTATTCATTCATTAACCTCTAGTGGTCTCTCCCAGTCTTTGAGAATGGTATATTGTGCACCATCAGGGCTGAAGAACTGCCAAAAACAAGAAAATGATTTCTTGTGATCTATGCCATCTTCTAAATAATTGTTCCTTTCTTTCTAGTAATTGTGCACAACTGAAGGATTTGTTCCTAAGTCTGTACTTACATTTTTAAACAAACTTAAATGGCAAAACGCTGCTCCTGATCTCAGCTAGAATTTTACCCATTAGCCATTAATTTTTTTTTTATTTTCTTGTAGACCGCTGTGAACTTTTTAGCTGAAAAGCGGTATATAAATACTGTGGATAGATGAATACAAAATATTTTGCAATGACTGTTCATATACTCCAGTTTATAAAGATCCAGTTCACTGAAGCATCACTTTTCAGTGACAGCAGCTTTGCAGGATTACAGAACATTAATGGTTCAATCCAAGTGATGAAAAGCATTCTATCAGTGTCAAGGTACTCTGAAAGCTGTCAGCTATCTAACTGATGGCCAGACCTGATGTTCTTGTGATCTTCTAAGTCCCAGTGTGGCTGCTGCAAACATTGTGCTGCTGTCATGTTCTGCAAGACCACCAGTGCAAATGATTAGAGAACCCACATGCGCATCAATGGCATGCAAAGACTTTCAGAACGGAGGTGGGCATGGGAAAGTTTCATGGCTGGTTCTGGCAAGGAGAAGAGTGAGGGGTGGATCTCAATGGGAGTTGTGCACAGCAAGATCTTATCCCACCCCCTTTTCCCAGCTTGATGTGCCTGCCTCCTGACTTGCAGGAGTCACCAAACTATGTCTGATGAGACAAATTGGAGCCTAATACGTATTTACTAATACGTACTTACTAATATATAAAACATATTTTTACTTATCTCTCCTGGACTGTCTGATCATCCTCCTTCCATTGTAAGATGTAGTGTGCATCTTACAATAGGAGGAGGTAAAAGTGGGTTCCTTGAAGTTTAAACAAAGGAAAAATTGGGAATGACATTAATTCCTAAGGAATTAATTCTGTTTACCACTTTTAAACTCTTTTTGTAGCAGTTAATTTTGACTGGCTGCAGTAAAAACTCAAGTAGTATCCAGACTAACTCCAAACTTGATTTCTTGAGATGTGCAGCTCACATAATTTATTCCTCAGCATTCTGAGTTTGTAAGAGGTCAGAACCCATCCCATCCACCCGTCATAATAATCTGGGATAAACCCCATACTATTAGGAATTGGGTAGAAATGCTTTGCTTCATCACTGATTGTGGGTGTGGAGTTTTTCCCCACTGTATCAGTGATGTTTAGCCAGAGCAGCCACACCTGGCAGGTATAGTGCAGGACAGGAAATAGGAGTATGGATCTGATGTCTACCTTGAGGGTAGAGTCAGAGGAGAACCAGCGGGAAAGTTTGAGGGAGAACTAGTCACAACAGACTGTTTGTCCAAGGAAGGTAATCTGCAAGCAGTGGTGGGCTCTAGCAGGTTCGCACCTACTCTATAGAACCTGTTGTTAATGAGAGATAGGACATATAAAGTTTAAAAATAGCCATTTAAAAGTGGCTGCCAGATGGGCAGAGAACCGGTTGTTAATTTCTTTGAATCCCATCACTGTCTGCAAGGTCTATCTCAAAGGCTTGGGATGTGCTGAGACTGTCACTGAGCGTCCTTTTAAACCCCCTATCCAGGGAATGGCTGTGATTACTGAGAGATAAAAGCAATTTGAAGCCAGCATGTTATAGATCTTGACAGGTTAGCTGTTTCCTCCACAGTAGCTGCACACACATAGGAGGGACGTTTTTGCAGATAGGACAACAAGGGTTCCATTATCCCATATCAAGCATAGCTGGCCCCAATGAGTCTACTCAGATCTGCACCAGTGCTTGAGCTGGTGAAGCATCAAGGAGACCATGTCGGCCAGCTTGGCTTGGCGAGAGCTATAGGAGCCAATGGTATCCTCACCAGTCATTCCTATCCCCCAAACAGTTTCATCTGTTCCCTACCTTTTCCTCACCATTCATCTGCCCCAACATGTCTCCCTGCTTCCTCCAGAGTGTCTTATGATTCCCAACACAGGCTGTGGGTGCTAGAGTGCCAAAGATGGTCAGCACATGATTGGGCTCTTAGAAGGTCCTTATTTTCTATAAATCAACTTTCTTTCATTTATCTAGAAAATATGGGGGGAAATATTTTGAATTTATTTTGCTGGTCACAATTCTCAGACAATTTATACTCTGCAGTAATCTTACACTAATGTGAACTACTCAGCTGTCACCCAAATTATAAGCACCAATGCTCTGCTTTCCATTGCAGTAAACTATACCAACGAGCCCAATGTTGACATATTCCTCTGACTTTTGTGGTTTTTAAAGAGCTAACCATTTCTCAAAAGGAAATACATCAGCAATTTATATTAGTACATGGATGGCCATCTGTATGTTGTCAACATTTGAAATTCACTTATTAAAGCACTACTAACTCCATAGGTTTTCCAGAAGCACATGCTACTGAGAGGATCAGAATTGAATTCAACTGTATAATATACTAAATATACTAAATAAATACTAAATATTGCAGACTATCCTGGGGATGTTTCTATTGAATCTGAAGGAAAATGAAAGTTTGAAAAGATATGGTATGTCAAAATTCTTGAATAATTTCCTTTATGCATGAGTGATAGTGAAGGCAGCAAGCAACCATGGGCACCATATCTTTATATCTATATCTATATCTATATCTATATCTATATCTATATCTATATCTATATCTATATCTATATCTATATCTTTCTGCATAAGTGTTTTTCTGTGTTTTGAATCCATTAAATTTAAAAATACCGCTTCCCCCTTCTCTTTAGCTAGTAGCAACCTTTGGAAAATTGGATGCCAGACCAAAATATTCTTATAGTTGCTCTAAGACCACATCTGGATTAAGACACTTTCACTGAAGAATCATTGAAGCTCAAAGTTGGTGAAACTCAAATCCTTATCAAGTTCTATATAATACCTACCAAAATGAATCTTCCTCTGCCGGATTAAGGCTGCAATCCTAACCATACTTTCCTGGGAGTAAATACTATTGAACACAATGGGACTTACTTTTGAGTAGACATGCTTAAGATTGCATTGAAAGTGAAGAGTTTGAAGTTCTGGAAACTAAACATGGTGGTGGAGTATAGTTTTATGAAGAGTCTTTTTAAATACCTGGTTAGAAGAGAGAAGGAAAAACGAACACATGGACAAAGCTCTGACTCACAGCATTTGCCACATCCAGAAACAGCAGGCCTGCCCTGGACCTGTAAGACACCATATATATAACTAACCACATGTACTCTTTTCATCCCTTTGCCCCAGCTGCAAAGCATTATTTGAAGTCATAACGGTTGCACAGCTGCAGGAAGGGTGGAGGGTCAGCCATTCGGCATCTTCTAATTGGGAACTTAGCACGGCTGGCACCATACAAAAAAAGCCATGATTAAGAGTAGACCTAAACGAAAAGCCAGCCCCATAACTCAGGGAAGTCATCCTTTCCATTTCCTAATTGCTCTTCATTTTTGTCAGGCCACTGCTACCAAGATATCTTTAGCCATCTGGTTAAAAATCAGCATAGGCTGTCCCACCCACCCAGCCATCTGGCCCACTTTCAAAAGTTCTGAATATTATTCTGGATCTGAGAGAAAAGTTAAATTGCTAATATTCATTCATGACTGAGGAATTTTTAGAGAGAAAGATTTATGTCATAAAATAATACGAATATACATCTATAGAACAAATGATATGGATAGACGCCTATAGAAAAATATGGATATACGCCTAAAAGGAGACTGCCTTATACCCACCGAACTGGCTCACTGGCCCATTTAGGCTGGTATGTTAATCAAGTAGTAGCTTTTTAGGACTTCAGAAGGGGATTTCCAGGGCGATCCAGGGACTGGATCTCAAAATTTCAACATCCCGAAACTTCCAAAGCTGGTACTAGGCTGCAGATCTACAGATGTTTTGAAATTATTTCAGTACAGAAAATCCATTGCATTAAGTTAATGCACTTATATCTCAATCTTTCTTCAAGGAATGTCCCATTCTGTACTCACAATAACCATGTTAGGTAGGTTAGACAGAGAGTGACAGCACCAGGATCCCCTATGAATTTGATAGCTGAGCCGTTCTTAAAAATGGCTTTTTCATATCCAAGATTCAATCTCCATATTATGTGAAGAGGGAAAAAGTCACTTTCTCTCATGTGAATCCACATGACCTGTAAAATCTTTCAGGGAGGCTTTTTCATGAATGACCTTGTTGTCAAAAGGGCTTACAGGAAAAGTGGATGCACATGAAGCAAGGTGGCATTTTATTCTGATTTATGATTCACAGCAGTGGTGCCTACAACATGGAACTCTTTTCTGTTGGGGGTTTGGTTATTTACTCAAACGTCTCCATGAATTTTGTGATCTTGGGTAGATCCCTTGTATTTTAATGCAGCTTATCCTGAAAATGTCTGTGGGGTCTTATATCTATTATTGTTTTGGTGCACAGGTGACATTTATAACAAATGATAACAATCCACCAGTTGTTTACCATCTTCAGAAAAACTAGGTATAAGTTACTTACTGATTCTTTTGAGTGTGCCGTGTGTGTTTAAAGATATAGTTACAGTACTTTTGACACCTTCTCCAGTGACAACACATAGATCCAGCAGATGAGGATTTTGCCAAATCCCAGAAAAATAATAACAACATAGCATCGGAATAAAAACTGGCTCAAACTGCAATGGAAAATCTTATGTCTTAAGGATAAATTCTTTTCAACACTGAGGGTCTTGTTTGTTTTAACAAGCCCCAAAATTCCATGCTTCTGCAATGTTCAGCAACAAAGTGATTCTCCTTCCATTAAAACAAAAGCCAGTTTTGACCATAAACAACAAAACCATTTTCTTTAAATCAGAAGCCATAAAAAGGAAGAGATGTATTTAAAAATACAAACAGATCTTTTTTATTGGGGTTGGCTTTTCCACATATGACAATAAATTTTTAAAGCTTAAGAATTTAACATCGGGTGTAAATTGAAATGATATATAAACCAACGGGTTCAGAAGGAGAAGCAAAGTGGTTCGTAGGAGTTCAAAATGCAGAACATTGCATTGCCTGGCAACCTGGTAACTCAAAAGCCCTCTCTTATAATTCCCCAAAATGCTGATGAAGGTTTAGACAAGGATTACTGTGTCGCAAAAATGGTTCCTGTGATAGACCGGGCTTTATTTAAAGTGCAGTTGTCAACTACGCCAACTTTATAACCTTGTCTAGTAGGGATTCTTTCTCTGATTCACAGCTATGTGATTTAATTTGGGGCTATGCAGAAAATGGAATTTGAAAAGAGATGTATCAGTCCCCAAGAATATTAGTAATGTTAAGTAGAATTTTAGGAGATTCTTTAGTCAAATGTTTTAATGTTTATTGAACCTAATTTCTCTGTTTTTAACCTGTAGAATTATAATTCCATTCTTCTGGTCTAAGATAAGTGACATGAACTAAAATTTTGTACCAGCTGTAGATATGCTGGCCTGTCCAATTAATTCCAATAAGTGTTTGTATGATCAAACATTTATATTTAGAAATTCTATAGATTGTATTTTAACAGTGTAATTCTATGTGTATCTATAGAATTCCCACTGTGTTCAGTGGAAGCTACTTCCAAGGAAGTATGTATAGAAAAGTATGCATTCCAGTAAAACAATGTCCTTTTATGGGGGTGCAAATTCCCATGCAATGGGGGTGCAAATGCAAATGTCTCGAGATGCCATACCACTACCACAAATGGTGAGAGATGTGATGCACAAAGCATGGTTTGGGGAGATCCACTGCTGCTGGTAAATTGGTGATGGAGGCAGAGACGGGGAGGTCTCAGGGAGTTCTGAAGAAGGGAGGGGAAAATGCAGAGTTTGGGATTGATCCAGCGGATGAGGATTTTGCCAAAAAATGCTCATGGTGGATCTTATCCTCCATGTTGCAGCCCATCAGGCTCCTTTTCTTTCTTGGGACTTACATCAGCTATGAAACTGGCATGAATCTGAAACGGCTCATTAGCTGTTGAGGTATATACAGAAGTAAATAAAATATATTTACTTATTATTTACTTACTATACATTTACTATAAAAATATATTTACTTGCATGATCATCTCTCCTCTTCCCTCTTAAAAAAAATGATTGTGCAAAGCCAATTGTGTTCTGGGTCCTATATAGTACCTTCTTTGACAGAAGCAAGGCTGACTTCCACAAAAAGCAGAATCTTTTCATCCCAAAAATTTCTAAACCTGCATTGCTTGGGTTTAGTTTGTTTTGTCCTCCTACTGCTTCAAATTGGTGAAAATATTAACTATTCCATGCTTTTCATTATATAAAATCATAAGCCTTGCAAAGATACTTTTATAAAGAAACAGTTTATACCGTAATTTAAACCAGAGATATAAAAATTCATTTCATGTGGAAGGCCAAATAGCATTCATTATTGAGTACTGGGGGCTGCAAATGATGTAATAAAGCAAGAAATGATGTCAATAATAAGGCTAATATCAGAAATAAGCACTTTTTTCCTTAGAAATTCAATAGCTGCAAATGACAGAAAATTTGCAAATCCTAATCATACCTTAAATATGTAGGTGAGCCCCATTATCTAGGATGACCATGTGTCCTCTTTTTCCCTCTTGCCCTCTTTTTTAGTGCTCTTTTTTTAGCCTCGTGCCCTGGTAAAAAATCATTGTCTTGTTTTTCTTTGTGAATAGGCAGCATGATGCCTTCTTGTAACTCATTAATTATGTATTATAATATATAGTAATTATAAATTTAATAAGTAATGTAGTATTTATATTAAGCATATGACAGCACTATATATGCAAATTTTTAGCGTTTATATTGTCATGTCCTACATTTTTCTTGGGTATCCTACATTTTTCTTGGATGTCCTAAATTTGGGGTTGTCTTGCCCTCTTTTGTGGTTATGATATCTGGTCACCCTGCCAATTATCACATGGGCCACTCTTTTAGCAGTGACACATCAGCAGCTGAAAGCAGCGAACTGTGGTGCGGGAAAAGCCAAGGGGCCAAATAAAGAGCTTCGGGGGTTACTGCATCCAGGAGTTTTACACTTCTGTTTTATACTGAAATTGTGTTATCCCTTCACTCCTGATGCAATGAAGGCATAGAAAGTTGAGGAATAAGCTACACACAATCAACAGTTCCAAGGCCAATATCATGTACAGGTATCCCCTGCTTTCTATTTGTTTACTGATCCACTCTTTCAACTCCTTTCAAGCAGTCTTGAAAGACTATGGTATCGTGCTTGGCGCTGCATACGCTGCATGTGAAGCACAAAAGCCTGGGTTAGATTGTTATGGAGGATAGGCTGTTCCCCAAGCAGCAAATCCCCCCTCTCCACGCCACTGAATTAGTCCAATGGAAAGGCAGAGCTGATACGATTGGATCCAGCTGGCATTGCAGAGCTGGGCTAAGGACAGGAGCTCACCCTGTCTTGTAGGGCCGACCCAGGTCTCGAACCCTGGCCTACTGGTTAACAGGCACAGCGTCTTAACTGCTTGTGCCACCCACAGCACCAACATTAGTGCTTTGAACACCTTTCAATTACATCAGTATTCATTCAATGCATTTTCTGCTCTTTCAATCTCTATCTGCAGTTGTAAAGGACAAAATTGCCTTTCCTTATGTTGTAGCTCCTGGTCTAATCCCAGTTCCAAAGGAGTTGATGGGAATCCATTTGCAGTAATCTTTGTATGGCAGCAGGAATTTGCAAGATAAAATGGGGATTTGCAATTTGCTAGCTAAAAATGCATTGGGAGCAACATTTATAAACTAAAAAAGCTGGGTTCTACTTTTCAACGGTTTTCACTTTTGGATGGTGCTCCATCCAATAAGTGGAGGATGCCTATAAAGGGAACAAGCTCTCCTTCACCGTGCCTTTATGCTAAAAGACTGAAGTTTATCATAATACTACAAGCAGCTTTTCCATGACAAATCACTTTTTTTGCAATGAAGACGGAATAGCTTTCTGCATAAAAAATTGAATTTTGTGATCAAATCTCTGCACACTGCTGTGTGATGTCTCAAAATACTACAGCTTTTGTGTGGTTGCAGAAGAATTATAGAAGGCTGCTATAATTTAAGAAGGGGGACGGTTTTCTCCCCCCTTTTTCCAGTGTAGTGGTTCAATGTGTATGCACATGTGCTTCAGTGCAGATGGAGATCCAAATGAATGTCAGACTCTTTGGTGTGAGTTCAAATTTCCTTGAAGGTGTTGGAATGTCTGTAAAACATCAGATGCCCTTTGGGTTTTTTTCTTTTTTATAAATATGATTTAATTCTCCACTGATTTGACATTTCACTTTATTTAGGAAAAAGAAAAGGAAAAAAGCTGACAGCATAATATAAAAAATGGATAGAAGGAAAAATAAAAAGGGGGGGAGAGAGAGAGATTGTATAAAAACTGCTTGCACAGTTCTGGCAGCTACCTGGAAATTTTTTTATAAAGCTACCCTTGATTCGGCTACAATCACAAACAACTCAATTTTCCTTTGTGTTTCTCCAAGAAGAATTCAAAAAATGTCAATTTACTCCAAAGTGATAATTTTTCTATTGAGATTATTGCAGAGGGTAGAAAAATATTTTTCATTTTTCTTAAAAATCCCATTTTTCATGAGGCTTCAAGCATCACACAAGGAGGGTGGCAGAATTCAACCCTTCTAGGTCCATCCACAGGTCCGATTTGGTCTCCTTTTCATAGCAGCTGTTACTGTCCAATAAATAGACCATTTCATGCTCTGTCATAATCCATGCCCTGTTTGCTTCCTTGATCCTGATCTAGGCCTAAATTGAGGTCCCAGAGAATAAAAGACACATAGGGCGAAAGATGTTTAAAGACCGTTCAGAAAGATCAAAACAAACAAACAAAAAACAACCTCCCAAAGCAATGATCCCAGTACCGTGTGGGTTCTGTGGTGATTTAATATAAGAGATCCTGGCGAAAGTGTCACCAATGACATGCTGAATTGGTCAGACTTTGATAACACAATCCACAGCTACACTCAGAGTTGGCCCATTCCCCAAGACTGACTACTAGGCAGCGTATTGGTAGGGATCCTTTACATTTCTAATTATTGACTGCCTCTACACCTGTAAGAAAAGCTGTTTTATTAAAACTATAAAGGGACACCCCTTTTCAGTTTTCATTTAACACATATTTTTTTGTATCAGCAATCAAACCCTTGCACCTATTGAGGCGCAATATTATTCCATTATGAGCAGTGAAGGAACAAGAAACATGGAAATTGAACTTTAAATCTATTTTCCCAATATTTTTAATCCACTGATTTTTTTTAATCCACAGATGGTCCCAGAACGGAACTCAAGTGGATAACAAGGTACTTGTACTCTGTGGCTGCAATTCTAAAGACACTTTCCTGGGAGTAAGACCCATTGAACACAATGGGGCTTACTTTTGAGTAGACATAGTTAGGATTGTGCTCTGTGTCACATTTCTTCCATTCCGTCTGTAATTTCCAATCCAGGGAGATATAGATGCAGAGACTGGAGTATCACCATCCATTACCTTCTTCTAGAAAATGGGTGAATTCTGTTCCCCACTTATAGACAAAGTGAATTCATATTCAGCATGTAACAAAGGAAAAAACTTCTGGAAACACTACATGACTGTGCCTTTAAACAGCTGGTCATGGAAGTGGTCAGAAGTGAGGCAACTCTTATCCTATGTGATGCTTAGGATAGGGTGATCAGGTGTCCTAACCACAAATGAGGACAAGGACCCACAAAATGAAGGACACCCAAGAAAAATGTAGGACATGACAAAATAAAAGCTAAAAGGATTCATGTATATGGCTTTCTTGTGGTATATTATTATTAAATTTTAAACTATTACATATAATTTGTTAATTACAAGAAGGTTACATGCTGCCTGCTCACAAAGAAAAGGGGGACATGAAGATTTTTTCCAGAACACAAGGCTAAAAAAGAGGACATGTCCTGGAAAAAGAGGACATATGGTCAATGCTAGTTCAGGACTAGCTAGTTCAGGATGCAAGATGTTAGCATTGTTGGACTGCTGCCATATGTCCACCTGGACCTGCACCAGTGGTATTGCTGGTGAAAGTCTACATTAATAGCAGGTACCAGTAGATTAGGGCCAGGGAGAGGATTACCATTCAGGGAGTGCTGCTGCCTATGAACCTGCCCCCTTCCTTGGCCTGATCCTCTCTCCAACCACACTTTTTAAGCCTCTCCATTCTACTCTCATCTCCCCATTCCACACCCTCTCTGCCTCCTTCCCTTCTGAACCTTGCATGGTCTTAGTGGTCACCAGTGGTGGGCTCCAGCAGATTCGCACCTACTCTATAGAACCGGTTGTTAACAACAGATAGTACATATAAAGTTTAAAAATAGCCATTTAAAAGTGGCCGCCAGATGGACAGAGAACCGGTTCTTAATTTCTTTGATGCCCATCACTGGTGGACACAGCAGGTGCCCAACATCTGCCATTGCATGGACCCAACCACTCGCTACCTTTGATGGCAGCTACACTTGGTGGCATTGTCACATTTGTGACTCTATTACAATTCTAGAACTAGGTGTCAATTCAATGAAACTGACTGGCAGAAACTTTTTCACACACAATAGGAGGTAATTCTTCATATAGCCTATGAAGCATATAATTAATCTGTGGCATTTGTTTCCATGGTACTGTATTTACTCAAATCTAATGCACAATCAAATCTAATGTGCGCCCTATACTTATAATCAAAACACCACATTTACTCAAATATAATTAACCATTAAATCTAATGCGCACCATGATTTTGGAGACAAATCAAATTTGACTGAAAAAGGTGAGCGTTAGATGCAAGTAAATACAGTAGTTTGAACTGCTTTTAAAATGTTTTGGCAAATTATATTTGAAATCTTTATGAGTAGTTGGTGCTTACAGCATTTCAGAGTTTTTCTAGGCACACCATCCTTAGCAGCATACCAGACCGATGATCTGCAAAGGTTTGAGCCATCCCAGACATTTCCCAGACGTACACATAAAAGCTCAACCCAAATTTGGGTCAGACAACTGGGGTGCTCATGCTTCCTTACTAAAAAGGAAGGATATGTTGGAAAACAGAATTGCGGTGGTTACAAGTTTCTTCCATAGAACGATGCTCATCTGCTGAAAGGAGTAAACCTGACACACAAGGTTGGTTCAAGTCCTCTGGATGTCAGTTGATGCCTGAGATAGCATGCCAAATGCTGCCTCGCTTACCTAATGATATGCCAGCCTCTGGTTCAACTACTGTCCCCTCTTCTTTACAGATTCAGTGGTGGAAGAAGGTTGCAGTGAGGTGGCTAGGCCAACAGAGAAGACTTGTGTGGAATCAGACTATCTGATGTGATGACTGTGCACAAACATGATAAACAAAAAAAAAAACACCTGAAAAACAAAAATCCAATCATCCATGCACATAAGTACAAAGAACAGGCATGTTCTCAGACTCCAATCAATATACAACCCTTTTAATCAGTAAAATGAGCCTGTTGATGGAGGGAACCAACACATGGTCAAAGATTATGAAAAGATCCTAGACTGCATGCAGAATCAGAATCCTCACAGGGACCATATGGCAGTGTATTCCGTACTGAAACAAGAAAAAGTATGGACAGGGGAATCACAAACAGATGCAAAAGTGGAGAGATGTTGTAAAGGTAACATCCTGGAAGTGATACCTGACATTAGGGTATCGTACATTTAGAAATATCAAAATAGATATCTGGTTGAATCCCTTTTCCCCCTAATAGCTGGATGTGGGGCACATCATGCCCCATATCCACCGGTCATCCCTTTTAAACAAAAATCTCAAAGGACTGACATTTCAGTTTCTCTCAGTGCCTTCTTCTGCTCCATGTAATAGTTAAGATTTTTTATAAAGGTTCTTTTTATTGTTGGGATTCCCCCCCCCCCCCAATTCTTCCATCCTGGCCTTTAATAAGGCATAGATACAAGCTGGTTGGACTTCAAGCTGGTGGAGTTCAATATGTTCCTCCCTGAACTTTGCCCATTTGTGCAGCTCATGTTGGAGCGACGGCAACTAAAGAACAGAGCCAGTTCCTGAAACATATATTACTGTCTCGGCTTAACATTCTGTGACAGTGTTAATTAATATCACCAACTGAAGAAACCACAGCAGCATTGGCTAAACAAACATCTGATCTGGAAAATCAGGACAAGAAAACCAGAAACATGTTTCCTCCTCCCTAAAAAAGCAAGGACATTCCAACATTTTACCTCAAAAGTCCTACAGAATAATCTGAAAAATTGGAGGACAGATTCTTTCTTTGAGTTCTCTTTGTTGAGTCTCCTCAACCTGCTTAATTTATACATAACCAGGCATGACAGTAAGGACTGTGTGTATTTTAACTACGTATAAGTTGCAAATGATATTTAGACATACTGTATTTACTTGAATCTAATGCTCACCTTTTTCAGCCAAATCTGGACTCCAAAATTAGGGCACAGATTAGATTAGATGGTTATTTAGATTTGAGTAAATACATTGTTTTGATTAAGAGTATAGGGTGCATATTAGATTCGATGATGCATTAGATTCAAGTGAATTTACTTGAATCTAACGCTCACCTTTTTCAGCCAAATTCGGATCTGATATTATCGGATCCTGCCCCTGCTTCCAGGGCAGGAAGGAGCAGCACATCGTCACTCCAGTCTGCTCAGACTTGCACCACCTCTAAAGGCAGTGCAAGTCTGAGTAGACCCATAAAGGCTGCAGCAGCCTTACCCTAGAGAAGGGAATGAGTCTTCCCATCCCAGGGTAGTGCAGCAGTAGTCTCTCTAACTTGCACTGGATTTAGCACAGGAACATCAGATCAATTTTCTGATCAGTCTCCCTCTCACACACCCTCATTCACACAACACATACACACACAAAATAGGGGCTTGAATCATTTTGTGTCCCAACATGTTTTTTGCATCACATACACAAAGTCAAGATGTGATCCTTGACTCAAGTTGACATGAGTTATCCCAAAACTCATTTTTGGGTGAGCCGGCACGAGTCGAGTGTGTATACCTGCTTACCAACTGCAGTGATTCCCACTGTCACTGAGATGATGGTGTGTGGTTCTCAGGCTTCCACGCTACTGCTAGTTAGATGTTGGCTACCGTTCTTGCCAGCTGAACAGGAAATGCCAAAAGAGCGTGTTGCATGATGGCCAGTCTCTTTTTCTTTTTGTGGCTGGACAAATGGTTTGCATTGCCAGCTGAATTCATCCAGAACCCGCAGATTTCTGAAATGGGGCCCATGGAAGTCAAAAGGCAGGGCATGGAGATATTGCAAGCTCTTAATTTGCTGTTTAATTTTTTTTCTCCCATTATGGTTTTATGTGCACTTGATGGCTTTGTTTAATTATATAGGGTGAGTGAAAAGTAACTCCCTATTTTAAAATACTTAAAAAGTTACAATATAGGGAATTACTTCTCAATCGCCCTGTATATTGGCATTTAAAAAGAGGTTTTGCACAGAATGTCCTTTAGTTAACCTCCTTGGGTGCCCCCATATGTGGGGGAAAGGCAAGATAAAAATGTATTAAATACATAAATAAGGCTGCAATTCTATACACACCTTCCAAGGTGAAAGTCCCATGAATTCAGAATAACCTACTATTTGGCAACAGCCTGGAAATACCTGGCAATAGCCTTGCTGCCATTATTTGGTTTGTAGGGTCAATTTTTCTGATGCTGGGGGGCATAGGGGCTAGGATCATATCTGCTACTCAGAATTAAATCCATGTTAATCATTCATGTCTACTCCTAAGTAAGTGTGTATAAGATTGGGGCCTTCAATTTTCCTTCTTTCCTGCCCACTGTGCCTTACTCCTGGCTGCCTTCCTGCTTCCTCAAATCTCCTTTACAAATGTTCGGTTTCCTTGAATTAACTGTTTCCTTGAATGTATATAATCTACCTGGCTTAAGCACACACTTTAAAAGGTTTCCTTTGCAGAGATAATACTTGTTTTTCCACTACCACATTTTATGTGCTCTGAAGGCTAGTATAACTGTAGACTCTTCGGGAGAAGAAAGAGAAGCAATTTGACATGGTCAAATCTGGAATCCTTTTTACAATATCACATGAATCCCTGTGTTTTTCAAAGCGATGCATGGGAATTCGAGTCACGTGGCCACCATTAAAATCAATGCTTCCTTTCTTGGTTTATAAGGTCACCGGAGCAACTTGACGGAATTACACTCTGACAGGGTGGTTTATCTCTCCCGTCTTCCAAACACAGAAATAAAACTCTTCTGTAAATCTCACCAGGTTCAGTATCCTCTATTCACGGATGAATTGGATCTTGCGATGATTACATCTGTACGTATCTGGAACGGGACAGAGACAAAAGTCGTTTGCTAAATGGCCGTTAATTTAAACATGGTATTTGGTTCACTCCATGTTGCTACCTGGTGATCTCAGGGAAATAATTTCTTCCTGTGGTCCTGCTGGTCACATCTGATGGATGGGAAGACCACTGGGGATGATTCTGTAGGAAAACAACAGGACTTCCTGTGAGAATGTGGTTTCTCTTTCAAAGCCTTTCTTGGATGCGGCAAAAAACCCCTCAAATCATCATACTTCGTACAGCATACAGCCTGTTCAATGAATAATAGATTTCCAGCTTATTGTAAAACATTATAGTGAGACTACATTTTGTTGTATGCTTCTTCGTCTCTTTGATTTTTCTTTTCAAAGACCTGTGCTTAAAGTTTAGGGCTGAAAAAAACAAAACACTGACTGTAGTTGTGAGCCCCACATACAGCGGTGCCTCACATAAAGAGCTTAGTTCGTTCCTGAGGCATGCTCTTTAAGTGAAACGCTCTTTAAGTGAAGCGGATTTTCCCGTAGGAAACAATAGAAACTCAGACAATTGGTTCCACAACCCCCAAATTATTCATATAAAAATATAACTGGATGTAAAAATGATGACTAAACCCTGGAATTGAATTCAAAACGTGCATTCAATGTGCATGATCCTATGAAGTCTAATAGGTTGCAATCCTAAAGACACTTTCCTGGGAGTAAGGCCCATTTAACACAATGGGGCTTACTTCTGGGTAGACATGGTTAGGAGGCTGAAAACAAAGATTCTTTCCTGGGAGGCTTACCTGGGCTGCTGCTGGAGGTTCAAGGCGGTCAGTGGAGACACTTGGGGGCAGTTAGGGGCAGCTGCCTCTGGCACCTCCAGGCAACTGCCACCAAGCTGGCTGGCAGCCTTTTAAAGAGCCTCCATGCAGAGCATCAGGGATACAGAGCACGCGTGCCCATAGCGTGTTTGCTTGTTAAGTGAAGCGGAACTTGTTGTGTGAAGCAAGATTTCTTGGAAATGTTTGCTTGTTATGTGAAATGCTTGTTAAGCAGGGCGCTTGTTAAGCGAGGCATTTGTTAAGGGAGGTACCACTGTAATAATAAGGTTTCTAAAATACAATATAACCATCTTGAGAATTACCTTATTTACTTAAATCTAATGCGCCATCAAATCTAATGCACACACTGTACTTATAATCAAAATACCACATTTAGGGTGAAATCAAGAGTAAGTACAGGGAGTCCTTGCTCTGGTGTAAGAACAATTTACTCTGGATTGCAATATGAATTTCCCATAGGTTTTCACTAGGTGGTGCAGTAACTACGGGTGCAAATAATGTCTCTTACATGCTCACGTAGTTACTCTGGATTTGGCTGGCTGTAATCCTAAAGACACTTCCCTGGGAGTAAGACCCATTGAACACAATGAGGCTTACTTCTGAGTAGACATGGTTAGGATTGTAGCTTCACTTGAATCTAATTAACCATTGAATCTAATGCACACCCTGATTTTAGAGACTAAATTCGGCTGAAAATTTTTAGTGTTAGGTTCAAGTCAATATAGTTAATATTTTTACATCCCATGCCTATTCCTAAGCATTCCATAGCATGTAGAGTGCACGTGGCATGCTATGGGGAAAACCAAAGGCCAAAAAGAAGTAAACAAAAAAGAACTTTTGCTGGCGTATGAGTCTCCACAGATCAACACCAGCCATATAGCTGGGATAAATCTGAGTAGGAGGTTGATTTGTTTGGAGAATCAGGGATAAGAGTCTAGTTCAAGCTGCTGCTGCCAAGATCAACCTCTCTTCTCTGAACCACCCCATCCTCCCCTTAACCTGAAAAGAAGTGCAGTGGCTGCAGTATGAAGTGTTGTTAGTAACTTGTTTGTTGATTTGCTTGTTGAGAAAGAGAGGTACCTGTCCAAATATAGCAAACAGCAGAAAGAAGGGTTAAAGTTAAAGGAGGATGATATAATCAGTACTAACTTCTGGATTGTATACATGGTAAGAGATGTGTACATGGTAAGAGATGTTTCTAGGGCTTTAATCCTAACCGTGTCTACTGAGAAGTAAGCCCCATTTGTTCAACTCCTAGGAAAGTGGGATCAGGATTGCAGCCTAGGACATGTCCCCTTTTGTGCCTTGTGTCCAGGGAAAAACTTCAATGTCCTCTTTTTCCTATGAGCAGGCAGTGCATAGCCATCTAGTCTATATATATAAAAGAGAAAAGTCACTGACTCACTCGCTGACTGACTCACTCATCACCGCCCTGCCAAAACCGGTGGGCCTAGAAGTGTGAAATTTGGGGTGGGTGTTCCTTCCATGACAGAGGGGTGCGCTAAAAACCGTTTTTTAGAAATTCCAACCGGAAGGGGGTGAAAAGGGGTGCAATGCGTTTTCCTCCCTATACTTTGCATTGAGAATTGCTGACTCAGCAACATTCCGCCCCAACTGCTGGGCCTGAAGCATGGAATTCTGGGAGTTCCTTCTGTCACCTGAACACCCACCAAGAACCATCTGGAGAAACTGAACCCTTCAGGGGCTGAAAAGGGGGCAACGTGTTTCTCTCCTATACTTAACATGGGAGACTGAACAACATCAGCCAATTTGGTGCTCAGACCCTGGTGCACTGGGGGATGTTGTCTGGAAGAAGAGGTTGCACTGGCGAGGATGCTGCGCATGGGGGAAGTTGCACATGGGGGTTGATGCGCATGGGGGAAATTGTGCATGGAGGGAAGTTGCACATGGGTTGATGCGCATGGGAGAAGTTGCGCATGGGGGGTTGATGCGCATGGGAGGGAAGTTGCGCATGGGAGGAAGTTGCGCACGGGGGAAGTTGCTCATGGGTGTAAGTTGTGCATGGGGAAATTGCGCATGGAGGGAAGTTGCACATGGGTTGATGCGTATGGGGAAGTTGCACATGGGGGGTTGGTGAGCATGGGGGAAGTTGCGCATGGGGGAAGTTGTGCATGGGGGTTGAAGTGTATGGGGTAAGTTGCGCATGGGGGTTGATGTGCATGGGGGAAGTTGCGCATGGGGAGTTGATGCGCATGGGGGAAAGTTGTGCATGGGGGGTTGATGCGCATGGGGGAAAGTTGTGCATGGGGGGTTGATGCATATGGGGTGATGGCATACAGGGGAATTTTACTCCCGCAACGCGGGTACGCCTTTCTCTAGTAATTCATAAATTAAATGTACTAAATTATATGTAATAGTTTTACTGCAAGTGGCGCATAGAGTATACTGTGGGTGGCGCAAGTGGTGGAGAATAGAGTTGGTGGCGAATAGAGTATACTGTGTGTTGCACAAGGGGTTCAGACACTGTGCCTGTTAACCAGAAGGGGGTTAACCAGAAGGGGTTGAGACCTGGGTCCCCATAAGACAGGGTGAGCTCCTGTCCTTGGCCCAGCTCTGAGACGCAGCTGGAACCAATTGTATTGGCTCTGCTGTTCCATTGGATTGTTTCAGTGGCATGGAGAGCGGGAATTTGCGCATGGGGGGGTAAGGGGGAGAGGCGTGGATTGTTTCAGTGGCATGGAGAGGGGGAATTTGCACATGGGTAACAGCCTATCCTTCATATCAATCTACCCAGGCCTTTGTGCTTCTCATACAGCATCAACCACGATACCATAGACTGTACCATAGACATGTACCATAGACACGATACCAGAGACTGATAGATGCCAAGTTTTAAATTTAATCATAAGTAATATTAAACACAAGAAAGCAATATACATGAATGATTTTTGCTTTTATTTTCTCATGAGATAAAGGAAACTGGATTAGATTAGGGACCTTGGCCTGTTCCAATGGGCCCATTCTTATGTTTGAGTCCTTCTGAGGATTCTTCTAGATCTAGTTCTTCATCTAGGTCAGGAACAGAGGTGGGCCATAAGGTGATCCCCACCAGCATACAGGATCATTACGGATATCTTGCTCTAAAAACACTTGACACACATTTTCACTGAAAATATTTTACAACCCTTTTCTGTCTTGGGATATTTTTTTTCCTTCTTATTCTTCTTTGTGTTCAGCAGGATTGAGATCAAATAGCTTCTTTCACATCCATGGGAAATAATTAATCATTCCCCAAAAGGCTAAGCTTAAAGAAGTATCAAATATTTTGAATGCTGTGCAGCTGGCCTCACACACACAATAAGTAAATTTTAAGATAGTGCTTCGACATTTGTGGCAAAGTTGTTTTTATTTTAGGCTGTTTGAAAGAACAGCTGGGGTGCACACGACAGGAAGAAAAACACAGAAGCTGGTTTGGTCTATGATTTCCCCTCATCAGCTAGTCACCTCCTGAAATTACATGTGTAGCCACAGAGCCTTTGAATGGGAATTAGAACTTGGAAGAAACAAGATCGGAAAAATGATCCACAGAGAGAAAACTGTTCAGGTCCAGATAACATGAGACACCTTATATATTCTGTACATTTCTGTATAATTTCAGTTCATTCTTGATAAAAATAGTAGGGTGGAATAATACAAAAATTTGGTATAATTAAAATAAATAAGAAACAATTGTAGTTATTTTTGCAGTAACCACAAAAACTGCAAGGAACAATGGTATAATTTCAATCAAAATCTACACCTTTCCATCAAAATGTGTTCCAGGCAACATCAAAATACACAACCAATTAAAACAATAAAGCTACAACAAAATAATATCATTAATTATCAATAAATAAAATAATAATAATTCACAACCAGAGCAAACCACCAGAGGAAATGCACAGAAATCCAAAAGCACCTGTTATTTTCCAATTAAATGAATGGCCCAATCCTATTCAGATGCCTGTGGAATATAGCATAGTCCATGCAGGTGCTGCCATATTGCTTTGAGGATATTTAGGAATTACTGGGCTATTGGAGGAGGACAGAAAATATTATTTATTTAAAGAATATTTTTATTTCTCTAACCTGTTTCAAATGCAGTATATTTTCAATCAAATGAAGTAAGACCCATTTAACACAATGGGGTTTACTTTTGAGTAGACATGGTTAGGATTGTGCTCACAGTGAGAATATTATGCTAAAAGAAGAAACTTTTAGGATTACAAACTGGCATTGGTGCAGTTACAGATATCAGAGAATTATTTATACCCTGTGTCTACACATTCTTTGCCAAATAAGAAAAAAAACCATACATTGCATGATTGCATACCTTAAGGGTGAAAGGAAGTAAGAAAAAAAGCACCAATTTTTCTGTAATACATAAAATGGATTTCATTGAGAAGTTTCCCAGTCTTTTGCAACACTGCACCATAAATCAATGAAATCTGCATTTCTGCGGTAGCAGGAAACTTTTCAAATGATGGTAATAAATGAAGCATATGTTTTACGTGTAGATTACTATTTTTGGCAGTTCATCAACTTTCTTTGATCTTTAGACACCGGGGGTTTCATCCAGAATGTATAATAAAAATAAAAGGTCCAGATTCCTTTCTGTGCCAAGTTTTCCTTATGGCAATAGCAGGGAGCCAGTTATGATTCCCTGATTATCCCATTGTCCCGACATGGGGACAAGTTCTGGCATCACTCTGAATTTTTGGCTATTGTTTGTTATAACAAAAATCACAGCCCAATCATATTCTCTGCCACCAGCACCGATACAGCTGCATCAAACAGGCACAGATTGGAGGTTTATGAAAGAAGGGATACAATCTGCTGTATACTTTTGTAGCTGTGTCCACCCCTTCTCAGTTCCTTAACACCCCAGTTTTCTCACCATTCCTGTCCCCAAAAATGACCCCAGAAATTAACAATTTTTTTCGTCAATCCCTGTGCTTTCCACAGAAGATTGTCTTCAAAGAAAGATGCTTGATGCATTTCTAAGAAGCTTTCTGTTTCAAAGCGGTTTTTTTGGAAGAGGACCCAAAACTTCAAAGTGCATCACACCTTCTTGGGATGCCAAAAACTGAATGGAGGTGATCACTTTAAAAAATCCAGGAAGGAAGGAGAAAGAATCTTTCTGGTTATGTGATTAAAATATAACCTCAATGGAAGAGCACACATGTCTTAGCCATTTCTATCACATAAATGTCAAAAAAAGATTATATTTTAAAAAGGAAAGGTTTTCTTTTTTCCAAAGTTGAGGTATTCAAAATATTCTATAATGGAAAAAACCAGCATCAGTTATTTGACTTAGTACAAACAGAATGGTAACTGATGCTAGTTTTTTAAAATTAATCTATATACAGTAGTAACATTCAAATATATCCAGCATTGCCAGGGCCTAGATGGTACCAAACAATCAGATTTCCTGGATTATTTCCTCCTTCCCTTCCTTCACAGTAGGTACATATTGAGAGGTATGTAATCAAGAAGATAGTACATAAATGTATTCATAGGCTGAAGAGTTAATGTATACTAAGGCACTTGCTACTATTGTTGCAATAAATAAATAAATACCGACAAATATCCATTTACTACAAAAAATTTATAAAAATATAATTTATTATATATATATTTAGTTGCCTATATATATATAAGCTGCAATCCTAAAGACACTTTCATGGGCATAAGACCCAATGAACATAATGGGGCTTACTCTTGAGTAGAAATGGTTAGGATTGTGCTGAAAGGCAACTTCTTCAGCGTTTGTGCTGTGTTGTGATGGTCTCCACTTGTTGTGGATTGGAATTTCATCCAATCCATGATTGACGTGACATGGGGGAATACCTGGCCAGCCTATCGCCGGGATGGTACCTATTTCTCTATTTGCATTTGTATGCTTTCGAACTGCTAGGTTGGCAGGAGCTGGGCCAAAGACGGGAACTCCCTCCATCCTGCAGTATTCTGGGGTCTTGAACTTTGGTCTTAACCTGCCAACATTCTGGTTGTTCAGTTGGCAAGCACAGCGTTCTACTTTCCTTGGTTCTGTCCCCCATTTATTTTGGGTGCCCTACATTTGGGGGGTGTTGCTTTCTTACTTGGGCAGTTCTGGTATCTGGTCCCCTAGACAGCCATGCCCTTCCTTTTCATCATGTTGCAGCTGTTAGTAGTTGCCAGGGTCTCCTGGTCTTCCTCATATGGCAGGTAGGGTGCGGGCACCACAGCTGTTCCTTTTCAGTGTGAACTGAGGCAGGTCTCCTCAGGAGCAAGCCCTTCCCAGGTGCCACTGATTTGTTCCTCAGCATCAGTTAGGTCAGCCTACAGGCCTCCTTCCCCTGTGGATATGGACTAATTGTCAGCTCTGGATGGCCATTCTCTCTGGGATAAGTTAGGATTGCATTGTAAATTACCTATCCAATGATAACATGATGGTATTATGATTCAGACAGGTGGACCTTGCTAACGGGGCAAGAAACACTCTTTCAAGTTCATCTTTTATTTATCAGGAGAAGAGTAACTGGCATTTCTTACCCTAGCAGTGTCTTCTCTACTGGCTTCTGCTGATATTCTTTGGTACCTTTTAACATCGGGAGCCTGTTTGTATTTCATTTTCTCTTTAAACCACTTTGTGAATTTTTTTTTTTGTTGAAAAGCAGTAGATATATACTATTGGTTGATTGATACACACCTGTTTTTCACAATTTGGGCCACTAATATCAAACTCAGCTTGTTGCCCCACTAAGGTTTGTTGACCAGTGCAATTTATGATATAGATGTATATCAAATACAGAAGAATGCTACTTCCAAAGCCTAAGCACAAACAGAATGTATACAGGACTCAAGGAGAAGAATTCCATTGACTCATGTGGGTTAGATCAGGATCTAGGATGAGAAACATGTGCATGCACCTTAATTTGAGTGCCAGCATTTATTTGTAAGGTCTATGTGGTGTTATGCAGTCCCATACAGATGCAGTTTATGCTTAGTCAACATCTATGGAACAGATCATATATTCATTCTTATTTATAAGTAACTGAACAGGGTACCAGAAAAATAAGACAATAAGTTTTGATCTTCTGGTAAACAAAACCAGAAATATGTTTTTTTTATTTTTTTTTAAACCTACCAACATGTAACTGTATTGCTTTTAATTTATTGCTTTTAATTTTCTTTAAATAAATGTATACAGCACATCAATTTTCCACTTCACTGATCCCTATATTTATTCCCAACAGGTAATAAAAATACATTGAAGGGGCAAGAATTAAAAAGATAAAAGGCAAATCAATATGATCAGAAAGAAAGGGAGAAGGAATTTCATACTATTGGAGCAGAAGCCTAACCATGTCTACTCAAAAGTAAGCCCTTTGTGATCAATGGGTCTTACTTCCAGGAAAGTGTCTTTAGGATTGCAGCCTTAATCACTCAATTTTATTGGAAAGTAATAGTACTATTGGTTATCATTGCAAGTTTACTATCAGAAGGAAGATTTTTCAAAGTCTGAAGTCACTGCCTTAAAAGTCACTTCCATAAAAGATATGCCAGCCATCAACTGAAGTACCAACAATTTATAGAAAATATATCTGATCAAAGCCTTTAAAAAGAGAAGAAAAACAGGAATAAAGAAAAAATTCATACAGTACTATGAAGTCAGTAAAATAGAACTAAAGTAATATAGGCTGCAATCCTGTAATCCTATATTAACCAAATATAGGCTGCAATCCTATAATCCTATATTAACCCTAAAGATACTTTACTGGGAATAAGACCCATTGAACACAATGGGGCTTACTTTTGAGTAGACATGGGTAGGATTGTGCTCATAGAGTATTTTTAGGAGAAAAACAATAATTAGCAGCATAAATAACAAGCTTGTAAATAGTGAAGTCATATGGTTGGATCCTGCCATGGTTGGATCTGGTTGGATCCAGGTCTACTGGTTGGATCCTGCCAAGGACCCAGGACCCAAACAAAGGCTACTGTCAACCTCTGAGACCAGCTCTGTGCCCATAGTTTTTTGGAAGTTTGTTTGTTTGGGGGGAGCACCATTAGCATTTCCTCTTTTCCATGCCATCCATCAACGGAAATCCTACAGTGACACTTGGTGGAAGCACAGTTTACTGAATCCTTAAGACTACATTGCCTACAAAGAATAAATACATAAACAGGACATGTTTCAGAGTAGTGTCCTCAGAAGTAGAAGTCATGCATGTAGAAAATTGCCTTTCCAATTCCATTACCTTTCCTATCAGACAGAAAAATTCTATATAAGATCAAAGATTTTTTTCTGGCCAGCTATCTGCTGTCTGCTTTTCTGTTCAGAAACTTTCCATTTTTGGTTTTGGTCTGGTGGTTTTAACCTCTTTATTTTTGCCTTTGGCGATGCCACCAAAAAGAGGTGGCAAGGCATCAAGATTTGATAATCAATTTTATGAGTAGCTCAAAAACCTGGGAATGAATATACAGCAGAAAGAGTCTAGCCTTTTTCCCCCTTAGAGTACCATTTTTAAAAAACGTGTGGATGATTTGGAGGGAGAGATATTCAAAACACAAGTCCCAGACTATTTTCAGTAATGGAGTCCCATAAGGATTATATACCATGTTCTGTTTTCTGAGGTTTATGGATGTGATAACTCTAAATCAGCCTATATAATTCAGAAAGGAGTCGATTGGTGGGTATATTCTTTGGCTTCACTTGAATGAAAGAAGTCTTTTTCTATGTGTGAATCAGAATGTCCAGAAGGTTCTGGATTGGGGTATTGATGTCTGAATGCAGGAAATTTGTGTTCCTTTCTTTGACACCAGATAAAGTCCCAGTCTTATCTTTCATTAAGTTTCATGTGTAAAATTCAAAACACTTCCTTTTTTGCATCCTTCTTTTATCTTCACCACCTTTTAAGAAGAAAACATAATAATTGTGCCCTTATTTACTTCAAGCCATAAATGCTACAAAACAGATTTTGAAAACTGGAATAGGTCCAACACAAATGCTTGCTGCTGGTGAATATATAGGCATGGAAAATAGGGGAGTAAAGTCACCAAACAATATCAGGAAAATTGTTAAAAAGAGCTGGAAAAGCATCAAGATCGATGGCCTCTTTATCATTCTAGCCCCCAAATGGAGCCCTATTTCGAAATAACTTCCCTAGTGGGAAATAACAGCTTGAAAATAATCCCAGATGTATATAGCATTTGTGTAGCATTGTACTGCTTGCAATATATAGGCATGGAAATATTGTTGAAGGTTTCAATTCTGGCCTTGCATTTTTAAAATGTCAAGCGTTTGAAAAACAGCATCATTTTTCCTTAAAAGCTATTCATTTACCTGGAATGCTGGCCTGCAGGGCTACATTATGTCCTTGGTTTGGGTTTTCAAAGATTGAAAAATTGCCTGCAGGCAGAAGGGGAGAAAAAAAGCAGGCAATTGTTTTGGATCAACCTAAATGCTAACACAAGATTCAGCTGACAGCTGGGATCCCACACCATTGATGTGGAAGTACATTCACTGCAACAAATGGGGCCTACTTCCAAGTCAATGAGTTTAAGAATGAAATGGAAGGCATTTTTTGACTTAAACCATAAAGCAGATCTATTACAAAGGTTGCCTATTAAAAATGTTTTTAAAGTGACTTTTGTGTGGTATCATTTTTTTTCTTCATTTTTTTCTTCTTCAAATTGTAAACAGTGGTATTATAATGGTAAAGATGTCTCCCCCATACAGGTTGCTTTGCTAATCATGATCAAATCTAAAGGTGGTGCTCGTTCCTGTTACAAGACTGAAGAGCCAGTACTGTCTGAATATGATTCTGTGGTCATGTGGCCAGCATGACTAAATGCCAAAAGCGCATGGAATGCAGTTGCCTTCCCACCAAAGTGGTACCTATTTATCTACTTGCATTTACATGCTTTTGAAATACTAGGTTAGCAGGATCTGGTCAAGTACTGGGAACGAGGGACATCCAGATGCTCAATGAAGGGCATCAGACCCCTCCCTAGAGGCTTTTTTCCTATACCAGAAAAAGAGCAGGAAATGCCAGGCAGCTATGTGGCATCCTGCTTACCCACAGGATCTTGCGGTAGCCATTCAGGCACTACAAGAGTCCTCCTGCCGCAGCCAGCTTAGGATTGGATGGTAATCCAATGTAACACATGCAAATTCATGCTAAATCTAACTGAACAGAAAAAGTAGACACAAGAACTTCAACAAACATCATGGAAGGTTGGGTGAAACAGGGTGAAAGAGAAAAGCAATGAAAGTCAAATTCAAAGAAGGCAGTTTCTTAACCAATGTTTATAGACTTGATGGAATGGAAGTGGGGCAAGTTAAATCTAGGCAAGATAGACAAGATAAAATGCAAGTTGATCCAGACAAGATAGAGATGCTTTTGTTCAGTATATAAACTGGTATGGAATGTTCAGCCTAGTCTGGAAGCCTCCCCCTACATGCCCTTAGAAGTTCAGGTACATCATATGTGAGTAACGATTAGTCCCTGGACCTCCAGGACTGTCAAGCTGAGACTATAACCAGGTCTGCTTTAGGATAGTCCATCATGAGCCCAGCTGAGTAGTTCCTCACTGCTTTACCATCTCTAATTTCCCAGATTGGTAAAAGAAGTAGGGGACAGAGAGGAAAAGGAAGTATTACTGCTCGTGCTCACCACCAGCAGCTACCCTGGGGTATTGGGAGCCTGGCAGAATTTCCTAATCCCATAGAAATCCCATAGGAATTTTAGTTTGTCTTACAATGCATTTGTCTTACAGGGCATTTATCTTACAAGGTACCACTATACCCATATGACAACAGGAAAAAATAAGAACAGAACTTTACAGAATTTTCTGAGTCTAAAAATAGACTCTGAAAATCTAAAAATAAAGATTGCAACCCACTTCCAGTTTTGTGATCTAAACCAGGATTAAGACCATTCTATTTTGTTGGGCTTCTGAAACATACTATCATTTAACATCCCTGGACCATTGTATTTCTGGCTCTGTAAGGTTCTGTTCTTATTTTTTCTGTTGTCATTTGGGTACATTTGTACCTTGTAAGACGAATGCCCTGCAAGACAAACGCTTTGTAAGATGAACCAAAATTCCTATGGGATTCTGCCTTGTAAGACGAAAGCGCTTTGTAAGATGAATTCCCATGTGCTGGGCACCCTCTCCTACTGCCTGCAGTACCTGCACCTGGCAAGATGAGGGACTCACAGGCAGCAGCATTCTCTGAGTCTCCACAGCAAGCATGTCTAAGTCTGCATGTCTGAGCGTCCTGCCGCCAGCGAACCACCATCAGGCAGGAGGGGAACCCCCTCCTGGACACCCTCTGGACCCCTCTCAATAGAAACTCCTTCCCCCAGGAAATTCCTCAGCAGAAACCTCTTTCCCCAAGGACCCCCCTCAATAGAAATCTCTTCCGCCTAAGGACCCCTTCTATAGAACCCTCTTCCTCCCAAGGAAACCTCCTCCCTGCCTGGACCCAAATACAACTACCCCTCTCCCTCCACCACCTTCCCTGCCAGGACTCCACTCCACCCCACTTCTGCATCCAGGCAGAAGCCTTTTCTGCTGCTGCTGCTCCTGCTGTAAACTTGGAGTCAGGCTGGCATCCTACACACTTTCCTGTGAGTAAGTGCCAGTGGATTCAATTCTTACCCCTTTTGCATTTAGGCACAAGCCTTTGCTGCTGCTCCTGCTGCAAACTGTCTATATGGTTTCCATAGACAGATCTCACACACAGAGAGAGGGGTTCCTTGTTAAAGTTGCTCAAAAAGACACCAGTGACTCTTAGTGAAAATTAGTCATCCATGGCCATAAAGATTTTTCTATTCTGTTTTACTGTACAGTATTTTAGTGTTTTATTACAGTAATTGTGTTCTGTATTAAAGTCAGTGATGGGCTTCAAAGAAATTAAGAACCGGTTCTCTGCCCATCTGGCAGCCACTTTTAAATGGCTATTTTTAAACTTTATATGTCCTATCTCTTGTTAACAACCGGTTCTATAGAGAAGGTGTGAACCTGCTGGAGCCCACCACTGATTATAGTGTTTTGAATGTTTTACATTACAGTGTATTACAGTGTTTTGTCATCATTTTTACATACAGTTAATATTTTTATATGAATATTTTTGGGTTGTGGAACCAGTTGTCTGAGTTTCCATTATTTCCTATGGGAAAATCCACTTTATAAGACAAATGTGCTTCCGGAACTAATTAAGTTTGTCTTACAAGGCACCACTGTATACTGTGATTTTGAATACTGTGTATGTTATTCATATAGTTTAATTCTTTAAGCTGATTTGAGGGATGTCTGAACATAAAACACGCCAGAAAATATCAAATAAATCAATTGACATTGCATCTGAATAATGTCATCTGGTGAGAAGCACACTATTTTTCAACTCAAGATATGAGAATAAATTTCTCCAATTAAAAAGGGCGGAGAAATCTTCAATTAGTGTATTATTTATTTCCTCTGCCATATACATTTGTCAGTGGAGAGGATAGTACAGTGTGTGTAATATGATATACAGATTTCATGCAAGAACTACAAGCAGCCAAAGTTATATGTGAGACTAGCTTCTCTGAAATTTATAGTTCAGTTCCTACCATTGAGCCTGCAAGTTAATTTTTTACAGGGGAAGGGCAATAAATTAAAACGGAATGAAAGCATAACTTTGGCCCTCTAGTTGGTTGTACGGTCAAGTTTAACACCTGAAAAAAGTATAATACAAACTTGTTAATAAAATTAGCACAGTGCTGACATGTAAAGAACCATTTTATAATTGGTGGGCCCATTCCAATGGCCTGTTGACAACAGTGAATTTCAGAAACCAGCGTTGGAAACAACATGGAAAGTTCATAAATGGATACAACAGAAATTCATTTAGTCTTTGATTCGGTGTGTGTATGTGCGTATGTCTCCTTAAAGTGAAAACTGTAAAATTACCACATAATAAAAGTTGGGGCACTGAATGCTAACGGCCCGTTTGTGAAAAAAAACTCTTTTTGACAATCATAGAGGTGTGAGGCATAAACGTCCTGCGTTTTACCAAGCTGCAATTTACATTTTCAGCCTGTCTGCCCTCTCTTGCATTTCATCTTAACCTTATAAAAGAAGAAAAAAGAAAGAACTCGGTCTTATTAATCTGCTGCAGTATTCACTGGGCATTAAATCTACAAAGCACTCTATAGGGTTTTAATTGTGATAGAAGAGCCAACAATAATTGGGCCTCCTACAGACCATCGAGGCAAGCCCACCCTGATGGCCGAGCACCAATCCTGGTTTTTGAACAGCAGTGCCCAGTCATGATAGCCACTTTGTCAGCTGCCTGGAGGGAAGTTGTCAAGTCTGGGACCCCGCTGTTTTATTCCTATAACCCTGTTTTAGAAACACCTCACAAGTGGAATTGTGGTCGCCTCATCCAGAAAATGTGGAAAGGATTAATGTGGCATGTAAAACAAATCACTCTTGAGCTCAGCTGAGAAAGTGGGTATTAAAAGCACTCCAGTCAAAAGGGCTTTAGTAAAAGGGTCGTCGTGATATACAGTCAGCATATGTTGGGCTGGTAAAGCTGTAGGGTGTTTGGAAATGGTAATGGTGCATGGGTGTAAATTCTTTCAAGACCTCTTAAAGACACATATGTTTTTTGAGCATGTTCCCCCAAACAAGGACCTGTTATAGGTTAGAGTCACTGGTGCTTTGAAACTTTATTGGTTATTTTGTGGCTATCAAGGCCACATTATCTTTTTTAGCATTAACGATAATCAGATTGGGGGGGGAGTTGATGTTATTTTGTGATATTTTGTCAAAAGGAAACTTTGAATTCACATGCAAGCACTTGCATTGAGCACAATCTGCTGTGATGCATCAACTGAGCAAGTATGAGCGCTTTCACTTGAGAATTCATGGTTCCAGTTGCTGGATCATGGCCACAGACAAGCGATGCCTTCTGGATGTCAAATGCTTCTGCAGCATTTCATAAATAAAGATTCGTTTGTACACTGACCAATGACCATTTGGATGACGACTTAGGAGAAAGGGGGTATTTTATTAGCAGGCAGTTTATAGAAGTAAAGGGGAGCAGCTATCTATCTACAGTATTTATCAGCTGCTGCTGATACAACAGGGCAGCCAGCAGTGTGGCAGATAGAGCATCAGACAATGCCAGGAATAAGGTTGTCATAATTCTCTTCCACAAAACCAAGACAGGATTTCCTGTCAAACTTGCCAGAATTTGAACAAAATCCATGAAAACCAGGAATGTCCCAGCTTTTCAGGACATATGGCAACCTTAGCCAGGAACAAACCTGGCCTTCCAAGCTGGGCATGCACAGAACTTCGGATCTTACTACGCAGCACAACCTAACCTATTCAGCCCCAGGAAGGGCTATCGCAGCTTGGCTATTCTGGCCCTAGATCAGGGATTTTCAACCTTTTTCAACTGACAGCACACCTCCCAACTCACTAAAAATCCCAAGACACACCACTAGATTTTTTTTAAAAAAACCACATTGAATTATTACAAGTTCATTTAAATTTTATATATACAGTGGTGCCTCACGTAAAGAACGCCTCAGGTAAAGTATGTTTCACATAACAAACAAAAATTTCTCCAGGATTCTGCTTCACGTAAAGAAAGTGCTTCACGTAAAGAAAACATTTGTTGGCAGTTGGGGCAGACACGCTGGCCAGCACCCTGTTTAAAAAGCATCAGGGCTGCCTAGCGCACCTGCCCATAGTGAAAGCAATACTTCCATGCTGTTCCTCCTGTGGCCGCGTGTCCACTGGGCAGAAGGAGAGAACAGAGTGGAGAAGAGGGATGCAGCTCAGGGCTAGCCAGAAGGGAGCAGGGCAGAGAGAGGCTCAGGATGGAGAGAAGGAGAAAGTGGGGAGACACTTGGAAAATGTCTTGGATTGCAGCGTCCTAACCATGTCTACTCAGAAGGTAGACCCATTGTGTTCAATGGGTCTTACTCCCAGGAAAGTTTCTTTGATTGCAGCCTCCTAACCGCATCTACCCAGATGTAAGCCCCATTGCGTTAAATGGGTCTTACTCCCAGGAAAGTGTCTTTAGGACTGCAGCCTAAGTAGACTTCATAAGAGCATGCACATTGAATGCATGTTTTGAATTCAATTCCAGTGTTTTGTCATCATTTTTACATCCAGTTAATATTTTTATATGAATATTTTTGGGTTTGTGGAACCAATCATCTGCGTTTCCATTATTTCCTATGGGAAAATCCGCTTCACGTAAAGAAACTGCCTCCAGAATGAATTAATTCTGTTATGTAAGGCACCATATAAGGCCCAGAAGACAACCCTGGTGATAGATATAGCAATACCGAATGACAGCAGCATCAGGAAGAAAGAGCATGAAAAGGTGGAAAAGTATCAGGGTTTGAAGGAGGAATTAGAAAGGATGTGGAAAGTGAAGGTGAATGTGATCCTAATAGTGATTGGAGCACTAGGGGCTGTGACACCCAAGCTGGAAGAATGGCTCCAGCAGATTCCAGGAAGGACATCAGAACACTTGATCCAGTAAAGCGCATTGCTAGGAACACCTAAGATACTGCGCAGAACCCTCAAACTCCCAGGCCTCTTGTAGAGGATCTGAGATTGAGGATAGCATACATACACCACCCATGGAGGGTGAGAAAACAATTTTATTTTATTTTACTCAAATATAATCGTCACTTTTTCAGCCAAATTCAGTCTCCAAAATCAGGGTGTGCATTAGATTTGATGTTAATTAGAATTGAGTAAATGCAATATTTTGATTATAAGTATTGGGTGGGCATTATATTTGATGGTGCATTATATTCCAGTAAATACGGTCTCTCTCTGTGTGTGCTGAGTGTATGTATATATACACTTCTCTGGGAGTAAAACCCATTGAACACAACTGGGCTTACTTAAGACTAGACATGTTTAGGATTGTGCTCTATGTGTATTAAATTTTATGCAAAAGTTTTAAATTTAATAATAAACAAATACTGTTTAAGCACCTGTATATTGCTTATTATGAAATTTACATAAGACTGTTACATAAAATTTATAACTCTCTCTCTCACACACACACATATATATGTGTGTGTAATAAATTTTATGCACGATATAAAGGTTATATAAATACAATAAATAAATTTATATAAACTTTAAGTAAACATATATAAGCTTTAATTTTGTCACGTCCTACATTTTTCTTTGGTGTCCTATTTCTTGGGGTGCCTTATCCTCCTTTCTGGTTGTGATGACATGGAGGAAAGAGAAGGGAGGAAGGTTTCAATAAGGAAGAGAGAGGGAATCAATAGTTAGTATAGGAGGGAGTGGAGATAATTGGGCATTGTGAGGCTGCAATCCTACCCACACTTACTAGAGAGTAAACCCCATTGACTGTAATGGGGCTTTCTTCTGAGTAGACCTGCCTGGCATTGGGGTTATGCATAGACTCCCTGCTTTGCACTGCAAGCTTTAGCTCCGCAAGTGCTGTGTTGGTGGGCAGTGCAGGGGGCTTTGCGTTGGAGTTTTGCAGCAGAAAGGAGAGGGGCTCTCACCCCTTTTTCCAGCAGCCAGTCCTCCATGGCTGGCCCAGGCTCCTTCCCTCTTACCCTGCCTGCCTCCTGGTTCCCTTCTTGGCCACAAAGGAACTCCTTGCTACTAGGAACTCCTCCCGCCATTTGCTACCCGGCCAGCTTTACTGACAGGTTCAGGGTCAGGCTGCAACCTGATCCTTACTGATCTGTGAGAAAGCCCCTTTGACTATAAGGAGGCTTGTATCTGAGTAGACCTGCCTGGTGTTGGGCTCTCTCCCATCAGCAGCAAGAGCTTTCTAGGCACTCCTGCCACTTTAAGAGCTCAAGGCCAGCCACTACTCACCCCCTTTGAGGCTGAGGCAGCTACTCCTTCCGCATGCAGCTCTGCAGGTTCTCTCCAGCTCACGGCACACCTGGGAGTTATTCATGGCACACCAGTGTACCGCAGCACACTAGTTGAAAACCACAGCCCTAGATCCTTACACTGGCTGTCCTCAGCAAAATATCAATGAAACATGATTTAAAAGGTTTTCACTAGCTCCAGTTTGTTTCCAGTTGCAGCTGTATTTAACCTTTAAAGTCCTAGCCTTGCTAATTTCTTTTATATTTTGTGGGAGTTCAGCCAGTGTAATTCAGATCTGAGCTCCAAATAGGGCTCAATCCTGTTCACCAGAGATGTCCAAACATTTTGGCAAGAGGGCCACATGATATCTCCGACATTGTGTTGGGGTCTGGAAAAATGATTGACATTTCAAATCTGAATAAATTTACATATAAGAATGTATTAAAGATAGATCTGGAGGATTACAAGGCTTGCCCATGGGCCAGATGGAGCGGTCTAGTTCCAGGCTGCATTGAGACTCTCCATGGTCCACATATGGCCCCCGGACCAAGGTTTGGACACCCCTGCTATACACACCCTGGGTGCAATCCTAACCATGTCTACTCAAAAGCAAGCACCATTGTGTTCAGTGGGTCTTACTCCCAGGAAACTGTCTTTAGGATTGCAGCTTTAGCCTAATAATTGAATGTGGTGGGATTTACTTCTGAGCAAACATGTATAGTTTTGCACTGTAATTTCCTTCTGAAGAAACAAAGCAGTGCAGTACTAATCAGGAACAGATGACAATAAGAAAAGGCAGTGCTTTTTAAAATACTCATGTGCACACGAGGGAGCAAGAAACTGTGTGCACCGTGCAGGGATCCTTTGTTGAAGATATTGGCACATCTACTGTAGTAACTTGGTAGTGAATAATGGCCAAGGCCAAAGTTAAGGTGCATCAAGTAAACCTTACATACAAAGTTCAGTAAACTTTTGGTTCAAGAACCAAAACAGGAGAAACTCAGTCTGCCAGCACAATTAAACAGTACAGAGAGTAACCCTACAATCCAGAGTTACTACAGAAGCACGTAAGACACAGTTACGTTGACATAGTCACGGCACCACCAAGTGAAAACCTATGGGAAATTCATATTGCAATCCAGAGTAAATTGTTCTTAAGCCGGAGCAAGGACTCACCGAAGTTACTCTGGATTGTGCCCTAAGAGGCCTTAAAATGGTAAGATGTATGTTTGAAGACCATGAGGACATTACATGTTCCATAGATAGGATTTTCCCTTCCGACTTGAACATTCTATGATTTCAGAAAATTCCTCTTCACTGCCCATCATCTAAGGCAGGGGTCTCCAAACTTTTTGGCAGGAGGGCCATATCATCTCTCTGACACTGTGTCAAGAAAAAAAAAACTAATTTACATTTCAAATTTGAATGAATTAACATATTATAATTATTGGACTGGATTACAGGGCTTGCCCAGGGGCCAGCTACAGGGGTCTTGAGGCTTGCCAAGGGCTGCATTTGGCCCCAGGGCTGGGTTTGGAGACCCCTAATTGAAGACAATGGCAATAAATCCCAATATTTTTGAAGATTGAGTCAATTTGGGATTATTAGTTAATCTCAGTTGCTGCTCTTATTATTAAAACTATAGCTGCAGCTTTAGATATAAGCCAAACGATTAATTTAAAAAATTTAGAGGGAAATAGAAAGTGTGGGGACAGCTGCATAGGTCACTTGCAGCTAATCACTGAAGCTGAGCACTTGCTGCTCTAAATGGCTCTCACGTTACAATTACTTATGGGATATACACACCACATTTTTTAAAGGGATGCAAGGAACCTTGTATTTCAAAGTGGGTGAAATGGAAGTGAAGAACAATGCAGCATCTGGTTGTTAGATTTTATTTGCCATTGCATTACGCAACCTAGCAATAACATTTCCTTCCAGTGTCCCTGCACACTTACCAGTAAATCTGTGGAGTTGTTTTTTTTTTTCTCAAAAGGAGCTCTTGTAGCCGGATCCTTTCTGGAACCTTGAAATCAATTAAAATTAGCAGCGTGGCTTTGATGCGATGCAGGAAAGAATAACTGCAATAAAATGTGATTTTCAGCCTTCGACCTGAAATTCAACAGGACAGTGCAATATATGTTTATATAAAATGTTCAAAGATAACACAATGCTGAACTCTTACAATTAAGGCAAATTAAATATTTATCTCTATCCGGAACATATCAATATAGCTCATTTTAGAAAATAAATCATGGATGAGATTGTGTCAGAGGTAGCAAGCCAATATAAAAGTTATGCCACCAATATATTAGGTGGCATAACTAGGGTTTGCATCACCTGTACAAGAGACCAGCATATCACAGCAATGAGTGGGGTAATCCCTGGGCAGTATGCAAGTAATGTACCATTGTCCCGTTCCACTGGTTTTGGGGGTATAACTTTTGATAGAATATAGATATTTCAGCATTATTTGTTTCATTGACTTTTGCATGAAAGCACATATTTATTGCAGAATGGTATAATTTGAAAACATTAAGATTTTTAAAATTTTGGCCATTAGTGGTCATGCCATCCTGATAAATTCTTCATGATCAATTGTTTACCCCAGACAGATGCAAATAAAGAGCCGGACAAAAGTGCTGGATTGAGGGCCACTTTTATTAACTATTTAACATATTAAAATTAAACAGGGACTGCTCTAGAATAGCCGTGCGGTCTAAGGGGATGCGGCTCTCCGTATAGTTCCCCATGCAAATGTTAAAGTTGGTTCAGGGCGTTCCCAGCCTGGCTCAGGGCATTTCTTGAACAGAGTTCAAGGATGCCCGTCTTTGCCAACCCGAAGGTCAAGGTAGCTGGACGCGCAGCCGCCGGCTGTCCGGCCAGACACTGCGCCTAGGTTTCCCATCCAGGTAAGGGGGTAAGACTTACCCCCGGAGCCGGAAGAGCATCTCAGGGATATTTATTGCAGAATGGTATAATTTGAAAACATTAAGGTTTTTAAAATTTTGGCCATTAGTGGTCATGCCATCCTGATAAATTCTTCATGATCAATTGTTTTTCTACATTTTCTCAGCTTCTGTACCTTGCTGGTTTTCAACCACTGATTCATACATGAATTGATGACCAAAAGCTAGCTATTTCTGGGGCTTTCACAGCCAGCAACCACCCCCTTCCTGCTTTGCTGGCCCTGCAAGGCATTCTGTGGCATTATTCAATTTTTTTCCTTGAGTACCCTTTAAAAGGCCTGTTGAATACCCCTGGGGCTATACATACCCCAGTTTGAGAACCACTGCTATAAATCATCAGGACTGTTAAATAAAAAGGTCACGGTTTCATCATCAAGAACATCCTTAGCTGAGTAAAAACCATCATACAAAATCCTGTGTGAGTGTAGAATATTTTGGTTTCCCTGTTAAGTTCTGGTTCAGCGGTGCAGGCTTTGCTTCCAAATCTAACCATGACTGAAAATATTTGTTCACCCGTTTCAGCAATGACACCATTTGTTACTTTTGCTTTATTACAATGCTGGTAAAAGTAAAGCTCAATTCAGCCCCTTGAAAGTTTCCATCGTGAAGGAGAATATTACCAAGAAGAAAAATAGTCTTGTGGCATTTAAAGGACTAACAAAATATATTCTGGTTTAAGGGTGCACTGCAGTCTACTGGTGAAGTGGACTGCAGCCCACAAATTGCTGCAATAAATGTATCATTCCTTAAGGTGCTACTAGACTGGGTTGCAGCAAATACTACCCCGTGAAAAGTAGAAATGAGGTCATCTTCATAAAGTGAAAACCATAAATGTAACTGCTGACCCTCGGAACTGAACCTCTAATCTTTCCCACCCTCAATGAAGTTGAGCAGATAAATAACTTTGCATCCCATGGCTGAGTAAATTAAATACAGATGCATCTACATACACACACATTAATAAATAGAACAGAAATTTATGTATCACTTATTTATGTGACGTAGGTTGCTAAAAGCTGCCAGCAGTGAGCAATATCCGAGAGGAAAAGGGGGTTCAGTGTCTTCCTCCATGGGCAGGGCAATGCCAGAATTGATCACACCCATGCAGATGCACAGAGGTTGCCCAGCTGGCAACTCCTTGCTTGAGTCATTGTGCCTGAGCAAAACCTGATGACACATAGCATAGGATTGGGAAGTACATGCTAAATTTTTCCAAAATTAGCCAGCAGGGCCTTAACTCAGACTAGGATCTGGCAAGGAAAAGGAAGATTGTCAACTCAAACCGCTGCAACTCATCACAAGTAAGCGATACAGCACCACAAACACTAGATCTGCGGAATCTCATGGGGGAGTTTTGGCTACAGGAGGCCTCCTTGGTGTGAGAGAACACTTATCATAGCAGTTTCCATAATAAAAGAAATGGAAAAGAGAGTTCCCGTCCCAAAGGGTTTCATAATGTAAAAGAAGACAACATAGGAGAAGATCCTCATTTTGTTGGACAGAAAGGGGACAACTGCTTCTTCCTACTGAATATAAATATAAAATCATGTTTTAAGGGCAACAAAAACAAGGATCTGGCCAATTGTTCCTAAAATCTGTCCAAATCAGTGTTAACACTTCTAAGTTCAACTCCTGTGATTCAAATTCAAATTACATACCACTGCAACTCCTGTTTGGCATGAATGGAAGATTAAATATTGAGATGCAATCTGTATTGGAAACTGGGATTGAAACAGGTTTATAGCCTGCAGGCAAGTTGTGAATCCCATAAAGCATTGTTAAAGGCACCTGGTTAGTGTTCTGTACACCTGCTTAATGTTCCCCCCTCCGCCCCAGTCGCAGACGTCAAATGTCTTGGCAACATAATGGAATTTGAATGACAGCCTTGCGCTCGAGCAGCAGTTATGTTTTTTCACTACCAAATTGGATCATAAATGATGAAAAAGAGGTCAGAAAGGAAGTATGGAGGCAAACAAATTTGAAAGGGGAAACTGCTAATAGCCATAAAGCGCGCAAAATCAAAGGGCCGACAAGTCATTGTGGATTACCTGCTCCATGAATTACTGATCAAACTGCATTATGATATGGAATTTTCTGGTTCCTTTCATCTGTGGCACAGCACTTTCTAATGGCTCCCAGATTAAACACACAGATTTGCCAGAAGAATGTTAAAAGGAGAACCCCACATTAGTGTTTCACATTAACATGCACTATTAGCTAAGGCTTTTTAATATACAGGTTGGATTCCTTATTATGGCCATCCTTCAAGACACAGCATTTATCAACACATCTGAACTGTGACAGTCCTGTCAGATTAAATGTGCAGAAAGTCACTAGCCATTCTCAGAAACCTTCACAGTTCTGACTTATATCAGAAAAAGTGTGGAATTGTAGGCAGCCTTTCAACTCCTATTGACACATTTTTGATCCTGTATAGTATCAAGGTCTAATTTGTGTATATATCTTTCATCTATATTTTGAAGCCATATGTCCTGGAAATCCAGGACTATCCCAGTTTGGGGGGATTGCATTCACATACTGGCAAATTTGACAGGTGTTCCTGTCCTGGTTTTGTGGAAGAGAATTATGGCTACTCTAAGCAGGATGATGTTGACATGGGTGGGAATCCTATTAATGTAAGACACATTTTTTGGCTATAGTGTTGTGTTGGCCCTATTATTTATCTGGATACTTTGATAGGTTTTATAGTGTTGTGTTGGCCCTATTATTTATCTGGATCTTGGCAATAGTCCTTGACCTAGCTAATGCCACCACGTATAATATCAGTGTCATTCCCCCGAAGTCTCCTAAACAGGCAAGGATTCTACCCATTCAAAAATTGTGTATAAGGAAATTCTTTCCCTGGTTAATTTTTTCGTATCATTGCAAAAACATGATGAGAAAATACTTGGGGGGAAAAACTCAAAAACTATTTGTTTCTCAAGTATATTAATGGGATAGTCTAACTCTATCCTAAACTATAATTAAATTGTGTAGACAGTGATGCTAAATTGAAAGTTTTATTTCACAGCAGGTTGATAATCGACACAGAATATAGCCATTTCATATTTTCAAGAATAATGCAGAAAACAGTGCTTTATCAGAAACAAATCCCTTTTTTTAATACTGAGGGATTGGTACAGTTCTTCATGGAATCAGAGCTGCATGTTCAAGTTCTAAGAAATATAAAATGACATTAAATGGAACTATCCAAGTTCCAACTTGCATTTCAAAATAAAACAGAATTCCAACTAAACCTTGTAAGACATTCACGCATGCTAGGTAATGTGTGTGTACTGTGTACATGCAGCCAATGAGGGGCACTATTGTCACACAACAGAGAGGCCATTGCAAGCAATATCTTCTCTGAACTGGTGCTTTGTATGCAGATTATTTTTTTCTTTACATAGACTGCAATCCTACACTTTCCTGGGAGTAAGACCCATTGAACACAATGATGCTTACTTTTGGGTAGTCATGGTTAGGATTGTGCTCTTATTCAGAAAAGGTTCAGCATTATTCTAAAGATATTGCACCCAGTTCCAATATCATTTTCTTTATGGCTGCAATATAGCTGAAGAGTCCTAACAGTCTTATTTAAATTGAACTAATTAATGTAATGCTCAGTGGGCTTTACAACAATGAAATTGCAGTTCTACTGACGTAAATGACTATATACAGTGGTGGGATTCAAATAAATTAACAGTTTCTACATCCTAATAACCTAAATTAACAACAGGTTCTATGTCCCATTAGTAACCAGTTCTCAGAACCAGGCGCTCATTAGCAAAGGGTTCTATAGGGCCTGTGAGAACCCCCTGAAGCCCACTACTTGCTATATAGCAGCTCAATGTGCATGTCACTGGCATCCAGTCTGAAACTGCTGCCACAAATAGTGGCAGACTCAGAGGCCAGTTTGGTACCCGGCTACCATATCATGAACTGCACAATACAGAAGAAATAATATATACATTTTACTGCTTTTTGCCTGGCTAGACACTAAACCTGCTTTTCCTAGATCACTTGTTAAACCTTAACTGGCAGCTGCAATTGCTATGTTGGAGCAGCTATTTTTCCTGATGTCACCACTGAAAGCTTTTTTTTAAACCTACGGAACAGTCAAATCCCACTTCGGAATTCATATAAATTATTAAAATAGTGGGTCACGTCCCACTTCTGAATTCACTGCAAGGAATTGTGGAAATAATGAGCCTGTATTTCCTTCGGGTGATGAACACAATCGTAGATATTAAAAATAAATAAATAAGGAGTGAAGGGTGTTCCTAATTTGTCGTTGTCAGCAAAGCTTGGCTGTACATATACAGGGGGGAAATGTAATGAGAGAATTTGTCAAACTGAGAGATGAGATCATCCCCTGACAACAATCCCCAAATTCATGGACACGTTTGAATTCACGAGGTGAGAATGACTAGCGCTGAGCCTGTAAAATTCATTTGAAGTGTATGACTCTGTTGATGTACATTTTACAAACTATCACCCATCAGTGCAGATAGGCCATCAGAGGGAAGAAAAGAACAACATGTTGTTGTGAGAGTTTTTTCACACATGAATGCCCTGCAGAATTTTCCTATGTTGTGTGACCAGAGCACCATTTGGTGAAGGGCTGATCTGGAAAACATTCATTCCAAAGGTGCTTTATTATTTGTAGGACCAAAGGCCTTCTAAAGTTAAGAGGATCAGTGTTCACTGGAGCCCTGGGGTTTGAAATGGTTTCTGCACATGACAGAAATATAGCATGTAGTGTTTCTCCTCTCTTGCTTTTTAAGCTGATTAACCTAACTGATCCACTAACAAGACCAACCCCCAAAGCCAGAGTAACTACGGGAGCACGTAAGAGACTTTATATGCACCCATAGTTACTGCACCACCTAGTGAAAACCTATGGGAAATTCATAGTGAAATCCAGAGTAAGTTGTTCTTACACCAGAGCAAGAACTCCCCATAGTTACTCTGGATTTTGCCCCAAAACAAACAAAGGCACAATTTGTTTGTTATAAATTCAAACAATGTATAACTATCATAAATCAAAATATCAAAAATAAACTTTCAACAGTGAACCAAATCTTGTCAAATGTAGACATATTGATAATGTTAGCCAGGATTTCAGACCCTGGTTTTATCACTAAAGTAAAATCATACACATAGAGGAGCAAAGTGTTGATATTTTGAATCCCTCCCTCCTTGTGCTTGTACAGTTGCACCAAAAAGGAGCATGCGGTATCCTGCACAAGTGCTGTACAAGCTGCTTCAGAGACATTTAAATCTCATTACCCTTCTATAAACCTCTCATTCCAATGGCTCTCCTCAAACCTGTGCCAGCAATTTAGCTGGTGCATGTCCAAGGAAAGATGGCAGGAGTTTGCTGCTGAAAGAAAGAATAGGAACTGGCATACAAAGCATGACCATATGTCATATCCACAAAAGAGGTCAAGACTCCCCAAAATGTAGAACATACAAGAAAAATATAGGACAGGGGTCGGCAACCCCCAGCACTTGTACCAAGCTTGGCACTCATAATAGTGCTTGGCGGCACACCAAGGCACCCCAGTACAAACATCTAGGAGGTGGTGCCACTGCTGCTGTCCCAATTGCCTGCACTCCACACCCCGGGCTGCCCTTCACCCCATCAAGCTTCACCCTCACCGTACCTGCCACTATCTGAATTGAAAGAGTGAAGAAGAGTATTCCATCCTCAGTCCTGCACTTTTCTACTCAGAAGTAAGCCCACCCAAGAAAGGGTAGAGTAAAGAGCATTCTTAGAGCCCAATCCTGAGCACCTTCGCAAGATGCATGGCAAAGCTATCAGGTTGTTCTTCAGCATCCCACAGTGATGAAGAAGCTCCTTGGGGAGTGCAGAGGGAGCAAGGTGCTGGTTGGAGGTCAGAAAAGCCTCAGGAGATGGTCTCTGCATATACATGCTATAAATACATATAAATTATATAAATATAATTAATAAAATATACAGGTTGTACTGCTGGTGATGACCGACTGTAGGGTGCGGTAATCATCCCTGTTTCTAAGCTGAAGAGTCAGCATTATCCAAAGATGCTTCCATGGTCACATAGCAGGTAGGACCACTGTAATTGCTTGCTTGCTTGCTTGCTTGCTTGCTTGCTTTATTTATTTATTTATTTATTTATTTATTTATTTATTTATTTATTTATTTATTATGTGTGAGAGAGTTAAGCATTTGTGCATCATACAAATAAATACTGTTTTTACTAGCCATATGGACCAGATTTTCTTTGTGTTTTATTACAAGTATTTGGTATGACATTGCACTGACGGTGTCTTGATTCAATTAGCAGTGGGATGCTTCCATAGATTATGCAATTAAGTTATAAATGCTTTCCTAAATGACCGTAACGAGCCTGGAAATTATAAAAAGTCCAGGCTCTCGTTTCTCCAAAACCCCAAAGAATTAGTGTGCTGACTAGCCCAAGGAACTCAGGTGTCATAATAAAGTGTAGAAACTCTGCAGTACAATTATCACTAAAATATAATTAGACTAATAGCTGTGTTACTCACTCTAGAAGGACCAATTTCATAGAAATAATTTCCTGAAAGAATGTAAAGTTGTGGGAAGGAGGGAAGAAAGTAATCAGTGAAAGTTGATAACAAAAGTTACTTTTGCTTTGAGCCAATAGAAGTGGCCAAACTGTCCCAGAAGGGATTCCTTTTAAAATAGCTATATGCTTTCTTTTATCTTTCTATGGGAGCAATTCAGAGTAACTTCGGGGAGTACCTGCTCTGGTGTAAGAAAAAATTGCTCTGGATTGCAATATGAATATCCCATAGGTTTTCACTAGCTGGTGCAGTAACTATGGGTACACGTAATGTCTCTTAACATGCTCCTGTAGTTACTCTGGATTGTAGGGTAAATTAGGGCACAATCCAGAGTAACTATGGGTGCAATCCAGAGCAAATTCAGCCTGCTCTGACCTAACTGCACTCTCCTAACTATTCTGTATCCAGAGCAGAAAGTTATGCTGAATCCAGAGAGTCAGGAAGCCTGGGCTGCCCTAACTGCTCCAGAGCATGCTAAGTAATTGACACAAGGGGAAGACTTGCTCCTGAGGAGACACCCCTCAGATCACACTGAACAAGGAACAGCTGTGGTGCCTACAGTGGTGACATGACTCTGCACATCACCTGGTGCGGAAGTCTGTGCATCATCCCTGGGATGCGCGTCGTCCCCCCCCCACCTGGACTGCACAGTCACCAAAGTTGGCGCCTGTGCAGTTGTTTCTGAAGCCAACTGGCTTCAGAAAGAGTACTGCGCAGGCACCATCTCTGACACCTGCGCAGTACTTTTCTGAAGCCTTTTGGCTTTTCATACACAGGCTAGATGGCATCTGAAAGGAATACTTGCAGCTGCAATCCTACACAATTTCCTAGGATTAAGGCCCATTGAACAAAGTGGACTTATTTCTGAGAATTGCAACCTTAAGATCCAATTCTATTTAGGCCTTTTGCACTTGGATCTTGCAACCTATTAACTTAAAGCATGGATCACTGGCAGGGAAGCTTCTCCACAGTTCTGTGGCCTAGGGGTCCTGACACCCACTTTGAGTACCATTGCTTTACACAATTGTTCAGGTCTGGAGAACTTAGTGTTTTGACTCCCCCACTAACTACAGCAGTGTTACTACTTCCCAATTCTGCTAGATAACAGCTGTTGGCAAGTCTGGTGTTTGTTTCAGTGGTTCACTGGAGAGTCATGGCTAACAGTTTAGAACCACTGCCCAAACCTGTAGGTGAAGATGGCAGGCTGGTGTAGAGTGGACATAGCAAATAAACAACATTAAACCTTAAATATTTTGGCAAGAAATACAGTCACTATTGCCAAGTCACTTACAGAATCCCATAATTTCCCATCGCTGCAGTTACTGGAGAGTAAATGTGGTGTCCCTTCACAGTTCACAGTTGATTAGCAGAAAACACAGAAGTGTCTCTGTGCTTGAACTTAAGCAATCTTGGTTTGATGATGTCACTCTTATTGGAAGAGTGATGATGTCCTACTTTGATGTCCTACAGTGACAGAAGAGTGGTGCCCACATGCCCTCTCCACCCCACACCTTTCCCTAAGCCAAGTGCAAACATACTGAAACTGATGTGGCCCTCAACAACTCAACTCAAAAATGAGTTATAATGGGAGCACTTTCTGAGTCCTTGAGTAACTGCTTCATGATTTGATAGGACTCGAGTCAAGTCACTCCACCATAAAAACCATACTGCAGCTCCATACAAAGAAACTGGGCTACAAGCAGGCAGTGCAATTGTTTGCATGTTCCCTTTCAACTCTTCCTGCCATACATACACACTCCAGTGTCTGGTAGTATATAGTATATGGCTGGGAGGAAGAGCATTTCAAACAAACAACTGCAGGAGGATGTCCTAGCAGCTTGGAGATTGCTGCACCTGAGTAGAGGCTTCTGGGATGTTAAAAGTTCCATAAAATCAGAGAAAATATAAAAAATAACGGAAAGGCATTATTCACAGTTAGGGTTGCCATAATTCTCTTCCACAAAACTGGGGGACAGGACCCTGTCAAACTTGCCAGTATGTGAATGCAATCCCCTAAAATCCAGGATAGTCCCAGTTTTCCAGGACATATGGCAACCCTAATCACAGTGCTATAAAAAAGCATTTTTATCTACATAAATGGAATCATCACTTTCTGAACCTGGGTTATGTAAAATCTTTTGGCTATCAGTGTGTATTCTCCCCATACCCAGAGGATCGGGGTGAATACACGTGGTGAACATATTGTGGAATACCAAAAAAGAGCTCCCAGCCAAACAATTGAAAAGTTGTCATCAAATCTCAAGAATGGCCCAAGGGGTTCTCTGCTTTTAAAAATCTACATGTCTGCTTTCCTTCTCATTTGTACCAGACAAAAATAACTCATTTGACTTTGGCAGAATTGCCTCGCTATTTGAGACTCTTTCTAAGGGGAGAGAGAGAAAGGAAGAGAATTATTGTACCCAAATGTAGACAGCTCTTTATAGACAGGGAAACAAGTGGCATTGGCAAAATGTGACATATGGTAATGGGGTGGGATGACTTGGACTTGGGCTACCAAATGCAGTCCCTGGGATACAACTACATATAGCATGTAAAAGAAAAGGGTAATATAGAAAGAAAGAGAGAGAGAGAGAAAGAGAGAAAGAGAGAGAGAGAGAGAGAAAGAAAGAAAGAAAGAAAGAAAGAAAGAAAGAAAGAAAGAAAGAAAGAAAGAAAGAAAGAAAGAAAGAAAGAAAGAAAGAAAGAAAGAAAGAAAGCGCAAGCCAGCCAGCCATGTGCTGTTACGGATCATCCATTAAGCTGTCTGTTGAATCTAGTATAATGTTAAGCAGACCAAAAAGACTCTAACACTCAAAATTATTCCTAAACACATTCACCTCATGCACAGTACCTAAGTGCCACATAAACGTCTTTTTGCAAAGACCCTTATTTCTCTTTTTATGAACACCAAGAGAAGCTGCCTTCTCACCCAAGTCCCATTGCAAGCCCTTAAATCCACAGAAAGAAACCTTGTAGAGCATTTTAGGGCATGCTGCTAAATGTGCCTTTGAGCTTCTCTCTCATGCTATTTCGTATTCACATGAAGAACTTCATATAGTTTGCCAATTAACAAGTCCTTTTTTAATACAGAAAGGTTGGGTTAAATTTTTCAACTTTGTACATTTGATGATGTCACTGGTCAATGAATGTCATCAGCACTTAGAAAAATAATCTTCTTTGGGACTGCCCCACAATTATGAAGTTCTCAACCAGAGGAACATTTAGGGAGGGCAAAAGGGGCCCTCTCATGTTCTTAAGGCCAAAAATGCATTCAAGTTTTGATGGCGTGGTGATGCTTGGGTGAGAATTGGAATAGAGGTGGCTTAATTTATTTGGGGGCTTTGTGGCTAATGATCCACAAATGGATGGCAATGACCAGAAAATTACCAGATTTTGATTCAATGACCAATGAATGACCAGAAAATCAGAATCCAGACACAAGTTTCTGGTGTTTACAGTTTTTATGCACATTTACCTCACAAAACCCTACAGGATCATTGATGGGCTGACTCAATCTGGGGATCCTCCTGGGTTCTGCCTTTGTACTTCCCACCCAGTTGAAAGTAGAGTGATTAGTTTGCTGGTCCATTAGCAAAAGTATACCTCTCAGATTAAATAGTTATAGACTACTGGAGGTAAAGTGGTTTTTCCCAAACTCGGGATTTTCACGAGGTGACTTGGGTCCAACTTCTGCTGTCTGAGAAGAATTTTGCGTTGGTAGACTTTGGGCACAATCCTAACAAATTTGAGACCTGACTCACGTGGAATATCTTTCCATGGTGGTGTGGGAAGGTCAGCCTAACCCCATCACGAATGGGGCAGAAGTGTCTTATTGCACTTTTATAATTGAAAACATGGGTTGTTTGACCTATAGATCTATACCTTCTTGCTCTCAGTGCTCTAATTGATTATGGGCAAAATCCAGAGCAGTTACGGGTCCACACAGTTATGTCACCCTCTAATGTTATCTTATGGAAAGTCACCTTAACTGCTCCATCGCAAAGGGCTTAATTTGTCTTTAGGATATGGGCCTTATATGTTACAGGTCTGGACTGTGCACATGTCTCCTGCACACTTGAAATAAAAATAAAATATTGGGCCATATTATTGAAGGAAAAGAGACAACACAGACCGGCATGTGTCAGAAGCAGGCAGTGAACCACCCTCTGCCCTGACTGACCTCTCTACCTGTCCTCTCTCAGTGACCATTGTAAGAGGTGCGACTTGGACCCTTTTCCTTTTTCTCTTCCCCCCTCCTCTCTCTCTCTCTCTCTCTCTCTCTCTCTCTCTCTCTCTCTCTCTCTCTCGAGATGTGAGCACATGGCTCTCCATCAGCCTCCAAACCCACATGCAAGCAGGGGCAGCTTTAGTGTTTCTGGTCCATTTAATCTCTGGTCTTCCCAGATGCTGTAAATATGAACCTTCATGAGTTTTAAGTAAAGCTGTTCTAAAGTTTTAATTCTGGTCTCAATCTTTATTTTTTGCATGTCCTTAAACAAACAGGCAGGGTGGAGGGAAAGACTTCTGAACCATAGAAGGGGATGCTCTGTGGTCATCACTCTGCTGAGTTGATTCAGCTTCCAATACATATAACAATCTCATACCTCTTCAGTATATATCTCGGCACTATCTTCTCTAATCCCGTACCTGTATCTAAGCTAGCTGTGTTTTCTTCTACTGATTAAACTTACAAAGGAAACAGTGTTGTATAATTGAAAATAATATCTTTATTGCTTTCCTGCAAGTAAAAGTTACCAAGCTGGATATTTTCTTGCTTTCACACCTGAAATTGTTTACAGGCAACACTGATGATAGTGGCAAAGGGAAAGAACTCTGGTTTCTGCTTTGCCAAATAACAAAAAATAAAAATAAAAACTTCACTGCGACTTTTTAGCCATGTTAAGGCTGCCGTCCTATGCACACTATCCTGGGAATAAGTCCCATTGACTATAATGGGACTTATTTCTGAGTAGACATGCATAGAATTGGGCTGTATGAAGATAGGGTGGATAGGACTGTAGACTAAATACCCGATCCTATTCAATGTTTGAGTGCAAGTACAGTTGTTCCATTGGGATGTACATTGCTTCTTGTGGTAGAACACTGGAGCCTTCTTAAGGTATGGGAACATGTGTTTCCTGCCATAGGGCTGCAATGTGGCTACACTGGAGCTGGAACATTTGGATAGAACTGAGCACTGTTCTATATCTATATACTTGGTAGCAAACTCTGTTGTGCATAATGAAATTTACTTCCAAGTAAACATGGGTAAGATTGCATTCTAAGACTGTGATCTTAAGCATACTTCCAAGAGAAAAAGTCCTACTGAAATCAGAAGGATTTATTTCTGAGAAAACATGCACAGGATTGTGCTGTTTCATGTCATTAAGTGTCACATCCAAAAGTGATGTCTTCATTCGATACTGATCCATTTATTTGAAACTGAAGTTAAGCCGGACAAATTCAGTTTGAAGTGATGGGCAGAAAAGGAAAAGAAGGCACTTTGTATGCTTGGATTTATAGGTTGAGTTGAATAAGGAATGTACATAAAAGCCATTTGTTAACTCACATGTGGAAACACTTCTGCAAAACACAGTCACCTGAGGGAAAGTGCTATTCTTACACGTTCTGAATTACACAGGAAATAAAAGAGTGACACTGAGAATAATACTGCTTCTTTCGCCAACTCCTGTGTCTATATCTTCTGTACCTATATCTATAGTGCCTTCAGCTCCCCTGAAACACAACGCTTGCATAGCGGAAGCATAGAAAAAGGAGGGGTGCGGAAAATATCTAAGGTGCTACTGATTTAAAATAAAGAGCCCACTTCTTGATCCAGTGTTATGTGTGCATGCAATGCACACATATAGATGACAATGACAACTTTACACACCTGAAATTGTTTATATCCGGACATACTTCTGCAAACTTCTGCAAAGACATACTTATAACCAGACATACTTCTGCAAAGTATATCACTGCATTTCCCATCATTGCCATGAATTTATTATTTCTACAAGTAGACCATGTGGAAAGTTACACCGGTAAGGAAAATTACACCAGCTAAGAAAATTTCAAAAACTTGTTTTTCACTGTCATAACAGATAACTCAAGTGTTTGGGATATAAAAACACTACAACAATAGTAATGAGTTCTTCAAATGTTGAAGATAATACCAATACATGCTACTGCTTTAGGCCAGCATAACTCACCTGGCATAACTTCTTGTTGTGCTATGGTGTTAAGGTTATTCCCCCCCCCCCCCAGAGGTGGGGCACTTCATGCACCAGCACCATATAACCATGAGAGGTTATATATGGCTGCAATCCTAAACACACTTTCCTGGGGGTAAGTCCAATTCAACACAATGGGGGTTACTTCTGAGTACACATGGTTAGGATTGCACTGTATGTCGGTTTGAATGGTTGGTGGGAAGGTTGCACCTTCTTTTGGACACACAAAGGCTTCAGATGAAGGGTTCAGCATCCATTTCAGTGACTATGCATCCGTTTGTCTCACTTCCTCTGGCTATTTGTCCCATCAGCTTCATCATGAGCTTTGGGAACTTGAAATCTTACATGGGATGCCAGCTCAACAACTTCAGTCGAGAGTGACATGAGAAGTTGAACTTGGTGAGTGGAAGCTTCGGCACATCAGTCAATCAGACCTCTATTAGTAACCCCTTTTACTCTCAAATGCGTCCCAGTTTGGATGGTAAATTATATGGTCACTCTATGTATGGCAGACTGCTTCAAGCTAATTCCTTTCTTCTACCTTCTATGAATAGACTTTTCTTCCAGCTCAGGCTCTTTGTGACAGCAGCATTTTCAGAAACTGTGCTGTAGGCATTAATTTTCTCCATCCCAGTTATGTCAGAAGGCACACCTCTGAATCTGATGTACTTTAATAACAACTTGGCAATGCAAATGTGTCGGTGTGGAAGATCTGCAGGGATAGATGTGGGTTACTTCACTACTATCTCAGTAAAAAGAATAATTTTTCATTGAACATCTAAATGAGTCTTAAGTGGCAGCACTTCAAAAATACATTCTGTAACCCATTTTCCTGGCACCATTTATTTCATTTATTGATCTTTCACTAGGCATTCAAAGTAAAAGAATGGTATTTTAGGATTATAGCCATGATTCTTTTTATACAATTATAATTTTGTAGCCTTTCTGAGAGCAAAAATGAAAACGCATGTGTGATTGCTGGCTGAAGGGACAGATGCTAGCTATAGCATTGGCATCCATCAGTCTCGAAAGACTATGGTATCTTGCTTGATGCTGTATGTGAAGCACAAAGGCCTGGGTAGGGTTATGGAGGATAGACTGTTACCTAAGCAGCAAATCCCCCCTCTCCATGCCACTGAAATAGTCCAATGGAACAGCAGAGCTGATACGATTGGATCCAGCTGGCATCACAGAGCTGGGCTAAGGACAGGAACTCACCCTGTCTTGTGGGGCTGACCCGGGTCTCAAACCCTGGCCTGCTGCTTAACAGGCACAGTGTCTTACCCTACAATCCAGAGTAACTACGGGAGCACGTAAGAGACTTTACGTGCACCCGTAGTTACTGCACCACCTAGTGAAAACCTATGGGAAATTCATATTGCAATCCAGAGCAAATTGTTCTTACACCGGAGCAAGGACTCCCCGTAGTTACTCAGGATTGCGCCCTTAACCACTTGTGCCACCCACTGCCTACAGCTATAACTAAACTATAACTAAGCTTTAACTAACTAGCTATAACTAAAAAAAGAATCTGAGAAGTAGTTGTCTCCATTGGAGATCCTGGTCCCAGTGCTAACTGGGGCCACAATGGCAAGCTACTGCTTGTCACCAGTCCCATCTCCTGCCTCTTTCTGTCCACTAGTCCCATCTCCTGCCTCTTTCTGGTCGGCCATTTCAGTGTTTCACCTCCAGGTCTGTTGCCCATAGCATTTATAGCTTGACCCCACACCCCAGAATGCCACAGGTTGTCTCAAAACATTGGCAAAGTAACCACAATCTTTATCTGGTGCTATAATTACAACGTATTCAGTGATTAAAACTTTAAAGCAATTCGCTTTGGAGGAAAATAAAACAGTACACAGACTTTCATCTAAATGCAAACCATTGACCAATGGAGTAGCTAAGGGTGCAGGGGTAGCAGTCACAACCCAAGCTTTAGAGGGACAACAAGCTGAGCTTGACATTAGGGTCTAAAATTGTGAAAAATGGGTAACGTATGAATGATGCCATTATGTTATATATCGTTGGAAAGATTAATGCAGAATGCAGTGAAACAAACTGCACTGGAATATCTGTATTCTATCAAACGTTATGGCCAATTCACCAGAAAACAAAAATACAAAAGCCTAAAGAACAAAAAGTGGATTTTTTAAACTCAAAACTTTCCCATGAGATTGATCGCTCTGAGAGCCAATGAGAGGCAATTATGATAGCATATGGAACTAATAAGGTGTTAATATAAGTCAGCTCCAATTTCTATATGTGAGAAATGTATATCGTATCATAATACTGTTCCTATGCTAACTGGGTAAAGTGGTACTTCTAAGTGGTGCTCCTCTAATATTTAGCAAAGAGAGAATAACCATTCCTCTTTCCCCCAGCACAGTTTCTCTAACCAATAATAGACACACTGTTTGTTTGTTTGTTTGTTTACTTAATTAAAATTGACTTTGTTGTTGAAGGGACTACTACAAAATCTTCTTTGACCCCAGATAGTAGATAGATGCCTTAGCTATACTACTAGCTGGGTGAGGTAACAGAGCAAAAAGGTGGTGAGCTGCAGTGGAGGAGGAGGTAGGTTTAAAAAAAAACACAAATACACAAAATCATTAGCTACGCCATTGCCATTAACAAGGCTATCTCCCACTTGACAGTATTATTTAGAAAGGCTGCTTTGAGATCTCTACGGCCCAGTGATTACAGCTTTATTCAGAGTTGCAAAATCATCTGTCTTCTGTTGACATAGGGCAAAATCCATAGCTGTTACAGGTCGACACAGTCACGTCACCCTCTAGCCCTTAGTAATAGGATCCCAACCGGGTCAATTTGACCCGGCTGGAAGTTTGTGTTGTGTTTTTTACCAAATTTATTATTATTACTTGACAAGACTTTCTGAGTTTTTTACTGCTGATGAAACAGTTACAAATCCAGAAGCAGAAAAGTTTCTGAATTTTCAGTTTTTTCTGTAAATTCCAATTTATACATATCATCCCAGGACGGGTCTATTAGATCCATTTTTCCTTTTACTGCCTTTTATTGACAGGGCAATAAAACCCCATGGTTTTTGTTTGTTGTTGTGGGGAATCTTCAGGGCAATAAAACCCATGCTGAGAGCCTCAGGCAGCACAATCCAGAGCAACTAATCAGTCCACATAAGAGCCCTTGGGTTGCCCTATCTATCACCAGGTTGGAGCAACTGCAAGATGCTCTACCCCAGTTACTCTAAAAGAGGCTTAGGGCAGAGCAAGGCAACATAGGGTGCCCTAAGAGCAGTGGACCTGCTCTGCCCTAACTGGGGCAGCCTAAGCAGCTCAGGAGAGGCATGTTGAGGGCATGTTTTGCATTGCCTAGGGTAGAGCAGTTACTCTGTATCCAGAGCCTGTTTCAAGGCAGAAATGCCCTCTTCCAGTTCCTAAGAGATATACCACCTCAGGAGCAGGTATAATAATGAGTAGACCCATAGGGGTCCATGATAGGGCCCGAGTAAGAATGGCAGTGTTGACCAAAAATATGAGTTCTTGGCCAGCCTAGCTGCAACCCCTGCCTCTCAACCTCAGAATATGTAACAAACTACAGCTGCCCACAAACTTCAGGATACAGCAGGCCACTCCAAGAAGCCCCTTGTATTCACTGTAGAACATACTGGCATCTCATCAGGGATTCCTTATAAGGCAGGCCCCCAGTGGCGTCACCAGACTGGTGCGGCTGGTGTGGGCCGCATTGGGTGATGCGCTCTGTATGGGGTGATGCGTCAGAGGAGTTTGACTGTCCTTTGGCAGGCCCCAGGCGTCAGCACACCCAAGGCAGAGCAGCAGCCAGAAGCTGCCACTTGTCTGCGGAGCTGGCCCGAACAGCCAGCTGAGGTGCACTGTGCAAAAATACACTGAGCATGCCGAACAGCTTCAGAGGAGACTTCCTTGAAGCAGAGAAAGTCCGCGCCTCTGCACAGCCATTCGGCCTCACTCAGGAGGCGGAGCGGCAGCCAAATGGCTTCAGAAAGAGTACTGCACAGGCACCAACTCAGACGCCTGCACAGTCTCCTCTGAAGTCGAAAGACTTCAGAAAAGCACTGCACAGGTGTCAGAGATGGTGCCTGCTGGTGTCAACTGGCTTCAGAAAGAGTACAACTTTGGCGACTGCGCAGTCCAGGTGGGGGGTGCACGCATCCCAGGGGTGACGCATAGACTTCCACACTGGGTGATGTGCAGAGTCGTGTCACCACTGTTGGCACCATAGCTGTTCCTTGTTCAGTGTGATCTGAGGGGTTTCTCCTCAGGAGCAAGTCCTCCCCATGAGTCAATTACTTAGCATGCTATGGAGCAGTTAGGGCAGCCCAGGCTTCCTGACTCTCTGGATGCAGCATAACTTTCTGCTCTGGATACAGAATAGTTAGGAGATAGCAGTTAGGGCAGAGCAGGCTGAACTTGCTCTGGATTGTGCCCTAAATCTTTTTGTTTGATGTGGGAAACCTGTCCTGCCATTGGACTGAATAAGCAAAATGGGTCTAATTGACCCATCCTGGGATGATATGTATAGACTGGAATTTACAGAAAAACTGTAAATTCAAAAACTTTTATTCTTTTGGATTTGTAACTGTTTCATTAGCAGTAAAAAAACTCAGAAAGTCTTATCAAGTAATAATAATAAATTCCAGTAAAAACTTCCTGCCAGGTCTAATTACAGAAAAACTTCCAGCCGGGTTGAATTGACACAACCTGGGATGATGTGTTCGAAAAACAAAAGGGATCCTAAGGGCTAGTATTATTTTATGGAAAGTCATCTTAACAGCTCCGGAGCAAGGGGCTTAATTTCACTTCAGGATATAGCCCTTAGTGTATAAAATAGCTAAAGCTCTACCAGACTATTCTGAGAAAGAAAAGATAGGTGAAATCTGTTTGGACCTCTTGAAAAATAACACAGATATGAGGGACACCTTCCTCCACCCTCCAGAGTAGCCAAAATCATAAAAAGCTAGCCTTTTAGGTTCCAGACAAGCCTCATTGGATGACAATTCCACAGATGAGCATCACAGCCTTTCTTTTTCTTGCTGGGGAACCACTCCTTTGCTGGGGGTGCTGGTATTGTTACTATCAAGAAAAAGAGATCCATCACAGTGCCTATAGCCACCTCCACTGCTACAGTACCTGTGCATTTCTTGGAGCTTGCTGTGAGCACAAGAAGGAGAGACAACTGTAGAAATAGATACTTGCTAAGTATGAATGTTCTCAATCTCAAAGTCTTGATGCACATACTTGAGCAGAGCCGTCGGAGAGATTTGTGTGCACTGTTAAAATCTTTATTTCTGCAGAATCCTATCTTTTCATAGAATTTTTTCAGGAAAGATGTTCCTCCAAATTGAAAACCATTAAGCTAAAGAGAACATAACCTCAGGTTTGAAGTTTTCTTATATCTGTAAAGAAGCTACCAGAGGAATCAGGTACTTTTCTATAGATTTTATTCAATATTTTTATTAGTGAGTTAGGAGAGAGATTTAGGAGTATGTTGATGAAATATGTAGATAACACCAAAGCATAATTACTAATATAGAGAAGGAGCAGGAAATTATGCAGGATGAATTGTCTGACCTAATGAACTGGATTAATATAAATGGAACAAAATTCAATAATACCAGGTGTAAGATGGTGCATTTGAGAACAAACAATAAGCATTTTTATTGCTGGCAGAGTGCTGATTAGTTAAAAAAAGGCATGATGGGGTATTGGTAATGTGACAAAGGGCCACAAAGTTGATGCAACCACAGAGAGAGGAGATTTGAAACATGAATGTATTAATGTAAAATCACATAGGATAGCCAACACAAATGGGTCAGTTGTGTCAAGCTCAACCCAAGGATCCAACCCTGCCAGAGCCTTGCATTCTGCAAGACCTTGAGGGAGTTCTCAAACCTGAGTCTAGTTTAAATCTCTGGTAAACGGGTGCTTCATCGGAAACTAATGGTGCAAACCTAGGCGGGCATAACTCATCAGTTTTCCTGTTACTGTGCTGATGTAGGATTGCATGTGCATGTCTGTGCAGTGGCCTAACCGCTCCCCAGGAATGGGGCAGTAGTGCCTTAAGGCACTTTTGTGACACCCCCAGGTCAGCACAGGACCTCCAGCCTAACTGGAGGTTAGGATTGCAGCCTAAGACAAGACTGAAATGGAGGAAAAACAACTCATTTTAGATAATTAATAGTGCAATCTTAACTTGTGCTGGAACAGGCAGGCCTGATTAGCTTGCACTATACCCAGCCCAAGTTTCAGGGCTGCAGCAATGCTACATCAAGGAAGGGGAAATCTTTTCCCTTCCCTGGGTAGGGCTGCAGCAGCTCCAGGGAGTCTACTTGGATCTGCACAACTTCTGAAGGCAATGCAAATCCAACAGACAAGAGCAACCTTTCAGCTTTACATGGTACGGAGCTTGCATCTGGCATAACTGCCAGGTCTGAGCCCAGCCTCCTGCTCCCCACCTGTCCATCCCTTGACTACATTTTTGGTCTGGAGGATGTTAACATCCCCCCACTCCTACATCACTGCTTGAGCCTGGTAATTTAACCCACAGTGGTTCTATGATATATATCCTTACCTCAACCAGATGGTTCTCACCCTTGTTCATTTAGTCTCCACAACGTTCTGTGACAGGATCATCACTGTGATGTTGTGCAGTTCACAGCAAAGTTACAGTTTGTCTGAAAAAATAAATTAATTCGTCTAATTCCCTAGAACCAGTCCAGCTCAGTGTTAGGATTTAAAATAGTAACAATTTTCTTTTCCTATTTCAAATAACAAGTGTAATTTTCATCAGCTCCAATACACTCAGATATTTATAGTGGTATATTTGGAGTGTGCTTTTCCATTCATTTTGTGGGACAAGAGTAACTGACAAATATTTCATTGGAAGAAAGTTTTTGCGGTCTTGTGGCAGTGGTTGAGAAAGAGGACCCAAAAATGTAAAATAAATCTAAAGATGACTTTCAAGATGACATCATGTGGACAAGACAGGTCCACAAATAACCTACAATAACCTTTAAATTAGTTTTTTCCTGACTTCATAAGGCAATATTTTAGTTGGCTGGCCTTTATTGGCAAGTACGTTCAGCAGTTCTGTTTGTTTTCTGTAACCAGGAAGATACAACCAGAGTTTTCACGTAGGCTTCCTTTAGTCCTGCGGCTTTGCCATTTTTGGTCTCTTTATTGCAGACTGCGGCTGCTCAATATTTTTCTGTGGAATGCGTATCAAAAACAAGGGTATGAATAAAAAGAACGTAATTTCTGTAACAATGGCTGGCGAAGCTTCTCTCAATGTAGGATCATTGAATGCAGAGCACCGTTACATGAGCTATAATCGTAGCTCAAGTACGTTCTGTTATCATGTTATATAACACTGTGCAGCTGCACACATATAAACCTCAAGAGATCTGTCCTTTTTTGGGATGCTAAAAACAGTAAAATATGTAAATGTTTTAGTGCATGGATATTTATAAGGAAAATTAATTGCTGAACAAAAATGAACAAAACTAGGAGCATCAGTCTTTAGGTTGTTTTCTGTCACAAACAGGAGGGCTGGAAGTAAGGATCAAGATGTAGAAATACTTCTCCTTTACTTCTCCATTTAGGGCTATGGGTGGCGCAGGTGGTTAAGACGCTGTGCCTGTTAACCAGCAGGCCAGGGTTCGGCCCCACAAGACAGGGTGAGCTTCTGTCCTTAGCCCAGCTCTGCAATGCCAGCTGGATCCAATCGTATTGGCTCTGCCTTTCCATTGGACTAATTCAGTGGTGTGGAGAGGGGGGATTTGCTGCTTGGGTAACAGCCTATCCTCCATAACAATCCAACCCAGGCTTTCATGCTTCGCATGCAGCATATGCAGCACAGAGCACGATATCATAGTCTCTCAAGACTTACAGAGGTCTGCTTTTAGGGTTGCCATATGTCCTGAAAAACAAGGACAATCCTGATTTTGGGGGATTGTTCAGATGGTGGCAAGTGGAACTGAGGGTCTTGTCCAGTGGTGGGATTCAGATTAATTAACAACAGGTTCTATGTCCTAATAACCTAAATTAACAACAGGTTCTATGTCCCATTAGTAACCGGTTCTCAGAACCAGGAACTCATTAGCAAAGGGTTCTATACAACCTGTGAGAATCCCCTGAAGCCCACCACTGGTCCTGTCCCCGATTTTATGGAAGGGAATTATGGCAACCCTACCCCCATTCCACATTTCTTTGTATTTGCTGGACCAGAAAATGTATTCTATATGGATAATTTGCTCCTTCTTATTGACTGCAGGCAGAAAAGATATAGTTCCTAATCTTATAGGCCAATCCTATTGCCCCAGCGAACCATGCAGCATGTGTTCTGATGCACCAGTTGTAAACAGCCATTCAAGCAGCACACAGAGTTGTACATTGCAGGAGTTCTGGCAGGAAGGCCAGAGCCTTCCCATGTACTTCAGTGGATCCAAGAGGACCTGCTGAATGAAGCAAGGCTGGCAAAGGATTGATAGGGTATTTACATAGCAAACAAATCCACACTACTTCAAGTACTCTAAATACAAGAAATGTTTGAAAATGATATTATTGTATCTAATTGTCCACAATTCATTATATGAAGTGTGTACCATTACAGCAGGTGAGTAACACTGTAGGTGCCAGCATCTTCTCATGATGAATTGAGGAAAGGGAATTTGCACTGGCATCAAGGAGTATGTGAGTATCTGGAAGAAACCTTACACATTACAACATGGAGATGTGGTAGAGTCCCCCCCTTTCCAACCCTAATACTTCACAGAATCCTTACACCGGGAAAGCTCCTTTGGTAGGAGGAAATTATTTCTATTTGCAGATATCTATGCGAAACTATGAAAGCTGCTTCTGCTAGAGTTTAACTGCTAGAATTTAAATGCAAGTAGCATATGTCATTCAGATGCCTTACTAATATTTTCTTACAACATACAACTTGAATGGAAAGGAAAGTTCCAATAATTAAACTTGCTCTATTGACCTAACCAAAATTAACTGGCTCTGCAACTGTGTAGCAGCCCATGTAAAAACAGGAAACCAGATTTCCCCAAGTAACTCTGATTCACCATGAGAAAAACAGCTGGTTCTCTTCCTTAACATGAAAATTTGTGGGTCAGGGATAAAAGGACGTATATGTCTGATATCCTCTCTTTAAAATGGGTGTGTGCACTTTTTTTCCAGTGGAAGGTTTCCAGCTCTCGTGTCTGGAGAGCCTGGGTCCCAAGACAGTCTGATTTAACCCTTAATCAGAAATTGGGGGGGAAAAAACCTATCTCTATTTTTGTAGCATCAAAAAGTAGTATGGTTGATGTGGAGAAACTAGCTGGGCTCAAGAAATGATAGGCAGCAAATCACAATGAATATAACATTGCTGGGTACAAAGTTATCCCAGTGGGAATGTTTCTGAGCTAATGTTTAGGCAATGTTAAGTGTTTAGGGCTCTTCAGTCTAGAAAAGAGGCGCATGAGCGGGGACATGATTGAGATATACAAAATTATGTAAAGTATGGATTGAGTGGATAGAGAGATGCATCTTCCTCTCTCAAATAACACCAGAACTAGGGGACATTCCTAGTATAAAGAATTATTCCTGAACAAAGAAGTCTTCACTTTACACAATTATTCTCTCTTCAATATACAGAGAAAGCCTGTTCGCATAAGATGCATATTCTTCTTACAACCATAGTATAGGATATTGACTTTTTCTTTTCCAGGGAGACTCAGTAAGAAAAATATCCCTTCACAATATTCATTGTTATTTTCAAAAAAGCAAAACAGGAATTTTGTGTCACTGTTTCTCAGCAGATATGCTACATTTTCCCCTATAGGCTTCTGAGATTTTTTTTGTTTGGTTTTGTTTTGCTCTGCATACTCACACATCTGCTCAACATGTGTGGCTGGTGACGGGATTTTGAAGCTGAGTATGTCCTGCTAAATGGACAGAGCGGGCAGATCATTCCTTTGAGAGAAGAGAATCTACCTCTTGTGGATTGCTGCCAAATCCAGCATTGTAAGAAAGAAAAAGAAATCCGTTCATTCAAATTGCTCTGAAATGAACTGTGTCCTCTCCAAAAATACCATCTGGCTGCATGATCCCAGGAGGCCTGGTCATCGCACCTAAGTCTGGCAAATCCCTTTGACAGTTGCAAATATCTCCATGCATGCTGAATGGATGGAGAACAGGATCATTTCAAACAGTAGGTTGTGGAATGAAGGCACTTGAATGAGTGATAATCAAAATAATCACCTGGAACATTGATAAAATAAGATTAAAAACACAGGTGTACATACATTTTGCTATCTTGAAACTTATATCTATTTTTTAGTACATTTTTGGTGCTGAATCAAAAAATGGCATTGGTGTCGGCTTCCTCATGAGGAAGCTGCTTGAATCGGCATATCATGTGACTATGCAATACCCCCAGAACTAGAGCTAGTCTGTTACATAAAAGGCACAGTTATATTTTATAGGCAAAACCAATGCCACTGCACACAGTCTAATCTGCACTTTCAGGGCGCAATCCTAACCTATTAAGGGTGGCACAACTCAACCATCTCTCCTTTCCTGTGTGGTGTGGGAAGACCAGGGCATGTCTGTACACTGGCCTAACCAGTGTACAGACTGGTGCCCCAGGAGTGGCACCAAAGTGTCTAATGGCACTTTTGTGACATGCCCAGGCCAGCAGGAGAAGTGCACAGGACTAGTGCTGGGGGTAGGATTGCAGCCCCCATTGAACAAACCACCAAAAATTGGGTCACGACCTACTGGTAGGTCCAGGATACACAGTTACAGAACCATTGGGACAGAGAATTAAACATGCAGGTGTATGCATCCTGATGGGTCCTGAGCCAATTTCAGGTGGGTCCCCACCCATATCAATGTTTATTATAACTATACTTGATGCTACCATGGTATGTGACTGTATTTGGAAAAATATTACAGATCTGTACTTTAGCAGGCTACTATGTATATGTTTTTAACAATGAGACTCAATCAGACTTACTCCTGCGTAAATGTGGGAAGGGTTGAAGCCCAGGATTGTTAAAAAAATTTCCTGCTTGATGATGTCACTTCCAGCCATGACATCACTTCTGATGGGTCCTAATGGCTGCAATCCTAAAGACACTTTCCTGGGAGTAAGATCCACTGAATACAATGGGGCTTACTTTGGAGTAGACATGATTAGGATTGTATGTATATTCTCTTTCTAAAAATGAGTCCTAATGCTAAAGGTTTGGGAACCACAACAAAGTTTGCTATGCTGGATAAATAAAAAAACCTGAGATTTCTGAGCACCAGGGTCTTGTGGTGTCATAACCACCAACTCTTGAAAAAGGATGGGGGCATCCAGTCCTGGGGTAGGAGCAAGGCAAACTTAAAAGGGCTCAGAAGTGGTCCTAAATGTTTACCTGAGAAAAAAGAAAGTTAGGAAACTAGCACCAATAATGCAGCTCCTTTGATGTAATAAAATCCTATAGTTGTGAAAAAGAAAATAAGATCTTTGTTTATGACCCCAAAGTTCCAAGCCCACTTAACGCTCTATAAATTGTAGCACATTTTATAAAAATGGTGACTCTGGCCTGATGTGCTTTATTTGAAGAAGAACAAGGAGTTCCTTTAGTAAATAAATAATATCGAGAAGGAGAAAGGGACACTTAACAAGGCATAAACAAAGGGGAAACACAGCTTCCTTATTAAAGCCACATTACTGGCTGTTAACAGATGTGCAAGCTAACAAGAGAAATATTTCACCATTTACCTCATTGTCACTAACAATTTGTACATGTGGGTCAGTGCACGTGAATGTGTATACAACCGCTTTTTTGGCTTTGTTGGTTCGGATTTATAGTTAGGGATGTGGGAGCACGACCTTATGATGTTATGTCTTGCAAACAATGAAACGTTGCCCGCTTTGATAGACTGGAAGATGGCTATTAATATATAGGCTCAAGGGGTTTTAGTCACAGTTGAGAAGAGCATTGTAATCAAGAGAACAAACCAATTTCCCTGTTTACATAAGGTTCAATCCTCGCCCCAGTGCATTTAACTGGGAAAGCTGCTCTTTCTTTGAATGGAATTGGATAGCTGGTTCCATTGCTATAGTCAGTGTAAGCAGGAAACATATGTTAACATTCAATTTTATAGTGTTAAGACATCTGCATTTTGAGCAATTTCATTGTGAAAGCTATTGTTCTTTTCTAAGTTTCCATTCATCATCAATAAGGTTGCATACTATGAAGTGCATCCAAACATATAGTTCCATGTGTCCAAGGCAGATATCTATTTGTGTTTCTTGAACATCGACCCCACCCATGCCACATCTCAACCCTTTTCTGAAACGGAGACCACTTGAAGTCCCAGTTTTGATATGCCACAAAGATGTGCCTCTCAAAAGGAATATAAGGCAATGACTTCTGTTAAGACAGATCGTTGGTTCATCACAGCAACCGATAGTGGCTCTCGGTGTTTCATCTCAATCCCAATGAGGATTAAGCCCAAATTCTTCTGCAGACCAAGGAAATGTTCAACCACAGTAGCTAAGAAGTTCAAGATCCTACTGGGGCATGGCTACTTTGTCAAGATCCTACTGGGGCATGTACTTTGGCTCATAGTACCTATTTTTTCTCCAGTGAGCCAATTATTGCTAAAAGATTTCTCAAAGTCAAGTACAGTAGGGCGCAGTCCAGAGTAACTACAGGGAGTCCTTGCTCCGACATAAGAACAATTTACTCTGGATTGCAATATGAATTTCCCATAGGTTTTCACTAGGTGGTGCCGTAACTACATTGACATAAATGTCTCTTATGTGCTCCCGTAGTTACTCTGAATTGTAGGGTCAGGCTGCAATCCTAAAGACACTTTCCTGGGAGTAAGAACACAATGGGGCTTATATCTGAGTAGACATGGTTAGGATTGTGCTCTAACACACACAATATTTCTATTAAAATGTCCTAGCATTCTTTTTTTCAAAAGAAAAGCATCTTCTTACACTCCTATATCTTACATGAATGTTCAGTTTTAGAGTCCTGGCTTCAAGTTTGCTCTTGTCTCTTTGAAATTTCTTATCTTCTGATCTGTCAACATCTGTCTTAATTAGCGCTAAGTGATTATACATTGAACGGGTTCTTCGACACACCTAAGGCATGACTTCAAGTTGGTGCTTAACTAAATAGGATAGCAATGGAAACTGCTGAGTTATCATCGCTGACATTTTCAAAGAAGTCCAATAAAAGATTCTTATTCAGAATTGGACAATAGTGGCAAAAGGGAAGTTGTATGGCTAGTTAAAAGGTTGAGAATGTTTTCATGTATCAAAGGACCAATGGCCAGGTGATTCCCCATCAAGTCTGAATTACAAGGACAGAGCAGTTATCAGGTAACCTGGTACAGTTTTAAGCAGCCGTTCTTGAACTAGGTTGCAGAACCTGCTTTAGCTACATGGTGGTAATTCAGTAAATTTGCATATCATCCAGAACTTTCATTGCATGTACAAAATTCCTGGCACACAAACTCTGTGATCTACCCACACAGTCTGCCACGCATGCTTCATCAGTGTATTCTTCATATGTTTCAACACACATCCCCTTACACAGACAAATAATTGCATTTAATGGATCAAAGTTTTAATGGATTAAAATTTAATTTATGCATTTAATTTAATGGAACATCTTGCAATACAGGAGCATCATGTCCATTTTAGAACACATACAGAGCCCCAGTCATGCTGAAATTCTGTTTATCAGCATCTAGTTTATACATAGCTCCTCTAGAATAACTAGGAATTTCTAGTGAACAGAATAATAATTATATTATATTATAACTGTACAAATAAAGAGCCAGGTATTGATGGGATAAACTAAACATGGCCTGAAATTTTTCAGTAAATAATCTGTTGGGTATACAAAGCAATGCTAGAGAGCATGTTAAATGTGCAACTATACCAATGTCTTTGCCACATTTTGTACATATATGCCTGCTACTTTGCATCGAAGATACAGACAGAAGAGATCAGAGAATTATTTCAAACCTGATACACTACAGACAACCTACTGAGACCCAAATCCCTACTTTCTGACATATTAACCAATAGGAAAAACACACACATCTCCCAGCCATCACACATTCCAAAATGCACATCTCCCTTCCTGCCTCCCAAACCCTCATAAGAGGCTTGTATGAATTAAAATTATTATATTTTATCCCACCTTTCTCCCCCTAAGGGTACCCCTCAAGACACAAGATGGGGTAGGTTTAGAAGTTGGAGTGACTGACATTATGGGGTGACCCTCTGGTCTTCCACACTGGATGATGCAAATCCTAGTAACACCACTGGATGCATGTGAGTTTATCCCTTTCCTTAAAGCAGAAACCCCTGTACATCAGCAATACTGTTGATGCAGTTTCTGTTCTTCACTTATGATAAATTTCAAAAGCAGCTTGCAAGTGAGACAGTTTTTTCACATTTCTTTTTCCATTTCTGCAAATTTATTTTGTTTCTTCTTTATCTTAGTTCTTTCCCCCTTTTCTATATTTATTCAAGCTGTATCTTTGAACAACTTCCTGTGCTTCTACAGCAAAGCCCTTCTTGACAGTCCCATCAACACAAAACAATCCAGAATAATGAGGTGATATCAGAGGAGAAGCTAAGTGAGATCAGCAATGATGCAGTACAGCTTGCTGGGAACAGAAGTGAAAAACACTAATTCTTACTTTGACCTATATCATTCATAATGCTATAGTCCCTCTGCTGGGAAAATGTGAAAAATGCATGCATTATTAAGCAAATGAGGATTTATGTTGGCCTTTAGATATTTGATCAGGAGTTTGAGAGCTTCTAGGGAGAGCTTGCTTTTCGCAAGTCAAAGGCTGCACTGCTAACCTCCATTTAGGACAGCATAAGTCCCAGCATAAGTCTTGTGCTGACCTTTTTTTTTTTTTTTTTTTGGGGGGGGGGGGGTCACAAAAGTGCCATAAGGCAAGTCTTGGTAACAGGGGGTCAAATTGATGCACAGACATGCACCAACATCCCCATACCATCATGGGAATTTATGCCTGGTGAGTTATGCCAGCCTAAACTGGTTAGGATTGCATGCAAAGCTGAGTTTGCCAGAACCACCACTGATTTCAATGAAGGGAGAGATACTCCAGCAAGCCTTCTTCGTAAGGAGAGGATTCTGCCTTTGATCAGCACAGCCTCCAGAATCAAGATGAAGTGAATGGTCATGGTCTTAATTTGTTTGTTTGATGATCTACATGAAAAATTCCCGAAACTGCTGAAACAAAAGATATTTGTAAGCCACCTTGAAGGTCTAAGTATTGGAAAGGTGAGATATAAAGAACCAACCACAGACTTTCTTTGATGGGGTCTCTACCAGAGGGTGCCTTGCACTGAATCAGACATCTGGTCCATCAATCAGTACTTTCAACAGCATCTCAGAGTTTGATCAGATTTTTCTCCTGTGCCCTATCTGCAAGTTTGACAGATTGAACCTGGAACTTGATGCACATAAAGCATGCACGCTACCACTGAGCTGTAGCCCTTGCCCAAACTGCTAGTACGGCAAGACATTTTTGATGAAGGAAAATGCATTTAAGATTTTTAGTAACAAAAATTATTTTGCAAAGATCTGCACAGACGTAGCCTTGTGAGACAGGGCCTTGGGGGTACACATGCGGCCTTGGGGGTACCGGTGGCAGTACATTAATGGCATCATATGTCCTTGCCACACTTTTCTTTCCCTGTGTATACCTCTTCCATTTTCTTCCAGGAGACTGAAGGAAAAGGAAGGACAGTGGGGGACATGTAGGTGGGTAGAAGTGAACGTTCCCCACCTCTCTGCTGCTTGAAGCAAACATTGTTCTCATAGGTCAACCACGTTTATTCTTTAAGTTTATGCTAATCCTTGCTTTTGCCATTTGAAAGATATTAACATGGGCCTGATGCAGAAGTGGGCGTCAGCAGTTTCTTACCTATCCTATAGAACCTGTCGTTATAGGATATATGTCTATAGGATATAGAACCTGTTGTTAATTTATTGGAATCCCACTACTGGTCTGATTATCACCTGAAGAAGCTTTGGTTGCTATACTGGATTCCTGGCTACAATAAACAATACTTTTTCTTTGACGAGGAAGTGTACAGTTTAGCAAATAGGGAAACCAGTAGCTCAGTTGTAGGACACCAGGACACCTGCCTCCGCTAGTCATTGGTTACAACACAGATGTAAAGAGATTCAACTCTAAGGCAGCACCTATGCAATAGCAACTAATGCTGTGTTTCTCCCCGGTAGCACAGCGGTGGTACACCATTAGTTGTGTTGAACAACTAGAATGCAATGTTGTTAATCCCCAAAAAGGGCTGTGGGTGGCGCACGTGGTTAAGACGCTGTGCCTGTTAACCAGCAGGCCAGGGTTTGAGACCCAGGTTGGCCCCACAAGACAGGGTGAGCTCCTGTCCTTAGCCCAGCTCTGCGACACCAGCTGGATCCAATCGTATTGGCTCTGCCTTTCCATTGGACTAATTCAGTGGCGTGGAGAGGGGGGATTTGCTGCTTGGGGAACAGCCTATCCTTCATAACAATCCAACCCAGGCTTTCGTGCTTCTCATGCAGCGTATGCAGCGCCGAGCCCAATACCATAGTCTTCCAAGACTGAAGGAGGCCTGCTTTTTTTTTAATCCTCAAAATGGATTAATTCTTTTAAAAAACCCTCCACTCCTAGTGAGTTAACTTAAAATTAGATGTGGGAAAACAGTCTTATTATTTTTGCAGATTTCAGTGTTTTCTGAAGTTAGAAGTACAGAAAGCAATGAAAATGTGTATTCAAAATTTATATTATAATTATCAATTATAATCATTTGACACATGTACTAGGTAGATAGTATAGTGTCAAGGAGTAACTAACCATGCACCCCATTAAAGAAATAAAAATCAAAACAATTTGGTTTTCGAGCATCCTAGTATTTTCTTCCGAGCTTCCGAGCATCCTAGTATTTTCTTGCTGGGCCCCAAGGAGGGAGTCAGCACATGCTTGTGCACTGGCCTAGCCCCAAGAGTAGCAGAGAAGTGTTTTGTGGCACTTTTGTGACTCCCCCAGGTCAGCGCAGGACTTGTGCTGGGGCTTAGGTAGGCCAGCCTAACTGGAGATCAGGACTGCAGCCTTAATCTGTGTGACAGCAGAATTTTTTGTCTTGGTGTGGATGCTCTTCTCTGATGCTCACAAGCTTTATGAGACCCTAGAGCTCATTTCCAGGCATGATCCTGGTGTGTTCCACTGATCTCTGGCTACAACTGTCTTTTTGGTTTCACATCTATCTTTGCAAGCTTCACCCTAATTGCCTCTTAACAAATGAGTTTGTTTCATCCAGCTTATAGTGCATTACAAGCAGGGAACAGAACAAACAATGTGCCTTTAAGGCACAAAAGTAGCTTTGTAACACACACCCACCCGAGACGACAGAGATCTAAAATGATTCATCCAAACTTGCAGAAGGCAGAAGGTAATCTTGGTCCTTGGCAGGAGTCATGGGAATTATTCATTCCCACTCCAATCATCCTGTCAGAAAATGGCACCTTGGGAAGGACTTAGGTCATGATGGGTTCACCTTAAGGCACTGTTTGTGGGAAAGGCGGATACATGTGGCGTCAGGAATGGAACACCACTTGGAGCAGTTTGTGGTGCAAATGCCGCTAGCACAAGAGATGGATTATCACTGCATTACTGACAAAGGAAGTCCTTCATCACAGACGGAATTTACTGTTATAATATATGATAGTTAGTCTTTAAATAGTTTTAAAAGGGATAAGACAAATTAACAAGGATTTGGTCTACTGTGGACTATTATTAGCCTTAAGGTACCACTGTCATTAGGGTTGGTGTCACCCACTGTGGCCTGGGCAAGTATAGGGATGTGTATGGATGGAATTGGGAGAGGATGGCATCAACCAGAAAAATCTCTGGAGCTCCTTTATGGTTCAGAGGAGTGGTCTACCTGCCCAGTAGACCTTCCCAGCATCCTAGTAAGCCTAGCCAGGAAATTTGTGGCTTTTCTCCTTTGGCAAGAGAAAGAGCCCACGGTAAAAAAAAAAAAAAGACAAAAGTATCACCCAGGAAAGTCTTCACTGCCCCCAAATTCCCCATTATACTATCAATAGTCTGTGGAACCTTCATGTCCGGCATCAGACCATATATCTTAACCACAAAAGGAGGTCAAGGAACCCCAAAATGTAGGACGTGACTTGAGTGACTTGAACAACCAAGAAAAATGTAATACATGACAAAAGCTAAAAACACTCATATATATTGCTTTCATATGGTTAATCTAAACACTTTATTACTTATTATAAATATGTTGCCTCAGTCCCATTCTTAAGCAGTTTGACAGAAGACCACTTTCAGATCAGCTACGTATCCTTCTTGCTGAAGATAACGAATGTACGAGTATCATTTGACAAACTGCTAAATTTGCCCTTGCTGCACTGAAAATTTGCTCTCAAATTTAGAAATTGTTGTGTAATTTATACTCCCTTATTTGACAAACTTTTAACTTTTTATAATCTGCTCTGATCCAGCAGGCCTCTCCTTACGCCTGCCCAGCTCCTTTTTACTCCTTTTAAGTAAATCGCAGGGATGTCTGCAATCAGTGGCGTAGCGAATGATCATGTAGCCCTTTGCAAAGCTCAAAATGTGGCCCCAGAAATGATTTCACAGCTGGAAGTGGTGTCATCCCTGGGTAGTTTTAAGAAAATTTTTAAGAGAAAATTTTTTAAATAAAAAAGAAAAAGAAATTTTTTAAAAGAGGTAAGAAAAAACTTGCTTCTTCCTCTTCAGTAGTTCACTACCCATTGCCTCTGCTAGTGGCACAGCTAAAGCATTTGCTCTCTGGAGTCAAAGATTTTGTTGCCCTCCCCCCAACAACAAAATCAAATTTAATTAAGTAAAATAATGAAAATTGTGTCCCTTATTATTGGTTAGGGAAACTTACCTGGGCAAAGAGGAATGATTATTCTTTCCTTGCTAAATATAAGAGGAGCACTGCTTAGAAGTGCTTCTATACCCAGTTAGCATGGGTAACTGTTTTATGATATATGTTCTGTATATCATATATGTACTGAGAGCTGATTCTCATTAACGCCTTATTAGTTCCATACAGTATCAGAATTACATCTCATTGGCTCTCAGAGCAATCAGTATCATGGGAATTTTGAGTTAAGTAAATCCACTTTTTGTTCCATATGTATTTGTATTTTTTTTAAATTAATTTGCCATAACCTTTTATAGAATATAGAATATATAATGCTGTTTTTTTATTGCATTCTGCTTAAAATTACCTTTCCAACGACATATAACATGATGGTATTATTCATTAAAAGCAGGCCTCCGTCAGTCTTGAAAGACTATGGTATCATGCTTGGCGCTGCATACGCTGCATGCGAAGCACAAAAGCCTGGGTTGGATTGTTATGGAGGATAGGCTGTTACCCAAGCAGCAAATCCCCCCTCTCCATGCCACTGAATTAGTCCAATGGAAAGGCAGAGCCAATATGATTGGATCCAGCTGGCATCGCAGAGCTGGGTTAAGGACAGGAGCTCACCCTGTCTTATGGGGCCGACCCGGGTCTCAAACCCTGGCCTGCTGATTAACAGGCACAGCGTCTTAACCACTTGCGCCACCCACAGCCCGGTATACATACCCCGTTTTTCACAATTTTAACCACTAGTGTCAAGCTCAGCTTGTAGCCTCCCTAAAGCTTGTAACCTGGTGCAACTGCAGCCCCTGAATCTCCTAGCTTTGCCACTGGCTGCAACTCAGATGACTCGTACTCAAGTCACATAAACACATTTTTCATGACTCTCATGGGCTTGAGTTATGCATGTCAAAAACCTAATCAATTTAGGTTGGCCTAACTCCCCTGGCCTATCTTCCCATAATGGTATAGGGAGGTCAACCGATGCCTGTGCACTGGCCTAACCCCCCCCCCCCCCGCCCCGGCCACTCAGGAGTGGGACAGAAGTGCCTTAGAGCACTTTTGTGGCACCCCTAGGTCTGCACAGAACTTATGCTGGGGCTTGGCCTTGACTAACTAGAAGTTAGAATTGCAGCCATAGGCACTGACTCGGGACTCCGGAGTTTATCCTAAAAATGGAAAGACTCAGACTCGAGTCAAAACTCACATTTGTGTATGTTTTGTGCATATTCTTTTTGTGACATGATTTGTTCTGATTCATGGGTGACTCAAGAGGGTAAAGATTCGGGACTTGATTTGATCCATTATTATCAGCCCACTTCCCTATCTCTCCTTATTTAGCTTAGTGAATGGAGCTGGCAAAAATGTTGCAAAGAAAATGGACAAACCATTACATACCCTACAGCAGAGGTCTCTACACTTTTTGGCAGGAGAGTAACTTTTTGATACTGTGTTGGGTGCCGGAAGAAAAAAAGAATTTGTTTGCATTTCTAATTTGAATACATTTACATAAATGAATATATTAGTGATGGAACTTGTGAATGAATGAATGAATTCAAATCAGTTCATAAACACTTTCCAACACACAGGTGATCTTTCAACCAGTTCATAAGCACTTTCATACAGCGAGAGAGGAGGAGCGTGCAGCCCCCAGCCCTCAAAATACACCCCAGCCCTCCGGAGGTGTGGAGAGCAGCACTTCTCTTGACTTTGGAGGATTACAGGGCTTGTCCCCATGATGGAGGGAGCTTGCCAAGAGCCAGATGGAGGCTCGCTGAGAGCCACATCTGACCCCAGGGCCAGGGTTTGGAGACTCCTGTCCTATAGTGATGGAAGCTCTTCCAAATTTTATAACTGAAAGGTAAGTTATAACAATAATAACAATTATAACAGCAGTTCTGGACACAGCCAGTCAGGCATCACATATCACATCACATTACATTGTTTTTTGTATATGTTGCTTTGGAGTACTAAAGATGATCCTCCTCAGGCTGTACTTGGTAATCTTGAAAATAAATAGTAATAATTTGTAGCAATCATCCTTCTATGTGCACTTCTCTTGTGAACCACACAACGCCTGATATATTGCCATTTATTCCTCTTCTACAGCAGTGATTCTTGTACTTCTGTGTAATGCAGCTGAATAAAGTGTAGTCTCAGACAATGCAGATACTCTCTTTGGTGATGAAGTCCAATTCATAAATTAAATATGAAGGAAAACCTCCCACGGTTTTTTACTTACACTTGCAATAAATAGTCCAACTGTAGGGGGCATGAAAGCACCATTGAACAGTTGTGATGAGGCTTTCCAAATTTCTAGTTTTCTACTATTTAATTTGAATACTGTGGCTCGCCCTCTTTCTACATTTGAAGTTTTTCAAAAAACAAATTAACTTAATTTAAAAAATGCATCCCTAAAAGGGCAGAGATGTTTCTGAAGAGCAAACCACACCAGCTTTACCAAAAGAGGCTGATCGTGGAGATGGATGAAAATAGAACATTTCAATTTGTGAGCACAATCTGTGAGAGGCTTCTGTGCAGTTGTCGAAATGCAAAGAATGCCTCTGGGAAATTCACTCGCCTTACAGAAACATGTTTCGCTTCCATTGAAAAGGCTCGGATATTTTTGGCTTGGGAGGAACCCTGAAAATTGCCTTTGAATTTCACTTTTTCCAAACGTTGGTGCCAACCCTATGTGTGAGCCTCACAGATTGAAATGGGAGCAACCCAACAGGTGCCCGATTGTGCAATGATCACTCATTTCTGTAAGGCTTAGATGGGAGAATTTCTGTCTGGCCCAAGTCCAAGATTAACTCTTGAAAGCATTATTTCCACACCCCTTTCTTGCTAGCAGACAAAGCAAACACTCAGGTTCTACTCTTTGACTCTTGCCATCAACTATTCAGAATAAACCGCTCTCCCCATAAGCAGCTGCTTTAGGACTTGCTTGCACACTGAGAACATCTTGGAGACAGCTAAGCACATACACAGTAGTATTTGCATAAAATGAACTTACAATGCCAGATCCGTCGTGGGTCTCCACTGAAAATCTGTGTTCTAACATAGGACTATGTCTGCAATCCAACCCTCAGGCCAGCCTAAGCACCACCCCATGTCCGGTGCTAGCCTGAGGATGTCACAAAAATGCCATAAGACACTTCTGCACCACTCCTATGGGATGGTTAGGCATGTGCACAGACATGCACTTGTCTCCCTACATCACCATGGGAATGGGAAGACCAATGAGGTAGGCTGGCCCAAGTTAGTATGGAACCCCAAGACTTCAAACAGAAGTCTGCAAACAAACCATTTTATTATATCACTAGCGAAAGCATACCCACATTGTGGGAGTAAAATTCCCGAGATGACATCCCCACACTACGCATCAACTGCTCATGCACATCAACCTTCCATGCGCATCCACCCTATGTGCAACATTCCCCATGTTCATCCACCCCATGCACATCATTCCATGTGCATCAACCCCCATGCGCATCAACCCCCTATATGCAACAACCCTCATGTGCATCATCCCTGCCAACGAATGATCATAACGATGCCCAGAGCAAAATTCAGGGAAGTCTAGATGAAGCCATAGCTGACTATTTAACTTAGCAAGGTAATCTCAGACTCTAACCTAAACCTAAAAGCAAGTTGCACCCAGCACTTTGGCAAAAATAAGGCGCTCTGTCCACAGCCAGAGTCCGTTTTTCCTATTTACAAGGTTGTGTATATTCAAAACAATCCTGGAAACACAGAATTGGAGAATATAGTTTGTTAACCTTGTGACTGACCAACATATTGCCGGAAGAGATTTTTGTACTCCACATTCATTAATTGTTAAAGCCGACTTTTGATGAAAAAGAAGCTTCTCCAAGAAATACATTTGCCAGACACTGTGCTGACAATTTGATTTGATTTATTAAGAGCAGGAAATGCCATAATTGTGGCTTTGTATTTGAGACGCTGGTGGGGGAGTCTCTGGGTGGCAGCCTAAATAAAGGTACGCACAACATACTGGATTAATGAAGGATTGTTGTGATTACAAACAGTGGGGAGGGGGAAGGTGGCCTTTGTGTTATGCACTCAAGGCATTAGGGAATCTTTGTTTTTTGCAGCTTAATATACTTCCTCAAGCGGGTGCTAAGCAGCCACTCCCCAAATCCTTTACAGACAGTTGGTTTCCTCCCTCTCTTTTCTTCTTCTCTACTAAAGAGGAGAAAAACGATTATGATTCCAACTCTTAAGACTCGTTAAATATTGTTTTCGTGGCAACTTTTAGAGGAGCCTGTTGGAGGTCTGGGGTGTATTGAAGCTGGCCCATTAATTTGTTACTGACATGCCGAAATATTTTGCAAAAGAATGCCAGGCAGAGGATGTGTGCGCATGCTTTCCCGAGAGGAGGATTTGCTAAGTTAACTGCTGGTGCTCAGCTCTGCCACAAACAGCTGCCCCATGCAAGATGTCTGTTCCTCTCAGCAGCTGCTGATCATCTGGATCCTGCTGGCAGTGGCAAGGGACATCTGCTCTGAGCCCCACCAAGAAGAACATGGAGATGCCAAAGACCGACAGCCTCAGTTCCTGATCCAGGCAGGGGAGGAAAGGATTCTTGTGCCAGACCACGGCCTTGGGTTAGAAGAACACAGAAGGGGATCAATTAAGGCAGGCAGGGTGGGCTGGAAACGGAGAAAGAAAGGCTGGCAAGAACAGGACAGGGACAAGCACAGAGAACGGAGAGTAAAATGAAAGATTGGGTGATGGATAAGTACAGTAGATATTCTGGGAAGGGGAAAGAGATGAAGCGATTCAGAATAGCACAGAGCCCCTTTTTTCCAGCGGGATGTGAGCAAACAGAACAATCTGTATCGCTGGGAATAAGCTGGTTGCAATTAGCTAGTTACACATATGTTCTTGTTGTTGCACAGCACACATGAGGGAGGCCTCCAAACACAGTGAGTCTAGAAAAAAAATTGTGGCTATTCCTATAGGGATGCAAGAGGAGGCTTTACTGCGCCCAAGCACCCAGATTTGGATGCTCTGTGGCTAACCCCTTTCAGTAATACAGGGAGCCACATGATCCCTGTGACAATCACACAGGTGTTTGCTATATTGCAAACCATGGCCAACATTGGACAGGAATCTTACAAGAACACAAGATAGGAATCATATGAGCTTTGGTGTGGGAGTCTCCAAACCATTGATCAGTGTGCCATGGCATGATGTCAACAGTAAAAATAACTGACAGTGTGCCTTGACAATTTCAGCACCTTGTCAGTGTGCCGTGAAAGGAAAAGGTTGAAAATCACTGCTCCAAACCTTTCAGTCAAAGGGATGCATCAAATATCTGGCACAGCGTAAAGGGCCAGGAAACAAATTATAAAAATTTAAATCAACAATTAGATATGGAATTAATGAATAAATGGATTCAAATTTCCAAGATTTCTGCAAGCGAAAACAGAAATAAAGCGCACACTTGAATGAATCCTATTCCCACAACCCACAATAACAGCTCCAGCTGTCATTGGTCAACTGAGTAAGGAGACCAAATGCGTAAGGAGAAACTGGCTGCAGGCCAATTCATGGCTATCTTTGGGCCACATCTGGGCCCTGGGCTAGGGTTTGCAGATCCTTACCTGCTGCAAGAGATTTATGCTTTCTCAGCCCTCAGAATTTTTTGAAGGGCAAAGTGACCTTCATGAAACCAAAAGTGATGTTTTCTGACCATCCAAGGACTTTGCAAGTCCTTCAGAAGGTTGGAGAGGCAGTGAGCAGCCCTCAGAATCCTTCTGGGGAGAAGTTCCTCAGCGGGGGGGGGGGGGGGGGACGGACGGACGGACCTCATATCAGTGCAGAGGCCAACTGAGTGCCAGAGGAAGGGATGGAAGATGACACAGCAGTGAAGTCACAACACTGGACCATGATCCACTGAAAGATCTTCTGCACACAAAAAAGGTAAAGATTTCCCCCACAGGTTGTACTGCTAGTCATGACCCAATGTAGATGCTGAGTTGCACAGAACATTATCTTCCCACCAAGGTGGTATCTAGCTACTTAGATTTGTATGCTGTCAAACTGTTAAGTTGACAGGAGCTGGGCCAGAGACAGGAGCTCACTCCATCTTGCAGTACTTAGATCTCGAACTGCTGACTTGCTGATCTTCAGATTGATAGGCACAGCACCTTTAACCAACACGGCTGCAATCTTAACCTCCACTTAGCCCCAACATAAGTCCTGTGCTGACCTGGGTGTGTCACAAAAGTGCATTAAGACACTTCTGCACCATTCCACGGGGGAGAGTTATGCCAATGCACAAGCATACACTGTCTTCCCCACATCGTCACAGAAAGATAGGGCAGGTGAGTTAGGCTGGCCTAAATTTCTCAGGTATTCATCCACAGCCACAGCGGACCTTTTACTGCACACATACATGTTAGTTAAAAATTATGAAAGTGAACTACACCTTGTGTGGGGTTCCTATTCTTTCTAGTTACTCAGATTGAACTGTAATTGGTGTGAGGTGGGTTTATTCTTCATTTTTTGGCATCAGTGGAAGCGTACACACCTAATTCTGACTCATTGACTCATAAATTCATCAGTGCTCTGCATTAACTTGCTCTGTTAGACTCCAATAGGATAGGATTAGGACACTTCTAATTGATTTATCATCCAGTTAATTACTTGAATTTTCCTTTCACACACACTGCATACAAATTTTCCACTTAGCTGTATCCATACATATTATCCTACCAACTTCTTGGCCACTTTACAGGACTGCTGAAAGGAAGTGAGAGATTATTAGGTTTTGATGACATCTCTGGCCCAACCACAATAACATCCCACCTCTTTTCAACATTTTGAAAAGATTTTTACAAAAGGATGAGAAGCTATTCACAAGACTAGTAAAAATGGAACAACCCTATTATCAACATAATTTGACCTATACACCCACATCTATCTGGACTCAGTTGACTAGTTGGGACACAAAATGGATAATGGACTGATCATAGATAAGGATGCCAACAGGATATGCATCACTGAGATGGTTAAGTCAAAGGAGTTGATTTATCTCACATGTATCTCACTTGGATACAACTCAATGCATGAGAGTGGGTATAGGAGTGTTGCTGTAGTTGCTGTAGACTGTGAGCCCTTTTGGGACAGAGACCCATCTTCCAAACGTTGTTGTCACCATGTTGGAGTCCACTTTTCAGCATATCTTCCTTCATCTGCATCTATCTAGGGCATCCTCAGAAGTAGTATTCATGCATTTCATTTCACAGGGGGCCATTAGCCATTAATTTTTTCATTTTCTTTGTAAACAGTTTTGTGAACTTTTTAGTTGAAAAGCAGTATGTAAATACTATAGATAGATAAATAAATATTGTCAATAGTAGACTGTGGATGGAACTGCCATCTTCCTTTCTAGAATCCTAATTCCATGAAGTCAATCAATGCCTACAGACTTTCCAATAGATGCAGCTGGTGTTCCTGTCAAATCTTAGTCATTCTAAGGTGTAGAGATGATTCAGATAGTGAACTCAATTGCTCCTACATGTTATCTTCCACTCTGTGGGGCCCATCTCGTTTCCTGCTAGATGATCAAATGAACTGTGACTGCTAGAACATAAGCAATAGAAAAGTCATTGTGATTCTAAGCATAACTGAGTTCATCCATGCCAAGTTCATTATGACAACGATAATGATGAAGCAATATCTCTCCACACACAATGGCACCTTCAAGGTGAAGTACAAGAGTTTTTACAAGTGGCTCAGGATCTGTTCCAAATTGGTAACTCCCATGGCAATTCCCATTATACCCACATTTGGTCGGGCATTCCCCTCTCCATTCTGCCAATCATAAGTAATCAGGAACAATATACACTGAATCATTAAATCAGGGTGAAAGTGTTGCTGCACACAGCTTGTAGGAAATAAAAGACAGGGCTTGCGGCAACCCAGCTGCCTTGGCAGAACAAGAATGTATTTCCTCCTTCACCCCAAATAGCAGACTGGCAAACAATAATCATGAATGGAAACAGATGAAAAAGGGGGGCACAAGAAGGATGTTTCAATACACATTCAGCCTCTGAAACAGCAATTTTGCAAAAGACAACAACAAAAACTTGTGAAAATTCACACTATTGTAACATTTCGGGTCCTAACCAATTTAGGCCAGCACAACTGTCTCACCATACCCATGGAGCTGTAGGGAGGCTGGTGCAGGTCTGTCCCACAGGAGTAGTGCAGAAGTGTCTTATGCAACACCTCCTAGGCCAGGAAGGAACTCGTGCTGGCCTAACTGGGCATTAGGATTGCAACATTAGGGAGAGAAAAATACATTGAAGAATCCCTGACCATCTTGACGCTTTGCCTCAATCCCTGGACCTAGAAGCATGAAATATCTTCCTTCTGTGATGGGAACACCCACCAAGAACCAATTTCTAGAAATTTAATCCCTAAGGGGCTGAAAAAGGGCGCAACGCATTTTGGCCTACACTTAACCTTGAAGACTGATCAATGTCCACCTGTAATTTTTGCACCTGCCTGGTAGAGGTGCCCATGATCTTGGGAGGATGGTACATGGGGTGAGGGGATGTTGCATGGTGGGGCATGTTGCACATGGGGAGTTGTTGCGCAATGGGGGGATGGCATACAGGGGGTATTTTACTCCTGCAACCCAAGTATCTTTCACTAGTGTGTGTGTGTGTGTGTGTATGCCAGCAATATAAATATGGGTGGTGTATGTATGTTATCCTCAATCTCGGTTCCTCTATATGTATATATGTGTATATGTAACATATACGTACATATATGTTATCCTCATATTTATATATACGTTATCCTCAATCTCGGGTCCTCTGTATGTATATATATGTATATGTACATGTAACATATATGTATATATATGTCAGCAATTCATGGAAAATACAATCAGACAGTTTCAAGAGATCATTTCTTTACACTTATTGGCCTTTCTCCAAGTTAATTCAGAGACAAATTTTATTTATGAGTTCAAGTAAGAGATTCTTGAAACAAATAAGAGGAACTGCCTTCAAATAGCACACTTTCAAAGTCAGACACCCCCAAGAAATTTTTAGCTATGTATTTCAAGTCAGGATAATTATACAATATTTTTAAAAGATGTCAATGAGATTAAAACTAAGCTATGTCACTGCAGTAGTATCTTACAAGTGTCCATTAAATGCTTCAAATGCTTAAAATGAATTGTAATAAATGTTTTAATAGTGTTTGTTCAAAGTGTTTCACATAGAATTATCTTGGTAATCTTTATATTGATGAGGTTACTATTTAGTGAGATGTCTTGATTTAAAATCCCAACCAATCCAGGCCAGCACAACTCATCCACTCCCCATTCCTGTGGTGGTGTGGAGAGGTTGGCACACATCTATGCACTGGCGTAATCCACCCCCAAAGTTGTGCAAAAGTTGTGCTGACCTTTGGTCCCCAGGCCAGCATGGGACTTATGCCGGAACTTATGCCAGCTTAACTAAGGGCTAGGATTGCAGCCTTGTAGCACAATCCTAACCATGTCTACTCAAAAGTAAGCCCCATTATGTTCAGTTGGTCTTACTCCCAGGAAGTTGTCTTTAGGATTGTAACCATAGTCACAATTCTAAATTAGCTCAGGAAATGTTGATAGAATTCTTAGAGCACAATCCTAAACATGTCTACTCAAAAGAAAGCCCACTGTGTTCAATGGGTCTTACTCCCAGGAAAATGTCTTTAGGATTGCAGCCTTAGAAAAATAAAATGTACAAGCTAAAGCATGTATTGTAGTTGCAAAAATTAGAGCCCTCCCCTTCAAACTAACTTTCAAAAAGACAAGTTATCAAAAAGTTAAAAGGTCAAAAGTAAAAAAGGATGTTTTGATGTATCAGAAGAATGCAGTTTTGCCAATGACAGATCTTTATAACATCACATTAGTTTGTTTTTATAATTCTCCGTTCCTTGCAATGGCAAGTTCCATGGCATTTTTGTGGATCTTCCACATCAGTTTCTTTTGAACACTTCTTTTCTTGACTCTATGTTCCTTGGAGGAAGGTCAAAAATTACTAGCAACACCAGCTTGTAAACTGGCATTACCTCACATCAGTGTTTTTATTACTCCGTCAGCCATGTCATAATTAATTAGTCTAAAAGTATTAAATAAAACGGCACTCAACTATAAGTCTAAGGTGTCAAGACTATGAGCATTTGTTATTTCCTTCCAGATGTTCAATGTGATATAACTAACACACCAGAAAGCTCAAAGAGGATTTGCATTAAATAAGCGTGTAAGCATTAAATGTGATGCTTATTAAACATTAACCAGATTTGTTTGAGTTCCTTTACATGCTTTATATTTTGCATGGAAAATTTTCTGTTGAGTGAGCTTTGCTCATTCATACAGTGCTAATAAGATACAAAAAAAATTCATAGCTAAAGCAGGAGAAGTGATGACCCATAGACTTCATGGTGTAAGCCCAATGTGGGCAGCCCAATCCTATTTTGTGTTAACAGAGGCAGATCTCATAGGAAGGTGAGCAGCAGGAGGCTGTTGAAGCATAGCTCTGGCAGCATAGCTTTATCATATAAACGGGTGGGGATAGGTTTAGGGCATTAGTTATTTAATGTTCCTACACAAATGCTGTAGGTGCTTTAGGAGGAGTTACTGCTACAGAAAGGGGGCTGGACTAGATGAGCTTGTGGGTATGTTCCAACACTTATGACATTTAACAGTAAAGTTAAACATGCTTAAAATATACACTGGAATTAACAGCCCTTAAAAGTACATAACTTTGGTGATACAATGCTTATATAACCTATAAACCATTAACTCTGCACTCCTCTGTTGTGTTCTGGAGGAATTACATTCCTCCAGAACACAACAGAATAACACAAGTGGTTAATTCCTCTCTGCTCAAAGGTGTTGGAGGGAGAGTACAAAAAACCATACAATAACTTCATCGTAATTTTGGCTTCATAAAGAACTAGCGAAAGGCGTACCCGCGTTGCGGGAGTAAAATTCCCCCGTATGCCATCCCCCCATATACATCAACCTCCCATGGATAACTTTCCCCCAGGCGTAAGAACCCCCCATGCGCAACTTCCCCCATACACATCAACCCCCCCTGCGCAACTTCACCCATGCGCATCAACCCGCATGCGCAAGTTACCCCATGCGCAACTTTCCCCCATGCACATCAACCCCCCATGCACAACTTCCCCCATAAGTATCAAACCCCATGCACAAATTTCCCCATGCGCAACTTCCCCCATGCACAACTTCCCCCCATGCGCAACTTCCTCCCATGTGCAACTTCTCCCATGCGCAACATCCCCCCATGCGCAACTTTCCCCCATGCGCATCATCCCCCATGCGCATCATCCCCCCATGCGCAACTTCCCCCATGCGCATCATCCCCCCATGCGCAACTTCCCCCATGCGCAACTTCCTCCCATGCGCAACTTCCTCCCATGCGCAACTTCCCCCGTGCGCAACTTCCCCCGTGTGCAACTTTCCTCCATGTGCATCATCCCCCCATGTGCAACTTCTCCATGTGCAACTTCCCCCATGCGCAACTTCCCATATGCGCAACTTTCCCCCGTGCGCATCATCCCCCCGTGCGAAACTTCCCCCATGTGCAACTTCCCCCCGTGCGCAACTTTCCCCCATGCGCAACTTTCCCCCATGCGCAACTTCCTCCCATGTGCAATTTTCCTCCCATATGCAACTTCCCCCTGCGCAACTTTCCTACATGCGCAATTTCCCCTCATGTGCAATTTTCCCTCATGCGCAGCATCCTCGCCAGCGCAACCTCTTCCTCCTAACAACATCCCCCAGTGCACCAGGGTCTGAGCACCAAATTGGCTGGATGTTGTTCAGTCTCCCATGTTAAGTATAGGACAGAAACACGTTGCCCCCTTTTCAGCCCCTGAAGGGTTAATTTCTCCAGGTGGGTTCTTGGTGGGGGTTCAGGTGACAGAAGGAACTCCCAGAATTCCATGCTTCAGGCCCAGCAGTTGGGGCGGAATGTTGATGAGTCAGCAATTCTCAATGCAAAGTATAGGGAGGAAAACGCATTGCGCCCCTTTTCACCCCCTTCCGGTAGGAATTTTCAAAAACCGGTTCTTAGTGCACCCCTCAGTCACGGAAGGAACACCCACCCCAAATTTCACGCTTCTAGGCCCAGCGGTTTTGGCAGGACGGTGATGAGTCAGTGAGTCAGTCAGTCAGTCAGTGACTTTTCTCTTTTATATATATAGATTTAATAGAAAATACACTGGGTTGTACCAAACAAAAAAAAAAACCACCAGTGTATTTTATCAAAACAAAGTTATATTATAATAATAAGTCACAATTAAGCAGCAGTAAAACTGATGACAGAAAAAGTCAAATTTAAGCCCTATTGACTTCTACAGATTGACAATCCAGTGGTACCCAGTTACAACTAGTAGTACCCAGTGACAACACAACCCAGTGACAACCAAGTGGTAGCAGAGTGAATAGCAACTTTTAAATGTTTTGCATTTTCATTTATCAATAAAAGGTTTAGAATGACTTCCTATCACATTTGAAAAGATCTGAGCATCTGCTTTTCATGCTATCAGAAGCTGTCCAACAAATGCAGGATTTCTGTCCCTTATTAATCCTGTGATAAGAGCAGCAGTGGAATCCATGGCGTCCTGGAGCTTCAAATTGTCCTACAATATAAAGAAGAATATTCAAATTATTTCTACAAAGAAATTATTCATAGCATGCTGATATTAAAACTCTCCTGAGGAAGAAAAATGGCAAAAAGCAAAGAGGACCCAAAGTTCAGTAAAGCACAAACTATGCATGTGGCCATCCACAGTCTTATTAACTTTTGCTGTAGGCTCTTATCCTATCTTTTGGCCTCCAAATAACCTTCCAAGGCAGTTACAGTGCAATCCAAAACCCTGATTAGGCTGGCATAAGTCCCAATACAAGTCCTGTTCGGGATGCGCTGTGGTGGTGTTGCAAAAGTGCCAATTCAATATGGCTACTGCATGAAACCTTGGACAGCCATTGACAATTCAAGTTGACACTGTAGGTAGATGAACCACTGTACAGATTCTTCAAGTTCTTATTATATAATGAGGAGCCTGTACCTGGAGATCTCTGTTCTCCTCATCTCTAGAAGGTCTTCTCAACCCAGCAGTGGAAGTCCATCTGTAGCCTCTAAACCAGAGGTTCTCGAGCAAGTTATTTTTTATTTTAGACACATTAAACCCAAATAAAAATATAATCTTCCCTTCTATTCAGCTTAATCTGTGAATAAATTTTCAGTCCAATGTTGTGTATGTGGCAAACACCCCCATAAAAGCTTGGGTTATGATGCTATCAATGCAAAATGGTTCAACAAAGATGCATTATAACACCACAGCTCCAAGCAGTCTTTATATTTAGCACTACTGTACTACTAATAAAACATTCTTCTTCTTATTATTATTAGTTAAACCAAATATTCAGACACATAGCACTTCACAGATTGAGGTCCTTGAAAGGTTTAGACATACAGAAATCCATAATACAGAGAAGAATAGAAAAACAAAACAAGCAGCAGATATCTTGTTCTTATTCCATAGCAATTTTCTAGCATTATCGACCACCCACAGCTGCTTCTGCAGTTCTGGCTGGCATCCTATTTATGAGAGGCTTATGAATCCTGTAGGGCAAATTGTTTTACTCATCAGTAAAACCTGTAATAGGAAAGACAGTGATCTGGTGGTTGAAATTTCCTATCCATATCTTAGGTTCTGTAGTTATTCTAGACCTCTCAAAAAAGGCTATCATGTTGTTGAAATGTTTGCTAGTTTAATTAAGCCAATTTACTGGAGATCACTGGTTAAAAAAAATCCATCTTCCTAGCCAGTAATAATTTCTGTTGCTGCTAAAAGGGATGATTTACTGGAGTTATATACCAAAGAACAAAACGTTTACCACACCATGCGGACACAATTTGGAAAAGAAAGCAAAATGGAACCTTGCCAATAGTATGAACCATAAATTCATATTACAAAAGTCTCATTCCCACTAAAAGATTCCTCTGCTTCTAAATGAAAAAAAAATAGTTTAACTCAAAAGTAGGTTCAGATATGAACTTACTACATTTGATCTAAGTAGTTTCTTACCAAAGGTAAATACCAATACTGCACAATGATGCTTGTTCTAATACTTGTTAGGACTCTGTCAATCTCATTACACATTTCCAGAACCTGACCTCATTTTTTGGCATTATTAATACAGTACTTGATAGCTTGTAGTTATACATATAGACCAGATGTGTGACAAATGAAATAGTATAACAGCAGAATGGTAAGTGCTGCATGGGTCACAAAGGGAATTTTCATTGGGCAGGGGTCTTTTGTTTGGAAATCGCTGATCTAGACATACATGTCAACATATGGAATGGGACTACATTTTAATATGAATGCCGTGTTGAACAGTAAATAACTTTTGGAAGAATACAGAAAATGGATATAAGCAGGAACGTTACAAGAAATTTTCCAAAAATATTGTGTATAGGATACATTTCAAACTATTGAAAATAAAATCAATTAAAATATACTGTGTACTAAGTAGTTCCACCCCACATCAACTCCAATAAATTCTGAATGGAATTCCGCCATCAGAAATAGCCAATATGAATTCTTACTGCAGGACTAATAATACTGCAGTAATCCAGTGCAATCATAATCTAATACTGCAGGATCCAATGTTTTGTTCTGCACTTTTCAGAACATTATCAGGGAAAATGAGTCCACAATTGAACACACCGTTATAGAAAGCTAAAATGACAGTTAACTGTTTAAGGCTACAGTCCTAAGCTCCAATTAGGCCAGCATAAACCTTGGCATAAGTCCTGTGCTGACCTGGGGTTGTCACAAAAGTTCCATAAGGCACTTCTGCTCCACTCCACTCCGTTACGCCAGTGCACAGACATACACTGACATCACCACACTATCATGGGAAGATATGCCAGGTGAGTTAGGCTGACCTAAATTGGGTAGGACTGTGCCCCACTTCTAAGTCACTAAGGCTGCAATCCAGAGCAAATTCAGCCTGCTCTGACCTAACTGCACTCTCCTAACTATTCTGTATCCAGAGCAGAAAGTTATGCTGAATCCAGAGAGTCAGGAAGCCTGGGCTGCCCTAACTGCTCCAGAGCATGCTAAATAATTGACACAAGGGGAAGACTTGCTCCTGAGGAGACACCCCTCAGATCACACTGAACAAGGAACAGCTGTGGTGCCTACAGTGGTGACATGACTCTGCACATCACCTGGTGCGGAAGTCTGTGCGTCATCCCTGGGATGCGCGCCCCCCCCCCCCACCTGGACTGCACAGTCACCAAAGTTGGCACCTGCGCAGTTGTTTCTGAAGCCAACTGGCTTCAGAAAGAGTACTGCGCAGGCACCATCTCTGACACCTGCACAGTACTTTTCTGAAGCCTTTTGGCTTCGGGGGGGACTGTGCAGGCGTCAGAGTTGGTGCCTGTGCAGTACTCTTTCTGAAGCCATTCGGCTGCCGCTCCGCCTCCTGAGTGAGGCCGAATGGCTGTGCAGAGGCGCGGACTTTCTCTGCTCTAAGGAAGTCTCCTCTGAAGCTGTTCGGCATGCTCAGTGTGTTTCTGCGCAGTGCATCTCAGATGGCTGTTCAGGCCAGCTCCTCAGACAAGTGTCAGCTTCTGGCTGATTCTCCGCCTTGGAGCAGGCCTGAATGGGTGTGCTGACGCCCGGGGCCTGCCAAAGGACAGTGAAACTCCTCTGGCACATCACCCCATACGGAGCGCATCCCCAATGCAGCCCACACCAACCGCACCACTCTGGTGACGCCACTGGGTGCCTGCCTTATAAGGAGTCCCTGATGAGATGCAGTACATTCTACAGTGAATACAAGGGGCTTTTTGGAGTGGCCTGCTGTATCCTGAGGTTTGTGGGCAGCTGTAGTTTGTTCCATATCCTGAGGCTGAGAGGAAGGGGTTGCAGCTAGGCTGGCCAAGAACTCAGATTTTTGGTCAACACTGCCATTCTTACTCGGGCCTTATCAGGGACCCCTATGGGTCTACTCATTACTATACCTGCTCCTGAGGTGGTATAACTCTGAGGGCTGGAAGAGGGCATTTCTGCCTTGGAAACAGGCTCTGGATTCAGAGTAACTGCTCTGCCCTAGGCAATGCTAAACATGCCCTCAACTTGCCTCTCCTGAGCTGCTTAGGCTGCCCCTGTTAGGGCAGAGCAGGTCCACCTCTCTTAGGCCACCCTATCTTGCCTTGCTCTGCCCTAAGCCTCCTTCAGAGTAACTGGGCTGGAGCATCTTGCAGTTGCTCCAACCTAGTGTTAGATAGGGCAACCTAAGGGCTCTTATGTGGACAGATTAGTTGCTCTGGATTGGGCTGTAAGTCTCTTCTGCCCCACTCCAGGGGGAGTTAGGCCAGTGCACAGGCATACACCAACATTCCCACACCATCACAGGAAGATATGCCAGATGAGTTATGCCAGCCTAAATTGGTTAGGATTGCATCCTAAGAATGTTACATTATTGCTTTTATAAATGGGATAATTTTGTGGGAAAGTTTATAATCCGTAAAAACCTTCTGTAGAAAGAAAACAGATGAAAAAGTAGCTTTTGCTATTTCCAATTTAAAAACACATTTCTCCACTTTCCTGGACACACTGAATTCATAAACAATAATCTTACATATTATTAAAGACTCCCCTGTCTAGACAAAAAGTTGAAGATACAATAACCAGTATTCATCTACGTTCGTGGTTAGTCTTTCAAATCTCCCATTAATACCAATTCCTACAACCTGAGAATAATTTGAGAAACCAATAGCAATTTATTGAATTCCATCCAAACATTCCTGTAAGTTGTATGTAATCTACCTATACTGGTTGACGGGAAATGTTGGTGATTAAGTGATAATTTAGAAAACTCCTATGGAGCAGGGATGAGAATCATTTCTGTAAGTGCAATCATGAGATTGTTTGTAGTTTCAAATTAATTTGAAAATTTCAGGAATAAGATACATAAATTTTGACCATGTTCTAGTTCAATAACTTTGTACCAATGCAGATTTAAAATAAACCCTACAATCCAGAGTAACTACGGGAGCACGTAAAAGACTTTACGTGCACCCATAGTTACCTCAGCACCTAGTGAAAACCTATGGAAAATTCATATTGCAATCCAGAGCAAATTGTTCTTACACCGGAGCAAGGACTCCCCGTAGTTACTCAGGATTGCACTCATAGTATTTTATGCTTTAAAAATATAGCTTTCAGATTTTATACTTTAGTACTAACTAACAGTTTAACCCCCAAATCCAGAGTAACTACAGGAGCATGTAAGAGACTTTACGTGCACCTGTAGTTACTGTACCACCTAGTGAAAACCTATGGGAAATTCATATTGGAATCCAGAGTAAGTTGTTCTTTCATCGGAGCAAGACTCTCCGTAGTTACTCTAGATTTTGCCCTTAATCTTATTTCAGCAGTGTCACTTTGTCACCCCCTTGATGGACCTCATCCTATGCAGTAGAAAAGGCAACAAGCCAGTGATGAGCATGGCGATGCACCATCACTGTGTTGGTGATACCTTTTGATAGAATAGAGAAATTTCAGAACTCTTTGTTTAATTGTATTTTGCTGTAAAGGTATTAGTCCAACAAACCACAATTTTAATCATGAGTGGTGTCACCCCTTCCAGTGTGCACCACCCTCAATGCACATCACTTGGCGTGGGCCACCCCCAACACACTCATCTAGCGATGCAATCCCCCACTATAGGATACAACACATCCCTTTTTTTGGCATATATGCATAAGCAGTGGTTGCAGGGCATAAACCTAGGGCCACAAAGGGTTGCCATATAACCCAAAAAAAACAGGGACAATCCTGATTGTGTTCACACACTGCCAAATGGGACACAGGGTCCAGTCCTGATTTTGTGGAAGGAAATTATGGCAACCTGAGGGTCATAGACAATTTGGAAGTAGCCCTTTTGATTTTTCTGGAATTCGTTAAAAGGAAATGTGCTTAGAATTGCCAATTAACCTAACCCAATCTTTCTAAAAAAGATACATGTTAAAATGTGGCTGTTGTAGCCATATCTCACCGCTACTACACACACTACACTGGTAATCTGTAAATGACATGATCATCTGTTGAATGCAAGTTAACATATCTATTTGAAGAGATTTATATATGTTTAATAGATTAATTTTTAAGTATGGCAAAAGGGATAAGCAATGAATGAGTGACATCCACAATTTCCCCTTCACCCTAAACCAACATCTCTTCTGCCAGAAGGAAACTGTAGATTCTTCCCTATGTTATCTCAACAAATGTCTGTTCCAGTCTGCATCCAATATATGACGCAAGTTGTATATAAGGAGCTTCAACTTTGAACTTCCTTTGAAAAACTTTTTAAGTAGCTTCTATTGTATAATTATAATAATATTTTATTGTATGATTTGTGTCTTACACTTTGTAAATATCAAAGATGGTTAAGATGAGCAAGTACAATCAGAAATAATAAGTGCAGAAAAGTGGTACATGGATGACAGCTCGCCTACAGACTGTTTGAATCACAAAAGAATAACATTAAGTTAATTCTCATTCATTTAGATGGTGTTTAGTCTGGATTGACTTCTTTGGATACAATTCATCTTTCAACAGAAATGTGCTTACAAACACACATCCTTACATAGATAAAAATTCAATGGTAGTAAGTTTTCTCATTAGTGACAGGGACCAGAAGTTTCCATACTACTCAGCAATCCCAGGACAACTGGCACTTGAACAGAATATAGTTGTTTCTGACATGAGAGGGCTTCATGCAGGGTTCTTTCTTCTGGCTGATGGTTTGGAAAAGTTTGGTTGACAACATGTTCTTTTGAGTAGGCAGAGGAGCAACCTCCCAAGAGTCCTTCATCCTCTGGCCAATTGTAACTTATCCCTCAATTTCCACCACTGAATTGTACTTATTAACTACAAGCTCTGTTCCAAAAATATATTAAGAAAACTTGTAAGTAATAAAAATCATATCACTTGTAACCAATATATTTTCATTCATCTCATCAGGAAATCTCATCTTTGGCAAGTTTTTCCACCAGCCACGACCAAGGCCAGAGCCTTTACTTTTCAGTGTCAAACAAGCCTCATCTGAAAATGGTTTTACTTTCCACTTTAAACAGTAATCTTTATGCCTAGCTGAAGTTATTTACATAAGAATGGTAATGCTTAACTAACTAGTATTAGTTATGTAAGTTCTGTCCAATGGAGTAAACAAATTAAAAATTTATTGCTAGTAGCTTGCTTTCCACCCATACCCCAAGGTTTTGCTGCTTCCAAGAGGTGTCATTGTCCCCAAAGCCAAGGATGGCATTGGATTGTGCCCAAATTGCTAGCTTAGGGCCCATGTTCATCAGAGGCCGGCCAGGCTGATTTCTGAACCCTCAGTATAGTAAGAATGGTAGCAGCAAAGACAGCTTCGGGGGCAAGGTGCGCATGCAGGTTTTCATCACATGGGTCACAACAACTTGGTACCAACATTGTATCAGTACCCAAAGAAAAGTAGCTTTCTCGTGGAAAAATAGCCATCTTGTATAATTCTCACTTTATTATACAGCATGAAAGTTGCATCAAATATGCAAGAAGAATCTGGATAAAGAATCCAGTTTTGTTTCTAATAAGTAGAATCATGTTCTTTAAACCATAAATCATGTATTTCTTACTGAATACATTAATGCTGGTTAGCATGTACAGATTTTTCTACTGTTACTTGCTTCTAATTAAATTTCAAAGTTACAGCAGTGTTTGTTTGCCAAATCACTAAATAATGAAAATTAAACATCTTCAATCCTTCCTGCTACTAATTCATCCCAGCTATTTTTTTTATTTTACTGGGTTTACTGAGATTTACTATTTTTTCTTTACTGTAGTGTAACATTAAGAAACATGAATTCTAAAAAGTATGAAAATTCAATGTGGTTTCAACCTTTAAAGAAGGGTCTGAGGTTGACAATAATGCTTGAACTTATTTAAAGCACATTTCACTAAAAATTTGAATAAAGACCAATAATATGTTTATTGGTATTGGCATCCATCAGTCTCAAAAGACTATGGTATCATGCTTGACGCTGTATGTGAAGCACGAAGGCCTGGGTAGATTGATATGGAGGATAGGTTGTTACCCAAGCAGCAAATCCCCCCTTTCCACACCACTGAAATAGTCGAATGGAACGGCAGAGCCGATACGATTGGTTCCAGCTGTGTCACAGAGCTGGGCTAAGGACAAGAGCTCACACTGTCTTGTGGGGACCCAAGAGTTCAAAATATTTATGAAAAAATGCTGTAGAAATATACAATTTATTAAATAATTTCCAATCATTTTTTCTTGATCTCTACTTTGTGCAATTTTAACGTTTTCAAACACGTCGAAGTTGTGTATTCTTTCACAAGCCACATAGAATATCCAAAATATCCGACAACAAGAAAGAACAAGCATATTACAGAAAGTGACTGACAAAGTAATGAGTCAAAGCATCTTCTGGAGAAACTGAGGGCACAATCCAGTTTAAGGGCACTGAGGACAGACCCAGCTAACTAGCTGGACAGCCCCAACTATTCTGAATCCAGAGCAGAATGTTATACTGCATCCAGAGAGTCAGGAAGCCTGGGCTGCCCTACCTGCTCCAGAGCATGCTCAGTAGACACCAAATCATTGATACCTGGGGAGGGACTGCTCCTGAGGAGACCCCCCTCAGATCACACTGAATAAGGGATAGCTGTAGTGTCTGCATTATAAGGAGTCCCTGATGAAACTGCCAGTACAGTCTACAGTGAATACAAGGGGCTTCTTGTAGTGCCCTGCTGTATCCCTAGGTTAGTGGCTGCCGTAGTTGTGCCATTTCCTGAAGTTGAGAAGCAGGGGTTGCAGCTAGGCTGGCCATGAATTCAGATTTTTGGTCAACACTGCCATTCGTACTCTGCCTTTTCATGGACACCTGTTGGTCTACTCTTACCTGCTCCTGAGATGGTATAAATCTGACAAACTGGAAGAGGGCATTTCTGCCCTGGAAACAGGCTCTGGATACAGAGTAACTGCTTTTCCTTAGGCAATGCTAAACATGTGCTCAACATGCCTCTCCTGAACTGCCTAGGCTGCTCCTGCTAGGGCAACCACCTGTCTTGGGGCATCCTATGTTGCCTTAGGCTGCACCCAGCTTTTTCCAGAATAACTAGGGTGGCCTATCTTGCAGTTGGGTCAGCCCAGTAATAGACAGGGTATCCCAAGTGCACTTCTGGATTGTGCCCCGAGTCTAGCTAACCTTTGATATCAGATCCTATTAGGCATACTAGGACATATTAACTATGCAGCTTGAGCTGGAAAGCCAAGCTAGCTCTCTTTAAGAGAGTAGGCCTAAACACCTACATACATGGCCTCTGAAATATGCTTCTGAACATCTACACTGTCAACATGCATGCACCAGCAGGCGGCTGACTGTCTTGCATCAATATAAAATGTAGGAACTTTGGCAATACATTTATAATTTTAATCAGAGTAAAATGAAGTATTGCCTGTAACTGTAATTAGATTAATAAAATAACTGATGACTGATGAGGAAATATGATATTTGTGCTTAAGGGAGTAAAAATGAAGACTCACTGCCTGTCAAAATAGTTGAGCAACCTCATTTTTGGCGAGGCATTTTACCAGAAAGACAATAACATAAACCCACTTTGAACTCCAGCTGGTTAACCCTTCTCATCCTCTCACTTTTTTCCTTTCAATTCAGTATCAACTATGTTATTGACTCATTATGAGACTAATGACCACAGAACAGAGGGATTCTATTATGCCCCCACAAATAATATCATAAATGGTAGAATAATGGTTGCAATCCTGCACACAGGTTTGTACATACAACTCCATTGACTTTATCGAGATTTAACTACCCAAGTTTAGACTGTTCTCTCCCTATGCATGCATGTTTACATTCAGCTGTGCAATTTAGGAGACAATCCTAACCTGGCTAGGCCAGGCACAAATCCTGTGCTGATCCAGGGATCTTAAAGTAAGTCATTTATGTGCCACTACCTGGGAAGGGTTAGGGGAATGCATCACCATAGGAATGGGAAGACCGATGAGTTGTGCCAGCCAAGGTTAGGATTGCACCCTTAATAAATCTGCAATAGCATTTCAAGATTCAGTCTTTAGAAACCTACAATTTTTGGAAATGGTCAATTACACTACAATCTCTTCAGTATTTTTAAAAAATGTAATATTCGTGATAGTTCTTCATTTATGTTTCCTAAAAGTATTCCCTACAGTAATGTAATCAAACTACTATGAACTATTAAAATATCTGCACTGTATATGAAGATAAAATGTTGGTTTCCTTCAGCTTCAAAATGCCTTATAAGGCAATACACACTGCCACTGAATAGAAATGAGGTAAAACACCAATATCCAATTTAGCACTTTCCAGCTGTTATGATCTTTCCATTCAAAAGTCATCATATATTATGTACAGACAGTGGCGTACTAGGTCATTTGGCATGCTGGGCAAATTTTTTCAAACCCCTATACATCAAAATTATTTAATTATTATGAATACAATTAGATATTAATTCATATTTTCATATTTTAAAACATAGGTTACCAATTAAGCCTGTTTTATTATTTTTTGGAGGGGATCAGGCTGTCTTCTGGAGCATTTGTTGAGCTCCACTTTCACTGGATTGGTAACATTCTGGTGGCCTTGCATTGTTCTGTGCACATTTGCTTATTCATGAGTAAACGCAGCTGTGTAGCTCAATTCCACTTTCCATAGGACTCAATACAATTATCAGGGTTGATCTGTAGGGGCTAATATTTTTCTAGATTGATTTGTGGACACTGCATTCATGGATCAGGACCATTCTGGGGGTATTCCCTATAGTAATGGGGAATACTATTGTTCTGAAAGGAACATACCTCTCAGTCTGCCCTTTTCAATGGACTAGCCCAACAATCCAGAGTAACTAGTACCCGTAGTTACTGTACCACCTAGTGACAACCTATGGGAAATTCATATTGCAATCCAGAATAAATTGTTCTTACACCTGAGCAAGGACTCCCCGTAGTTACTCTGGATTTCACCCTAAGGGCAAAATCCAGAGCAGTTACGGGTCCACGCAGTTATGTCACCCTGTAGTGTTATCTTATGGAAAGTCACTTTAACTGCTCCGGAACAAAGGCTTAATTTGACTTTAGGTTATGGGCCCTTGTCAAGTTTGCCTACTTGTGAGTAGAGGTATGATACAGCTCACTTTCACATGCCATAGGCCTCCATGCATTTTTGTTTTATAGCTTTTTGGCCATACCTTTTGATAGTAACGAGCTATTTCAAAGCTGTTTTTTGCATTGGATTCTGCTGGAAAATACACATCCAATGGTATATGAATTGACAGGGTTATTGTACAGGATTTTAGCTATTTTTGTTATTTTGGTCACCCCCAAGTATGCCACCAACCCCTCCATTCCCTGGCCCTAGAGATACCACTATGTACAGATGTACTTGGTACTTAAGACTGTAAAAGTGTGAAGGTACATCGATAAAAGATGGAAAGGTAAAATTTGCTAAAATTTTACAAAAGAATCGAACACAGGAAATGAGATGCACCCCCAACAGTGGTCAGCACTCCAACAGAGTGCAAACTAAACCACATATGAACAGAATGAAGGAATGTTACTTCTTTTCACTGCTTCCAAATTATTATCTTAAGACTGGTAAACTCACAACCGTCCCAGACATGTGGGAATGTGTTTATTAGCATTAATCAGCACTTCCATGTGGTTACCCAGATTTACACATCTGCAGCAACTTTACAGCCAAAATCACAGACATTGGGATAGTTGAGCACATTTAAAAGGGATAGCCATGTATCGGGTTCTAAGCAATGGAGATGTGAAACAACACCATAAGGTATTTATATGTGTGATTGTGAATCCTGTCTGTTTTCTCAGTATGTAAAGCACAATGTAAAGATGGCAATGTATTAATTATCAATTGACTGACTAAAGTTAGGGTCCAATCCTATCTAACTTTCCAACACTGTTGTAACTATGCCAATGGGGTATGTGTTTCATCCTGCAGTGGGGAGCAGTCATAGAGGCCTCCTTAAATTAAGAGATTGCTTGTTCCTATACCTCAATGATTTTCAATTAGTGTGCCATGGCACACGGGTATGCCACGGATAGTCCTCAGATGTGCCGCAAGAATTTTTGGGGGGACATTTATTAATAGGAAAACTTGGGGATTTGAACAGCCTGATGTGCTTTGGCATTGGTAAAAACAACTGATGGTGTGCCATTCGATGAAAGAGGTTGAAAATAATTGCTTTACCTTGTGGCTGCATTGCAACTGCACTGGTACTGCAAAGCTGGATATGACTGGATCCTTTGTCAAATTAATTTGGCTTTTTATCAAAAACCAACAGTTCTTCATATGTTAGGGTGAGATGGAATCTACCAATTTTTGTCGAGCATCCATCATAAATAAGTACATTTTAACTGCTCAAATTAAATTAACTGCATGCAACTCAAATATGCAGTTTCACTGCTGATGTGGCCCTTAGGGCTCTTAAGCTGCTTACGTTGTCAAGATCTATGTTGCATTCTGTAAAATAATTTCAAGGGAAGATTTTAATGACCACCCAGTAGACATAAAAGCTGTAGATATAAAGCTGCAGACCTGTGAAGTCCATTAGACATCTCTTCCAGACAGGCATTACAAAAATAATTAATGCTTGATGAATGACTGATACAAAAGCATCATTGTGCAGTGCCACTGAACACAGAATGATTGCCATGGCATCACCTTTTTCACTAAAGCCATACGTACATCATGATGAAACACCAGCAACCAGTATATGATTGTCTAGCTATTGCAGCAGGCAGTTAATTAAAACATTCCACTCCTTTGCGCCCTTGATGTTCCAATATAAATTGCCACTGATACAACCATTACATTCTGAGTACAAGATGTAGCTGAGCAAGCAATTACACACATTATAATCATTCACACAGTATATGAAAGTTTTTTTTAATGTTGTGGCATTTTTATAATTAGCAATAATATTTACATAGGAAGCATCTGCTGCTCTCAAAACAAAAGGCAATGCATTGTTTAGCTTTTTACCTACAGCTATAAAAAGGCAATTCTTCTTGGGCAATTAACAAGTGTGGATCAGAATGGCATTTTGACTTACACAATAAAATTTGCATGCTTGCTTGATTGAAGCTTTATTATATAAAATTACATTACTGACAGATTACTATGATCTAAAAAGGAACCGAGGAAGGCATGGAAATGAACAGAAAAGAAGAGAAAGCAAGCTAAGTGGAAATAAGATCTCGTATTTAAACTAACTGTAAAAGCTGTTTAAAAGCCTCTAAGAGAAATGTAAGATTTGTTGAATCCAGCATGTTTTGTCAAAACTTGTAAAAAGTACATACAGCACAAGGCAAAACAGAGCACATAAACTTCATGCTCAGAGAGAATGCATTTGATCACTAATCACAGAGAAACGAGCTACACAAAGCTCGTAATTAACAACTTGCTCCTTTTCAGTCCCAGGCTGCAATCCTAACACCCAATTCAGCCAACATAAGTCCCAGCACAAGTCCTGTGCTCACCTTGGGGGGGGGGGGCGGTGTCACAAAAGTGCTATAAAATAGTTCTGGACCACTCTGGGGGATGAGGCCAGTGCACTGACATGTGGCAGCTTCCCCACACCACCAAATTATTATCTTAAAACTGGTAAACAGGGAGTAGGTGAGCTATGCTGGCCTAAATTAGTTATGATTGTTCCCCACAGTGATCACCAATCAATGCAAAGTGCCATTTGGCCCTGGATTCAATTTGTCACTGAACATGAATGTCATGCATTCCTGTTGACTTTGCAGATACTGTGAACTTTTCACTTATCCTAGCAAACATGCAGTTTTCTATAAGAAGCATATTCTTGTGCTGCTTCCTTTTTACACTTTCATAAGATTTCCAATAATACAAAAGTGAGTGATGCTAGATAATTGGAAATGGCAGACTATCACACATCTCCCATGTTCACCTGGCTGTCTCTTTTTCTCCCATTCTTTATAATATACTTGGATCTAGCATCCTGATCACTGCAACAACAGGATCACGACTTATTCCAATTCTCCGATTATTCCAATTCTCTGATGGCCTCAGGTCCACAAAACCTGAGAATCTGTTCCTGATCTGGGGACACTTCTGGTAAGATTTTGAACCAGACTATTGAGAATATCAGAGAATCAAGAGCTGAACTACTGCAAATTTACTAGAGCCTTGATTGCATTATTGAAAATGTTGTGTGGCGTGATTATGGCTCTGACATCACAAACAGTAGCAAAAAAGTAATGAAGACTTTTATGTACAAGGAAATCTTCTGAGGATTAAATTTGCTGGAACACATTGTGAGTATTAATATAAAAGAAAAGCATTCATCCTATTTGTGAAAGCACTTGATTATACTCAGAAATTCATTTCTCAATGATCTAGTTGCCAGATATGCTGTAAAATTTGTTCAGAGTTGTCAGAAATAGAAGTCTCATAAGTTATGAAATCATTCCTTTTCCTACTAACTAAAGCAACAAATGATGAGCTGCAGGAGTGGAATGCTCCTCCCAGATCAAGGACAACAGAAAGAGGGGTTGTCACCTTAAACACCTTTCGGCACAATCCTAATCCATTTAGGCCAGCCTAACTCAGATGGCATATCTTCCCATGGTGGTGTCAGCAGGTCAGAAGAATGTTTATATGCCAGCTTTGTGGAGGTGCCAGTTCACACAACTAACATCTTCAGTATGAGCTTATTTTGACAGGGAGGCTATTCACTCCTATTTACTTCCAAGGCAGCTGTGGGAGGCCACCTTGTGTACAACCCAGTCACATTAATATTAAAACATTAATATTGCAATTTGTGTGTTCAGGTGATTCACCCTTTACAGGGGTTATTCCTTAGGCATATACTATTATCTCATGCTCCTCTCACTTATAAATTTCTTATTTATTCAGATTTATCTTCCTTCTATATAAAGCCTTACCCTACAATCCCAAGTAACTACGGGAGCACGTAAGAGACATTACGTGTACCCGTAGTTACTGCACCATCTAATGAAAACCTATGGGAAATTCATACTGCAATCCACAGCAAATTGTTCTTATACCGGAGCAAGGACTCCCCGTAGTTACTCTGGATTGTGCCCTTAACCTGTTTTAGGGTGTCTACATCTTCTGGCTATCAATAAAGCAGGTTGAGGAGGGTTCTTCAGAGGGCATCTTCTGAGGATTCTATTCCTATGAGCCTCCGGGCAGAGAGGGATAAGGAGAGGCAACTGTTAACATTTCATTCCCATTTCAACTGTGGGAATGCTTTTTTCACTGATGAATGAACGTTACAGTATTGTACCTCTGCAAATGACTGTTACTGTAAGCTATTAATAGTTTCTTAAGAAAATTCAGTGTCAGGATCAAATACTGTAAATTATGCTACAATACTTATTAATATTTAATATGCCACCAGGCTTCTTGTTTTCCCTGCAACTGATCAACATGGCTATCCTCTAGAAATAATTTACATTGTTACTGGAAAGCAAAAATCTCACTGAGGATCTGTATTTCTATATCCTTAATTTATGCATCAAAAGTCCTGCCTTCAAACTCCATATACTTTTAATAAAATTTATTTGGCTTAAGAACAGCTTCAGGCAGCTTCAAGAACTGATATTAGAAAGGGCAAATCTCAAAGGCACAAATATTCTATAAAAAAGAGATGGAACTATAGAGATACCAGGTCCCAACACTGTATTCAACATTAGTAAAAAGTTTTCTCCCAGTGTATTATGAGGATGTGGCTGTTTCAGATAAGCAGTTAATATCGGTAATTATGAAAATCATTTCTGTTTCAACCACTATTCTGATTGAAGTGTTCACTACAGGGATACAACAATGAGTTTTGCACAGTTACCATATATTTGAGCAATAGGCCTTATAACTAACAAGATAATTCCCTTTCTAGGCATGCTGCAGATTCTTGAGCAATTCCAAAATCCCAGTACATGACCTCATCAAAGTACTCTGTCATTATTGGCAAATTAAAAGAAAAAAAGATGCTCTGTACATCAATTGGACAACTGACATAGCAGATTGTGAACTAATTTTCTTAAACCCAGTATTTACTAACAATGTCGTAAACTACAAGTACTAAAAACATAGTAAATATTGAATTTAAGAAAATTAGCTCACAATCTGCTATCCCTACAATCCAGAGTAACTATGGGAGCACACAAGAGACATTACGTGCATCCGTAGTTACTGCACCACCTAGTGAAAACCTATGGGAAATTTATATTGCAATCCAGAGCAAATTGTTCTTACACTGTAGCAAGGACTCCCCGTAGTTACTCTGGATTGCACACTATGTCAATTGACCAATTGATGTGCAGGACATCTTTTTTCTTTTAACCTGCCAATACTGACAGAGTACTTGTTGGTGGTTCTAAATATATAGAAAACTTTGTCACCCTATCACTGATACTGAGACACAAAAGCTGAAATATAGGAAGCCTTTTTTTCTCTTAACCACTTAATTTTTCCCTTAACTTACATTTATGCTTGCACTTATGAATTCTGCTGAGCAGTAAACATGATCAGGCAAGAACCTTTCCAACTATCTTTTTCACCTTTGTGTTTTTTTAATATCTTTTAGAATCAATCATTCAAGCGGGCCAGGGAAATGGATCATTCACTGAGGTATTCGTATACATTCAACTACATACCTTTTGGTTACGTATGACAAGACCATAAAGCAAAATATTTTTCTTTTTCACTTCCTTTGCAAACTGAACAAAGCTTTGCATTTCAGTGCTGAAGTTTGCATTTGCAACAACATCCACATGGACCTAAAAAGTGACATAAGGCAAAAATTAATTTCCCAAGAATAAAAGAAGCAAATAGAAAGTGTTGTTCAAAGCTCTAAAAAAAAATCAACTATTTCTGAAATAATAACAGTACCTATAAAAAATATCATAGGTTCCAATCCTAACTAAATCCCTTATAGCTGCCACAGCCACATGAAAGAAGTGCCTGCTATATCCCCTACAACCCAGAGTAACTACAGGAAGATGTAAGAGTCACTTACTCTGGACTGCTCTATGCATTTCCCATAGGTGGCACCATAGGTACATAGCTGTAAAAGGTCCCGTAATTACTCTGGATTGTAGCCATCCTGTTGGTGAGGTAGTCAGTGAGGTCTCTTCAAATTAAGTGAACTTTTGGTAACTTTTGTTCCCTTACCCTGCGGCAAGCCTCCACTGCACCAAATGGTCTCCTTGGATTTGTGCCAATGAAAGAGTAAAATTTAATATAGGAGTGTAGGAGTCACTGGTGACTGAAAGTTTGAGAGCCCTCACCAATCTAGCTGCTCTTCCGTACAGCTAGTACTTCCCATTGTGCCACCTGTCATACATTTTGCTTAAAATGTTACTGGAGTTCACCATGTTCCCTTAAAGTGTTTAGCTGGAAGGAGGGATTGCAAGCATTCCAATAGCAAAAACAACTAGAGAACTTCATTCCAGAAGAGCATGAAACGTTCTTCAATTACTAAGACAATTTTTCCTTGCCTTTGCCAGTTGTACCTTACATGTTACAAATATTACATGGATTTTTAATTTTTTTTATTCTTGCAAATGGTCCTCGTTAAATTTGACCAACATGTAATGAATTTGATTTTATAACTTGAATTATATTAATATGTTAACTTACTGAAATGAGAACAACTGAGTATAAAACAGAAGAATTTAAGGTTTCAAGTATTTCCACTAGCTGATGGGTTTCTTTGAAGTCAGAAACTGTATCCTAAAGAAAACCAAGATATGTGTTAAAAAAAACCATTGCCAGTTGTGTTGTGAGCTATTCTTTTAAAATTACACTACCACTGACTAAGAAATGGTTTATAGAATTTCACCAATAACATTGTATCTTCTTTACCTTGTACAGTGAAACACCACAGAATCACGAGTTGTATATGGAAATCCCCACCAGTTCAGTTATCTCATGCAAAATAAGAAATTAGAGTCTTTCCATTAACAGATAGATATAAACTACTGCATTGACACTAAGAACTGGAGAAGGCAAACACTCTCCTAATGCAACTGGTTTGCAATGAATGTTTGCAGAGAAAGTTTAAAAAAAATTTTTTTGCCTAGAAGTCTAGCAAGATATATATTTATTAAATATCAAATATTTTGAGATGACACATGCTTAGAAAAAATAGATGTCAAGAAACAGGGTTAATCGTCTAACCAAGGGGAAGAAAATGAAAACTGACAGGTTCTTAGGGTTTCAAAGCAGTCAGCATTTTGTGAATTGTATTGTTCTCTTTGAAATTTTAGCATATCCCTCCAAGAGTCATGATATTTGTAGGATGTAACTTACCATATTTGCTGAGAAAATAATAAAAAATAAAATAAAAAGGGTGGTAATTTCTCTAATTCAGGATTATTTATAATTTTGCCAAATGAGCAAAGTGGACCTCAAGTGTACTTAAAAAAATGGAATTTACCAGATTTTAAAGTCAAATAGTACCCATTCATAATTTCTTGTATCATAGTGGGAAAAATGTATTTCTAGATGCAACATAGATGGCTTCTAGATCTAGATGGCTTAGATCTAGATCTGCATCTAGATCTAGATGGCTTAGATCAACATAAAATCTGCCCTTCATACTTGTAGGCCTCATTCCTGTTAGTCTGACAGTGGACTATGAAACTTGCAAGGACACCAATTTTCACAAGGAAAATGCTTCTAAATTGATAATTACTTTACAACCAATAATCCAAATAAACTCATTTCCCAAGGCTAAACAAATATGTTTGGGGGCTACTTTTGATTTTTCTGTAATACTTACATTTACACAAATAAAGTTGTAACATTGTCCTAATAAACTTTGTTGTAAATGATGATCATTTTTACAAAAGGACACTGATAATCCTTTAACCAGCTGAAAAAGAATATTGAGATTGTTTTACTGAATCTACTCCTGAACAATATTATTATGCAGCATGCTTTAAAGCAGAAAGAAGCAAAATAATCATTGCAGAGCAAGGCACACTTCAAAAACTTTCATGCCCAGCTGAAATTTCCAAAGCCAACTCAAGTGGAAATTTAAGAGTTCTGATCCAATCATCAACAAAATTATGGTGTATTACATACAGAATATTGTGGTGCATTACATACAATTGACACAAATAGTTGTGCAGAAATAGTGCTGACCAGTAGCACCAGTTTCAAGATGGCCACCCCAGGTATGCAGCATAAGTCAACATAAGCTGTCCCAAAACTAGTGAACCTGGGCTGCCCGAGCTGTGCCAACCTAGACAGTAGGAGAGGCATGTTGAGGGCATGTTCAGCATTGCCCAGAACACAGCCTGTTTCAAGGGCAGAAATCCCCTCTGCCAGCTCCTTAAAGTTATACCACCTCAGGAGCAGGTATAAATCTGAGTAGACCCATAGGAGTCCATGATAAGGCAGAGTAAAAATGAAGTGTTGACAAAAAAATGAGTTCTTGGCCAGCATATCTGCAACCCCTGCCTCTCAACCTCAAGATACAGCACAACTATGACAGCCCTCTAAACTTTGGATACAGCACAACTCCAAGCAGTCCCCTTGTATCCATCCTCCACCACAGGTATTGCAGTACTGTAGTCTCATGCTGCAGCTGTAACTAGTTGTCAGGAATTCTTGGGCTTCCTTATAAGGCAGACACCACAGCTGTTCCTTGTTCAGTGTGATCTGAGGGGGCCTCCTGGGGAGCAAGCACTACCCTGGTGCCACTGACTTGGTGCCTAATGAGCATGCTCTGGAGTAGATAGGGCAGCCCAGGCCTCCCGACTCTCTGGATTCAGCCCAACTGGGCCATTTTCACTTCCCTAACTCTGTATTGCACCCTTTATCTCCTGTCTGGACTTCATCTGGTTAGCCACTCTTGATGAACAAAATGCTGAACAAGATCCAGTCAGCAGGGTCCTTTGTATTTCAACTCTTTTGGGGGGGAAAAGCCCACTACATTCAATGTGCACAAAACCTTACAAACATCTTTCAAAGTTTCACCTACCAACCTTATTTTGCTATCTTGTCCAGAATCAGAATATAATACCTACTTTCACATGATTTTTCAATGTCTCATGAAGGAGAAATCCAACTTGCACAGCATCTTTCTTCATATCAGTGATAACACAAACCTGCTGGGAAAGCGTATCTAAGAAAATGTAAAACAAAAATGCACGTGGGTTTCTTTTAGCAACACTTCTATATCACTTAAGCCCAATCTTATCCTCTATTTGTACTGCCATAATGTGTGTTCCAGCTGTGTAGCATGCTTTTCTACTGTCTCAAAAATGACACATCAGTGCCTGGCTACCAATGGATGCAGCAAGGAGCCAGATTTGCATAGCAATGAACCAGGGATGCCAACCATAGGAAACACAGGTAATACCACTTTATAGTGAGTGGTGCATAAAATTGGGAGGTGACAGGGGTGGGACACATCAGGCAAAGGAAAGGGGCAAGTTAAGTGGCAGCTCACTCTCTTCCTGAACTGTATTGAAGGGTTCACAAGAACTTACACCAACAATATTGCTTGCACAGGTCCAACAATACCAATGAGCTGCTATTGGTTTAGCCTGGGACAAGGGAGCAAACATTCCTCACCCCAAAGAAAAGGCAGGCTGAAACGCCCTCTTACACCATAGGATATAAAAAAAAACTGGTTACAATATAGCAAACTGATTACACTGTGTTGGAAACAAAGAGACTGGTAGAATTGAACTATTACTGTACAAGTACTTCTATCAATCATCTTAAAGCTACTTTAGCATCTGACTTCTTTATATGGAATATCAATTTTATGAGAAGGGATTTTTAATAAAACAGAAACCATAGTTTGCATTCCTCATGCATGCTGATAGCAAGGCTACCTGTGGAAAAATATTGTCTCCCAATCTGAGGTTTGTTCAACTTAACTACTTGGCAGCCTCTACAAATACTTCATCACAGGTTATTTTCAGTGATATGGAAAAGAAACACTTCCCAGTGTTCTAGGCCAAGTCTGGACTAGCTTGCCAGCCTTGTATACAAATCCTGACTTTTAAATGAGAGAAGTAAATTGTTTTTAATTAATTAGCATATTCTAACAACAACAACAACTTTATTTTTACTCTGCCTTTCTCCCTGGGGACTCAAGGCGGCTCACAACATGCATAAAAAGACCAATAAAATCCCGTACATTTAAAAACAGTTAAAACAATAAATAAAAAACATCTCCATAACAATAACTTTAAAATGCATAGGTTTCAAGTTTCTTCTCTCTATGTGTATGTGTATCCATGTCTTCCATTTTAAGTGAAAGATTTAAAAAACTTCTACTTAATAAACTTTGGGTGCAATCCTAACTTAGTCCGGCACAATTCATTGGTCTTCCATTCCCTTGGTGATGTTGGGAAGGCAAGTGCATGTTTATGCATTGGCCTAACTCTCCCCCAGGAGTGGCACAGAAGTATCTTACGGCACTGCGGTGACACCCCCAAGTCAGCACAGAACTTATGTCGGGGCTTAGACCAGCCTAACTGAAGATTAGGATTATATTTGCGTGTACTATTTTTTAGCTAGTATACTCACAATAGGGATCCAAACACCCATTCTTTTCTAGTTCTTCCAGATCACTAACATATAGACAAGAAAGTGTTGCACTACTGGGGATGTTCATCTAATTCCAATACAGTGCAATGAGAAAATCATCAGAAGTCTTTGGTGCAAAAGGCAGCACTTGTTTAGATAACATAGCAGTTGGCTGCACAATAAGAAATAATTGCTGTTGAGGTGGCAAGTTCAAGCAGGGCACAATAAATGATTTATTGCCTAGGAGCAGTCCCACTATAAACATACCAAATAGCTGCCGACTTTTAAAACGTGAAGGAAAATGTTTGCCTTGTCCTTATAATATTGTACAGGTCCAACCTTGTTGTACATGGATTTTTAATACATAAATTTGACTCAGCGCAAGCCTCTTGTTCTTTTCCCCCCCTCTTTGCTTCATTTGTCAATACAAAATCAATACAAAATATAAAATCAATACAAAATTGAAAAAAAATTATTGTAAAGGGACATGCTTTTTATTCTTCCAAACTGCTTTTATTTAATACTTTGTTGGTATCAGCAGGGATCCCCAGAATCATATCTCTGCAGATATCACTGCACAACCCTATTGTATTTGGAGCGATGGAGATGCAAGAAACCTGGAAGTGGGTCTTTCAATATTTTATTTACTATTCAAATTTTTACACTATAAAGGGTTCAGGAATGGAACTCTTGTAGATAACGAGGACAACCTCTATTTGGAATTTAAAATTTGGACTCACTATTCAAAAAAATTATACAGAGAGAGAGGGTGAGGGGATAGGGGGGGGGGCTCCACTCATTTTTGAATGCATATTTCAAGTTAGCCCTAAAAGGTAGAATGAAGGTTTACATGTTTCAACAAGAGGTTCAAAGATATACTTGCCCTAGAGGGAGAAGTCCTGAAAGAGATTTTTCAGGATGTTTTTCTACTATCCAGGTACTACCTAACATTCTAAATGAGTCATCCCAACTGCAGGATGAGGTTTCCCCTATTTGCAGACTAATAATATGAAAGAGAGAGAGACAGACATGCGCCACATTGTCTGCACATCAAGCAAGTTCTTACCTGTTTTACTTAAAGAGTATTAAGACTGCTTTTTATTAAATCAGTGTTCCATTATTTTCTAACATTAGTTGTAAGAGGAAGACTTACAAAAGATAAAAACTGAATCATTGTATTTTAAGAAATTATTTTCTGAATATTGAGACTCAAACAGTTTACACTTTGCAACCACACTGCTTAGTATCTGAATGTTATGTTTTTATTACCTACATCAGTGCTCAGTTTAAAAGAATGGAATGTGTCCATTATCAACAGCTTATTTTGCCGAAAGCGGAAAACTTTACTTGAGCTTTCCTGATGCATTTGAAATTTGTTAACTGTATTTGCATTGGTAGGATTATATTTGTAATACAGATCATCAAAAACTATTCACCTAATGAAAGTCAGAAGAAATGTCCATTTATTTCAAATTGTCTTTATTTATTTATTTGTGATTCTATCACATCCTGAAACAGATTACTACCTAAGTAATGTGGATTAAGTAATACATTTTAGTATTCTGAAGAGAGAAAAATGTTAATTATCTGGGAAGGACATGGAAGAAAGAGTTCCTGTCTGATATCACCAATTTCAAGAGTAGACTGTGTCATGTCCTGTTCAAGACACTAACAAAGATTATGGCTTGTAGTGTATCTGACAGTTTTTTGTTTTAACTCTATCAATAGTACACCAGAGGCGACTGTCATTTGGATAACGCACAAGTAGCTCAGTTACAGCCCAATCCAGTGCAATTATTCAACTGAACCAATGAGGTTCGTGTTCTATCCTGCAAGGGGGTTTTGGGGCCTGGAGACCCAAGATGTGCCTGGAGAACATATGTTCCCCTCTCCTAGGGATCAGGGTGAGCAGATGTCATTACTGCAAAAAGATTTATAAATTTGCAAATATAGGGATGTGCTGCCAAGGCTTTACCCTTAGGAAAGCCAGTGTGGAAAAAATGGAAGCCACCTGGAATTAAAGGGTGGCTCTGCTCAGGACTTTGTCAAGTTCAATGTGTCCAAACTCCAAAAGGTTCTGAACTTTCATACACTCTGGGTTCTAACCCCTGCCCTGCACACCATTCAACCAGTACACACCAGATCTTGTTATATACCCTATTAGTGGAACTCCTTCTCACTGCCAAAAGGGTGTTAAGCACTGAGTAAGAATACCTATCATGTCCAACCTTTTTTGTTCAGTCTCCAAGCAATAAGTGAAGCATCGCTACCTGGAGATGGTCCTGTAAGTCAGGCCCAGAAATAGCAGATCATGCTCAAATGGAAATGTTGATGCAATGGACAGCTCTTTCTGGACCAAGTACTAGGCTTGTCGCAGCCTGTTGGAAACTACCAGAAGCAACTCTGCTTATTCAAGAAGTATCTTGATCGGAAATGTGTACAGAAGACTGCTCAGCAATGGGTAATGAAGAGTGTCTCTTTCCTCTACATTTAGGTAATGATTCGTGTAGAACCTTGGCAGCTGGTGGTTGAAACTTGCGAAGTGGTCCAAGAGAAGGGGCCTGAAGGGGGATTGGGAAAACCTTGTATTGTCTTCTGTTAATTAGGAAACACAACCAAGGCTTCACATTTAGGTTTAACATCAGAAGTTTTTGTTTGTTTGTTTGTTTGTTTTGGGGGGAAGGAGGGTGTCAGTTGCTCCTTCTGTGAATCCAAAACGTGAATGATACCCATGGAGATATTTTGAAATTTCTCTGGGAGCTTCAAGATGAGTGCCCTGCTGACCTGATTCCAGGGGTGCGCTTGAGGAACCCCTGCATGCCAGCTGATCCAGGGGTTCTCCACAGACAACCCACCATAAGCACCCTGCCGCTGATGGTGAGGCATTCTAAGACTTGGGACAGCACTTCCAAGGGTCGCTGGCCCAGGTCCTAGGATGCCCAGGTCCCCCTCTGCAGCCACCAGTTTGTGCTGGTCCACTGCTTGTGTTGGTGGTGAGGTAACCCAGATTGCAGAAATGCCCTGCTTGTTATGCAAGGTATTGCTCGCAAATGGAGCAATACCAAACTTGCTCATTTTGCAAAATACTCACAATCCAGGCCACTTGTAAACCATGGTGGCACTGTACAGGAAAATGAAAACATAGTTTATGTCTGGATATTTTCAGTTTCTACTAAGGTAAAAAGTAGGCTCTTTGCCAAGAAATGCTCATTGTAAAAAGTTCAGTATTTGTCAACGTAAACTGAATTCCGTTTTTCCAAAATTGGCATTTCTATCTGCTTTAATAGCTTGTTAATTGCAAGTACTGTCACTGTGGGTGGGCACATCAAACCTGTGCAATACATACAATGTTGCTTTATTGAGAAAATATGCCCTTACTTAAGTAAACATGCAACACAAAGTGTAGTTTAAACTTATTGTAACCAATTCTGTCTTCGTTATTTGAAAGTCATTCCCTCACACAAGGATTCTCCAGATTTAAAGATCTGTGAGTGCATAGAAAATCTATCTTTGGAAAACTATAAATCAGTGTTCTTCAAAGTGGGGGACAGGACCCCCTTGGGGATTGCAACTTCATTTCAAGAGGCAGGAAAAAGCAGGGTGCAGTCATTTTGGAATCTGGTACTGTGCAACTTTCAATGTCAGTTCTAGACATGACATCACTTCTGGGGGTTGGGGGGTTCTGGACAGGTTGTTATTCTTAGAATGAGGACCTGGGCTGAAATGCTTGAGTACCACTACTCTAAAATACCCTTTGGACTCAACTAATTCAGGAGATATAATTATGTTTTATTCATAAGGGCATAGCTTTAGTTTGGTTTGTAGCCTGAATTCTACACACAAATTATAAACAATTAAAGATTTTGCATTTAATTTCAGTGATTCAGCTGAAAAGTAGAGAAGAATTTAAGAAGCTTAAATTGTCTGCATAATCAAATTTTCAGTAGTGAAAAAGGCTACGTTTACTGTAATGAATGCTACATGGAACTCTCTGTCCCTGGCCATACTGAACTACCAGTGTGACTTGGGAAAAACTATATTATTTCCACTAAAATAAGCTTCTGCACTGGGGCAGGGAACTGCAATGAGAAAAATCCCTGAAAGTATTACCAGTGAAGATGAGGCTCAACCAATGATTTTATTTCACTTAATTATTCCTTGATGAGGCCAACTGTGCAGTCACTCTGTGTTATTAAAAGGCAAGTGAGATACTCACCACTCCTAAGTCAAAACAGTTAATATTGCAGATCTGCCTGGAAAAGTCTTGTAATGTTAACCCTTCTTGAGGAACAATCTTATGTTGCAAAACTGGCAGTCCAATCATATGCATATCCACTCAAAAATAAATCTCATTATTGTCAATGGGACTTACTCCTAGGTAAATGAGGATAGAACTGCAGCCTGAATTATGGGTATTCCTCAAAGAGAAGCAATAAAGCCACATCTGTCCTTACAGCCCCCCCCCCAAGTGAAAACCACAGCGAACAGTATCTGCATGATAGGTTTTCCCAACAACAACTTTAATGGGCAGTGTTCCTTCCAATGTGGGCCATTCATACTGCATTGGCATCAGTACAATATATTTCTATAATCACACAAAAGTTTTTTTGTTATTTACACCCTGAAGCCCTGTTTCAATATTAGCTGCAGAAGAGTAATTGTTGATACAAAAATCAGACCCAGAATCAAAAGTCTAGAAAGGGAATATTCACATTTCCCACCCTTTCATGCAAAAGGGATGCACCTCCTTTGCAAAAGTGCACATATTTGAAAGCTGCTTATAAGGTTTCATGTTTTGATGATTCAGTTTCCAGTTAATAAGCATTTAAGTTGTTTTCACACAAATTTACAAGTGGGTTCAGTTTGGTGTCACTGTGAACTGGCAGGCACATGGACACATACCCTTAATTAAAGATTCAGCTGCATATAGATCCCGCTTGTAGGTCACCTAAAGGACACATTAAACCTAATTAGATTAACAGAGCAAGAAAGAATGTTTTCTAAAAGCCTCAATAAAATGGTGCCCAAAGGCAATTTTTACATTGAAGTACAAACAGATGATATCATCAACTTCTTAATTACAGTAAGCAGCAAAAGAAGTAATGAGAATTTGAAAATGATGATAAAACAATAAGATCATATAGACCTGTTTTATTGCACTTTTATATCAGATCAACGTTAAATTTAAAATCATTCATTTTATAAGCTTGCAAAGACAGCTACATGGACTTACCTTTATACAATTATCCAATTCATTCTATAAAATTCTCCAATTTCCTCTATTTTAAACAACTTTCAGAGGGAAAAAATCAAGTTAGTCCATTGCAATATTCTTTATTTAATTTGATACCAAACAAATTTTTCCAGTATTTAAAGCTGACAATAATTTACAAAAAAAAAACTTAGCCTGAAATAAATTTGTTAGACTCTAGGATGCTTTAGGATTCTTGTCATTTTCAGTAAAATGGTGAATTTATCATTTGCATATTTTCATATCAATCTGGTCTACCATAGTGGTTGATCTTCAAATTGGGGGTCAGTTTGAATGGGACTTTTGCAAGGAATTTCTATTATGCGGCCTTAGACATGATACTCTCTTTCAGACTTGGCTCCTCAGATGCAATATGGAAATAGTGATACTTATGGTTGAGGGCCGTTATGAGGAAATAGTGATACTTATGGGGACTTATAACGGTTGAGAGCAGTTATAAGACCTACATCAAGATAACTTATGTAAAGCACATTTCACATGGAAAAAGTGCTACTCAAATGCTAAATTTAATGTAAGGAATGCATCCTAAAGAGGATGTCTAAACCCTAGGATAACTGAGTCATAATAATTGTCTAGAGATAATTAATAATTTAGTAACCACTTTGTATAAGCTTCTGAATGTGCAGCTTGAGTTCTACAACATATGTCTAAAACATACAACATTTCTCTACCTTTCCAGCTGAAAGCTGTCTATAATGATAATGTATACTACAGCAATACATATCAAGCCTAAATTAAATAAAAGGATATCAATATCTGGAGAAAGCGTGAAAACTGCTCAAGAATAACTGATACACTGTCAAACACAATATTGCTTATCAGAGAATGATAAAACAAAAATAGTAATTACTCCGAAATTTAAGTTATCAGGAAAAGGCAAAAGTGAGCAGTGAAAAGTGATATTAGAAAGACATGCCTATATATATACTCAGAAGCTGATCTTGCTAAACATCAGAGTTGTTGCAGTATGGTGTTAGCATATGCAGAACGACAGTCACTGAGAAGGATAATATCCTTGAAATTCAACTAATACAAGATGTGCAAGTGAACTATTATCATCTCTCTAGATATTAGTTTGTATCCTAGGTTTCCTTTCTCCTGGAAGTACGGTATCTTCCTGAGAAAAGAGGAACAGGTCCTTCATCTGGAACAAGAACCCCCTCTGCAGGAGGAAGGAAACAACACATAATCTTGCAGTATTTAAAAGACTAACAATTTGTTTCATTGTAAGTTTTCATGGATGTGAACAGTAGTCCAGTTTTTTTCCCCAGGGCTGCCTTTCTAAAATATGCATCTTTTATGTCATCCTTATGCATAAAAAAAGCAGGCCTCCGTCAGTCTTGAAAGACTATGGTATCGTGCTCGGCACTGCATACGCTGCATGCGAAGCACGAAAGCCTGGGTTGGATTGTTATGGAGGATAGGCTGTTACCCAAGCAGCAAATCCCCCCTGTCCACGCCACTGAATTAGTCCAATGGAAAGGCAGAGCCGATACGATTGGATCCAGCTGCGTCGCAGAGCTGTGCTAAGGACAGGAGCTCACCCTGTCTTGTGGGGCCGACCCGGGTCTTGAACCCTGGGCTGCTGGTTAACAGGCACAGCATCTTAAACACTTGCGCCACTCACAGCCCACTCCTTATCCTTGTGCATAAACATGCCATAAATATATAGCAATAACTCTGTCTTTGAGATGCCATTTTGTATAATCAAAAATTTATCTATACAGGGAAAAGTCACTGACTCACTGACTGACTCACTGACTCATCAACGCCCTGCCAAAACCGCTGGGCCTAGAAGCATGAAATTTGGGGTGGGTGTTCCTTCTGTGACTGAGGGGTATACTAAGGGGTATACTTGAGGGGTATACTAAGCTACTTGAGGGGTATACTAAGAACCGGTTTTTGGAAATTCCAACCGGAAGGGGGTGAAGTGGGGCACATTGCGTTTTCTTTCCTATACTTTGCATTGAAGAATTGGTGTCTGATGGATGCTCTGCCCCAACCCCTGGACCTAGAAGCATGAAATTCAGAGAGGGAGTTCCTTCTGCCACATGAACATCCACCAATAACCGATGTGGAGAAATTTAACTCTTAAGGGGCTGAAAGGGGTGCAACGTGTTATTGTCTATACTTAAATGGAAGACTGACCAACATCCAGCCAATTTGGTGCTCAATGCCTGATGCAATTGGAGGATGTTGTTCAGAGGGAGTGGTTGCACTAGGGAGGATACTGTGATGGGGGCCACTGCACATGGGGGCCGTTGCACATGGGGTGGATGAACATGTGCATGGGCAGTTTATGCGTAGTGTGGGGATGTCATATGGGGAATTTTACTCCCGCAATGGAGGTATGCTTTTGCTAGTAAATTATAAGAGATACCTATAACAAGATGTGTGGTGAATATGAGATGTCACGTTATGATGATTTGCTCTGCATTCGGTCAGTAACTCACTAGAACTTGTTTCTTTTGGGGTGTGGGATGGCAAAAATCACAATTTTACTAAACATAGAGAATGGGAAGCATCACTTTACTGCTAACGGCATTAATAAGGCATTAAAGTAGCCTTATTGTTACATTAATTGTTTCTATTCATGTCAGCCTTTTTTGATAATGGAAAGACAGTTTGAAGTTTCTAAACTATATAAGCTACCAAAATTGTCAGACAGATAACCACAACTTTAAAAGCACCCAAAAAAATCAAAAATGTTTCTAGCAGAGATCAAGGCCATCATTCCACTATTTCAGCCTTTGTAGTATTTCAGGGATCACCAAACCTTGACCCAAGAGCCAGATGCAACCCATGGTGAGCCTCTAACTTCCCACAGCCAACCTCTGGTCCCCACTTGTCCAAAAATGGTGGGGTGGGGAATGGCAGTCTAAGTGCATGCTTTATTTCTGTGTAGAGTATTAGTATTAGAGTATTAGTACTGTGTAGAGTATTATTTATGTTTTTAATTGTGTTTTATGTTTCTGCCGCCTTGAGTCGAGCTAGACAGCCTGAGCAAGGCGGGATACAAATTTTTAAAATAAAAAAAATAAAAAAATAAAATACCTACAGAAATCCTGAAAATTTGAGCCCATTTATTCATTAATCTAATCTAGTCAATAATCTAATCAATAAATCTAATGCCTGAAGAAAACAAATACTGGTCTTACCTTCCACAAGTCAGGGGGTCCTTCAATAAGTTTTGCAGTTGTTTTGCAGTATTTTAGAGCCAGATGTAAACATTCTGTTCCATAATCAAGGTCATAGTCACTACACTACAATAAATGTGAAAAATGCAATATATTGTAGAAGACAATTTATACACAACAGGATATTACTCTCTAAAGATATATTGTACAAAGAAGCATCTACACACAGATATGTACAACACTGCTCAATTGCAAATGCAGCCTACACTTGTCTAACTGACCCATATTCTCATTACCCAAAGTTACTGCCTATATCATATACTGCCTATATGCTTCTATAATTGCATACACTATTTAAGAGAGGTCTTTTATCCACCCCTCAGTGTGACTGTGGTGTTCCTTGACAAAATAATAGGCACTGGCAACCAGAGCGCACCAGGAGGCTGTGGCAGGCAGAAGTGGACACCAGGTATCCCTACTGGCCAATGGAAATCCCTACTGGGCAACACCAGACACTAGTGTGCTGTGGGAAGCAGGCACCCCTACCATGCACTGGGCACCAGTGTGCACTGCTGGGCACTGGCATCCTACCAGGTACCAGCAGGCAACACCAGGAACCAGCTGGCAACATGCTTCTAGGTCCAGGGGCTCGGTGTGGGTCAATCGGTCTTCAATTATTGGTATAGGGAGAAAAACACATTGTAACACCTTTCAACCCCTTATGGGTTAAATTTCGAAAAGTCTAAACGACTTGGAGTAAGAGCAACATTTTCTCAGAAATTTTTACTTTGTTTAAGAGCACTGTCTTGGTAGAAGAACACCTCTGAGGAAGTTTGGAACAGGCTTCCATGGCCAGGGAACTCACAGGAGGGATCCTGGGGGAGTAGTCTGAGCCAGGTGTTTGTGTGGGATCTATGTGTGGCAGTATGGAAGGTGTGTGGAAGTTAGGGTGTTTTGTGTGTAGGATGACATGGGACCCATGTGTGGCAATGTGGAAGGTGTGCATTATTAGTGTTACAATGCTGCTCCCCATCAGAAGCATGGGAATGTTAAAGTTGCACAAAAAGACAAAGATTCCATTGAGCTAATGGATAGCAGTGACTCTGTTAGTGATAGTGAAAGTCATCCTACAGAATAAGTCTTCCCTCCTCTCTCTTGACTCCCCCACACCAGCCATGAATGTTTTCAAAGGTACAGTACAGTTCAGTACTGTACAGTATTTTTACAGTGTTTTGTATTATATTACAGTTTTCTGTAATCATTTTTATATACAGTAAATATTTTAAACAATCATTTTTGGACTGTGGAACCAATTGTCTGAGTTTCCATTATTTTCTGTGGAAAAATTGGTTTTGGATTACAAGAATGCTTCTGGAACAAATTATGCTTGTAAACCAAGAAACTATTGTATATAGATTTCACAGAGTACTTAAAAAACAAAGAGCACAATCCTAACCATGTTTACTCAAAAGTCAGTTCCATTGAGTTCAATGGGCCTTACTCCCAGGAAAGTGTCTTTAGGATTGCAGCCAAAGTGAATAAAACAGATCTTTGCTGAAAGCTTGTATTTTTTAGAACTCAAGCAGAAGGGGAAATTGTTAACATGATGGGAAGCTTCCCACACAAGCATTTATTCCATTACAAAAGGACTCTTTCTACTTCCAAATGCATTGCACTATTTCTTTAAACTTTAAAGTCTTGCCCTAATTATTCAAGGTTCACAGTATATCCTGAACCTACCATTATGCCAAAGAGATAATCAAGTGCAGAGCTATCTAAAATAGTCAAGTTCAGACCACCAATCTTGTCTTAGATACTGAATAAATTAAAACATTACTGAACTGAAGTCCCATGAATATTATTAATCAAAACTGTATAATGCTTGTTTAGACTCTGCCTTCTTGCAACGCAATGAGGTGGGCAGATGGCATATTCATGCTTCCTGCCCACGCTTTGTAGAATGCTAATATGAATGGGAATTGCCATGAAGCAATGGAAATAGGAAGCAGATTAAATTCCCATAGTAATAAAAGTCTAAACACTATGAGTCTGCTTCCTACTCTTCCATGCCAGGATAGTGCATAGTCAATGCTATCATTTGTTGTAATGCAATGAGCACAGATGAGCTCAGATTTGCTATTTTGTCAGATCACTGGAAAGCTTAATGTCACAGTAAACGAAGAACACAATTTTAATTCTGTGCTCAGCCAGTGCAAGCCCCTTGGAAGTGTCACAGACACTCAGTAAAGCATATTCAAGACTACTCTGAAGTCAGAGAGCCTGGTGGAATGCCAGCCTTCCTCTACCAAACCCAAACACTGGGGTTGTAGGTTTGTATCAGCTGAGCACATATGAGTACATTTATCTGTGGCCAATGTGGAAGGTCCAAGAGGGTGTCAGCAGAGCAGAACAGGGCATTTCATACTGGGAGAAAGGCAGACTGATGAAGGTCCAAGCCAGGAGGAGACCTCTTCGGAATCACCAAAGAGAGCCACAGCAGACATTTGAGCAACTGTGAACTTGCTCTAGCCATTCACTCCCTCCATAATCTATCATGAAAGATGCAACTCACACAGAGCCTGCTGAAGCTATGGAGCCATCTCTGTTCAATAAAAAAGTCTCTACTTGAATGGGAAATGTAGTACGCCAAGTCTCCTTGATATGATGTGCATGGTAGCTGTATTTGAAATTTGTTTCTGTATTTGCCCAATCTCATTTGGTGCACCAACTGCAGCTGTACTGGACCACAGGGCCTGGTCTGGGTGTTCATGCCACAGTAACATCAAGGCTAGACTCTTTTAAAGCACTCTGTGTGGGGATGCCCTTGAAAACTGTTCAGAAACTCCAATTAGTAAAAATGTGGTAGCCCACATGGTTGCTGGAAGTAGGTGATTTTACTCAGTTGGGCTGCTTCTCCAGCAACTGCACTGGCTGTCCATTTGTTTCTGGGCCCAATTCAAAGTGCTGGTTTTAACCTATAAAGCCCTATATAGCTTGGGGCCAGGCTAAGAAACCGATTACTTCCATACAATCCGGCTCAGTTCATCAGAGAAGGCCCTTTTACAAATACCACCGCCTATGGAGATGTGTGGGGCAATGACAAGAAATAGGACCTTCTCAGTAGTGGCACTAACCTTATGGAATTCCCTCCCTCTAAATTTGAAAACTGCTCCCTCCCTTGAAACATTTTGACGAGGCCTGAAGACATTTCTTTTTAGGAAGGCCTTCTGAGCATCCAGACTTTTTAAATATTTTTATCACTTTGCTTTTAAAAGTAGAACTATTTAAGATGGTACTGTCTCCTATTACTTTCATTTTGGCTATTTTTTATAATATATATTTTATTATTGTTATGTGATTTTAACTGTTTATTTTTAATGATGATGTTTTTAATGATAATGTTTTAATGGACTATTTTTATGGTTGTGAGCCGCCTTGAGTCTTTTATTAAAAAGGCGAGATATAAAGTATCTCACAAATTTTATGAATACAGTGGTGCCTCACATAAAGAACTTAATTCGTTCCAGAGGCATGCTCTTTAAGTGAAACGCTCTTTACGTGAAGTGGATTTTCCCACAGGAAATAACGGAAACTCAGACGAATGGCTCCACAACCCCCAAAATATTCATATAAAAATATTAACTGGATGTAAAAATGATGACAAAACACTGGAATTGAATTCAAAAAATACATTCAATGTGCATGATCCTATGAAGTCTACTTAGGCTGCAATCCTAAAGACACTTTCCTGGGAGTAAGCCCCATTTAACACAATGGGGCTGACTTCTGAGTAGACATGGTTAGGAGGCTGCAATCAAATACACTTTACCTGGGCTGCTGCTGGAGGTTCAAGATGGTCGATGGAGGTACTTGGGGGCAGTTAGGGGCAGCTGCCTCCCCAGGCGACTGCCCCAAGTTGGGGGCAGTTAGAGGCAGCAGCTGGCCGGCAGCCCTTTTAAAGAGCCTCTGCGAGGAGCATCAGGGCTGCATAGCACGCATGACCAGGGCTGCATAGCACGCGTTGCTTGTTAAGTGAAGCAAAACTTGTTACGTGAAGCAAGATTTCTTGGAAATTTTGTTTGTTATGTGAACCGCTTGTTAAGTGAGGTGCTTGTTAAGCGAGGTACCACTGTATTTAAATTGTAAACTACTTTAAGAAAATGTCTTAAAAGCAATATACCATAGATGTCATGTAAATACATGTCATGTAGGATATACCTTACTTTTATAAATAAAGTATTAAAAATTGCCATATGATGACAAAACCAAAATTAAAATTCATATTATAAACCTGTAGCATTTTCTCTTGAAAGAAAATATGCAAGTCAGCAAGAAAGGTAAAAGGAAAAAAGTTTCTTTGGAAATGCCAAAATTCTTACCTGGTGATATGCTTGATGGATTACATCAAATAAGAATGCCTGAGGCATTTCACTTGCTCTGTACTTGGCACGATCTAGTGAGTGGTCTAAACATCCGTCTGTAGAGGAAGCAATAACAGTGGAGACAAGAGGACGGATTGCTCCTGCTGCCTAGGGAACAACACACACACACAAAAATTGTCTTTAAACACAGATTTACAAGTTTACCTTAGTTAATCTCTGCTTAAAAGAACACGTCCAAACAAATTAAAGATTTTGTCTTCCACATATATTGTTAGCCTGATCCAAGCAGACACTGCAGTTCCTCCCAAGATGTATTACACATCCTATTCTAAAGGACTTGAGCTTTGCACATTATGTTTATAGACAATCCTATACATCATCACATCTTTGTACTATCCTGAAGCAAATGCAGCAAAATCTAACATTAAGCCTTTTGTCCAGTGAAAGACCACACAGAGACAGATTAGAGCACACTTTAATATTGGTGTAAGACTATTTACAGTACACATCCCAGCCCACACTCAAAAATTCATAAGCATGAAGTTAAGTTTTTGCCTCTTATGGCGCAATCCTAACCAATTTAGGCCAGCACAACTCACCTGTCTCCCCATTTCCATGGTGCTTGGGGAGGTTGGTGCATGTTTGCAGAAGGCAGGGTTCAGATCAGACACTTATGTCAGATCCAAACCCCACTTCCCTTCTACCCAGACATAGGCCATCTACAGAATTCCAAAACCTACGCTGGATACAGTGGAGGTGTTCCAGCCTGTCTATTCCAGTGCAAGTTAGGATTGTGCTGTGACACTGTGTTGGGGGCCACAAAAAAAGAATTAATTTACATTTTAAATTTGAATATTTTTTAACAATCCTACCCACACTTATCCAGAAGTTCCATTATCATTGTTAAAAGCATATACAGGTGTAACCCAATTATCAGCATTTTATTTATCAGCTATTTTATCTCAACCCAAATGTTGTTGGCTCTTTAAATTAAAAGATAAACATTTCTGAAAGGTTCCCTCCCCCTACAGGATGAACTGCTAGTTGTGACTGACTGTAGGGTGCAGTGCTAATCCCCATTTCAAAGACTTTAGAGTCAGCGTTGTCCAGACACTTCCATTGGACACGGGGCCAGCATGACTGACACACAGAAGAATGTTTTAACCTTCCCACCTAAGCGGTCCCTATTTACTTGCATTTATAAGCTTTTGAACTGCTAGGTAGGCAGGACCTCACTCCGTTTTGCAGGACCCAGATCTCGAACGCTTGCCTGCCGGTTGCCCGGCACAGTGTCTTAACCACTTATGCCCCTAGAGCCCTACATCCCCTAAGTAGCAGTTAATGGCTTAAAACCAGCCTGCTTTTGGTAATGTGGAGGGCATTTAAGCTAACATAAGAAAGGTTCAGAAAAGGTTAAGCTTTTGTTTCAGGTTCCAGCTGAGAGGCAGACCCCCCCCCTCCCTTTCCCCATGTGATGATCACATGGAGACAATCACTTCTTAACCTATATTGTAAAAGGAAGCTTCTACTGTTGCAGAAGTAAGGTGGGTGTTGTGGGATGGCAGTCACGGCTGCTCTTGATGTGATGATTGTCCATATCTTTGTAGGAAAGTGTGTGGGTTGAGAGGCCCCTTAAGGCCCCCTGAAACTAAACTGTTTTATGTTGACTATGGGACAGTGAATAAAGCTTCATAAAGATTCTAACAGAGAATACACATGGATATGGCCAGTGATGGGCTTCAGAGGGCTCATACAGGTTCTACAGAACCCTTTGCTAATGAGTGCCTGGTTCTGAAAACCTATTTCTAATGGGACAGAGAACCTGTTGTTAATTTGGGTTATTAGGACATAGAACCTGTTTTTAATTTGAATCCCACCACTGGATATACCATGAGAGAGACAGTGCTTGCAACAGGATGCTGCCAACTACTCTTTCACATGCCACATTGCAATAGAGGGGGGAAAAGCAATTCAGGACTACCCTTTGATTTACACAAAATGTTTGACATACATCCCCTTTGTAGATGCAACACTTCACCATAGTAAGAAACTGAAATGAGCCCTGAGAAAGCATAGTTAAGGCAGGAGAAAATGGCTTAAATTTTTGCAAAACAAAACAATTCAGTAGTAAGTGGAGGAAGAGCTGTTAATGTGTTTTTATTTTATCACTATTTTCTACCACACTATGCTAAAGATTCCAACCAAACATTGCTTCTTATTACTCTTTCACTCCACCCACATTTTGCCCTCTGAAAAGTTGAAACTCTCCTGGTGTGAGGGTAAGTCAGAGACAACAGAATAGTGTCATAAAACCAAACCCTACATCTTTTGGCCTTTTCAACCACAATGTAACTTAGATCTCCCCAGCAGGCAAAATTTAACTTAGGGATTGGATTACTACTGTGTAAATCAACATGATTTATGTCTTCTCATCAAACAAACCCTTTCCACACATTACTGCATTGAAAATATTTTACACCATTGAAACAATTTCCATTAGCAGGCATTCATAACCACATGTATTTTCTAAATGAAAGTAGGAGAAATACGTGTATTTAATGTTTGTGACGCGTAGGAACATGCATGTCTATTCAGACATCTGCACTCCCACCAATTATCTCTCTAGTAATCAACATGCTTGAAACACACACTATAATTACTACTTCTCTTAGCAGAATCATCCTAAAAGTACTTACTAAGGTTTACAGAATACCACCTTCAAAGATAAAGCAACCACTTGCAATTTTGAGATTAAAATATTTCAACTATTTCTAAAAAGTTACATTAAACTTTTTTAATAGCAGCTGAACATTAAACCAATACTGTATTAATAAGTGATTCCTTTAGCATTAAAGTGGTTTTAGAAGAATTCCTCCAATTAAATGAGCAGAAAAACTGAAGATTAGTCTGCAGCATCAAGAGCAAAAACTGGCACAGAAACGGCTATGCTTTTCTGATGGGTTCTTGGCAGGGCACTTTTATAAGGTTCTGTTTTCTTTGTAAAGATCCCGATACATATTGGTCATAATCTAAAGCTTCTCTCACTTCTTTCCACTGAAAATACCAGTTATCGGTAGCCTTCTGTTAAAAGAATAGAATATTATTTCCTGCATGCGTGGCTGTTCGGACTGTATAGTATGTTTCAAATACAGATACTGTATATCCAAAACTGAAAAACCGAAAAGCACAAGTACTGAAGTTATTTATTGTACATAGTATATGACACTTAGGATGCAATCCTACCCTAGGCTGGCACATCTCATTGATCTTCCCTTTCCATGGTGATGTAGGGAGGCAAGTGCATGTCTGTGCACTGGCCTAACCCTCCCCCAGGAGTGGCACAGAAGTTCATTACAGGACTTTTGTAACACTCTCAAGCCAGCATGGGTCTTGTGCTAGGGCATAGGCCGGCATAACTGGGGCTTATGTTTGTTGCCTTAAGGTTCAATCTTAACTGTCCAGCAATGGCATGTTCCAGTGGGATATGTGCTGCAACCCATCACTGCTCCAACACTGGAGCAAGTTCAGCACCAACCAGCTAGCACAAAGTGTGCCAGTGCTCCACAGCTTAGCAGTCACCTGGACCATAGGGTAACAGAGAAGTGATTGGGGGTGTGGGGAGAGACAGGGAAGAGGTGTTCTGGGGTGGAGAGGTGGGAGGAGGCATACTGAGTGAGGAAGTGTGGCAAGAGGAGGATAGGACTAGTGGATCTAAACGGGATCCAGAGCCTTCATATTGGGTCTTGCAGCCTGACATGGAGACTCCCAATTATACAGCAACCCACTGCAGGGTTACTTTCTTTACTCGTGGAAGGGGACAAAAGTCCCTGTCACACAAGGAGCCACCAGCAGTTTCCCCAGTATTGCTTAGGATAGCGCAGCAGACATTTGGCACTGCATCAGTCCTGGTGCTCTGGTGTGTCTTGTGTGTTTATCTTATGCTTACCTTATTCTAGCCCAAGACACACATAGGCCCATATCCTAAAGTCAAATTAAGTCCTTTGCTCCGGAGCAGTTAAGGTGACTTTCCATTACACTAGAAGGTGACGTAACTGTGTGGACCTGTAACTGCTCTGGATTTTGCCCATAGATTAGCTGGAAATGAGCATAATAAGCATGCATTGATAGCATATTGGATTTATTTGAAGCAAACCTCAACAAAAGACCAATTATGTAATTGCAAGCTTTCTTTGGCTTACATTTTGCCTAATCAAAATAAAAAAAAATCTAGCATATAACAAACTGGTTTGTTTTTTCCTGTCCACTCAGTTTTTCTGTAGTGTATTTAGGCATTCTAAGCTGCCTTATGGTCCCCAAAGCAACTCACAACTGAACGTTGTACAAAAACTGCTTTAATAAGTGTTTGCTAAAAGGAATTAAGATTTTGTTCACACATACTCATGACAGTACCATAGTTAAATTAGCTTTCTATGGTTTTTGAGTTTTCTACATTTTTTTAAAATGTAGCACATAAACATGTACAGATAAGGTTTGAAAGAAGATTTTTTTAATGACCTGGACTTGTTTTTATTCCAGACTGGTTGGTATCGAGACTTTGGTACAAGGTTTGCCAGAATAACTTATATTGTTCAGGAGAAGGGTGGTGCTTACTATTAGACAATGTGCCATCAGATTAAGATAAGAGACAGACTGAGTAGTTCCTCAATAAAGCACTTCTAGGCATGTTAAAAGGCAGTTGATCTCCCTAAGTCTTCAGTTTCTTAATTTATAGTGCTGGGAATGAACTGTTGAACTGATCAAAACTATTTTGTGAAAATTGAAAATGTCATGAGTCACTGGAGAGAACATTTAACATAATTTTGAATCAGACAAAGCAAGAAGGGCAAATTACAACAGAGCCTTAAGGCTGTTTACCCAGCTGGAAGAGGACAGTTGTAGAACTTGTTAGAATAAGGACATCAGGAAGGAAGTTTTAATCTGTTTATTCCTAAAACACAAAGTGAATGTACAATTCAAAACATAATGTAATTTGAATCAATATTTGGAAGCTGACACCATTGACTTCAAAAAGATAAAGATAATTTCAATGCACACAATATCATTTTCAATACATTATGGAAAGGAAAACACAAATCTACTTCTAGCATATCATTTTGACTATCTGATATAAGATTAAAAGAAACATTTCTAATTTAAAGACCTGATACTGTTGGGAATGATAGTCAAACTTCCTTCCTTTGCAATTTCTATTATAATGCAGCTGAAAATCTGAATAATCACAACTGCAAGATAAAATAGCCTTTGTGTTTTTGATGTAAAGATACATGCATACATTTCAGTTCGAAACAAAGTTGCTCTGCCACTGCTAAATGAAAATGCATGCTGCTTATTCATTGACCTTAGTTGTTGACATGGGTAGAAAGAAAAATGCAAAAGGAAAGTCAGGAACTCCAGAACTATTAAAAACTGATTCAAAGTGCTCTACTTGAAACCATATAGCCAAACCACAGAGCACTGTTCAATTATTAAATGAAGTACAGATATGAGATCCTTTATCTTACCCTAAAATATGGAGGCCATAAAAAGTCTCTGGATTACAAGGCAGAAGTCCTGAGAGTCATGTCTTCTACCTTTGCCTGTTCAGGACCACTATATTTTTTGTTTGCTACCATTTATGCTGCAGTTTAAGACATAGTAACCAACATTAGTGATCCATGTATGGCTATCCACTGACCCAACAGTCTGTAAGACATTTCTTGGTTAAGGATGACAAGTGAATAGTTTATCAAGTTACAAGAAAACTAACTATTCAAATATGCCAACTATAATTTGTTGAATTATCAGCTACACTGATACTGTTGGGTTATTCTATAAAACCCACCTGAATGTCCTGAATGACCATTCCTTTAAGTCACAATATTTGGTGTAATTTGCTCATGTATTTTAAAGGTATATGGTAATCTTTAGGGACAAAACAGTAGGTGACATCCAGAGATGGTTTCTCCTAGCAGAAATGGTCAGACACAGGACTCCACTCAAGGTTGTAACACAGAGTTACCTTTGTGCCAGCAAAAAATGTTGCACAACTTCCTGCACAAACCCATTGCACTACCTTTTGCAAAAACTCCCTCTCTTGGTATTGGCTAAACAACATGTGGAACATAAGCACCATTCAGATACATTTCAGAAGCATCACTGTGGACAGACGTGACTTTATTTCCAAGAACAGTACACCAAAATAAGTAGAAAATACCTATTCTTCCCATAAAAACAGGTATACCAGACAGTAGTCAGATTTTAACTTACTAACCTTTTAGTAAATTAGCTCATCTTAACACTAATTCCGAAGTTTTTTCTGCATAATTCAGTCTTGAACAATTTGATCCTAAATAGACAGTGCTAGTAAGATACAAGTGTGCCCTTACATCAGGAAGACCTCCAGCAACTGAAATTCCCTTGCAGGATAAAAGCAGCCTACACTGGTGCCACTCCACTGCCACATGAGAATTTAGTTAAGATTGGGCTGTAAGTTTATTATTTTATTGCATTTTATCCAGCAAAAAAGCACAAAGAAGCTTTGTTGAAATATTTTCTACTGTAACAAAATTCAGAAAGACCAGTTTCTTTAAATGCTACCTGCTACCAAAGATTCATAACTTGTTAAAAAGGTGAAAGTGTGAAATAAAAATGGGTTTTAGTTCATAAACTCTAATATACTATTAAGAAGGGTTTCATTATCTTTTTTAAAGCTTTTAACGATTTTCAAAGTTGTAAAGGTTTATAAACCTTAAGTGAACATCATTAACACTTTTGTTGTGGACAGGAAGTAATGGCAAAAAGTCCAAACACAATAAATGAGAAGTGTTTTCTATAACACTGAACCATTAATCATTTACAAGTAATACCATTTAAAAACCTGTTTCTCAGCAGCATAATCATAACTTTAGAAAGAAATAAGGTAGTGTCCCAAAGATTATGAATTACTGGGAAGAGTCGTTCAGACTGCCTTAGGGGAACTACATTACACAAATGAGAACTGTAGCAAAATACTATAACTACATTTTGAAGGAAGCCAAAATTGCATCTAGAGCAGCAATTTTCAACCAGCGTGTCATGAATGACTGGCGATGGTATGTATTCATAGAGCCTTTGCCCCCAATGCCCTATGGATGCGTCAAGCCCCCAGCACCAACAGCAATGTACTGTACCTCATCAATCACCAAAAAACTAATTCTTCTTGACACATTACTGGTCTCATTGAAGGTCCAAAGGTCCAGTGGGTACAACCTCAAGTACGCCTGGTGGTACAACTACCAGTGATTGAGAAACTATGATACAGAAGCTTTAGTATGCACTCTTTCTCTTATTACACCCTGGATTCAAGCCCAATAGCAAATGAAGTTAAAAGAATGAAAACTTTACTGGAAAGTTCCAACTTCACCTAAAAATGTAAACACCGAAGTGCATTAGACTATATATACTGTTAGTACAGAAGCTGACAAGGTTAGTCAACATTGTATACAAAATGTTTTACCCTTGAACCTTATAAGGCTCCACTTGACTGACAAGGTAAAATATCTTTTTGAAATTAATAAAAGCAAAACAAAAAAGCTTATGCATCTCTATACAATACTTTTATAAAAAAGAGAAGGGGAGCTTTTCCCAAGTTTCTAGCACTGCATCAGAAAATATCCGGCTTCTGTTGTTAGAAAACAAGTTACCGCAGGTGCATGCAAACATAGTATCTCATCTTACAGTGAAACAGGCAAACCAGAAATCAGAAGAAAGGCCTTGAGGCTATTGATAATTTAAGTTACAGGATTGTACTTCTCATTGAAGTGACATGCTCCAATTGTACTATGAATGTTTTCAGCCGGTGTGCAGAGCCACCGTGTAGGACTCCAGGGGGGAAAAAAGTCACAAAGTGCCTTTTCAAAAAGTCACTGTGCTACAGGAAACTTTGCATCAAAGAACTTCTTTAGCAATGCTTCTCCAGATTTTCAAGTTCCTACTAATGAAAAACTATGATAAAGAAAAGTGAACAGCCATTCTCTCTGCTGTTCTAGCTTCCAACCTTTCAGGCAGGAAGTTGTGTTAGGCAAAGAGGAGTGTTCAAAAATTTATGATCCCACACTCCATACTGTAACTTTGTATGTGCTCTATCTTTATACTCTATCCTAAGCCCTAGCACAAGTCCTGTGCAGACCTAGGGGTGTCACAAAAGTGCCATAAGGCACTTCTACCCTACACAAGGGAAGGAGGAACACTGTGCAGTCATATGCTGACCTCCCTACACCATCACAGAAAGATATGCCATGTGAGTTAGGCCAGCCTAAATTTGTTAGGATTGTGCTCTAAGGCACCTATAAGGCTCCAATCCTAATCTCAAGTTAGGCTGGCCTAAGCTCAAGCATAAGTCCTGTGATGACCGGGCAGTGTCACAAAGCGCTGTAAGGCACTCAAGGTTTGGTTCAGTGCACAGGCATATGCCAACCTCCCAACACCACCACGGAAAGATATGCTAGGTGATTTAGGCTGGCCGACATATCTTAAGACTGCATCCTTAAAGAGGTACCCAAAAGTGGTAAATTTCAAGTTAAGACACCTACTTTAACTTTGCATCATGTAAACAAATGAATAAGCAAGTATATAAAAGCAACTACAGTTTGTTAGTTTTGAACTGCTGTAACAAACACTTCATCTTGCCCTTTGCCACAATACTCTAATTTTGCAAGCTAGCCACAACACTGAAGATGAAGATTTTTATTATGAAAAAATCTCTTATTTAATCATCCTCAGAATACCTTTATGTGTATATGAACAAACTTCAGCAATATTCTAAACAAAGAAGCTGGTTTACCAGGGCATCCTAGGGAAGTGAACTATAGATTGAGACTACTGAGAGCACAATCCTAAAACCATGTCTACTAAAAAGTAAGCCCCATTGTGTTCAATGAGTCTTACTCCCAGGAAAGTGTCTTTAGGATTGCTGCCTAATCCACTGATTTTGCATCCATGAATTTGGTTCAATGCAGGTCCTCGAGACCACCATTAAGCCAGATTCAGCCCTACCTAGAGGCAACTACCAATGCACACCATTTGCCTCCAGAGGCTCTTCTGAGGCTTAAGGAGGCTGCATGCAGCTTTCTTGGCTGAAAGGCCAGAAAAGCACTCAAAGCCCCTAGAAGGGCACTTCCAAATAACCAGAAATGCCCTCCAGGTCCTCCAGAGGACTTTCTCAGAACAGCTCTGGACACAACTAAAGTACAGTAAGTCTCCAATCAGTCACATTTGAAGCTGTGCAGGCACTTAAATTTATGTGATTTGATTTCACACATTATTGTGTATTCACAAGAGTTCCAGGAACTTCAGTACCCCAGAGATAATTAAGATCCACCTGTTCTTTTAAAATTAGTGACACTGATATAATTGCAAACAATATAGATAACTTTAACAAAATTTTATTCAATATGTTCTGTTTTGCTTAACGAATGTTTACCAAAAATCTGATGAAAAGCACAGTCAAATTTGAAGACTGTTTTCCTGCATAGGAAACAAGATTCAAAGAGTTAAAAAAAATCATGATAATTCTGATTATATTGGAAACTTAATTCTGTGAAAGGCTTTATTTGACTTACAGTAATAGTTGCAGGCAGAGAATCAGACTTAATTCACACCTTGTTGCAATTATAGAGTTTCTGTCTCTCAGTCCTATCTTTCAAGCAGGACTGACAAGTTCAATTTTTAAAAAATGCTTCAAGCACTTTTCTTTGTGGTGCTGTTTAAATTGTTGGCAATAAAAAGTTGCTAGGGGCTTTGGAATGCTGCCTTTTCCACTGCCTTCCACAACTTGTATTGGCAACAAAAAATTGGTTTCTAGAAATGTATAATTTTAATTATAAATTGCTTCAAAACATAAATGGAATTTAATTGGTTACAAAATATGTATTCTAACATAATCAGGAGATTGTTTCATAGAATTAATTTACCAAGGCATAGTAGTTGTAGTAAGCTGCACATTCTGAATCCTGCAGGCAAATAGCAAACTGATTAGTAAATGTAATAAAGTAATTTATTTTACTGACATGTGGAATTAAAGACTGCAATATCCTACTTGATCAATTGCCATTTTAAGAACATTAAAATTTCACACAATTATGCTATCTATATGGTATGCAGAACCTGAGCTCTAGTACAGCATCATCACTGTTGCGTGAGTGATTTAATGTGATGTTTCCGTCAGAGTTTTTCTTTTAGGTTTTATTTGTTTTACCAGGAAGTCTCTATTATGTAAAAGGAAATAATTACTTTCTCTAATGAAGATTAACCCTACAGTCCAGAGTAAACACAGGAGCACATAAGAGACATTTACGTCGATGTAGTTATGGCAACACCTCGTGAAAACCTATGGGAATTCATACTGCAATCCAGAGTAAATTGTTCTTATGTCAGAGCAAGGACTCCCCGTAGTTACTCTGGACTGCGCCCTTAGTCCTACTTTACTCATTTGGATTTCTAATACACATCCTACTTCTTCGCGTGATGTTGTATGCTTGCCTTTGAGAGGCTTTTTCCTCTAAATTTTGTTTCCCAATTTGTATTGGACACTGCTTTTAAAAGGGAAAGGTAGTGTATTTGTACATGTAGAAATACTTAGGGATCTGTTCATTTATTACATGGTCCCAGTTCTAGTGTATTTGGTGAGATCAGGTGTAGAATTTGAACGTCTCATTCCCTTACTGTAGGGAGAATGAAGACCTGAATAAGAAAATCCATATTTATTTGATTTCCTTTTCTAATATTCAATGTACCACACAAAGAAGGGTAGCATGGACAGAGATGTACAAGCTAGGGAGAAACAAGAGACATGATCCAAAGGACCACTCCTGTATACCTCTGCATACAAGCCCCATTGTATCCCTTTGCATACAAGCTTCTACAATATAGAGGCATATAGGAGAGGAGGAAGTCTCTAAGATCTGTAGGATGCAAGATTTTATCAATATGTAAAAGAGCATTTATAAAGTTTAAACACTATACCAATAACTGATTGTCAGGACATATTGATAATAAAAAAATTGCAGGAGATTCTGTTCATATCAATGAAAGATGCGTCTAGAATTTCCTAACATATTTACACACATTTGTTAATATGTTAGAAGATTTGTTAGCTTCTTGTTTAATTATTCCTGTCACTACATTCAAGTTCAAAATTCTGTATTTGTTGGAACTGGCATAACTAACAGACTTTTTGTTTAGTTCAGCAGAATCTGGTACTCATTAAAGCTGTTGGACAAAAACCAACAAACTAATACACATTTTGCTATTTTGTGGGGATAGACGTGTGTCTATACATATACAATGAAATCCTTCAAAAGAATTGTTTATTATTGAAGGTTTCCATAAAATCCATACATTCAACTCAACTGTTGTTTTTAACAAATAAATTATAGCCTTCTTTAATTTGCCACTAGGAAACATATTTGAAGGAAATTTAAGTGAAATTAACTGGATTTCCAGATAGCAACCATGATCCAAAGAGCTATTTAGACAAGTGCACAGCCTTGCATGTACCCAATTTTCAAAAACTGTCAAGGGGTATGGGGACACTTCCTTTCCAGAAAACACACACACACATTCAAAGTACCTTTGGCACACCAAACAAGTTGCCTGGTTTTTTTTATATTGCCTGGTTATTTTTATATTGGCCAATTGGTTTAGTACTGAGGTGATAGATGACACAATCCTAACAAAGAAATATGAATATATACGTTTAGTTTTCTAACCTGCCTTGGACCAAAGCTTCCAAACATGTAACAGCATTACAGAACAATCCTGTCCACACTTTCCAGGGAGTAAACCTAACTGAATATAGTGGGAGTTACTTCAGGGAAGACATGCATAGGATTAGGCTCTCTGGCGGCAGAACAGAATCAGATTTAGAGCACAATCCTAAACATGTTTACTCAAAAATGTCTTAGGACTGCAGCCTTAATCTAATACTTCATGGCAATTTTGCTTCTTTTAACACCAAGTCCAAGGGGCCAGCTGAGACATTCTCTTATAATGCTTCCAAAAGCATTATTCTAGGAAGTTCCCAACTATTTTAATGTCTTTAGGCTCAGGCTTTGATAAATTTGCAAGAAGAGTTGAAATTGTGTTTTCACACAACCAGACCTTGAATTTGTTTGAAATTAAAAAGTCACATTAGAGAATTTTTGATTTTACAGAACTTACCCCATGTTCTTTGGCAGCCATAACCACTTTAAATAGAATATCTTCCTCAACAAATGGTCTCACGGCATCATGGATGATGACTACTTCTGGTTTCTGGAGCAGGGAATTGAGAAGCTTGTTCTCGACAAATATTTCTAGTCCGTTGGAAATTGACCTATGACGAGTTGCTCCACCTTCAACCACTGTTGTTCGTCTGTGGCCATATTTTTTAATAATATTCTTCATTATTTCAATATTCTCAGGAGACACCACTATGACAATATCAGAAATCCAGCTGATTCTGCCAAGTATTGAAGAGAATTATGTTCTTTAGAATTAATATCCACTTAAAGTTTATTCTAATCTATATATATATAAAAGAGAAAAGTCACTCACTCACTGACTCATTCACTGACTGACTCATCACCGCCCTGCCAAAACCGGTGGGCCTAGAAGCGTGAAGTTTGGGGTGGGTGTTCCTTCCGTGATTGAGGGGTGCACTAACAACCGGTTTTCGGAAATTCCTACCGGAAGGGGGTGAAAAGGGGCGCAACGCGTTTTCCTCCCTATACTTTGCATTGAGAATTGCTGACTCAGCAACATTCTGCCCCAACTGCTGGGCCTGAAGCATGGAATTCTGGGAGTTCCTTCTGTCACCTGAACACCCACCAAGAACCATCTGGAGAATTTAACCCTTCAGGGGCTGAAAAGGGGGCAACGTGTTTTGTCCTATACTTAACATGGGAGACTGAATAACATCCAGCCAATTTGGTGCTCAGACACTAGTGCACTGGGGGATGTTGTTCGGAGGAAGAGGCTGCACTGGCGAGGATGCTGCGCAGGGGGGGGGAGTTGCGCGCAGGGGGGGGGGAGTTGCGCGCAGGGGGGGGAGTTGCGCGCAGGGGGGGGGAGTTGCGCGCAGGGGGGGGAGTTGCGCGCAGGGGGGGGAGTTGCGCGCAGGGGAATGTTGTACATGCGGGTAGGTTGCGCATGGGTTGTTGATGCGCCGTGGAGGATGTTGTATGGGGAAGTTAACTCCCACAACGCGGGTACGCCTTTCGCTAGTTATATATAAAAAATATTTATCAATAAAAGTATACAATGTCCTTTCAAGTCTTCATTGACCATGAAAAAATATCTCAAGAACCACCTTCTTCCACAAAAGATGGCTTAGTACCCTTGGGGTACCGGATGAATCCCTTCTACAGATACCACCAGTCTCCGAGCTTCAACTGGTAGAAATAAGAGGAAGGGCTTTTTCATAGCAGAAACAATAACTGTGGAACCCCTTTCTATTTAATTATAAACTGAACCCTCTCTTTTATCCTTCCATTGGAAGCAAATTTTTCTATTTATGGTTTCTTTATTGCTTTTATCACTGTTTTATTGCTGGCTTTTGATGGCTTTTCCATCGTGTTGTCGCACCATTACAGGGAAGAGGCCTTTTCTGATGACAGGTTCAGAAAACCTGAGCCCAAATTACTCTATATATCAAAATTCGTCCAGAAAACTTCATTTACTTCTGAGATATTAGCATCCAAAGATGGGTACTCAGGAAAATATGCAATTTGCGAATATCAAAAATGGGTATTACACCCTTGTTTTGAAGGGCCATAGCACACAAACCCTTTGGATTTTTCACCTAATATTTGGCATGTGGCCATTATATATGTAGAAGGCAAATCTGAGTTAGTCATCATGGGACCTCTGGTTGAGTTCATATGGAAGGACTGTACATTTGTTTAACACTGTTCTTCAGTTGTTCCAAATACATTTTGAAATCTTGTTTATAAATTGTAATTATATTCCTAGTACAAAATAGATGGCTGATTCCTCATGATGTTTTAAAGAGTGCCCATAGCTTATCATATTAATTCTAAATTTAATCCAGAAATTTACTGAACAAAATACAAGGATAGGAATTCCACTAGACGGTAAAATACAATCAATTTATTACTCCAAATTTTGGTTAGAGATTCATAAAGTAGAGATGTTTTCAGATGATTTATCTATTCCTTAATTAAAACCAAATGGATAATTCATGTTTTCTATTAAGAGGTGATAATTATGTTTGGTAAAGAAGATCAAAAGACTGTACAAACCACTTTCTTGCAAACAATATTTTGTTAATTCTCACTGTCAGTATACTACATTTGTCAACCTTATTTCCATCATCATAGTATTCTTTCTTTACTTTTATGAAAGACTAGCGAAAGGCGTACCCGCGTTGCGGGAGTAACTTCCCCATACAACATCCTCCACGGCACATCAACAACCCATGCGCAACCTACCCCCATGTACAACATTCCCCTGTGTGCATCATCCCCACGTGCAACTTACCCCATGTGCATCATCCCCCCACGCGCAACTTCTCCCTACGTGCAACATCCCCCCATGTGCAACTTCCCCCCATGTGCAACTTCCTCCCATGCGCAACTCCCCTCCATGTGCAACTCCCCTCCATGCGCAACTTCCCCCCCTGCGCAACATCCCCCCCTGCGCAACATCCCCCCCCTGCGCAACTCCATGTGCAACTTCCACCCATGTGGATTTTCCTACATCTGCATCATCCCCCCATGTGCAACTTCCCCCATGCACAACTTTCCAACATGCGCAACCTCCCCCCATGCGCAACTTCCCCCCATCCCCCATGTGCAACTTCCCCCATGCGCACCATCCCCCATGCGCAACATCCCGCCATGCGCAACTTCACCCCATGCGCAACTTCACCCCATGCGCAGCATCCTCGCCAGTGCAGCCTCTTCCTCCAAACAACATCCCGCGGTGCACCAGGGTCTGAGCACCAAATTGGCTGGATGTTATTCAGTGTCCCATGTTAAGTATAGGACAAAAACATTGCACTCCTTTTCAGCCCCTGAAGGGTTAAATTCTCCAGATGGTTCTTGGTAGGAGTTCAGGTGACAGAAGGAACTCCCAGAATTCCATGCTTCAGGCCCAGCAGTTGGGGCAGAATGTTGCTGAGTCAGCAATTCTCAATGCAAAGTATAGGGAGGAAAACACATTGCGCCCCTTTTCACCCCCTTCCGGTAGGAATTTCCGAAAACCGGTTCTTAGTGCACCCCTCAATCACAGAAGGAACACCCACCACAAACTTCACGCTTCTAGGACCACCGGTTTTGGCAGGGCGGTGATGAGTCAGTCAGTGAATGAGTCAGTGAGTGAGTGACTTTTCTCTTTTATATATATAGATAAGCACAAAAGCAATATACAAATTCGAAATACAAACTGGGGAAATTTAACTTAATACAGTAATGACATACTGCTATATATAGAACTAGCGAAAAGCGTACCTGCGTTGCGAGAGTAACATTTCCCCATACGCCATCCCCCACGGCACATCCACATCCAATGTGCAAATTCCCCCGTGCGCAACTCCCGCCCCCCGTGCGCATCATCCCCCATGGGCACCTTCCCCCCCAAGGGCAACTTCCCCCCATGCACATCATCCCCCCATGCCCATCATCCCCCCATGCCCAACTTTCCACCCATGCACATCATCCCCACATGCGTAACTTCCCCTATGCGCAACTTCCTCTCCAGTGCAACCTCTTCCTCCTAACAACATCCTCCCATGCACCAGGGTCCGAGCACCAAATTGGCTGGATGTTGGTCAGTCTCCCATGTTAAGTATAGGACAAAAACACGTTGCCCTCTTTTCAGCCCCTTAAGGGTTATATTTCTCCACTTGGGTTCTTGGTGGGTGTTCAGGTGACAGAAGAATCCCTCCCAGAATTCCATGCTTCTAGGCCCAGCAGTTGGGGCGGAATGTTGATGAGTCAGCAATTCTCCAATGCAAAGTATAGGGAGGAAAACACATTGCGCCCCTTTTCACCCCCTTCCAGTAGGAATTTCCGAAAACTGATTCTTAGTGCACCCCTCAGTCACGGAAGGAACACCCACCCCAAATTGCACGCTTCTAGGCCCACCGGTTTTGGCAGGGCGGTGATGAGTCAGTCAGTGAGTCAGTCAGTCAGTGACTTTTCTCTTTTATACATATAGATGAAAGAGGGGCAGCAGCAATGTGATCCCCAGGACTGCACCCCTGTGGGGAAAGGAGGGGTCTGGAAGTGTATGAGGATCCCAAGAGAGCTCTGCAGAGCACTTGAAGTGTTCCTGCAGCTTGGAAATAGCAAAAGCCATGGTTGTGTTTAAAGTCAGATTTCCAGTTTAAACGTAATTGCTGCTATCACTATTTTCAAGCCGCAGCAAATCCTGCAAGTGCTCTGTGGGGCTCCTCTGGGCTACCCGCATAGCAGACTCTGGCAACACCTCTCTTGGGTTTGAAAGTAGATCCCCCATTCCCCTCCAGGGGAATGATCCTGGGGAACATGTCTCTGCCCACAAATGCTTACTTTAGGAATTAAAGCTCCCATAACACTTGAGAACCAAAGTGTTGTGACTCTTCTGTAAGAAAAATGAAATTATAGAATTTCCACTTTATACTAAAATTGTATATTTTCCAGATTTATATTATTTTAAGTAGCTGCTCTCAGACAACTATACTGTATACATCCCGTGGGGGCATGAAGCATTTGCCCCCAGCTGAAGATACTTCACTTTATATGTAAGTGACCTATATGCAGTATATGGCTGCGTAAAAAGGTGGGGTGTCTTCAAGTAGAGTCACTGATTGTTAAGAAATAGGTGGTCTTCAGTTAGAAGATACTGGAAGTAGGCCATAAAGCCATGATAGAGGCATTCTTTTCATGTTCATGCATTTTCTGGAGAAGGGTACTAGCAGCAGATGAGACCCGGAGATTGAGGCAGGAGCCTATTAAGTTATTAGTATGTCACAGTATGAAGTACTGTCAGAGCTCAAAGCAAGACACAGTAATCCTCTGGCATCTGTAAAGAATAAAGGCAAACCCACCCAGGATACGGTCAAAGATGGCTTCTTGGAACAATTAACGAACAATTAATTATTGTTGGTTGTTGGAAAGAACAGATTGTTCTTCTGAAATGAGGACAACCACTCTTATCCAGGTGCTTTTCCTTTCAAACTATCCCTCATTCACATGGAAAATAAGTCATATGAACCTATTTCACAAGGGCAAAGTCAGAGTTTGTACAACACCACAAACTAATAAAGTGGGTTCATTCGGTGCAGAGTACCATATTTATACATACATGTGTATATACACTAGCAAAATATACCAGCATTGACGGAGTAAAATGCCGCCGCCCTCATTTCTTATCACTCCCCCCCATTGTGCATCAGGCACCAAACTGGATGGATGTTGATAAGTCTTCAATGTTAATTATAGACATAAACACACTGCACCCCTTTTCACACCCTTAGGGTTATTCACCCTATATTCACACCCTATATGTATCTATATGTGGCAGAACATTGGATAAACACACTAACACACAGGGTGTGTATGTATGTGTGTGTGTGTCTGACAGACTGACTGACTAATGCCCAGCCAAAACCGCCAGACCTAGCAGTATGAAGTTTGGGAAGTGTATTCCTTTTAATACCCACTAATAATAAGTTTTTAGACATTTGACCCCCCAGGCCTCAGTCTTGAGAGACTATGGTATCGTGCTCGGCGCTGCATACGAAGCACAAAAGCCTGGGTTGGATTGTTATGGAGGATAGGCTGTTACCCAAGCAGTAAATCCCCCCTCTCCACGCCACTGAATTAGTCCAATGGAAAGGCAGAGCCAATACGATTGGATCCAGCTGGCGTCACAGAGCTGGGCTAAGGACAGGAGCTCACCCTGTCTTGTGGGGCCGACCTGGGTCTCAAACCCTGGCCTGCTGGTTAACAGGCACAGTGTCTTAACCACTTGTATATGTGTATATATGGTATATATTGAATATATGGTATATAGTATATAGTGTGTGTGTATACAATTAGCAGATTTAATGTTTTTTTTTTATTTTATAGGGGCAAAGTGTGTGCTTGTGCTGCTTCCTTGACAGGATTTAAACTTTTCCTCTTTTTTTTAAACCTATTTTTAATTCCTTGCAGTCCTCAGTGTAGTTTTACTACCCTGTGGCTACTGACAGCAGTGCTGTGCCTGCCTACTACTGCGTCCAACAGCCCCTACTCCTGCCCAGCACTACACTGGAAGGCACACTGAGCCACACTGTTCCAGGCGCCTCAAGAGCTGTGGGGGTGGGGGGAGGGGAGAACCTGAGCGCGCGCCAATTACCTCAGCTCAGAACGCGCGAGTGCGCATGCGTGGGACGGAAGACGAACCGTTGGGTGTTTTTACCTTTCAAACTCCCCCACCGTGTAGCTGATGAGCGGTCGCCCCAACAGGTCACAGAACTGCTTCGGGGTCCTAACGCCCATCCTCTCACCGCTTCCCCCAGCGGGTAGCACCGCGGCCACCGAAAAAGGAGGAGGCGCTGCTGCCGCAGCCGCTTCCTTGGAAGCCCCGGGGCTGGTGTCGCCGCCGCCGCCGCAGTCCTTCCTGAGGCCGGCCTTCCCTTCCATTGAGCCACCTAAATCTCCCTTTAGAAGCGCTTTCTGTGCTAGCCTCTCTCAAACAGACCCGACCGCCTCACTTCTGACCCCCAAGGGTGTCCGATAACCTCAAAGACTCCCGTCCCTAGCCAATTATATTTCACTAAAGACCATCGCAGTTACTGTTAGGATTCCACCCTTTAAATATTCCCTCCCGGAAATTGGTTTGCGGGGGTCGCGCGCATCGAAATTCGCTTAATGTTACTGCGCATGCGCCTTTGAGAAAGCCTTGGCCATATGAATATGAAGTGGGATTGAAGCCTGGAGCTTCTGGGAGTAAGCTCCATTGACTATAATGGGACTTACTTCTGAGTAGACATGGCTAGGATGGGGCTCCAAGGCTGCAGTCCTGTCCACACTTACCTGGGAGTAAGCTCCACTGACGATAATGGGACTTACTTCTGAGTAGACGTGGCTAGGATGGAGCTCTAAGGCTGCAGTCCTGTCCACACTTACCTGGGAGTAAGCTCCATTGACTATAATGGGACTTACTTCTGAGTAGACATGGCTGGGATGGAGCTCTAAGGCTACAGTCCTGTCCACACTTACCTGGGAGTAAGCCCCATTCACCATAGGGGCTTTGTGCTATGAGCAGGGTGAACATCTATACAGTACAGTTACAGTATACTGTATATAAAACTGAAAGGTCACTCACTCATCAGCGCCCAGCCAAAACCGCTGGGCCTAGAAGCATGAAATTTGGGGTGGGTGTTCCTTCCATGATGGAGGCACTCACTAAGAACTGGTTTTCGGAAATTTCAACCAGAAGGAGGTGAAAAGGGGTGCAGTGCGTTTTCTTCCCACTACTTTGAAGAATCCTTGACTGAGGGATGCTCTGCCCCAACTCCTGGACCTAGAAGCGTGAAATAGAGGGAGGGTGATATCAACACCCACCAAGAACCAATGTTGAAAAATTTAATCCTCAAGGAGCTGAAAAGATGTACAAGGGTATTATGCATGGGGGGATGAGGCAGATAGGTGTTGCATGAGGCAGATAGGTGTTGCATATGATACGTATGGGTGGGCAGTATACATGGGTGAGCAATGCGCATGGGGGTGTTGCAGAACGGGGGGCGGTGCACATGAGGGGTTGATGAGCATGGGGGTTTTGCGTGTGGGGGGACTGAGCATGGATGTATGGGGATATTGTGCATGGGAGGTGTTTCACATGGGGGATGATGCACATGGGTGGACGGAAGGCATGGGGGTACAGTGCACATGGACAGTGCTCATGGGGGGACAGTGCACATGGGGAGTATTGCGCATGGGTTGATGCGCATGGGGAGTATTGCGCATGGGGGTTGATGCGCATGGGGGTTGATTGCACATGGGGATGATGAGCATGGGTATGTTATATATGGGGCACATGGGTAGATGGAGCGCATGGCGGATGGTGCACATAGGGGGATCATGCATATGAGGGTTTGATGAGCATGGGGGATGTTGCGCATGGGGGTTGATGTGCATGGGGGATGTTGCGTATGGGGGTGTTGTGCATGGGAGTAGTAGGGTGTGCATGGGGCTAGGGTGCACATGGGGAGGATGCTTATGGGGGATGTTATACGGGGACGATGTGCATGGGGGGACAATGCACAGTGGGGCGATGGCATATGGGGGAATTTTACTCCCATAATGCAGGTACATTTTCGCTAGTCTGTTATACAATCAAAAAGATGACACTGCATCCCAAAATGTAAGACATTGTAGGAAAATGTAGGACATATCAAAATAAAAGCAAAAAACACTCATATGTTGATTTTCATGTGGATAGAATGATAGAATCCTAGAGTTGGAAGGGACCCAGTAGGTCATCTAGTCCAACCCCTTGCCTGTAGGAGGAAATCCTCCTAGAAGAGCATCTTCAACAAGTGCTTGTCAAGCCTCTGCGTGAAGATTCCCAGTGAGGGATCTTGGCAATCTGTTCCACTGCCAAACCGCCCTCACTATCAGTGGCAGCTATGAACAAATGATCCCCTTCCTTCCTATGACAGCCCTTCAGGAGAGTGACAAGAATGATCAGTGGGATCGAAGGGAAGCCCTACGAGGAAAGATTGGGGGAACTTGGGATGTTAAGCCTGCAGAAGAGAAGGCTGAGAAGAGACATGATTGCCTCTTCAGATACCTGAAGGGCTGTCATATGGCTCATTTGTTCATAGCTGCTTCTGAAAGCAGAACTAGAACCAATGGGTACAAACTGCAAGAAAGGAGATTCTGGTTGGATATCCAGAAAAAAATTTCTGATGGTGCGAGTGGTTCTGCAGTGGAACAGATTGCCAAGGAAGGTGGTGGATTCTCCCTCACTGGGGATCTTCAAGCAGAGGCTCAATGAGCACCTTTTGGAGATGCTCTAGGAGGATTTCTTGCTTCTAGGGGCTGGACTAGATGACCTACTGGTCCCTTCCAACTCTAGGATTCTATGATTCTATAAACCAGGCATCCTTGCTAAGTACCAAGCACTGAGCATTACCGGGCACCAGTGGGAACCACGGGGCAGAAGGCACCACTGGGCACCAAATGGGTTCCTAGTGAGTCCTTACATCACAGAAGGAATACTCTCCCCAAATTTCATGCTTCCAGGGTTTGGTGCTGGTGTTGTCAGACTTCAGTGTTAATTCTAGTGACAAAAATAATATGAAATAAGTAGTTTGTAAAAGTGCATACTTCAACCCAAATTTAATGCTTCTAGATCCAGGAATTTTGGCTGGGCATTGATGAGTCTGTGACTCTTCAATTTTATATATATAGAAGATGAAACTTCTCTGTGAGTCTGTACGTGTGAGTATATCCTTTACTCTCCAAAAATGAATGGCAGGTATCTTTACAAATATGTCATTAATAAATTTTTCCCTACAAATTGCTATTCATTGTATGTCCAACAATGAAATCTACTGCTGACAGTTTGAAAGTCCAAGACCAAGTCCAAAATTATAGCCTTGAAAGTGCTTCCTGATTTTCTGCTCCAAGTTGTTCATTGTACACTGGAAGGTAAGTGTTTCCCTTTTTGAATTTGCTAATCCAACCTGTAACCACAAGTGTTTATGTAAACATAATTTTAGAGAAGTCAGTTGGATCACTTTTGTATAGATATAAATCAAAATGGGGACCTGTAAATCAGGATCTGGTGGTGAAAGTATTTCCTAATTCCGCACCGGTATAAACTTCCCTGACCCTCCAAGGATTGCAGACGGGGTGGAGGGCAAAAAAGGTACACCCACCACAGGGAATGTGCCCCAGATATTTTCACCCATGGAGGTTTTCACTCATGGGTTTTCATTTGTGTAACATATGTTAATGAAAAGTGGCCAGAGCTTTTTTCGTCAACTGTGGTTGCATAACCACAAAGCTGAAGCAAATGAACATTTGTATTTTGTGTACAAAGTTACTTATTGTAGGCTACAATCCTATACACACTTTCCTGGGAGTAAAATCCATAAAACACAATGGGACTTACTTTTGAGTAGACATGCTTAGGATTGCACACTAAGGTTGCAGTCCTAAAGACACTTTCCAAGACCAATTGAACACAGTAGGGCTTATTTTTGAGTAGACATGGTTAGGATTGTGTTCTAAATGTTCCACTTTCAATAAACAGAGCATTCTGGATGAGATGTATTATTTTCTTCTAAAACACCAAAGGGGGTTTTTCTACTTTTAAATAACTATTTACAAAGAAGTACGACTCAAACCAAAGAACTTTTGTATAAACCAAAGAACTTTTTAATAACAGTAATAATAAGAATATTCAGGTGCCAATTTTCCAATAGTATTACATGACACTGTAATGCAAGGACAGGTGCAATGGCTGTCAGCAATTCTGGAAGGAGAACAACCAAATGGCATTTAGTGAGATGGACATGCTGTATCTGTGGAACGGGACATACTGTACCATCACTGTATCAGATGAAGCTAAGTAGTATGGCTGCTAATATACCGGTAATTTTGGGAAGAGACAACCCATATAGGGCTGCTGGTCCAGACCAAAATGATATTTAATAAGAAAGTACTGTATAATGAAACTGACTGTGGTATTCCCAGTGCAACCCTACATAATTTGTCTCCCACTAAATAGGCCATAAGCCATGCCATAAGTGATATATGGTAACATGCACATTTCTTATGCCTGACTAGGACTACAAAAACTAGTGATTTAAGCACCTGGAAGCCATAGGGAAGTACCCATGATTCAATTCCTCTAAACATTGGATGTACATAAGCCATAGTATAACTACACACAGCCAGAAAAGTCATCAGCTGAATCAAGGAAGGGGGATTGGTAGGCTTCAGAAAGGAAAGTGATTTAAATCTCCATACTGCTCCATAAGCCTCCCACTTCACAATGGGTTTCTTCCGACCTGTCCCAGCACTTTTGCTGTAACAAGTCCAAGCAAAGAAAGGGGGCAGGGAAGCTGCCCATGAAGGGACAGGATAGTGGTTGACACTGTTACCACCAGATCCAATGCCTCCTGTAGCCTTTTCACTCTAGACTTGCTTCTGCCTCTTAGTAGCTTACCTCACCTTATCTCTGCTAGTAGATACAAAATCAGTAACATGCATGGGGAGGCTCTGTCGTGCCTTGCTGGAAGTGATTTTACTGCTGCAGGGCAGTCAGCACTGGTGGACTCCCTAGTCCCACGTCCTACCAGTGTGAAGAGCCCAGAGGGTTGAACAGTGAATTTCTTGAGTTTGATGGGTTACAAGTTGTATGTGCCTGTTCTTGCTCCTTACCAGTCCCAGTAAGTCGGTCTAGAAATGCTACACACAAGACAAATACTCTGGTTGATCTTAGCTATCTAACAGCTGCTGGTGCTAAAGCCTCTCTTGGTGCCCCGTTAATCAGAGGGAGGGGTGGGTTATAAATACATTATTATACAAATGGCATTTAAAAAAATTATCCAACTGGTTTTCTTTGTGTTCTGTTCCTCATCTTTCAGATGTTTTTGTTCGTAGGAAAGCTATGGGATTGATCAGATTTCCATATTGCCTGGTAACTTTTGAAATATTATTTTTCTATGCATCGGTATTTTTAAAATAGCTTGTTAAATTATATCTAAAGAACAGAAGATCATAGCATAAATATTTGGGTTTCAGTAAAATTGGGGGGGAAATCATTGATGTGAGTGCTCTAGTTTTTCCAATAGAATCTCAGCTGGGATCATGTGCAATGTCTAGCAACTATTTTTTCTATAACTGTGTACCATGGACGGTGCAATCCCAAAGCACCAGCCTAGGGAAATCCCTTGCACCAGTCCAACGGTTTTACAAACGCGGCATGAAGCACATATGTGCCAACCAGAGAGGAGGAGAGGATGGCACAAGGAGTTGCGCTGGCCTTCCTGTTCCACTGTGGGTCCTTGAAGGGGGTGAATTGCAGGTGGGGAGGGCAGGGCAAAGGAGGGAGGAAAAGGATAGGCATAGGGCAAGACTGTGGGTGGCAATTTCCTGCTACAGGCAGGGGTTGGACTAGATGACCAATTAGGTCCCTTCCATCTCTATGATTCTAAGTGAGAAGCAAAACGAAGGCCAGGACCCAGAAGTTATGCCAGATCATAGCCATCTTTCTTTGGCAGCCTGAGATAGGCTTAGGCAGTTTGGGCCACCAAATCAGATTTGGGCCACCGATTTAAGTGGTGTACCTATGGGAGGGGGCATTTTCCAGAATAGCTCTCTGGTGTATCTTACTCATCATTTGAACATTCTTAATCCTTTCAAAAGTACTCCTACAGCCATCATGCCTCTCATGTTCCAAAGAAGGGGAAAGGAATGTGCTTGATCTGCCAAAAAGTTGCGGAACGGTTCCCTTGAATAATCACCAGCAAATAAACATTTTGTTTGAAATCAAATTAACAAATTAATAATACCTGCAAGCATGAACAAGGAGGTCTGATATACAGCTGCAAACAAGCTGAAGTCTAATTCTTAAACTCATTAAAGTATTTGTCTTAAGGAAGAATGAATGCGTACAGTATATTCCCCTCCCCACATACATGGAAAGCTCCCTGAATTAGCTCACACATGATGCAGCCCCTCCACCCTAGGAATGCCTTGAACACATGCAGGTCAACCAGCAAGTTTCTACAGACTCAGATGGAAGGGGGAAAAATGGAGACAGGGACGCTGTGAAAAGAGATGGATGGGATGGTGATGGAAAATGCTAGATTTTATCCTGCCTTTTGGCAACCTCTCCACCTCTGTTCCTAACGTTTTATGAAAATTTTATGTTCTCTATGATGATATGCATGTGGTAGGTAGATAAATGTGCGGTTTATATTTTATGTATTATGTATTGTAAGGGTAAAATTTTCGATACGATATGCATGTGGGAAGAAGATGAGTGTCCAATTATACATAGTATGTATTAGATCAAGCTAAAGAGCTGATTTAGGTCCAAGAAGATCCACTGTAGATCAGGAGGCTTACAAAGGGATAAAGGGATTTAATCCATCATATACTCTATAATATATCATGTATTTTTTTGGCAAGCTGCACCAGTGGAAGGGAGAAGATAGGATTGGGTTTAGTGTGGTTTTCCTAACACAGCAGTCACCAAACTTGCAATGGCTGTCCATGAAAAAGCAGTCCCCATTCAGACAGGAGATTACTGTTTTGCCTCCACACCACATATATTTTCAGTAGATCTGGACACCAAGGCACTGGCCCAGAGGTTCTCAAAGTTGGGACTAGGACCAGTGATGGGCTTCAAAGAAATTAAGAACCGGTTCTCTGTCCATCTGGCAGCCACTTTTAAATGGCTATTTTTAAACTTTATATGTACTATCTCTTGTTAAGAACCGGTTCTATAGAGTAGGTGCGAACCTTCTGGTGCCCACCACTGATTAGGACCCCTTTGGGGGTTTGTGAAAAGGTGGGTATTGCCACCTTGGAATCTGGCACTGGTTGCCACCATCCAGGAATAAAGCAATCAGGATGCAACCCATCCTTTCCTGGGAGTAAATCTCATTTAACACAATGGGACTTCTTAGTAGACATGGAGGAGCTCTAGCATCACAGTGCTGTCACTTCCTATTAGATGCCACTTCTGGACATGACATCACTTCCAACTTGATATTACTTCTGGGGTGGGGAATACTGGACAGATTGTCATTGTCAGAAGGGGTCTTTGGCTGAAATACTCAAGAACCATTGCTCTGGGAAGTCCTGACAGTTATCTTGCATCCCAGATGAAACTCCCCAGAGAGTCCTGGTGCCCAGATCTACTGAGAATATACGCAGTACAGAGGACAAACAAGCTCAGCTCAGGGGCAGAGTGCTTTCCCCGGATGCCAGATCTGTCCCCCAACCAGGGTTTGGAAAGCCCTGTCCTAACCAGAGTGACCATTCAGAATGGAGGACAAAGTGCCTCTACCTTTAAGCCTTGCATAGAAGAGGGAATTTAGCCAATATAGCTCAATATAGATGGTTTAAAAAGCAGCACCTGTCTAAAGGGAGAGGCACTGTCCTCTGTTCTGTTGGTCACATTGAGTCCTAACACAGGCAATCATACATACATTGAAATGCACATAAAATGTTTTATTATGAAGAGGTAGCATCAAGCAGAGGTTGTGTTTTCTTGAAGTTTTTGAAGCAATGCCGTTGCAGATATAATACTATTTTGGGGATTTTTCCTTTATTTTTGTTGCTGGACATAAACTTTTTAAGAAGTGTGTGTCTGGGGAGGCTCAGGGTATGTAAGCCCTGCAATACTCATTAATAATTCATTAAGTTTTTTTAATTGTCTCCAACAATAGCAATAATTAATGAAAGAGAATTGAAACTAAGCAATTAGAAGTGTTGAAAATAAGCATATTATTCCCTGAAGTGATGTGAGGGTTATCAGGAAGAGCCTTCTAATAATTAAAGGATGTTGCTGCAATTGCAGCCTTGAGCCTTCTTAGAATAACTGGAAAGTTAACTTACAATTCCCTAGCAAAGTCAAAAACATGAATAATATCTGGTGGCAGTGATGACCTCTGGTCCAGTTCTGGAAATATGGATTAGTTACAGTGTAAAATGTCTATTCACTTGATGCACATTTGTGCCCCTAGTTGCAGTCTACATTTCAGTGTCTTGCGTTCCGAATTCCAGGCATTGCTTCTTCTCATTTCAGGAACTGGAAGATGAGAAGCATCGTGGATTTTTAATAACTGAGCAGGCTGTTCACCCATGTGTCCAAGATGTTGTTTCCAAAATGTGATAACAAATTAAATAATTGCATGTTACTATTGGTTGTACTATTATGACCAGTTTAATTTTGTGTTTTATTTCATGTACAGATCGTATACCCTTCCTTTTTCAAACTGCCTTGATAGCTTTCAGTATAAAAAATTTGAAATACAACAAAATACTATAAAGCAGTAAAAGCAGAAATAAAAGAACATATCAACAGTATATGCAAGAAGGTAAATAAAGACAGAAGCTAAAAACAATTTGAAATGTCCCATTAATAGTACAGGAGTCTTGGCTTGGTGCTTAAAATATAGCAGCAAGGGTGCCCAAGGAACATGTTAGGGGAGGCAGGTCCGTAATTTGTGTGCCACCATAGCAAAGGCCCTATCTCCAACAGCCATCCAACCACTATGAAAATGGTTGACAGCCAGCTATGAAAGTCAAGAGGATTTTTTTATTAGAATGCCAATCCTTCCAATACATTGTGATAATTAATTATAAATAAAATTTTAATTAATAATAAAAGTTCTATTATCAGAGAACAGAATATAAAAGATATTTCTGTGCTTGGTTTTGCAAATTAAAAAATACTAGTAATGGGATAGGATGGTAATATGGAAGGGAAGTAATGAGAAGGCTTGTAATGGGATAAGATGGGACAGGAAGCAGAAGGAATAAATAGGATCTGTTTCAGTTATTCCTATTCAGTAAGATCATGCCATCATGTTATATACCATTTGCAGCCCAATACTAATTCCCAGTTAGGCTGGCACAAGTCCCGTGCCGGCCTGGGAATGTCACAAAAATGCCATAAGGCACTTCTGTACCACACCTGGTTAGGTCAGTGCACAGACATACCCCAGTCTCCTCATGTAACCAGGGGAGAGGCCTAAATTAGTTAGGATTGCACCCTAAATGTGTAATTTACAGAAGAACGCTGTAAATAATGTTTGCAACAGAATGCTGTAAACAAACTTCTTTGAAATATCTCTATTCAGTCAAAAGATATCACCAAAAAACAAAAACTTTTTGATGATGAATCACCACGCCACTGTTATGCCCCCAACTTCTTTGAAATATCTCTAGTAAAAGATATCGCCAAAAAAAACTAAAACTAGCAGGATGATCATGAATCACCACACCACTGTTATGTGTCACCTCACTGCATTGGAGGAGGTCCACTATGGAATTGATGCATTGGTGATGTAAACCCTAGTAATACCACTAAATGCATTCTAAACCCAAAGAACCCTCCCTTCTTGGGTTTTAAGAAAAAATGATGAGCACAACACAGTGCACAACAAAAAGTGAAGCCTTTTTAAGGAAGGGGCCATAGCTGTGTGCATGTTTAGATATGGAAAGACAGATTCAGACCCCTGGTAGTACAGAGGAAAAAATGCTCATCATGCAGTTGCCATGTGTCCCAGAAAACTGGAGCGATCCTAGTTTTGGGGGGATTTCAGTTACACACTGGTGGGTGTGACAGGGATCCTGCCTGGTTTTATGAAAGAGAATTATGACAACCCAGTTATTAGAAATTATGGCCACCCAAACATCAGAAAGCCTGAAAGCTGTTGCCAATCTGTGTTGATTTAGATTGACTGCTTTAGGGCCAATCCAGAGTAACTCTGGGGATCCTTGCTCCAGTGTAAGAACAATTTGCTCTGGATTGCAATATGAATTTCCCATAGGCTTTCACTGGCTGGTGCAGTAAGTAGAGATACACGTAATATCTCTTATGTGCTCCCGTAGTTACTCTGGATTGTAGGGTTCCTGTAAAGTAGCTTCCTATATCCTGTGCGTGCCTTTAGTAATGGGAAAGAAAGGCTGAGGGGCTGTATGAGAGCAGGAGTGTTCCAAGAATGTCCCTCTTTTCATCTGTGAGCTGTTGGAGGTGGTGGGATAGAAATGCCAAGCCATCAACACATACAAAAAAGTGAAACAATTTGGAAAGCTGGATGTCTTTCAAAAAGCTGCTCGGGCAGGTCTTGGTGGGGGAAGATGTTCAAGCTGAAGGCACAAGTCTAGTGACAGACTGTCTGCCTGGCTCATAAATCTGCAGACAAATTTCAGTTTTAACCCGGAGCTACATTTACAAGTATGTCAATGAAATTAAAATCAAAGCCCCCTTGCCTGGCCTGCGGGAAAGGAAATGCATCATAAGAAGAGAATGCTTTCCAGCACTCAAGGTTTCTTCTAAGTTTCTGAAACCCTCCAAGTTAGCACTGTAGCAACAAGAATCCCAGAGTGGAATGTGTTAAACACGCATGATTAATGTGGCACTTCTTCAGGAAGGATGTAAAGGTCAGGTTTAGGAGGGCTCTGGTTATTTATGAGTCGAAATCTTTCAGGTATTTCCAAGGGTATCATTCAAAAAGTCAGTGCTATTCTCTTGCTTGAGTCAAATTTGACTTTTTTTCTGGCGTTGTCAAGTGTGTGGAGATGGAATGAACCACAGATTGCACCACTGCTTCCATAAACATTTACAACACCTGTGTGCAGAACTCCAGTTCCCATCTCTGTAGCAAACGTGCCATGAACGCGGTCTCCCAAACTGAGAATATTTTAATGTCATCCTAGCTTACTCCTGACAACAAATAGTATGCAGTTCATCTGCTTTTCCATGGTGCGATCTAAACAGCTAGCATACCAGAGAGAATGTATTTCCTTTCATTATATATAACCATGATTGCTCTATGGCTCTCGGCATTTTTCATCAGTAGATAGCAATTCACTAATGAGGATGAATCTGCTTTTTTTCTTTTCTTCAGCTTTACTTCCTAAATAGTGCCAGTACTGAGCTTTATCAATGGAGAAAGGATATGTAACCTTGTTCTTAAACGGGGGTTGGAACTCTACCTTTAATAAATCATATGACAGACAAATCATGCACTCTTGCAGAACTCTGATCTATTACAGCACAGCAGACAGATCTGTTTGAGGTCTGTAAAAATAGTTATTCAGTCTTTGAAAAGGAAGCATCAAATGGAAGGTATCATTTACAATCCAGGTTAGTATGAGGTTACTATGCCATGAGTATCATTAAAAAAAACTATTCATTATTCTGCCCATTGAAGAAAACGAACAGTAGCATCCAGAATACAGTGAGCTAAGATTACTCATAACTGAAGACATACTTCTGGTTCCTGGGAACAATATTGGTGGTGGCAACTATGGAGGGGTCAGTGGGAAGCATCCAGAGTTTTTGTAAAGAGGGATCTTATTGGGAGAAGTGCCACTTCTCTTATGGAAAAGGTCCTTATGAAAGCACAAAGAATCCTTACGCGCATGAAAGGGAGCTGCTGGATTCATATACATTATTTTTCAATGGCTACAACTAGGAATTGCATGCAGCAGTCTAACAAATAGATGCCCTGCAGCTCTCTCACATACGCACACACATACAACCACTCTGCAAAATGAAGTGAGAACTTACAAGATATTTTAGACAGGCATTCTCCCCTCCCCATTTTTTTTTTCCTACAGGAAGGGTAATTCCAAGGAAGAGATTAACCAGTGAATCCATGGCCTACAGGACTCAACACCCTTGGTATAGATTGCTCAAGAAAGTGAGTCAACTTTATCACAGACTACAGGCCAAGTCACAATATGCATGATGTAGTCGATGCACAATTAGAAAGCATATGCGCATTGCGCATGTGGCACACACCACCCACGCACATAGATCTCTCACTCTCTCAATCTACCCCCCCCCCCCCCACACTACACACAAAGCCACCCACCAAGATTGGAGATGAGCTCACCCAGTTGTTGACTGCTCCTTGAAGCACTCACAGTGCTGGGCTGAATGCTGCTCAGAGTTCTCTGGGAAAACCAATGGAGAAGACAGGCTGGTGGACACTGGCCATCAGCAGTTGTAAATTTATACAGTGTGTATGGACTGCAGTCAGTTTCAGCAACTGACAGTGCAATCCTATGCATGTCTACTCAGAAGTAAGTCCTGTTGTATTCAATGAGATTTATTTCCAGGAAGTGTGTTTAGGATTGCAACAAAAGCCAACAACAATGCAGCTCTTCCTCAAGCCTGATGCTTGTCCTATTGGTATTGCTGGGTCTCTGAGTAGCCACCTGATTGAAGGATCCCAGGCAAACAATAGCCAGGTTCGTACTTACCACTATTGCTCCAGTTTCATAAGAATGTGCTGGAGTCTTGTGCACATGACCCCCTTTTTGCTTGAGCTTTCCCTGCCTGGTACACATAACACATAATGCCACAAAACCAAAATGTTTTAAAAAACAAGAAAAAATGGGGAAAGGAAAATTGCTTTTCCTTCCTTCATCAGATACGTAGATACCTGCAAAAGGCAATTTTCTGGCAATTGGGTGTTATCCTTTTCAGGAAAAAATAACCTCACCTTTTTCAGGTTCCTAGATATAGGAGAGACCTAATGCTCCAGCAGTAGTACTGAAGAAAAGTGTGCAAATCCCACAACTGGAGAATGTGTAATTTTCCAAGTAGTGGATCTGGCAGAAAATTAAGGCTACATATTACTGTGATATTTTTAGGGTTTCTAATAGCCCATCATGCAATCATGGGATTAAGTGAACATCTTGCCTTGCATTTTTAGTCCTTTTACTCTTTTTATGTTTCCTTTTACTAAGGCAGTGATTTTCAACATTTTTCATCTCTTGGCACACTAACAAGGCACTGAAATTGTCAAGGCACACCATCAGTTGTTTTTTACCAATGACAAGGCACATCAGGCTGTTCAAAGCCCACAGTTTTCCTATTAGTTAATGACTCTTCTCCAAGGCCTGCACCACACCTGAGGACTATCCTCTGGCACCCTGGTTGAATATCACTGTACTAAGGAATGGTTCAAAATTGCACTTGCTATGGGTGGCATCCAATAGTTTCCTTGTTCTGGAGGAAGGCTACTTGGTCCAGAAATATATAATCTCTGGACACAACCCATATTTTAGCAAAGTATCCTTTTTGAGGACAGCTTTCACCATAATACACAATTGTGTGCATACCTGATTGCATCAGGTGTGTGCCTGATCTTTGATAAAGTGTCCCTGAAATGTAGTATACACTAACTGAAAGGCAACTTAAATTACTCTTAGCATAAATAGGAACCATTACTGCTCATTTCAGCTTAACCTGTGTACAAACCCAACCAAGAGAATTGTGGTAAAACCGAACTTTCCAGAAAATGATGCCACTATGAACATAGATAATCTATTCAGAATGTTTTTTTGTCTTCTCTGGAGAAAATAAAATAGAAATAACATTGCATTTCCATTAACTCTAATAATTTTTAAGTTCAAGTATCTTCAGAATATTTTGAAGTTGATTAAAATTAATCCTGCTAAGATTGCTTGAACTGATACTTTAAAAGCCAGTTTCTAATAAAGATTATCTCAGGAAGGCTTTCATAATATGTACTAAATTTTATATAGAGATGATCATATTGATCATTGCAAATATTTAATTTTATCAATATCAAAATTGAAAATAGAGGTGCTTTTATAAGCTTCAGGAAGCCTGGACACTAATTTTTTTCCAAATGCAGTGAAGAAAGTATTACATGTGAGGCTGGTTTGAACTATTAATAAACAGCAGCTGTTAATAGCTGTAGAAGACTTTGAGTCCAAAACAGTCTACTGAAATAATTTTCTTACACTGAATATTATAACCAGATTTGTTTTCACACACACAATTAAAAAATGTTTTTCCGCCACCCCCTTTTCAGAGAACATGCTATTAGTCAATACAACAGATATAGATATAGATATAGATATATATTAAAATGTCTACAGAGGTACTAGAGAAAGACCTTAGTTTCTTTTTGAAAGTTGAAGATTGTTACCATGTATATTCAGCTTACTATAGCTGTAATCCTAAAGACATTCTCCTGGGAGCAAGACCCATTGAAAAACAATGTGGCTTACTTTTAAGTAGACATGGTTGGAATTGTGCTCTATGACTGTTTTTCATGGTTTCATAGTTTTTGGATTGCAACCATAAACAGGACAACCTGTTTGACCAGTGATGACCATGAGGAAAATATGAGTATGTACTCCAAGATTATATTTGGAATATAGCCTAACCCTCAACTGTCTAAAAAACTTCCATCTGTCTTCAAATGATAATTTCTCAGTATGTCATTGTTGACAGGAGATATTCTTCTTCTCAGAAGTCTTGGTGGGGTGGACAATGGGCAGTTGCAGCAGATCCTTTTGTGTGGCATTCTTTGTCATGTGCAGAAGCAAGGGCCTGCTGTTTCAACTCTGCCTTCCCTTGCACACCAGCCATAGTTCTGCATAACCAAGTGGGGCGACACATACAAACCAGCCCTAATTACACAGATACTAGTGTTTAAATTGTGTTGAAGGCTGGCTCATACCTTCCAGTCTTATGCGACTATGCAGGTTGAGGCAGGCACACCAGTGGACTAAGATGAACAGCTCTTCTTGCTTCTCTGCATGCAATGGGCCACTACTTGAAATATAGCTCAAAGTCATAAGATTCACATTGTGAGTCCATACGATTCCAATTGCAACACCCATCACAACTCCACACTGCTGGTGTGGCAAATACATAGGTACAGGCAGTGGTGGGCTTCAGGGGGTTCTCACAGGTTCTATAGAACCCTTTGCTAATGAGTGCCTGCTTCTGAGAACCACTTACTAATGGGACATAGAAGCTGTTGTTAATTTATTTGAATCCCACCACTGGGTACAGGCATTTTAGTGAGGGTGCAAATGCATTATTACAAAAGACAAGACCAATGACAATACTATTGATATTTTTATTAAAAAGTGATGAAGTTAGTATGAAGTCAGCCTTTCAACTGGACATTTGAAAAAATACAAATGTATTTTACAATGTATTTACAAAACATTTTCTCAAATTTTCTTATGGAAATTGAAAATTAAAAAAAACAACAAAATACAAAAGTTAAAAAATATCTATTTTACATTATGTACAAAATGTATATTCTAATTTGACCATAAATCATAGGAAAATATTTTGATGCCTTGAAAAAAGTGGTAAAACAGGCATCTTAAAAAATAGAACACATAAAAGTTCATTAAATAATTACACTGACAAATAAATAGGCATTGATCAGATCTGCTTTTCAGACACCGTGACACATAATTTCATTGAGTTTTACTAATTCCTTGGTAGAAATTTTTGGAGTGGGAGAGAAGGATCAGCATGCACAATGCTTATGTTTGGTGGGAGTGAAAGGCAAATTGTTTTATTTCCTCTTAAATGTGGCAAGTACTGTATAGGAAAAAAATACTTGATCTGGAAAGCATGCCCATGAAAACTCACAACAGCACCTCTATGGCAGCAACTATCTGTTTCCAGTACAGCTCAGTGAGAAGAAGGCTTGTCGCCCATTGTGAAAATACGGTTGTTCACTGAAAAGATCCTTCTGCCCAGAATGCCCTTCAGAGTTTGGTCAAAAGCCACTAGTATCTACACCCATCTGAGAAGCAACAATGATATGATAAGGGTTTTTTTAGGCAGTGATTATCTGTAAAGCAGGCAATTACTGATGAGTTCAATTTTTTTTAACTGGCTTAGTTCTAACTTGCAACATGCTTCATGGATTTGCCATTCCTTTTCCTCTCTTTATGATGTTGGCTGGACTTTCTCTGAGGTGCTCCTTCAAAGTTGTGGCTGGACTCATTGTGTTGCCGGGTGTACCTCTTGCACTTGCAAGCCGTGACCACGGTCACTTTGTAGGTTCTTGTACTTCCATCTTGACACTGAAGCTGAATCCTCTGGGTGCGGGTCTTGTCATTGACACATCGCCACTCCTGTGAGCTCCTCCTGCTCCAGTATTTTGTTCCATAACCTCCTCCAATCCAGTTGGGCAACACAGGCAACGGGAGGCATTCCCCAGCACATACCAACTCTTTCAGAGGGTTTATGCTGGTACACTGACCGTCTGAAATGTACTTAGTGGATCTCAGTTCCCGACAGCCAACTTGAACATTACCTATAAAAGACACAGAAATTAATATACCAGGTATTTAAATTCAACACTTTCATCAAATTACAAAGTCCTAGTATTGATGCATGTCTAGATTTCCAGACAACATGAAGAACTAGTGTGTGTCCCCTTCAATATGAAATGATGAGCACAATCCTAACCATGTCTACTCAAAAGTAAGCCCCATTGTGTTCAATGGGCCTTACTCCCAGGAAAGTGTCTTTAGGATTGCATCCAATGTCAAATACAAACCAGGAAGTCCGTAATAGTACCCAGTGTGACGGGTACTATATTTGCATGATTGCTCCTCCTCCCTTGGAGTCAGCCCTGATATTACAGTACTGTATCCATTCCAAAACTTTTATTGGCATAAAACAGTGCTGCATCCAACCTCAATGCACAGACATGATGTGCATTGAGCACTGTATAGCAGCACAACACATGCTGCTCACAGATCATGACTTTTATGATTTGAAAAAAAACGGCAAGTTACTGGCAATTGCAGTGGAAGACATGGCAATTTGTTGCGATTTTCCACATTACATTGCAGTTCTTTGCACATAGAGGTTAGCAACAGTAAGATCTTCAGCCTCTTTTTGAGTAATATAACGTACCAAACACATGATGGAGGACAAAGGGGTGTCGTACTTTTCCAACATAGGAATGAATGTCCAAAATCTTTCCCTTATTCAAGGGCACTATATGTACTCTAGCTGAGTTACATGATAGATCAATCCAATCCTAAGAAACCATAACCTAAAAATGATGAAGGGTCCAAATCCTATCCAATTTTCCAGGGATGGTGCAGTTGTGTCAGTGGTGTGTGTGCATCCTATAAATACAGGGGGAATCACTGGGGTCTTCTAGGTGTGGGAACATGGTTCTCTTACCACGGGGCTATGTTGTGGCTCTACTGGAGCTGGAAAGTTGGCTAGGATTGCACCCTGAATCTCGAATGTACCAATCCAGAAAATTGGAGCAGTGCATTTTAGGGGTTAGGGGGAAGAGGGAACCCCATTTTTTCCCCAGCAGCAGGAACATCTGTATAAAGTGGCCTTTCCCTTTGCCGAGAGCTGTGAAAGCCTCTTTTTCAAATGCAAAAATGGCGTTCAGACCCCCCCCCCCCCGCTCCAGGAACACCACTGCATTTGTGTAAAACTGGACTGCTTCAGAGTTGTTCAGGTTGTTAATTTTGACTTATTTGTTTACTGGCACTGCTTCAGCAACAGATGGTATCAAAGGTAATTTCATATTATAGTCTCCCTTTCATCTACCTGCTTTCATGAAATAAATGAATTATCCTGGATCTTGCTCCAAGATGGACGTGCTCCAAGATGTTAAATCTTAGTTTAGTCGGAATGTTTCGACCACATTTGGTTTTGACATTTAGGAAGTACTGTACAGTAAATATTCCATATGGAAATTATGTGCATGAAATATTCCAAGGAAGCTTCCTAGAAAACCGTATTCGGTCGTTCAGATCTAATCACACAGTGCTCATTCTTTTGCAGGCAACAGTATCTTGCAACACTTCTTGTAAATACCCGTACTTGAAACAAATCATGCTCCCAAACCTGGGGCAATGTTATTTCATTTTTTTTCCAAGGCAACTGATATTATACCAATGTGCTGCTGAACTTGCTGCAAAGACAGGCATGTTTGTGCCTGCTGGTATCTGTAGATATCCTCACTGAAGTAAGCACAATTCCTTATTTTAATAATTACCCTTTGAAATGAACACACACCATGAATTTCAACACGCCTTTCCAGCACTCACTTTCCCTTTTTAAAGTAAATGTTATCATGGAAACAAATTCAAAAGCCATGCAAGTAACACAGAAAATTAGCCATGAATCTCTCTCTCCCCCTCCCAATTTGGCTTCTGTTTGACTTCTTTGGAATCAAGTAAATATATAGGAATTTTTGGTAGTCAACTTATGATGGCAACATAGAGGAAACCACATCAGAAACTTTAATTTTGTATGGGAGTTACAAGTCAACCTACATTTGCCATTTCTCTTTAATGGTTGACAAAATCCTCTTGCCCCAATCAAGCAGCAACTCAAGAACCACCAAGAGCTCAAAATCAGAGTCGATAAGATTCATCACAATAGTACATTGGTGCCCAGCTCCCATTTGTTTCGAGAGGATAGGCACAGGAGAACTAGACCCAGAACATCTTGAAACTCTGTCCCCCCCTCCACAATCAGAAGGGTAGACACTTAAGTGTTAAAAGCAGTAATTTAAATCTAAAGTGAATTTCAAGATTCTTCACAAGGAGAAACCTCAAATCAAGAAAGGGTAATCAAGAATGTTCCCTTAATGTGAAATTGCTCAGAGAGGTTCTATGCATCTGTCTCCACCGTGAAAAATCCCTTTCAGTGGAAATATATAACGTGAATCATCTACTTTTCAAAATGATACCACTTTAGACACAATCAACCAGTCTCTTAACTGCCCTAAAGTGCTGAATGGATTCTATTACCTAAAGTGGCTGCAGAATCAAAGCCTATTCTACAAATTGTTTACAGGAGAACTTTGGTGTGTGTGTGTGTTCTTTTCCCTTAATAGTATTGCTTGCTTGTGTTGTGCCTGGAGAACCTTATGTGTATGCCTGTGTATATCTATCCCTAAGGTTGTACATCCAATACTCCCTTTCCCGTATCTGAAATAAATAATAAAAAATAAATATTAAAAAATAGCATTGCTTGCTTGAATAATTCTGATCTAGGTCTGCGTCCTGCACCTGGCTCAGGAATGCATCTGGAAGGAAGTGCTTACCACTTTATTGTCTTGGGGATGTCTGTATGCCTACATGTTGAGCTTAAATTTTTTTTTTAATGGTGACAGTTCACTGACAATGAATGCCCACTGGGCTTTTCCCATAATCTGGCATTGACAAGACATTTCCTGTGTGTTTTAAAATCATCCTTGATTTTTTTTTAAATGAAGGCAGACCTTTCTATTGCTGAAAGTCGTGTCCATCTTCTTGCAGATAAAGGTGTGCAGATGGAATCGGTGTACCTTTCAGGGTTGGGTTGATAAAGCTCAAGGCAGCAGAGCTTTCCTGATCCTTTTTGTATTTATTTTGAGCCAAAATCCCAATAGGTGTGAGTTGGGGGTGTGTGGAGGGAGATGTTTTTAAAAGGCAAGCTGGGGCAGAAATCCCAGGTAGGTTGCGAACCTGTTTGTTTACACTGAATACAGAGTTAAACAGGTAACTGCTATATCAGGAAATGAAAACAAAGTCCTGGAACACAATCAAAGCCTGGTTGCTGGAGGTAAATGGTAGCTTTGTGAAGCAGTGCAGACAGATGATCTAGCTGCAAAGCATGCCACACTGAGAGTAGAGAAAAGTGAGTACCTTCACCTCTCCTGGAGGAAGGGAAAAAAGCCACAATGAGCTACTTAGTTCCCAAACTACTTAGTTTTCCAGAAGATAATGAGATGATCTCAGATTGCCCCTGATAAGGTGGCATTTGGAGGAAGGAAAGCTGCACAGAAAATCAGACACCTCTCTTCTTCAGAATTTTCCCCCCTTCCTTTTTCAGGTCTCATCAGTGCAAGGGAAGAAAATACCCCATTGCAAAGCCTGAGTCTAACTGTGACCTAATGATTAAAAAAGAAAGACTGACACTTTTTGTTGTGTTTAGAAGCAAGGGCAAAAAAGGATTGTTCTTACAATAGGATTGCAATTTTTTTCCTTTGCAGGCAGGTATAGGATGTATGGAATTGCATCTTGAAGACATTGCAGAGATTCAGACTGCAATTTAACCTGACTTTCCTGGGAGTAAGCACCATTGGTTATAATGGAACTTTGGATAAGAGAGCAAAGCTTTTTTGTCTACTCAGACTTAAGTTCCATTCCAATCAGTGGAGGAAAGTGAGGACAGTATTGCAGCCTCAATCAAAATGCAATTCCATACATCTTATGCCTGCTTGCACAGAAAAAAAATTGCAATCCTATGCATGTCGACTCAGAGGTAACTCCACTGTGTTCAGTGTGACTTATTCCGAAGTAAGTGTGTATAGGATGAAGGTATATGCCCTCTTATATTTAGTAGGGCTTTCTAAGTCTATACAGAATCACAACCTGTGTCCAATTAGTCAGTAGGCTTACTAAGAGAGCAAGCCTAAGGGTGTCTACTCAGAAAAAGTCCCATTATATTCAAGGGGTTTAGTCCCAGGAAAGTATGTTTAGGACTGCACTAAGGCTGCAATACTAAAGACACTTTCCTGGGAGTAAGACCCATTGGACACAATGGGACTTACATCTGAGTAGACATGGTTAGGATTGTGCTCTAAGTCTTTATAGGATTACAGCCTGTGCCCCAATACATTCAGTAAGGCTTACCAAGCTTATATAGGATCACAGCCTGTGCCCCAATATATTCAGTGGGGCTTACCAAGCCTATATGATCACAGCCTGTGACCCAATACATTCAGTAGGGCTTACCAAGCCTATATAGGATCACAGCCTGTGCCCAATACAATCAGTAGGGCTTACTCCCATGTAAGTGTGGCTAGGTTCTCTGACACATAAAGGTAGGACTGTTTCCTGAAACCCATCAAAGAAGGACGCAGGGAGCCATAGCACTTGATGGGTGCCACCCTTGACACCCATGGGTGCAGGAGGGGATGGGTGAAAGTACTTACTGTGCCTGTCGAATCCAGGGTGCCTGCCTCCGTTCCGGGCTTGATTGAGGGTGCTGTTGCTGTTGCTGCTGCTGCTAGGGTTGGGTGGCACAACTTTGGCTACTTGCGAGTAAAGGATCTCAGTGGCATCATTCTTGAAAGCCCAGCAACAGCAGCTTTTCAGGAGCATCAAGGCGAGGAGTGGAGCAGAGAGGTGCAGGGCTGGAGGCAGCATGGCTGGATCGGGACCCAGAAAGTGCCAAGATTATTGCTGCTGCTGCTGCTGCTGTGAATTGATGCTGGGGAGCTGCTGCTGATCTGCTGCAACTGAGAGATTCCCTCCTGCGGGCTCCCCTTATATACTCCCCAGTCTTTGGCAGGCATCCAGCTGTGAAGCTGTGGAAAGAGCCTTAGACTGAAAACACAGCCCTGGAGTGGGTGGGAGGTGCAGGCAGGGTGATCATATATCCTCTTTTTCCAGGACATGTCCTCTTTTTTTAGTCTTGTATCCTAGGGAAAAAATTTCATTATCCTCCTTTTCCATTTTTTCCCAGGGTGACCATAATCACAAAGGAGAATAATGACACCCCCCCCCCCGATAGGACACCCAAGAAAAATGTAGGACATATTAAAAATAAAAGCTAAAATACTCATATATAATGCTTTCATGTGGTTAATTCAGAGCACAATCCTAAGCATATCTACTCAAAAGTAAGCCCCACTGTGTTCAGTGGGTCTTACTCCCAGGAAAGTGTCTTTAGGACTGCAGCCTTGAACACAGTGGGGCTTAGAGCACAAGCCTAAGAATGTCTACTCAAAAGTAAGCCCCACTGTGTTCAGTGGGTCTTACTCCCAGGAAAGTGTCTTTAGGATTGCAGCCTTTAACACAGTGGGGCTTTTGAACACAGTGGGGCTTAGAGCACAATCCTAAGCATGTCTACACAAAAGTAAGCCCCACTGTGTTCAATGGGTCTTACTCCCAAGAAAGTGTCTTTAGGATTGCAGCCTTGAAAACAGTGGGGCTTAGAGCACAATCCTAAACATGTCTACTCAAAAGTAAGCCCCATTGTGTTCAATGGGTCTTACTCCCAGGAAAGTGTCTTTAGAATTGCAGCCTTGAACGCAGTTGGGCTTAATTTTGAGTAGACATGCTTAGGTTTGTGTTTTATTTTACTGCAATCGTAAAGACACTTTCCTGGGAGTAAGACCCACTGAATACAGTGGGGCTTACTTTTGAGTAGACATGCTTAAGATTGTGTTCTATATTACTTATTATTACATTTAAAATTATTACATGGAATTTATTACATTGAATTTATTAATTACGAGAAGTCTACATGCTGCTCTCTCATAAGGAAAAGGGGGACATTGAAGATTTTTTTTCCAGGACACCTGGTAACGGTGACCATATGTCCTCTTTTTCCAGGGCATGTCCTCTTTTTATCATTTTGATGTCTAAACCTCAAAAGAGGACAAGACCCACCAAATGCAGGACAAGCAAGAAACATGTAGGACATGACAAAATAAAGCTAAAACCATACATATATATATTACTTTCCTGTGGTTAATGTAAACACTCTATCACTTATTATATTTTAAAACTATTGCATTTGATTTATTATGCATAATTTATGAATTACAAGAAGACCACATGTTGGCTGCTCATAAGGAAAAGGCACAAGGTTTTTTTCCAGGACACAAAGCTGAAAAAGAGGACATGTCCTAGAAAAAGAGGACATGTCATCCTGCCCTGCCTGGAATGGCTCCAAAGGGTAGGGGCCATTATAGAGGGTGATTATATATCCTCTTTTTCATGGATAGATGGAGCTCTTTAGCTACAATCTTATGCATACAGTTCTTACATGGGAGTAAGCCCCATTGATCACAATGGGAGTTACTTCTGAATAGACATAAATAGGACTTAAACTACAAACCTATCCACGCTTACCTGGGAGTAAACCTAATTCATTTTAATGGGACTTACTTCTGAGTAGACAGGGAAAGATTGAGATCTCAGGTGCAATCATATCCACATTTACTTGGGAGTAAGGCTGCAATCCTAAGGACATTTACTTGGGAATAAAACCCACTTAACACAATGGGGCTTACTTCTGAGTAGACATGGGTAGGATTGACCCTAAACTTCATTGACTATAATGGACTTACTTCTGAGTAGACACGGATGGATTGAGCTCTCAGGTGTAACCATATCCACATTTACCTGGGAGTAAGACTTATGGACATACTTCTGAATAGAAATGGATGCTAGGATGCAATCCTGGGAGTTCTAGAGGAGTAAGCCTCCTTCACTATAATGCTCCATTAACCACATTTTCCAGGGAGTAAGCCCTATTGACTATAACAGGAGTTACTTCTGAGTAGACATGCATAGGATTGGACTCATTAAGGTCAAAAGCAACCTTTTTTAAGGGTGGGTGTGTAAAAAAATTCTCAGCTGGTTGTGTGTGTGGTGTGATTGTGAATAATTCAATGCCAGCCTGGAGTAAGGTTTGAATAATGCTGCTTTGATCAGTGCAGAGATTTCCTGGAGCCCTGCTGGGTTCAGGGAATCAGCTCTGCTCAGCATGCAAAAAGTCTTCACTGAGCTTCTCTCTGGTGCTGCTGCTGCTGAGAAGGAGAAGTCCTTCCTCTGGGGTTGGCAAAATGTATGCATACTTGTCAAGCCATAGGAAGTGTCTTTAGGCTGCACACAAGCAATGGAAATACTCTAGAGTAAGTAGGGCATGACTGGCAACCTCAGTTCCATGAAACAAATGCACTTTCGGATGTTCAAGCATCTGTTCAGGATGCTGAAGTCTTGTTCACCACCACCACCACCACCACCACCATCCTCATCATCATCATCACTGCTTCATAGGGGAAATATTATTTTTGGCCTGTAGCATTTTGTTGATGTCTTTTTCTTAGTGTGGATATCTTAAAATGCAGAGGAAGTGCAATCTAGTGGTTTGAGTATGATCAGATCATCAATTTGACTGATTGATTGAAAATCACACATGACGCTGATAGGGTGATGGGCAGAAAGTCACTCAGTTCCAGCATCGCCTACTGCACAAGGTCGGTGTATAGAGAAAATGGGGAAAGAATGATATATACATACTGCCCTGAGCTCCTTGTAGGTCAAGTATAAATGAAGTAAAGTTAAACAAAATAGCTCATAATTTAGGGTGCTGTGGCATGATCAGTCCCAACACACAATCCTAACCAATTTAGGGTGAAATCCAGAGTAACTACAGGGAGTCCTTGCACCAGAGTAAGAAGAAGTTACTCTGGCTTGCAATATGAATTTCTCATAGGTTTTCACTAGGTGGTGCAGTAACTGTAGGTGAACGTAGTGTCTCTTGCGTGCTCCCATAGTTACTCTGGATTGTGCCCTTAGGCAAGTGCATCTCATCCATTTTCCCGTTTTGTGGTGGTGTGGTGAGGCTGGTGCATTTCCATGCAATGGCCTAACTGCCTTGTGGCATTTTGTGACATCCCCTAACTGGGAGTCAGGATTGCATTACCAATCTATCAATCAAGATTTCAGAGAATAATTTTTCTCTGCTTTACCTGAAGATGCCAAGAGTTAGAACTTTAGCCTTCCACCAACGAAGCAGGGACTCAGCCACTGAACCCCAGTCCTTCCCAGAATGATGCTGGTGATGCAGTGTCACTGATAATTTCAGATCTTATGAAGCTCTGCTAGCATAAGTATGGTACTGGGAGAGTCCATCCTGAACATTTCTGTATCGACCCAGACTATTAGTGGACATTTTCCAGAATGTTAGGAATGGCAGTTTTACTTTCTCCTGAGTATTGATCTCCCAATTAATACAAATCTCTACAGATGGTTCAGAGTTAATCAAATTCCAGTGTACCCCAGGGATTTCATAGTCCCTACAGTATAGTCTAATTAAGCCCAGAACTAAGCTTTCCTTAACCATGCATAATCTATGATTTCCCCCTATAAATCTGATACTTTCCTTGGACTCAGGGCACAATCCAGAGTGAGGGCAGTGAGGAGAGCCCTAGCTGGGCTGCCCCAACTATTCTGAATCTAGGCCAGAAAATTATGCTGCATCCAGAGAGCCAGGAAACCTGAGCTACCACAACTGATCCAGAGCATGCTCAGTAGGCACCAAGTCAATGGCACCTGGAGAGGGCTTGCTCTCAAGGAGACCCCCCTCAAATCACCCTGAACAAGGAACAGCTGTGGTGCCTGCCTTATAGGGAAGCCCAGGAGTTCCTGACAACCAGTAACAGCTGCAGCATGAGACTCCAGTATAGCTATACCTCTAGTGGAGGATGGATGCAAGGGGCTTGTTGGAGTGGCCTGCTGTATCCCCATGTTAGTGGGCTGCTGCAGTTGTGCTGTTTCCTGACACGGAGAGGCAGGGGTTGCAGCTAGGCTGGCCAAGAACTCAGATTTTTGGTCAACACTGCTATTCTTACTCTGCTATTCTTACCCTATGGGTCTCCTCATTACTATACCTGCTCCTGAGGTGGTATAACTCTGAGGAGCTGGAAGAGGGCATTTCTGCCCTGGAACCAGGCTATGGATCTAGCATAACTGCTAGGCAGTGCTAAACATGCCCTCAACATGCCTCTCCACTGCCTACGCTGCCCCTGCTAGGGCAGCCCAGGTCCACCTGTCTTGGGGCAGCCTATGTTGTCTTCAGCTGCCCCAAGCCTTTTCCAGAATAACTAGGGTGGCCCATCTTGCAGTTGGATCAGCCCAGTGATAGATAGGGTAGCCCAAGTGCACTTCTGGATTGTGCCCTCAGCTCCATTGACTGTAACAGAATTTACAGTCTTTCTGATTAGACAGGAATAGAATTGAACTGCAAAAACCCAATCCTATGCTCGTCTACTCAGAAGTCAGTACTATTATAGTCCATAAAGCTTTGTTCCAGGAAAGGTGGATAGGATTGCAGCCTAAGAGCACAATCCTAACCATGTTTACTCAAAAGTAAGCTCCATTGTGTTTAATGGGATTGCAGCAAAGATGTGATTTGCAAATCCCACATTCATAGATGTGATCACAAAATAATTGCATATGATCTGGGCTTTAAGTCTCAAGATCTGCTTACCAACTGGAGCAGCATTATGTTTGTGAAAAAGTTTGACATTTATGTTGCTTTACGAATTGACCCCTAACCAATCATACCAAGCAGGCTTACAACCGGAATAGCCACGCTAGAATCGTCCAGTGAGGCCAAAGTGGTAGCAGATACACTGCCTTGATTTTGCCCTCTCTCTGCCACACCCCTTACTCCAAATTTGCGACTTTTCCTTCCTCTTCTTCTGATCTCTTTATTTTAAAGAACCCATGTGTTCAGGATAGTGGAATATAATAGACTGATAGTGCAAACTTATGCATGTCTACTCAGAAGTAATCTTCATTTAATTCAGTGGGACTTATTCCCAGGTAAGTATGTAAAGGATTGCAGCCTGAGTTAACACACAGGGTTATTAGGTTGCCATATGTCCCAAAAAACAGGGGCAGTCCAAATTTGGGGGGATTGTATTCATATACTGGCAAGTGTGACAGAGGGTCACACTTTGGAATAGAATTGTGGAACAGAATTATGGCAACCCTAAGAGTTGTATTTCCAGAATGGGGGGAGAAGGACTCAACCATTTCTGATTTTCTTCTTTTGTCCAAATAGATTTGTGTGTATATTTAAAAAAAATCTCACATTTTTCAGAGTTGATGCAACTCTAACAATAAAAGAACTACTTTATAAAGTACTACTTGATATTTTACAAACTCTACATGGTGACCACAATGTCTCTACAGGGTGACTAGGGCTGCAATCCTAAAGACACTTTCCTGGGAGTAAGACCCACTGAACAAAATGGGGCTTACATTTGAGTAGACATGGTTAGGATTGCACTCTAGATGTCATAAGCAAAAAAGAGGGACATAGGCTGAAATCCTTACCATTTCTATTCAGAGGTAAGCTCTTTTGTGCTCAGTGGGTCCTGCTCCCAGGAAAGAGTGTTTATGATTGCAGCCATAGACACCAAAATGTAGGACATCCAAGAAAAAATGTAGGACATGACAAAAGAAAGGTTAAAAAAATGTTTGTGGCTTTCATGTTAATAAATAAATACTATATTACTTATTACATTTAAAAAGATTACATCATAATTAATTGCATATAATTTATTAATTTCAATAATTTTCCTGATCACAGGAAAAAGGAGGACAATGAAGATTTTCCAGAACACAAGGATGAAAAAAGAGCACATGTCCTGGAAAAAGAGGACATATGGGGCACAATCCAGAGTAACTGCGGGGAGTCTTTGCTCCAGTGTAAGAACAACTTGCTCTGGATTGCAATATGAATTTCCCATAGGTTTTCACTAGGTAGTGCAGTAACTACAGGTGCACATAATGTCTCTTATGTGCTCCCCTAGTTACTCTGGATTGTAGGGATGGTCATCTTAGGTCTCTACAACATGCTTGCCCCATCATCCATCCTTCATCTGCTTGATGGACGTTTCTGCAGAACCCAAAATACTGGGTATCTTTGATACAGTCCAACTTTATTTAGAAAGCACAAGTATTGTGCTTGAATTGTGGATATTGCTTCTTGTGGACCAAAACTTTCATCTAAAATTTTGTGTTGCGTTTATACCCCGGGGAGCGCCATCTCCTCTTTTTTGCTCCAGGCATCAGAATGTCTCAGGCCAGCCCTGCCTCTCTGCTTCCTGGATTGATCACCTGCCTAATTGCTACCTACCTGCATCAAGACCACCAGCCCTGACAGTGCTTGAAAGGCTGCTTGAGCGCAAGCACTTTGCCTTAACAAATTTGTGGCTCACAGCCATCTAGATACTAACTCGGGGCCAAGCTACACGTCAAGACAAGCGAGCGATTGGTGCTTGCATGTTTGTTTTATTTCCCCCTAAATAGCAGCCACTGAGAGAATGATCCAGGTCAGGACCACACCATAGTATGAGGATTCTTTTTTATTTTTTTTACCCTTTATCCCTCCCCCCACACACTATAATCCAGATCATAATCAGCCCTGCAGCTGTTTCAGGAGGAAAGCATGTATGAGTGAATCATATGCTTGCTATAATAATGTGCTTGCTCTAATATGCAGTTTGACCGTCCTGTAGTTACAGATCTCAATGTGAAGCAATAAATTCAAATGAATTGCACAGGGGAGGGGCAGTGGGTCAGTACATGCTTTGCATGCAGCAAAGAACAACTCCTGGAACTCCAGCCTAGGGGATGTTCGCCAGATAGGGAATGATAGCTTGATCGCAAGACATGGAATGATACACATGCCCATCTTGCTAAGTCACCAGCCAGAGCACATAGCTTTAGGCTACATGAACTGAAAATCTGTCTGCAGCTTCAGTTGCAAGAGAATTCTTGTACAGTAATTTACGACCTTTCAAGAGGCGAACTTTCATAGATACAAACATCCCTGCAAGATACAAACTTTCAAAGATACGAACAGATCAGAAGTTATCAAATGCAGAATTTACTTTGCATGTGGTTTGACAGTCTTGCTGCAAGTGTAGAGCACCCTCTGCATGCTTTACTTTCCCTTTGTGCCTGGAGCCCTCTGCATGCATCAGTCTCCTATCCACATCTGGATCCTCTGTTGGCAAGTGCTGAGCACCCCTCTCCATAGGTCTCTCATAGTGAAAGCGCTTCTTCAATGCACTGAAGTCAGTGGTGCAGGACTTACAAACATTTCAACTGTTCCGGAACAGAATGTTTTAGTAAGTCAAGGACTTACTGTAATAGTGTTTTCCTAATGCTTTACTAGAACTTCTGAAGATGATGAGAAAGATTACACTATTTTTCTTTAATTGAGACTTTTCAGTCTGCCTTCTCCCAGCAATCTGATGTGCAATTTAAACCCATTTTAGGTGCATCTCTAGGGCTGCATTTGGCTTAAGTCTCAAGTACTGAAGCTTAAGTGGAGGTGGCATCCGCAAGGTTTTCACCTGTACCATTTAAGTTAATGAGAACCACGTTGCTAACGTCAGCAATGGAAGATCAAGCACCAGATCGCCACCCAGGTGACAGCTTCTGCGGAAGGGAGAGCGAGAGATGAAACTGCAGGGGTGTTGAAAAGCAGAACCCAGCAGTGAAGAAGCTCAATCACTACCTGTCTGTCTTCTGACTGGCCACTCCCTTTTCTGGAATAGCAAGAATGTTGCAGGGCGGAACTGAGGTGTATTAGCGGCCCTTTTGTGCCGAAAAGCTTGATCAGTTCTTGGCGGTCTTGTGTCTCACCACAGTCAGACAATCAGTCCTCTGCTTTTATACACATCCAACTATACCCACAAAAAATATTACAGACATGATGAAATCTATTTTCCTTTTGAAAGGCAATTATAAAGTGAGGCTTCCTTGAATTAACCTATTCACAAAGGTTTGTTTTGTGAAGAAGGAGCTGGAGCAAGAAGCCAACAAAAATACCAGCTTCTCAACTGGTGGTATGGACAACACTAGTGGTACTTGAGGTGATGTCTGGTGCTACTTGCTGGACTCCTGCACTCCTGCCACCCAGCAGTGAGACCCAAAAGGCAACGCAACAAAGGAAGTGTGGCTTAGTGGGCAGAGCTCCAAAGCACACTTTTTTATGCCCAAAAAAGCCATCCTGTCCACCCTGAACCTCATTCTGGTGTTTGTTGTGTAACATCTGATCTGACCTCCCAACTGAGACGTAACTAGTAATGATGTTCAATACTATTTGATTTCATTGCTTGCTCTGAAGGAAGGATCCTTTCTTCAGAGAAAGTGAAATTCTGGATGCTGCACATTATTTCTTATCTCCTCTCCACCTTCTCCTTTTGTGGTCCTGAGCTCCATCCCTGAAGGGATTTGAGAAGCCTTAGACTAGACATGCCAGACTTAGGTCCATATCCTAAAGTCAAATTAAGCCCTTTGATCTGGAGCAGTTAAAGTGACTTTCCATAAGATAACACTGTAAGGTGATGTAACTGCGTGGACCCATAACTGCTCCGGATTTTGCCCATATACACCTATCTTTTATTTGGCTTTCAAAGAATTAACAATAACAGATTTATCTCTGCTTTTCAGCAAATTCTATCCCACAGTGGCTGTTAATATTTTTTTAAAAGATTGTAAAACAAATCACTTTAAAGTGCAAACCTAAATCATAACTGCACTAAAAGCAGCAGATAAAAGCAGCCATTGTTTTCCTTCTTTAGAACACAATCCTAACCATGTTTATTCAAAAGTAAGCCCCATTGGGTTCAATGGATCTTACTACCGGGAAAGTGTCTTTAGGATTGCAGCCCTAGGCCCTGAGATACTTATGAGAGTTGTTGTAATTCCTGTTCATGCCCTGATTGGGGGATCAAAAATTTTTCAGTGGCAGCCAGGAACATAAGTACGAACACAGACATGAAAACCTTTCCTTGTTTGTGAGAGTTGCCCCTTCGAAAACATGAACAGCCTTTGGACTGAGGTTCATGCAGGTTCTCATGGCCACTAGGAATGAATATGTCTGCAGATCATTCACTGTGTTTATCAGAGTGTTGTTAGTCCTTAAAAGATAACACATTGCCCTAATTTATACTTTATGAATGTTGTGAGGCTGGGATCATATTCAGCTTGGAATTTTGGACCACATAGTTAAATAATTCTCAACTAAATACAAACAATTTGCTTATGAAGTTCCTCAACTATCGTTGGAATTTGCGCCTTGCAAATGTTTTCAAAGCCAACTCAAGCGTGCTATCACAATCAAGTGTGAGGCTTGTTCCTTGTTCAATGTGTTCCACATGTTCAGTGTGGTTAACAAAAATTGGCACCCAGGATCTCCCCAGCCAAACACACAAAGCTCTTCAGATTTTAAGATCATTTGTTGTGTAACATCACCAGAACAAGGATTTCATCTCTAACACATCAGCTGGAGATGTGTCAGATCAGTTGTTTTTGTTGTTGTTGTTTTAGCAGAAGGCGTGTCTGGCATTAGCGGGTTGTGCAGTCCAGGCAAGCCTGAAATGATCCAGATAGTTTACAAGATGGATCACAAGATTAGTTTCATAAAGTGTCCATCTTATTTTGGTTTCAAAATAATGTCACTTTGCTCTATGTCTTTGAGGACTGTCAACATCTCTCAGATTTGTCAGACATTTATTCTTTTGTCCTAAACTGATTGAAAAAATCCAATGTGGTGTCTATTGGCTTTGCCTGTCCCCGTCTACAGCTACTACTTCTATAAAGTATGTCTCCTTGATTAATTAGTGGTATTGGCCATAGCAAGCATAGAGCCTTTTGAAGTCTATATTGCCTTCCTATTTGCCTCTAGGTACAGTATTGCTATAGATCTATAAAGACCTATTTTCTTGGAATTTTGCCTGACAGATCTTCTATCTCTTCTGCATCTCAATGACAGCTGACATTTTTTACTTCCCCAAAGGTTTAAATACTTTGAGGTCTGGATGTGCATATTTCTCCATAAGAGTCTCATTGGTTTGTCAGAGCTGGAAGAACAACAAACAGTAGAAGATTCATCTTTTTCTTGTAAGATGGTGGAAATTGTAAACAGATTTATCTCGATGCGAGACAGATCTTTTTGCATTCAGAATGACGATTGTTGAATTGAATGTCTGGCGATTGGGCAGATGAATAGCATAAGTTGACACAATGAAACATTTAAGAGCATGATCCTGACTCTGAGCTCAGCTTATAACTTACTGGGTGGCTTCAGGAGTGGTGTCAAGATTGGCCAGCTCGGGCACTGATCCATGCTCATACCCATCTGATGGCCAAACCAACCAAACCAATTCTTGAATTTTTTAATGGCCATAATAGTGTAAGTTATCCAAGAAACTGCTTTGTGGACTGGTATTATATGTCCCATTATCTTTATTACAATTTGACCTTTGTGAAATTTTAAGTGTAAATTGCTAATTTTGTCTGCTGAATAAAAGGGTATAAACAAACACCACAGTAAATGCACTGTTCTTAACATACATTCTAGCAATACTGGTGGCTCACAGAGATACCTTTTCTCCTTGACAGAGTAGGGATCCCAAGGTCATTGATGATAATTATTGATTTCCAAATGGTTTCTTTATTTGGCAGTATTGTTCATAATAGCTGTGGGTGGCGCAAGCGGTTAAGACACTGTGCCTGTTAACCAGCAGGCCAGGGTTCAAGACCCAGGTTGGCCCCACAAGACAGGGTGAGCTTCTGTCCTTAGCCCAGCTCTGCAACGCCGCTGGATCCAATCGTATTGGCTCTGCCTTTCCATTGGACTAATTCAGTGGTGTGGAGAGGGGGGATTTGCTGCTTGGGTAACAGCCTATCCTCCATAACAATCCAACCCAGGCTTTCGTGCTTTGCATGCAGTGAATGCAGCGCCGAGCACATTACCATAGTCTTTCAAGACTGATGGAGGCCTGCTTTGTTCATAATTCATATAAGTTCTTGCAAAGTTGGGTGATAGCACTTATCTAGCTACTAAACCTTGCTTTTGGCAAATTCTGGCAATGGAAAAAACCTATAATCCACCCTCCCAATGTGTATGTAATTCTACATTGAATAAGCTCTGGAAAGATCATAGCAGAGAATTTCATCCCCTTAGAATGTCATAGGTCATTTATAAATCTGCAAGGTGTTTGTCCCTGATTTGATCTAGGCATTAAGATGATATCAAAGGGCAACTGTACTTTTCTGAGCACCTACCAACCAGCCCAGAAGAACTAGAGAGAAATTTGTAGATATGCATAGACGAGTATAAATTAATAAGGCAGAGGCTTGCCCCTGCAAAAGTCATTTTCAGCATACATCAAAAATGTAGAGATAATGCTTATGCTTTGCTAGTAACACAAAGGAAATGTTTTATAGGACATATTCACAGAGCAAACAGGCCCCAATGACTGCAAGCAGTCATAGTAAAAGGAACCAGTTTAAGGAACATGTGTGAAAGACACGTTATAATGAAAGTTGAAAGTAATAAAATATTAGCGTACCAATATTCTTGGATATTACCTGGGCATTTCAATTCTAGCCAGTTTTCAATCTAAATGCACTTTGAAGCAAAAGAAAAAGTGAGAGATAAATGACTGTAAGCAATTAAACATTGATGTTCATTGCATTACATATTGGGGTAACAATGAAAGTCAGCCCATTTCTCCTTGCAAATACACCTTGCAGTGCATTTCAAAGCAAAATGAAATGTGGGAAGCTCCCACTGTGCATGTCCATAAGCCGGGACATGTGTAGTCCTGACCTCTGCCTGGCCATTTGAGCCTACTCAGCTTTTGGCCACTGCTCCACCTCGGAGCAAGCCCGAATGGCCAGGCAGAGGCATTCCTCCGCTCTAAGGAGGAGCAGTCTCTTCTGAAGACTGCACAGGCACCAACTCTGACACCTGCGCAGACTCCTCTGAAGCCAACTGGCTTCAAAGTGGCTTCAAACCAACTTTGACTCCTGTGCTGTCCTGGGAGGGGTGTGCATGTCCCAGGTGTGACGTGCCCCCTGCACCGGGTGATGGGCACTGTTGCATTGTCCCTGTACACCTGAAATTCTGAAGAAAACAGGTTGTTGAGCAATAGGCCTGTGTGGTTGGAAAAGCTCATAAAGGATACATTAGAGGTATAAAAAAAAGAAAACCTGACACTTTTTAAAGATAGCAGTTTACTTTTCTGGTGTATGTTTAATACATTCCAAACTTTTCAAGGGTTTAATTGAAAACAGGAGTATATTTTAGAATGAGTACAAATGGTGAATCTCTTCTGATAGATGTTGCCTTTCTTTTTCATGTCCATTTGCTACAGAATTTGATTTCATTTTATTTTCTTTATCTTCTATTTTACTAGCTTTGTTGTTTAGTTGTTCATTCATGTTCGACTCTTTGTGACCCCATGTACTGCAGCACACCAGGCAGTACTGAATCAATGCAGCAGAGTGATGACCACAGAGCATCCCCTTCTGTGGTTCAGAAGCCTTTCCCTCCACCATGGCTGTTTGCTTAAGCACATGCAAAAATCAAGACCAAGACCAGAATCAAACTTTAGAACAGGTTTACTTACAGATCATGAAGGCTCATATATACAGAATCTGATTATTACCACAGTTCCTATGACTTAATTCAGATCAGAGGCTCTACTGCTGCCTCTGCTTGCATGTGGGTTTGCGGCCTGGTGGAGAGCCATGTGCTCACACCTTGATAGAGGAAAAGAGAGAGCGAGGAAGAGGAAAAAAGGGTCCAAGCCACACTTTCCACAATGGTCACTGAGAGGGGACAGGTGCCTATTGATTTGAAGATTGTGCCTATTGATTTGAAGATTGGCAAGTCAGCGGTTCAAGACCTGGGCACTGGATGATGGAATGAGCTCACATTACTTGTTCCAGCTCTTGCCAACCTAGTAGTTCAAATGCATGCAAATGCAAGTAAATAAATAGGTACCACTTAGTGGGAAATACAACATCCTGGCAACAGGCCCCTGCAACAGGCTGACCAGGTTTCCCCATGTCACATCAATCATTCTAAGCAGATCCCATCCCCCCACCCCAGAAACAGGAACATTGCTAAGAAGGTGCTGCCACTGGATTCCTGGCTGGTTGTATACAGGATATCACAGCAGCTATTTCAGCACTGCAAAAATTCTGGAACTCTGGCAACTGCATTCAAATTTTTCGTCCTTAGAAATAGGATTATCAGACTTTAGTTTCTACTGAGAAAAACATATTGACTTTTGAACATATGCTATGCCATATCCAGAGCTGGTGGCAGGCTATTTTGTACCCTGAGCAAGTTAACTACATGTACTTCCCAAAATCTGTTTATAAGACTTTATAATTAAATATTTTCTATAGCAGTATTGTGATAACTCAAAATAAATTTAAAAAAACACTATTGCCAATTGCTTTTTCATATCAGTTAAAACCAGGCCCTCCCCCCCACCCCGGTCCCTATGATGACCCTGACCTTTTTTTGTGTGTGGACAAGTTGGCATATTCATATATCTCATTTTGTCTCTCTGCACTTAATTAAGCTACATTGCCTTACTGGGAGCTGATTGTGTTAAAGTGAGTGGAACACTTTGTTACCAATTATAATAGGTAATTGATATGGAAGTTAGATCTGTTATTCACTCATGCAAATCACCCCTTGCAGTTAGAAAGGGATGAACAGCAGTGCATGGATAAAGTTATCCCTTTTTCTTCAACTGGATGAATGTTGTACTAATCATTGAGCATTGCTCCTGCCTCATGTTATATTCAATCAGCCTCAAATCGAAAGAAAAGTGCCCTCCAGCTTGAATTGGCAACTCTACATCAAAGGCCGTCTGATTTGGAGTTGATGATGCAATCCTGATTTCCTGAAAAACTGAAATCACTGGGAAATTGTCTCAGGATTCAATAGGTGATGCTCCAGGGAGAATCAACATTTGGGAGCTGTCTCTTTGAAAGGCATGGAGAAGATCATAACTACTCAATTAATAAATGTGCCCAAATGTTATTCCAAATGATCTTATTTCTATTTTTTGATGGTGGTGCTGGAGCAAAGAAATGCTTTCAAAATAAGCACATTATTTTAGAATTGTGAGTTAGTTTTTAAATGTTAATATCACTTTAAGTGTTTCCATGCTGAAGTCTTATGTGCTCTTTGAAGTTGGCCTTCATGAGATACAGGAAGCTGGACTAGATGAGCCTGTGGCTCCTCTTATGTTCTTAAGTCATTCAATTCAGTTGATGCACAACTAAATTCAGAGAGAAAAATGTGACGGTGGGTAAGGTTTCAACTCTTCTCTCCCTCCAATTTTATTGCCCTTCAAAACCCCCTCCCCAACACATACAATTTACAGGGAATCAACAGGACGAAATGTAACTACAGTGGTACCTCGCTTAACAAGTGCCTTGCTTAACAAGTGTTTCACATAACAAGCAAAAATTTCCAAGAAATCTTGCTTCACATAACAAGTTCTGCTTCACTTAACAAGCAAGTGCGCTATGGGCATGCATGCTATGCAGCCCTGACGCTCCGCATGGAGGCTCTTTAAAAGGGCTGCTGGCCAGCGCTGCGGCCGCTAACTGCTCCCAACTTGGGGACAGTTGCCTGAGAGTGCCAGAGGCAGCTGCCCCCAAGTGCCCCCACCGACCACCTTGAACCTCCTGCAGCAGCCCTGGTAAGCCTCCCAAGAAAGTGTCTTTGATTGCAGCCTCCTAACCATGTCTACTCAGAAGTAAGCCCCATTGTGTTAAATGGGGTGTCTTTGACTGCAGGAAGGAAGGATTGCAGGAAGGTGTCTTTGATTGCAGCCTCCTAACCATGTCTATCCATTGTGTTAAATGGAGCTTTCTCTGAGGAAAGTGTCTTTAGGATTGCAGCCAAAGTAGACTTGACAGGATCATGCACATTGAAAGCATGTTTTGAATTCAATTCTAGTGTTTTGTCATCATTTTTACATCCAGTTAATATTTTTATATGAATATTTTGGGGGTTGTGGAACCAATTGTCTGAATTTCCATTATTTCCTATGGAAAAATCTGCTTCACTTAAAGAGCGTTTCACTTAAAGAGCATGCATCTGGAACGAATTAAGCTCTTTATGTGAGGCACCACTGTACTACTATTTACTTTAGCTCTCCATGTCCTTAACATTGCAATTTCTAAATACTACACATATCCTACAATCCAGAGTAACTACGGGAGCACGTAAGAGACATTATGTGTACCCGTAGTTACAGCTCTACCTAGTGAAAACCTATGGGAAATTCATATTGCAATCCAGAGTAAAATGTTCTTACACCGGAGCAAGGACTCCCTGTAGTTACTCTGGATTGCGCCCACAGTGATGCCCAAGGAGTAAGTGCCAGGAAAGCTACTGTATAGTGATATGCTATAAAATATACCATGCTATATTTGCAGTATTACAATTGACATCAGTTAGAGACAACTCTAGTTGATTTTGGCTCAGGAATTGTATCATCATCATGGTACATGTATTTCTATTCAGTATATCCATTTTGGACATAGTGATTATAACAATTCTTGGCAGAGCAGTGTTGACTGACTCTCCTTCACCATTGATTCAGATCTGCTCACAGTACTACCACAAGGCCATTGACTCCGGTATTGTGACAGCACAGAAATCACCATACCTTTATTAAAACACAAGCAGCCTCATATTCAGAAGCAATTCCCGTTGCAGTCAGTGAGGTTTATTCCCAAATAATCATCTGTAGAATAATCTGTAGGATTATTTGTAATGCTAAAGTCATAGATATGTCACAGTCCTGCTACATTCTTCCAATGTTTGGCCTAGAATACACCAAGTCCAAAAGATATACCTTAAATTAAAGTTAATTAATGCCAGAGTGAAGTGGGTTGAAGACTATATCCTTAAAAGCATGGATTAAACTTTTAATTTAATATCATGCTAATTGTGTTTAAATTCACTACTTTGTTTCTAATTATTTAAGTGTTTTAAAATGACTGCAAGAGTATCTTAGAAAAATATGTTCTTAACCGAAAATCCGTCCAGAGAATCTGGGACCTGTGCAGGGTTTTCTGAACAAGCCCTTGCCAAACCTGTTCTTTGATCCAGTAAAACAGTCGTAATTTTAAAAAAGGCCTACAGGCTTTCAAGGAATCAGGTAGGGATTCCATTTAGTTCTCCTTCCTCTTTTCCCCAAGGGGACCACTTCACCATGTTCAGGTTGTAATCTACAAAATGGGATACCTGCAGGAGCCCTCCCATCATAAATAGGTCTCTCTTCTGGAGAAATATGGGGTCTTATGTGGAATGCAACACCGTCTTTGAGACTGCATTCTTTCACCAGACGCGTATTTACAGCCTCTGCTGAATGGTGGATGGCAGGATAAGACGGCTTCGTTTAATTTAAACAGTTGTAAAAGAGTTGAAAATTATAAGTTGCAGGACTCGTATAAAATACAGCAGCATTTAAAATAATAGTGGTGGATATCAAACTTCTCCCTTTCGGGTAACGCTGTCCATTTTTTGTTTGCCATATTACTTCTGCTCATTTTCTGGAAGAAAACGGCCACTTATGAACAGTTGAGTGATTTGACCCTCACACAAGACTTACAATGCAATCCTCAGCATATCGACTCAGAAGTAAGCACCATTGTGTTCAATGGGACTTGCTCCCAAGAAATTATATACAGGATTGCAGCATCAGTTGCACTGAAATTGCCATGTTATGAAAACCCATTAGATTAGACTCTTATTAAATTTTTATCATTTTTAAAAAATTATTTTAATTTTTCCATTTGTATTCTGCCTTTCAGCTCAGTTGGGATCCAAGGAAAGGTGCCATATATTTCCATTGGACAACACGGGATAGTTAAAGGCTGAAAGGATTGGACACTGTAACAGTTATTACAAAGGGAGTATAAGCTTTCTGGAGATTTCCTTGAAGATTATCATGGTGTCTCCACTATTAGAGATTATAGTACATTGGTGAAAGACACTGAGCTGTAAATCAAGACTTCCTTGAGTCAAATCTTCCCTCTGCCATGAATTTATAAGGTGGCCCGAGACAAGCTACTCCCTGTCTGCCTCAATCCTTCTCAGCGGGAATATGATACTAATAATAATACCTATTTATAGGATTGTTGTAAAGAATACTTATAATTTATAGGATTGTTGTAAGGAACACTTCAATATAATTTATGTGAAGTACTGCACTGAAAGTGCTATATGAATGCGTACAGTTGCACACTTACTTGGAAATAAGTCCCAGGAAAACAAATAGGACTTAAATCTGGTTAGGATTGAGCTGTCTGTCATTACTTAACACACAGTTTCCAAATGTGTCCTCAGCCCCCTCCATACATGACTCTGCATCTGCTTGTTGGTTTCCCTTCTTGCCAGTTCTAGAAACTCAATTATGGATATGAAAGGCAAACTGTGCTTTTTCTGGCTCATTTATAAAGCTGAAGATTATTACCAGTAATCATTTTTGGCAATCAGAAATCTTGCTGATGACGCATGATCTAGAAGCTATTTTGTTTAATTATAACATTTATTATGTTAATACTGACTTTCTAAATTTCTTGATAGTCCAAATCCACCTGTGCTTCTATATACAGGCCCATGACCCACAGCCCATATAGACAATGATCTTTTTTTTTAGGGGTGGGGAGAGCATTTAATTATCCAAATTGTTCTGATAGTCTACAAACCAGTTAGGAAATGAAGTTGTAACCACATATGCAGTTTCCTTTAAGCCACCTAAATGATGAATAATACTAAGGGTGCAATCATAACCTATGCAACCTAGGCCAGCATAACTCACCTGGCATAACTCCCTGGTGTGGTGGTGTGGGGAAGCCAATGCATGTTCTGCTCCAGTTCTGGGGTGATTAGTCCCATGTGCAGACATGAGGGGGTTGGACAAGGGCCTATACAACAAATTACACATTTTTGTCACTCACCCAACTTACTTTCAGAACATCTTAAAGAAACAGGTTAACCTGAACCTGAAGTGCATTCCTCAACCCATAATGATAAATTCATAGCAATTGAAATGTTGAAATTATATGATAGGTTGCTTAGAAAACCCCACAGTGCCTATACTTAGTGCCTATACTTTGAAAACAGAGGGACAAAGAGCACCAATCTAACCAGCTTGCAGCACCCGGTATGCCCCAGGCGGTCTCCCATCCAAGTATACTATCCAGGCCTAACCCTGCTTAGCGTCCAAAATCAGACGAGATCGGGTGTTTTCAGGGTAGTATGGCCATAGGCCATCCTAACCATGTTTACTCAAAAGAAAGCACCATTGAGTTCAATGGATCTTACTACCAGGAAAGTGTTTTTAAGATAGCAGCCTAACTTAAAGTCACCAAGAGTTCAGAGTCCAAATATAACTACTAAGTCTTCGGTTAAAAATCAAATGCACCACCCATAAAATAAAAAATAAAAAAGTCTCCACATGGAAGAGCCATATCCTGAATCTTCAGAATGATGGTTAAAAAATGGTACAAAATATTTCATGTTGACAGCCAATGTTTTTGTGGCCTGATTCAAAACATTGACCAAGCAATGATCTTTCAGAATGGTGGAGATGTAGGGGTCACAGGTGGGGGTGATGGAGACAGGTGGGGGAGATGTGGGGGTCACAGGTGGGGGTGAGTGTCACAGGTGGAGGAGATGGACAAAGGCCTATTCCTGTGATGACCTGATGCAGATGATCAGTCTCTGCCCAGGTTTGTTTACACAAAACAGGCCATCATCCCTACAGGCTTCAATGTACAGCACCTGCCTCATACATTAAATTACATAGGCTACAGTCCTAACCTCCATTTAGGCCAGCATAAGCCCTGGCATAAGTCCTGTGGTGACCTAGGGGCAGTGGTGGGCAGATGCCGGTTCGGGCCTACTCGCCCGAACCGGATCTTCTCACGAGGCAACCGCTGGTGAACCGCCCAGAGCCACGGCTGGCAAGAGCCGCGGGGACCGGTTCGCAAGCGGCCGCCAGGTCTCCTGAAGTGGGGCTTCAAGAGACACAGTACGATAGCGTCCAACTGGACGCGCTTCAGGAGACGCGCCTGCGTCGAGCTGGACGCAGGCGCACTGAGCCGCTCCTCAGGGCAGCTCAGTGTGCCTGCATCAAGCTCGATGCAAGCACACTGAGCCACTCCTCGGTGCGGCTCAGTGCGCCTGCGTCAAGCTTGACGCAGGCACACTGAGTCTCCCTCGAGGAGACACACTGCACACGTGCCAAGCCTGGTGCTTGCGCAGTGAGGGCCCGCCCCTCGCCCCACCCCCTGACCCCAGCCCCACCCCCTGACCCCAGGCCCACCCCCAACTTCCGGTGAACCGGATCTTGGGGCTTGGTGGGCCCATCACTGCCTAGGGGTGTCACAAAAGTACTTCTGCACTACTCCTTGGCGGTTAGGCCACTGCATAGCCATATGCCGACATCCCCACTCCACCACAGGAAGATATGCCAGGTGAGTTAGGCTAGCCTAAATTGGTTAGGACTGTGCCCATAGTCAACGAAGGGTGGGATATACATATTTTTTCCCACCATGTGAAGTGTGCTGTTGTGTAGGAAGTACCGGAACCAAATCATTGCCTTTTGCAAAGGCAAAGTCTGCATGTAAAATGTCTCTCAACCATTAGCCATGAAATACTTGCCAGACTTTTTTGACATTTAAAATGAGCATGACTTCAGTATGCTTTCTCTTGGGAATTTTATGACTGTCAGATGCACATTAGCAAAGGGTGGCATGTTAATTTAATTTACCCTGTTTCCTAAGTCTATGTGTTTGAGAGACTATACTATCTTACTTAAATTTAAAACAGATAGCCTTACATCAGAACTTTTATATAACGGGACTTACACCAGATGATTAGATAAGCATAGCCTGGCCCCGGCACTCCGCCCCCTCCCATGGGGTGAACTCCACATCACAGGAACTGGGGAGGGATATCCCAACAAGGACAGCCTCCTGTCTGTGGACAAATGGATTAACTATGAAAGTGTGCTGGACATGATGTCATCATGAGAGTGTGTGTGTATACGTGCGTGTGTTTGTGGGCACAATCCTAACCAATTTTGGTCAGCACTATTCACCCACTCACCATTCCCAGGAGTGGCACAGAGGTGCCTTATAGCACTTTTGCAACACCTCCAAGCCAGCACAGAACTTGTACCGGCCTAACTGGGATTTAGGATTGTAGCCTGTGTGTCTGTCTGTCTGAAAACATTTTACCCTGACCAACAGTACCTCTTCAGGCTTTAGAGATGGGTGTTCCCCAGCCTACTTGGAAATGCCCAGAATGGAATCTGGGACTTTCTATATGCAAAGTATATATATAGTTCCTTAAAGGCTTATTAGGGATTCTTTAATTAAATCAGTCATTGCAGATGAGCTTCATAATGTGCCAGTCATGACTAATCTTACCCTGCAATAGGCATCCATAAAACAGTAACTGACCTGTTACTGTTCTTAGCTATAAAATTATTTTTTTTATAAAACCCCCAAACTATCTAGTTAGGGTTGCCATATGTCCCACAACACTGGGACTGCCCTCGTTTTCAGGGACTGCGTTTCCATTCTGGCAAGTTGTCCTGTCCCGGTTTTGTGGAAGAGAACTATGGCAACCCTATAACTAGTTTCTATTGCTGTGGATGCAGGCAGTAATTTTTACCCATAAGAAGCAAGGTTTATATGCTGTAGGTGATTCTGACTCCCTCCTCCATGATTACATATTAATCTCTCGAGTCATCTGAAAATTTCTCAGGGCAATGTATTCAGATCAGTCAAGATCCACTTCTTCTTGTGTATTCATGTGTTTTCATTTGCCTTTACAGCTCACACAGGCCTACTGCACTACAAATTACTACCCTCCGGTGTGATGCCTTCATGCATAGGTATGCACTATGACAACATATGGATATGACTAGGAGAAATAATGAGTCCATGAAATTTTTTGCTCACTTTGCATTTTTAGCAGTTTGAAATCATGAAAATGCAAGTAGAGAAATAGGTTCCACTTTGGTGGGAAGGTAAGAAGCGTTTTGTGCCCCATGCAGGCCACATGACCACAGAGACGTCTTTGGACAACACTGGCTCTTCTGCCACAGAGATGAGCACCATACTATATGGCCAGTCATGGCTAACACGCTTCCTGCAAGGTGTTACCTTACCTTACTTTGCATCCGCCAGTTTTGACAACTGGTCCAAAGAACAGCATTATTTAATCCACCAGTCGTATAAGTGGTTTACAAAGATTCAGTTTGACCCATAATAGGCTCTTCAGTTCCAGTAACATATTAAAAGTTTCCCATATAGATAAGATTCAAGAACAGATATAATGTGGACACTAGGTAGTTGAAGGCCTTCATGGAAAGTCTTACCATTAAGAAGTCATACTACTTAAGCTTACCAGCAGGCAGTGGCTCTCCATTTCATCTGTGAGGTAGAGTATAGAGTACTGTGGTATGATGCAGAGACCATTGTGAGATGCTCACAACAATTGGGAATGCCTGGCATAGCACTGTCACATAAGACATGTCTCTCAGAGCCCAATCCTATTCATGTCTTCTCAGAAGAAAGCCCCATTATTAACAGTGGGGTGTATAATCCTATAAGTGTATATGGGATTGGAGCTTCAGTCAAGCTGAGCCACAGTGCTATTGGTACAGGGATCTTCAGGGGGTCAGTCTTGCTGGCCTCATATGAGACATCTGATGGAGATGCATGTTGGCTCAAGCTATTATCCTCACTTCCTGCCCCATATAGAAAGAACAAGTTCACTCATATCTCCAAATATGACACCAGAACAATCCATCTCAGAAGATCCACTGAAGATAAATGGCAAGACATACACATATCTGTGGGATGGGATATACATTGCAACATTTTGACAATGGAACATCTCGATTTTCACTTTGTTTTCCTTTAACCAACATATTCACACATGGCCTCCCACCAACTAAAGTCACAATACTTGAAGAAGGTGGGGATCTGATCCTTTTCATCACCCGAACATTTCAAAAAATTAGAACATCCAGCATCGCTGGAATCTTTCACCTCTTCTGTGAGGCCAAGAAAATGAGAACATCAGTTTTTTTCACTATTTGGCAAGTCTAAGGGGACGAACAGTGGTGCACAAACACGCCATTGTGAAACCAAACCCAGGAGAGAAGGTGTGTGCCCTGTTGAAACTGTATTTTTTTTCCTTTCCACATGTCAGCAAATCCTCATAGACAAATTCTTACCCACATTTTTTGACACTTTAGTGTTGAAACATTTAAGGCAGACACTTGGTTTCAACATGGAATGGGCACAAGAATGGTTGTGGTCTCATTAAGGCACCTTTTGCTTCTGTACCTGAGGCTTTTGTTCCTTTTGTGCAAAGCCCACTGACGTCAAAGGAGATACAGTATTTCCATTGAATTCCAGGGTCTTGGATGCTGACATTTACCATACTCTGTGTAGACAAAATGGTATAGGGGCCCCTGAGGGTGAAAACATTAATTCTTCCCTCCTTGTTTTCAGCATGCATTTTGCAATAGACATTTGGGGTAGAGATAGGAAATCAATCTGGAGGGTAGGATGTAAGATAAAAAGATAAAAAACAAGTAAAGGTGTGGCTCTTAATCGTTACAAAGATAAACTATTTTTGCCAGTTACTGCAAGAAAGATGTCATTCACCATTGTGCATATGGTTACAACGTGGTTTTGTTCAATGTTTGGGTGACTGACGTTCAGAACATTCAGCAATAGGAACTGGCTGACACATGTAGGTGTTGCGGTTTTTTTCATTTGCTGTTGGGGATATCGCCCAGGAACATTGTTAAAATGTTTTACTCTGGAGGTGATTTTTAAGCTATGCTTTCTGTGCATTGTTCTTCAACCTGCACTTGGTTTCTGTATTGTAGAATTGCCTCCTCAAAACTAATTCCTACCATCCCAAATCTGGCTCATATGTTACACCTCTTTGATTGGAAATCAAGAGCAAATTTCTTCACAAATGTCAATTTTAAAAATTGCTGTAAAGGATGGATAGTGGCCGAACCTCTCACAATCATTGGTTGTCTAAGGCAGGGCCCCAAATGGCAGGACCCTTGCTCTTTGTCTTGTATTGCATCTATCAGTCTCGAAAGACTATGGTATCATGCTCGATGCTGTATGCGAAGCACAAAGGCCTAGGTAGATTAATATGTAGGATAGACTGTTACCAAAGCAGCAAATCCCCCCTCTCCACGCCACTGAAATAGTCCAATGGAAGGGCAGAGTCAATACGATTGGTTCCAGCTGCGTTGCAGAGCTGGTCTAAGGACAGGAGCTCACCCTGTCATGTGGGGACCCGGGTCTCGAACCCTGGCCTTCTGGTTAACAGGTATGCGCCACCCACAGCCCTGCATAACTGGTCTTTGTCTATACCAGTGATTATCAACCAATGTGCCATGGCACACTGATTTACTGTGAATGGTCCTCAGGCATGCTGTGGGAGTTTGGGTAGGGTTAATAGGGCAATTTGGGGTTTTGAGATCCCTACCAACAGAATGGTGTGTCTTTTCAATGGTAAAACAAATGATAGTGTGCCTAGACAATTTCAGTACCTTGTTAACATGCCATGAGATGAGAGAGTGAGAGGCTCACCACAGGCTACATCTGGCTCCTGAGCCAGGGTGTAGAGAGGCTTCATCTCAAGGTCTAAGGGGTCATCTAATGTAGGATCCTGGTCCTACATCTATGGCACCATCTGACTCACAAGACATTCCACTCAGTTGTCTACCTGCACATGTAGCTTTTTAAAAGGAAGCAGATGAATTGTGTAGGAGAATCACCTAGTTCAGGGGTCTCCGTACCCCAACCCAGGGACCAGATTTGGCCTATGGCAAACCTCCAGCTGGAACCACAGACAACCTTGGGTCCCCTAAGAGCCTCTGACAGAGTTGACCAAATACAACTGGAACTGTGATGGTGGGATGGGGAAATGTGAGTTCATTTAAGTCTGTTCTTTATTTGTGGGTTGTGTGTTAATGCTTGCAGAAATTCTGGAAATTTGGGTCCATTTATTCATTACTCCAAGTTCTATTTCTAATCTGTTTATTTATATTTTATATTTTAAATTTATTTTTTATAGCCTGTGACACTATGCTAGGTATTTGATGTGGACCTTTGGCCCAAACGTTTAGAGACCCCTGGCAAGGTTATCAAATTCATTTCATATAGTAAAACAAAAAGCATTCCTGCTGATGGCCAGTAGTGATACCATTAAGCAAATGATGGCTAGAAATATGAACTTTGTTCATACCTAGTAAATTATTAGCTGCAAATGGCACTGCTGAAAGTTTGAATATACTAATTATCACAGGAGCACCAACCTAACCCCCTGAAGAGTGGTGGAGAAGTTACTTATGCCACTTTTGTGGCATCTCCAGTCAGTGGGGCTCGCTCCTAGTTAATGGAGTCAATAGAAAGGAGCCTGAGAGACCTAGCATGCATGTCTACTCTAAAGCAAGCCCTGTTAAAAGCAGTGGGCTCTTTCCTATATAAGGGGGGAAAATTGCAGCCTGAGATTTTACATACAGATTAATTTGTATTTTCTATATTTTTTTGGTATTATATTACAGTAATCATTTTTATATGTGTATTTTTGGGTTGTGGAACAAATCATCTGAGCTTGCATTATTTCTTACGGGAAGAAATTTGCTTTGCTATATAAGCTTTTTGGATTACAAGCATGCTTCCAGAACGAGTTATGCTCTTAAACCAAAGTACCACTGTAGATCTCTTGTGCACATTAGCTACAAATTCATTGTCTGATCCCATAGATGGTGGAAAAGTTGGGTCAGAAGAACCAGCCCTTGATACTTTACCTACTGTTAGTTAGTTTCCTTTCCTTATTGTTTCTTTTCCAATCTTCTCTGGAATTTTTGTCATTCTACTCAATGGCGAAGAAGGGATTTTATTTTGTTGCATGTGTTCATGCTGTTTGGTGTTGATTTACAGCAACAAAAATATGATTTAATCTAAACCTTTCCCCCTTCTCCAAATTTCCAGTTTGGCTTAAGATAAATCATTCTAATCCCCCCTGACTCTGGGTTGGAAACAAAGTTACAGTCAATAAATTTCCCCACAATTTCCTTCCAAACATGCAGTATTCGCACAACCTTTCCCATGGACACAGCTGTAATAATAGTGCATTGCATGGAGAAAGTTCCTTTCATTATGAAATGTCTCAAAGAGTTTACACACAATTCTTATGAAGGAGCACCAAAGGAAAGCCGAAGCCGAACTGCTGAAGAGCAGCAGAACCTGCTTTCTGAAGCCTTGGCTTGTTTGTTTTTTCCCCCAGCGGTGGGAGTTGCTTTGTCAAAAACACCAAAGAAAAGTAGCGGCACATGCCGTCCTGGTCTGCTTGGGCCACTGCATGACTCAGCAACATGTTCCTGCTGTGCTTGCTTCAATTTGAAAAGAAGAGGACTAGTGGAGAAGAATGGCCACCTAGGAAGTCTCTCTCTGGAGATGCTCTAACCCAACATTTTGTAAACTGGAGCCATTTTCACTTTAAAGCACCACTGTTCAACCTTTTTCATCTCATGGCAACTTGTCAAGGTGCATTTTCGGTTTTTAGACCATTCACAAGGCACACTGTGGTGTTCAATTCCTCTAATGGCCCTGCTGACCCTTCCTAAAGTCCAGTAGCACACCTGTGGATTTCAATGGTTGAAAGTCACTGGTTTAATGGGAGTCTCAACTATGTGAGTGCAAAATGTCAGGGATCTCCAGAGTGCCCGCACATGTGTGGTGTGGTACAATGCCGAGCAGATGGCTTGTGGAGCCGCTAAGGAGTTTGAAGGAAGCCCAAGGAGCACAAGTTGAGAAACAAGTCAAGCCCATCACTCTCCTTCACTCTCCTTTCTTCCTTTTAAAATCTGTGCCTCATGGAGAAAAAGCTGAAACAAAGGATAAGAATGTAGGGGGGTTACCAAAAAGAGCATATTTTTATTTATTTAATTGATTGATTGATTGATTGATTGATTGATTGATTGATTGATTGAGCGATTGATAGATATCCTGTCTTTCTCTGCAAGTAGACCCAGGGCAACTAACAGCACAAGAAAAGCACAAGCAAAATTAACGTATAATTAAAATATTTAAAAACATTTTTAAAACATTAAAAATACATTTAAAACATCTCAACATATTAAAAACATTCTGGAACAACTAACCAGCCCCCACATTAGTGAAAAGTGATTTATTTGTTTAGTATTTTTGAGGGGAATCTTTTCAGCTGGATAGACATAATAGTGTCCTACAACGATACAACTTTATAGAAAAAATGAGCCTGAAAGTCTAATTCTAGGAAGGTTTAATATGGAGTACATACATACATACATACATACATACATACATACATACATACATACAAACAACAGAGATGGATTCTTAACAACTATTTAATTAACATGTGCTGCTAGCTTTGCATGAGGGTCAGTGAGAGAAATCAGCAAGAGGAAAAGAAAGGGAATGCAAGCAGTGGTGGGATTCAAATAAATTAACAACAGGTTCTATGTCCTAATAACCTAAATAAACAACAGGTTCTATGTCCCATTAGTAACTGTTCTCAGAATCCAGGTGCTCATTAGCAAAGGGATTCCCTGTGAGAACCCCCTGAAGCCCACCACTGGACTTGCAAGAGAAGGAGTCTGGGCTGTACTACACATGAATATCTAAGAAGGTAGGAAGGTAGGAAAGCAGGGGGAAAAGGCACAACATAGGCTGCAATCCTTTTCTGGGAGTAAGACCCATTGAACATCATGGGGCTTACTTTTGAGTAGACATGGTTAGGCTTGTGCTCATAGTTCGCTTCTTGGGGCATGGTTTTGGTTCTGAGGAGAAGGAGGAGACAAGACAAGCTAAGCCTACTTAGCAAGAAAAGACTACCTGGACTAAGAACAATATTCAGAAGAAGAATTAAGAGCACAATCCTAATCATGTCTACTCAAAAGTAAGCCGCATTGTGTTCAATGGGTCTTACTCCGAGAAAAGTGTCTTTAGGATTGCAGCCATAGGAATCCCTGATACAGTTTTGAGGTACACATATTTTGGAAGCAAAAGGCCTCAAATTCCAATTGAGACATCCATTGCAATCCTAAAGATACTTTCCCAGGAGTAAAACTCATAGAACACAATGGGGCTTACTTTGAGTAGACATGGTAAGGATTGTGCCCATCTCCACGTAGGCTGGGGAAAAGACCTATCTGAAAGCCTGGAGAGCCACAAGAACAGGAATAACAGCATTCACCTAGGTAGACCATTGATCTTTCCTGATCTTTCCAGCTTACTTTGTTCTCTGTGTTCTCCTTCCCCAGAACACAGCTTGAAAGCCATTGAAAGTTCCCACTGTGCTGCTCCCTTGCAGCCACTTTTAGTGTGGTTGCATGCCATATTGAGCAGTTGCCAGCTTTTATCAAGGTGGAAGAAGAAGTTGGTCACTCACAGAGGTGCACCACCTCTCCAAGAGTGGCTGTTAGAGGGACAGGAGAACTTACCCCCTCATATTCTTGCAACCTGCCCTCGTGCATCTTCTGTGAATGACGCGCAGCTGGAAGTAATTTCAGTTAACGCCATCACGTCACTCCATTTACTTCCAGTTGGGGGCAGCATTTGAAAGGATGGCCCTCGGGTGGCGCATGAGCCAGCAACGCCACTGGGTGGGAGGGCTGCAGAGCTCTGCTCAGCTTCAAAGCAGCCTAATGGCTTCAGCCGACCCTGTGTCCTGGTTTGGCCGTGAGCAACTGTGTTGAAAAATTCACTGTTCCAACTTATCATGAAACAAGCCACCCATGCTGTATAACAAGAAAGACGGTCACATTTCTGTAAACAGGAAACTTTGACTCTGCTACAAAATACTGTGTGGAAATATCAGATTGCTGTAACCATTTTTTTGGCAAGGAAAAATGAATTTTAAAAGTCACACATGAGGGGAATGGCCAAAAATGTTCAAACAAAATGATGGATATGACCCAGTCACATATGTGCAAAATCTGAATGAATGCTCTCATCTGCTATATCCTTGCAAGCGCCACAGGATTCTCTCCATTATAGGGAAGTTCTAACACTTCCATATGACATTTTTGCTGGGACAAGTGGCATCGCTTTTCTCAGAGCTGCACCGTACGATTCTATCTTCTGTAAAGAGAAAATCATGTTTTCTGTTTCTCATGTTACACTTGATTAATTCTTCTTCCATTCTTTAGTTCCAGGCACTGCATCCCAACCAAATCTAAGTTTCATCTGTTCAGTTACAGATTGCAGCAGAAAGAGAAAAAAGGGAAAAGTTGTAAAGTATAATGTTGTCTCACTTAGCAAGTTTAATTCGTTCTGGAAGAATGCTTGTTATGTGAAGCGGATTTTCCCATAGGAAATAATGGAAACTCAGATGATTGGTTCCACAACCCAAAAAATATTCATATAAAAATATTAACTGGATGATATATTAAAAATGATGACAAAACACTGGACAAATATTAAAAATGATGACAAAACACTGGAACTGGATTCAAAACATGCATTCAATCTGCATGATCCCGTGAAGTCTATTTAGGCTGCAATCCTAAAGACACTTTCCTGGGAGTAAGACCCATTTAACACAATGGGGCTTACTTCTGGGTAGACATGGTTAGGAGGCTGCAATCAAAGACACCTTCAAAGTGTCTCCCCACTTTCTCCTTCTCTTCATCCTGAGTCTCTCTGTCCGCTTCTCCCTTCTGGCTAGCTCCGAGCTGCTTCCCTCTTCTCCAGCGGAAGCCCAGCCAGAGGAGGAAAAGCGCGGAAGTGTTGCTTTTGCTATGGGCAGGTGTGGTAGGCAGCCCTGACACTTTTTAAAAGGGCTACCAGCCAGCACATCTGCCCAACTGCCAACAAGTGTGCTTATTAAGTGAAGCAATGCTTATATGAGGCAGAATCCTAGAGAAATTTTTGCTTGTTATGTGGATCACTTGTTAAGTGAGGCACTTGTTAATCGAGGTACCACTGTATTTTAAATGTGCCTTATGGTTTTATAAAGTGTGAATGTTTGCAGGCAAAAACTAATTGATCTGATCCATTATTTCAGACTAGTAACAGTCCACAGCAGTTGCTTGAGGAGGTACAATGTAACAACATTAATAAGTTAAAAAATCATGCCCCTTTCCAGCATTTCAACTGTCCTTTTGCTGCCACTCTTCTCAATGGCAATCCTCAATTGCCTCTTCTAGCCTCTTCTTAACCTCTTCTAGCATCTTCTTAGCCTGGCTTGTTCAGTTGACAGTTGGAATGTTGACAGTTGCATCTCCTCAGCCTACTTGATTGACATGAAATGTTGGCCAGAAGATGTGGACACCCTTACTCACAAAGACTTTATGTAGAAAGAGGAATTTACACTCTTGAATGTCAGTTATCTTCCCAACTTTGTCTGGAATGCCAGTTGGTTTCACACTAGCCATGTTTGCACCACATGTAGTGGCCCCACCCAACACATAATGATGATTGTGTACATACTTTCTTCTCCCAAATCCCAAATCCCACTCCCAGCATGCTATCCATGGCCTCCTAATGGGGCAGGATGGTGCACAACTAGTCTTTTAATGAGCTCTGGTGAGACATAAATATGCCACCACATAGTAGCAGGACGAGGTTGGTGTGCAGGAAGTTGCAGGGTGAATTATCGCCTTGAATCCTGGATTACTGTGGCCAGGCACTGCAGTTCTGACCTTAATCAACCAAAGATCCCAGTATATGTTACTGTATTTCTGTATGTTTCTGTATTTCTTACTTTAAAGTGCTCCTGGGATGTGGGCAGCACAAGATCTATAAAGCAATACTGGTACAATTATTAAATAGGCACACACACTCCTTTACATGGATGGTTAATTTTATGATCATTCTGCTAAAAGCAACCAATGTTAGCATCAGTTTTCTTGGAAATGTTGAAAGAGAGAGATTATTAAACTTTCAGCAATCCTTTTCAGTTAATTATCTGGAAAGATGCTTGAAGGATGCCATCTTGTGGCTTAAAAAAATTGAAAAGAGTATTTTTATATGAAGCCTACCATCTTATTAATCAGAAGACATCTACTGTATAATTTTTCAATTTTCGGTATAAAAGTTTAAATCTACTCTTGAAGCTCCCACTTGATAAATAATATTCTTCAGTATCTGAAGTAGGTTTAGTGATGTCCATACCAGTATCAGGTTGGATCCAGTTTTCAGGTTATAATGTCATCCTTTTCCTCCTTGCTTAGAAATGTTATTATTTCTTGTTTAGAAATCAGTTATGACCTCTTCTATTAGGGTGTTGGGATATCTTTATATCAGTCACAAGCAATCCTGATCCCTGTACAGCCTGGGACCAAGACTACAGAATGCCATCACAAACTATTTGAATGCAATTCCCCACCATGGGCCCTCCAAATACCTTCTGAGGCTTTCAGGTCTCAAATTTACTTTTGAATTTTTGGATGAAAACAAGGAGTGTACTTTAAAAGTGTGCTGGAAGTCTCAGATGGCCTTCAGAGGGATATGGAAGCTGTGTGCAGCCTCTTCAGCCCTCTGAAGGAAGGGGATCAAGGAAGGTGGTACCTAGTCAACAGGTGTGGCACCCTATGGTATTTGTCCCCTTGATCCCCCTTGCCAGGTATGCCAGTGGTTTCAGTACTATTTTTAATTTTTAATTTTTGCAGACATGTGAGCCACCATGACATAAAAACGTACTTGGGAAAAAGTGATCTCATCTACTGCAAATATTCTTATGTAACCTGAGACTGCTCCCCCCACCCACAAATCAAATTTCATAGGCACGGTCTCTTGGGCATCTTAAAATGAAAGATTAAAGGAAAAATTTTAAAAGGCATTGCATTATGGAGACAAACTAAGCCACACATCAGCTATACTTCTCACAAATATAATCCATTCCAGAAAAGTAAGTAATGCCAGGCCATCTAGCACAAGGAAAAGATAGGTGCTGGAAATCGTACAAACAATCCAAGCGGGATGGAGACACACACACACACACACACACACAGAGAGAGAGAGAGAGAGAGAGAGAGAGCTGGGTTCATAACTTCAAATATTATTTAAAAAAATAAAACTAAATTGTTACAACAGAGCTGCAGATCCAACATAACCAGCTTTCTGAAGATTCACAGGAGGGACCAATCCTTACATATGAACTAATGTTCCATCAGCGCAAGCCGTTAATGCTCTCTGTTGTGCAATTCCAGGCCACTGCCATAAACAGTGAGTGGTGTGGTGTGCACAGTGGTGGCACCTGGAGGCTTTGCCAGTCTAGATAAATTGATGGGAGGGGTGTGTTCTGAGTAAGGGGGGCTGAGGGATTTTTGGGGAGGACAGGAGAGAGAGAGGGGGGAGGATTTTGTTGCCAGCTGTGTGTGCCAGGATCCTATCCTTTGTTTCCTAACCTGAACCAAAAGTAAGGGCACAATCCAGAGTAACTATGGGGAGTCCTTGCTCTGGTGTAAGAACAATTTGCTCTGGATTGCAATATGAATTTCCCATAGGTTTTCACTAGGAGGTGCAGCAACTACGGGTGCACGTAATGTCTCTTACGTGCTCCCGTAGTTACTCTGGATTGTAGGGTATGTCTTTCCTTGGACTTTCACTAGCTACTTAGCTGGTGTGGATCTGAGGAGACCCATAGACCATCTGAGTCCTCTGTCTTGGTCAGAGATATCACTATTTAAATCATATATTCATTGCAGTGCTGCAAGCATTGGGTGATTCTCATTATCACCAGAAATACAGAGCATAATGTACAAATACAGACAGATGCCTGCTGTGACATCAACTGAAGAGTCAGCTGGATTAATGAATAATTGTTTTTTCCTTCTACAGATAAGTCAGGGGAGAAAGAGGGAGTTTGAGATATCTAGAGAGTGAAGAACGTTCCTCACCTTCCTCGCAGGAGGAAGAGGTGGGAAGCATAGACTGCCAGACCATTAAGAGCCAGAGATCACTTCATGTTCAGCTGAGATGATCAGAGGACAACTTTATCCTCTTTTAAATGTTATCACTGCTTATTATTTCTTCAGGACCAATCATTGCTGAAGTGGTAAACTTTGAAGTGCAGGAGCTTGTCATGACTCCTTGCAATAATCACTCCCCAGCAATCATGCTGCATTAAAATAAGCTTCACATCTCTCTTTCGAGTGTTGTGAAGTAGAAAATATCAAATGCAGAGATTTGAAGATTTGGTATCCCTTCTGAAACTTTTTGAGCTGTATCACTAAATGAAATACAATTATTCCTGGCATCTATGGGGGTGCCTCTGAAAAAAAATTGATTCAACAGAGTCAGAATTGTTGCTGTTTACAGCTTGGCTGACCTGAAAACCTGCTTGTAAGACATTTCCTGAAGCCAGATGTGATCATGACCACACTGAGAATGAGGATTGCGATAAGAAGGTTGAAAAATGGAAAGGCACTCAGAACGGACCAAGTCACTCCTGAAATGATCAAAGCCAGGGAAGATATCTTGCTGCAATGCTTCATGTCCTCCTGGTGCTTGGTAAATGTCATATCAGTGTGGAAGAATGCCATCATTGTGCTAATCCTAAAGAAAGGCGATGGCCAAGAATGCAAGAACTATTGCGGCATCGGTCTTCTCTCATCGGTCCACCAGGGAGATGTCACCCCTCCTTGCTCTTTAATTTGTGGGCAGACACATATAATAGGATGCTATTTCCTTACTGACCTGACATTTGCAGACAACAGTGCCATATTCACTGACATGGATGCAGAGACTACCACATTATCTGCACTGCCTAATCCTACAGCCTAAGAATTAATGTGAACAAGACCAAAGTTATGACCACAAATGGATCATAGGCCAAACTGAGCAGCTCCAAGAATTCAAATACCTGGAGTTGCTGGTGCAGGAGAAGATGGTGGCATCTACCACCAAAGTCCTCAGCAGAACTGACCAGGCAACAGCTAACTGCTAACTGAGCAAGAGGCACTCTTTCAAATGGGTGTTCCTCTTTTATTTAGCAGGGGGAGAGTATCTGGCCCTACACACCCTAGCAATGTCTGTTCTAGTGGCTTCTGCTGGTGTTCTTTTTTGCATTTTAGATTGTGAGCCCTTTTAGGACAGGGACCCATTAGCTTTTAATTAGCTATTATTATTGTTCTATTTTTTTGTAAACCGCTTTGTGAACTTGTTAGTTGAAAAGTGGTATATACATACTGTAGGTAGGTAGGTAGGTATTCACCTCAGTCAAATCAGAAACAAACAAGTCTGAGGTTATCCAAATGCGATTCCTGAGAAAGATCCCGAATGTTTCTCTTCACAATAATCACTGTAACAATGCAGAAAAGGTGCAACCATCAACTTCATTTGAAGAACAACCTCAAAAACACAGACTGAGATGGTGTAGCCTAGTCTGCAGAATGAACACCAACTGGCTGCCATGTAAGCTCCTCTGGCAAGAACAACCTGTCCACTGGAAAGTCCAGGAAGCAGTACCAAAAAAGACATGGCTCAAACTTATTGAGGAAGACCTAGGGAACCAGCAACTGACCGCTGATGAGGCTAGAAACACTGTCTCCAATCGGCAAGAGTGGAAGGACATTGTGAATGATACATGGAATCCAGTGGCAGCTACAGCAGCGTATAGGTTGAGAGGACAACCCTCTTCCTCACTGCCAGCTAAGGACTAAAGAAGAAGAGACTGTAAAGGATTCCACCTGGAAAAAAGAAGAGTTCTACTTAGAACAACATAGACCAGCCTGCACCCCAGAAGTAACTTTTCTACACTTACTGGCTGCTGGACTTCACAAAGGATCTCCCAGAAATTTTAATTGCCATACGCTAAAGAAAAATATTTATTAAAAATAAATATTAAAATAAAATATGGAGAATTAAAAAATTCTTTATAGCTGAAGGGCAGACTATGCCCTTAGGCAAATGTCTTCAGTTTGCTCCTGTTGAACCCAAAGATTCTTCTAAGTTTAGATCTTTTAAAACACAAGTACTTGCACTGTACTCCTCCAAACTCCCCCGAAATAACCACAATGCTAATCAGTGTATTGCACTCAGTACCTTGTAGTACTATAGACTAATGCTGCAATCCTAAAAACACTTTCCTGGGAGTAAGACTGACTGAACACAATGGAGCTTACTCTTGAGTATACATGGTTAGAATTGTGCTCATAGTCAAGCACTCTCATCACTACACTCTAATCGTAGCTCTCTCCAGATTGTAGAAACTATGGAAGTTAAAAAGAAAGGAGACCAACACCAGGCAAACTTGCACAGAGATGAGAGAACGATAACAAGAGGAGACATATCAACAGAACAACAAGCTGTAAAGCATCTCACATATTAAAGTGTTCAAAAACCATACACACTGTCGTTTATCCAACTGCTGTTGGGTTGGGGAGCCAATGTGGTGTAGTAGCAAAAGTGATGACAGACTGGGGAGACGGAGATTCAGATCAGTCCTACCACAACACATACCGAGTCATCGTGGGCCAGGAGGTCTCACCCAAACTTAATCTAACCTCAAAGGATCATTGTGATGATGAAAGGCATGGACTGTGACTGCCGCCCTTGGAGCAAGTGTCCTTGGACTGTGTCTGAGCCCTTGGAGTGAGGGCAGGGCAAAAATAAATACAATTATTTTTTTTCTTTGCTTTCCATCTTGTGTTAATTGCTGAGTGCAGGTCTGCCACAAATGCACCCATTTCCTCATGTTGACAGATATTTGACTGTTTCTTCAGTGAGGAAAGAAAGAAGCATTGGAATCTGATCAAGGCAAAATGAAGAACTATTACTGAGAAATGTCCATGCTTAACCAACTAGGAAGAAAAGCAACTGTCAAAGAAGCTGTGGAAAAAAAATCTTTATCACATTCTGCCCATGGCTAGGTTTCAAGAACTGAATTAGCCATCAGTTTCACAGCATGACTTCTCATTGAAACCAATGGAAAAGGACAGCAGAAACAAATAATTGAATAACATATATAATCTTATACTGAGATCTAATGCCTGATTACATGTTTTTCCCCCAAACATATGTATGCACAAACCCTGTGGCAAGGAGTTTAGAATTAATAATAAAAAATGTTGTATATACCAAGACCCTAGAGCATACTGCTGCTTTATTGATCCCATTGATGGTTCCAGCATATCTCCTGTGAAATATTAAAAATAGGTTTCGCATCCTTAGATTTGGAAGTAATTTTATTTGACACATTGGGTGTAACAACACTGTAGTCTAATTCAGATATAGCACCAACTGCAATCCGAACCTCCACTTAAGTTGGCATAAGCCCCAGCACAAATCCCATGCTGGCCTGGGATTGTCACAAAAGTTCTGTAAGGAACTTCTGCACCACTCCTGGGGGAGATGTTAGGCCAGTGCATAGACATGTGCTTACCTCCCTACATCACTGTAAAGGAACGTGAAGACTGATGAGTTGTGCCAGCCTAAGTTAGGATTGCATTCAAAGGATGCAATCCTAACCTCCAGTTAGGCCAGCCTAAGGCCTGACATAAGTCCTATACTGACCTGGGGGTGTCACAAACCTGGGGGAGTGTTAGGCCAGTGCACAGACATGTGCTTCCTCCCTATATCATCAAAGGGACGGGAAGACCAATGAATTGTGCCAGCCTAAGGATTGCACCAAAACCATGGAGACCTTCTTTGTTTGTTTTAACGAAGTAGATAGGGTATCTAGAACAAATTAGAACATCAAACCATAGGAAGAACATTGGTTTGAAAACATGGCTTGTTGTGACTATGGGCCAGTTTGGTTGACGTATCCAAATTAGCCCTGCCATTATCCATACATGCATACAGAATGTGAGTGTACATCTTTCACCTGCTTGCCCAGTGCGTCATTCCACTTTTCATAACTGCATGTGGTCAGTTTGTTCAACCTGCTGCCCCCTCATACAGTTTAAATACTAGTATAGTGACAATAGTACCACATTAAAGTAGTATTTAAATCACATGTGAAGCAGCGGTTCAGATAAATCACACCCATGTATAATGCAATGATGAAAACCAGAGGAGTGCACCTGCTGTGTGGCACGTACACGCATATCCCTAATAATAGTGTGACTCTTTGGCACTATCACCTGCCTTGCTCTATGGTTAGCTCTCAAACCACAGTTTCCCAGATTCATACATAATGAACTGTGGGTTGTTCTCAAAGTGAAAGTGGAAACTTTCACTGTTGTGTATATGACATAGAAGGGACAGGAGTGTATGTAAGTTCACAGCTTCCCTCAATGCATTCACAAACTAGTGTTACATTCCAGCTACATACATTGCATACAGGCATCCCCCACGTATTGGACAGGTTAGGGACCAGAGCACAGTCCAAAAGTGAAAACTGTTGAAAAGAGGAACCCAGTCTTTTTCCAGCTTGAAAATGCAAAATGGCCACCAAAAAGACATAAATATCACTTGCAAAAACCTAAATAACATCTATTAACACATGGCCAAAATAAATAACAAATTACAATAAAATGAACAAAGGCATGTCTTTGAATATCTTATGTATATGAATGTTGGTTATTTACTGAAGGAAATCATAAGGAAATACCCTCAAAAATTTGATTACCATGTCACATGCAAATCAACACCAGGGAAGACAATTTTAGCCTTAAGACTACAAGACACAGGTTGAAAGCGTGAAGCATCTGTTGAATGAATGAGTCTTGGGTATAAGGTGTTGAAAGAGCAGAACCATCAGAAAACGAACCATTACTGTTATAATGTTTGGTGTTACATTCCAACTAGACTTACATATAGATTAATTGAAATGTCAGTCTTTTGCTTTAATTTAATTAACAATGTGGGGAGATATCCATGATAGTTCTGGTTTGATAAAATTCTTATTCTGGGATAAGAAACAGCAGTTTCTTTTGTGACTTTTTAATAAATGAAATTTTTCTTAACGGCCTTTCACCTTTTTCCGTGTTGTTATCTTCAAGCTTGCAAGTCTATGAAGATTCATGTCTTCTGAAACAATTACTGTCCAATATTGAGCTGCTATTATGAATTATTACTAACATGTCAGCATCAAACTCTTGTGAAAGTCCCTGTTCTTCTGCAAACAATAAGAGGTGTTCCTTTGGACAGAATAAACATCTTAAGAAGGCCAAGGAAGGTGAAAAAGGGATTTAACAGAACAGGCTGATAGGGAAAAATGGAAGTCAGAATAAAAAAATTCATTTGCTTATTGTGATTGAAATATTGCTATGTGACAGGAGAACTCTTGATCAAATTTCCAACGTCAATGAAATGGGCAAACTTATGGCAATCACTTGTCTTTCAGACTAACCTACCTCACAAGGCTGTTGTGAAGATAAAACTGGAAGGGGGAAAAACCACATATATATCACCCTGGTCTCTTCGTAGTTTATATATTTGAAAAGTGGCCACAACAATTAGCATAAACAAACAAAAGGTCATTTCCCCAAACATCTCACAAATATTTCCCAAAAAGTTTTCTTGGGACCCAACAAATTGTACATTGAAATCATAAGCAGAAAAATTAAGTAAAAATTAAATTTGGATGTACCACAGCTGAGGAAAGTACATTTGTACCTCTCTTTCCTTTGTGCATTAAAATGCACAAATGTTCCTGTCATTAATGTGCAATTTTTGATTTGTTGCTGTACTCGGGTGCCTGTTTGGGGGATGACATGCAGCAACATAGTTTTGCTAGCAATCTAGACAACACATTGTCTCAAAATGTTAATGCAACTTGAGCAAGGTCCTGTCAGAATTACATTCCCCATGAAAGAAATGCGTAAGAGTCGTTTTGGCAGAGCTGCAGACAGACGAAGGAAAATTCATGCCAATTTATGATATTGGGTAGCATTGTTTTCCTGGTGGGAAGAGGATGTGAAATTATGACATAGCCTTTGGGCATTGAGAGTCGTATAAGAAGGTGGCAAATGATCAAGAATATCTTTAACAATATGTGCCTGTTTTGCAAGTATGATAAGCCAGACAGTGCTAGTACAAATACTAAATGCAGATCCCGCTTTTAAAAACACAGATACTATACTAAAATATTTTTTATTTCCCTATTGTTTTGTGACTTGTCCAAATGGACTACATTGAATGTGCTCTTCTCTGTGTAACAATGGCAGAACCTTTTTCTTGGGGGGATCTGCCACACAGGAGACAATGTTAAGAATTAGAACTGAAAGACCAATGCCAACGAAGATAAAATTTGGGTTGTTTAGTCTTCAGATATGAGAAGAAATAATTTCTCCAAAGAGGATTCTATGAGAGAAAGCCAATGCCTGTTTCTCAGCCAGCGGTGCAGGTACCATCAGTGGTACTCAAGTACCAGCAGTAAATGAAGTGGTTTCTAGTGGTACCTCCTGGACTCCAGACCCCAATGCCTGGCAATGAGATCAGAAATGTCACACAACAAATAGTTGTAGGAGGTCCAATTCAGTAGGCAGAACTTCAAACCACGATTTCCTGAACTCAGAAAAGTCTTTCCCATCCACTTTGAACCTCTTATTGGTTTTTGTTGCATAATTGTATCTGGCCTTCCAACTCAGAAGTAGCTAGTGATGACACCATGTAACTGGCAATGTTGACATCATCACCAGTTACTTCTGGTGGTACTTTGAATAGGTGTACTATGTGAAGTGGTTTAGTGAAAGACAAATGTTGAGAAACACTGGCCTAACACATTCAATCCTATAGGTTCAGTTATGTATCTAATTTGCATGCAGATGTTTTATTACACTACAAAAGTTCACATCTCTGTTAGGCCACATTGTATACACAATTTCCTGGATGTAAACGCAATGGGGCTTACTTCCAGGTGACATGCCCAGGATTATGCTACATCTTCCACATCAGAGTGCATACCATTGAACACAAAAAGTGATAAAGTCCACATTCATAAAATAAATCATAAAGGAACAAAACAGTGTAAGGTTTGACCTAGACAAGGTCAAATGTATCTATTAAATGTATCTATCTATTAAATTATGTATCTATAATATGTATCTATTAAATTATGAGGGAAGGATAGGAGGCACTTGACAAGCTCCAACAACTGAATCCCCCCAATCTTAGCTAAATCATGCCCTCTTTATAGCCTTCTAACATGGTAGATATGAGAACTACTCTCTTGCAATACAACCAATGACTCAACTAGAACACCTACCAGGAACTTAGTATGAAAATAGAAACATCCTTATATTTCACCAAGTATCTTATGTCATCAATAAGGACATCAAAGTTAAAGCCTACGGCATCTACTCCCTGAAGACTTAAAGCAGCATCTTCTCCATTTAAAAGTCTGTTTAGTGATTAATCCTGGTTAGAAATGTTAGCGATGAGATATGTAATTCTATAAGAAGAAATGAAAGTGTTTATTTCAATTCTGCTCTTTTATAATTCAGTCTGTCCTCACAGAGCTTCAAAATATTCATTTTAGCACTTGATTTATTTCAAACATATGATTAAATATCTTGTGTTGTTTATGTACAATTTTTACCTACAGACCTGCATTTTCTCTCTTTGGTTTACAGAGTGATGTCAGTCTAATGACCTGGTGACATTTTAACAACAACAATAAAAAATCAAACAACTATGGAATCCATTATGAGCACAATCCTAACCATGTCTACTCAAAAGTAAGTCCCATTGTGTTCAATGGGTCTGTGTCATTAGGACTGCAGCTTATGTTGTTTATATACTGTGAAGGATCCATATGTCTTCACTATAGATTTTCCTTTATTTAAAGTTATACAGGTGTCTCTTGAAATCCACTAGGGATTTGTTCCATAACCTCCCACGGATTTAAAAAAATCAGTGGATTAAAAAAAATGGAAAAATAGATTTAAAGACCCACTTCTAGGGTTCTTGCTTTTCCATTGCACCTAATGGAATAAAGTAGTGCCTCAGTATCTGCAGGGGTTTGATTCTGGGACTGAAGAATGGAATGAATGACTATAAAAGTAGAAAAGCAGTTCTTTTAAAAACTAATTTGTAGTGGCTATTCATGTTGAGTCAAATTCGTGTATAAAAAATCCATGAATAACAAGGTTTGGCCTGTACAGCTATATCAGAAGCCACCCTAAAATGTTTCTGTGATTACCAAATGTATGTTGACCAATTTAAGCTTCAGTTAGCTTCACTCTTTCATTATGTTTTTTATAATTGCACAGACAAGAAGATACATGAAGATAATGCTATTTCATGCATGAAATTTCTGGTAAATTGGCCTTTTTGTGGCTGTAGTTCTAAATGTAAACCTTCTTCTCCAAACAAATGCTTATCTAAACATTTGTTCGCATGCTTGCACGATAATAGCCTTATTTTATTTGTTAAACTTTTTTCACATCTTAAAACTGATTTAAAATAAAAGCAACAGAGCCAAGTGCAGTATATGGGACATACATTAAAAAGCTTCATTAGCTTGGACACATTTTTATTAAAGTTCATTTTATACCCATTCACTACAAAGCTGGATACAATTTATTTAAATAAAGGTGAGGCTGCATCTGAAAAGTGAGGCTGCATCTGAAAGTATCAGCTATGCTGCTCATGATGGAGCAGCATCAAAATCTGCAGGTTCAGGTAGTCTGATCAGTAAGCCATGAGAACCATATCCCTATAGGCCTCAAAGATCTCTACCCTTGCTAATGGTTTAACTTTTGTTGCTTGGAAAAGTCTACTCAGATTTGCACCACACAGCTGGTGGAAGCCCAGTTGAGCACAATTGGATTGGATCTGTGTTCTTAGAAGGATCGGTACAGGATTCCACAAAATCGGTACAGGACCCTCTGTTTAATTTCACAATCCCCAAATCAGGATTGTCCCTGTTTTGGGGGACATACCCTTATTAAATCCCATCAGAGTCAAGGGGACATACTCCCAGGAAAATGTGGATAGGACTTAAAACTTAATCCTATGCATCTCTACTCAGAAGTAAGTCCCATTATAGTCAACTGGGTTTTCTTCCAGCTAAGTGGGGATAGAATTGGGGCTGCCACCCTATGTGCACTTTCCTGGAAGTGAGCCCCATAGAACCCAACAGGGTTTATTTCTGAGTAGACACTCCACCCCTCTCCCAGGCTTGAACTATTAATTAGAGCTGCTGCAGGGTACCGCCACGTGCAGCTTGCCTCTGTTCAGCTACTTGCAAGGCTGCGCACGGACGTTCCTTGGAGTAAGTCCCATTGAACTCAATGGGGCTTACTACCAAGTAGATATGCCTAGGACTGCACTGTGCAAGGAGGGGAGGCAAGAGTGCCTGTGCTTTTCTCTTAGCGTTCTGTTTGCCATGCCGCCTTCTCAGTCTCCACCCATGTCTTAACCATGTCTGAACATTCTCTTTGCCCTGCTCTGACTGTTGCAGTCTCTGCCACAATCGACTGAGCATTCTATTTGCCCCGCCCTCTGCTCCCAGTCTCTGCCCACAGCTTAACTGAATGTTCTATTTGCCCCGCCCCCTCTCCAGTCCCCACCCACTTGTCAACTGTGCACTCTCTTCGTCCAGCCCCATTGCCCGAGCAGTGATCGTTGCTCCTTAGCAGCCATGCGTTGCTGGGGGACTGCGGCGGTCCAAAATGGCAGCCAGTGCCGCTGCTAAGGTCAACAAAGGCCAACGGGTGAGTGTGGGTGGAGGGATCCAGGCCGTCTTTTCTGCCTGACAGGGAGAGGCCGTCAGGGCTGGGGAGGTGAAGGGGGCCTCCCTACTGCCTGGACACTTAAAAAGGCAGACCCCACAGCCATCCCCTCCTCTCCCTCCGCTTTCCAGTGTGGTTTCTCTGGGGCAGGTCTTGGTTTTCAAAATGGGGGACAGGACATCCGTGGTTGCCGGAATCTTGGAATTTGACAATGAGCACCACCATTTGGAACGTGGCACTCAGGCTGCTTTCATGGGAGTAAGTCTCACTGAACACATGAGACTTACTTCCAAGTTGACATGGAGGAGCTCTGGCATCACAGTGATGTTTGATGACATTACGGCCATGACATCACTTCCAGGTTGATGTTATCACTTCCACCACAACATCAGTAGAGTTTTGATTTCATCACAAGTGGTTTTGATTTCTTTCCTATCAGGGGCTATATAAGAAAGCCATTTTTTGCTCTGGCTCTCTCCTGCTTTCTTCACTAACATATCCTGATGCCCGAGTTATACCAGAAACAAACAACCAAACAAACATCCAGCCAGAAAACCAGCAATCCATCCATCCATCCATCCATCCATCCAATCATCTATCTATCTATCTATCTATCTATCTATCTATCTATCTATCTATCTATCTATCTATCTATCTATCTAGAGCAGCGTTTCTTAAAGTGGGAGTCGGGATCCCTTTGGAGGTCGCCTAGAGCTTTCCTGGGGGTCGCCAAAAGACCCATAGTACAGGGAAACAGGCTGTAGCTGCGCGTGCACTGGGGCTGACTGACAGCCTCAGGACCCAATCCTATGCATGCCTATTCTGAAAAAAAAATCCCATTATAGTCAGGGGGGCCTTTACTCCCATGTAAATGTGGATAGGATTGCAGCCTCAGGGCCCAATCCTATGCATGCCTACTCTGAAATAAATCCCATTGTGTTCAATGTGTGCATAGAACACACATTTCACTTGTAACAATGAAAATACATCCTGCATATCGGATATTTACATTATGATTCATAACAGTAGCAAAATTACAGTTATGAAGGAGCAACAAAAATAATTTTATGGTTGGGGGTCCCCACAACATGAGGAACTTATAAAGGGGTCATGGCGTTAGGAAGATTGAGAACCACTGATCTAGGATATTTATAAACCATTTTTCTACTAAAAAGTTCACAATGCGGTTTACAAAGGAAATGAAAAATTAACAGTTAATTAATAGCTAATGGGTCCCTGTCCCAAAAGGGCTCACAATCACATGTTGTTTATCTGTGCAGAGTTTGGTCCCAGCTTGGTGAGTGTACAGCAAATAAAATGCAGCAGCTCAGAAACAAGCAGAGCAGCATGAGTAAGAAAGTGATTGATAGGCAAAAGCATAAAATCTCACAGTTAATCCCCTCTCATTAACTCATGTTAAGGTGCTTAAGCTCTTTTTAAATTAATGGGCTTACAGCATGTTTAACTCTCAATATGATCAAATCAACAATGTATTGGAGAGCACAATAATATACCGTATGTGTTTGAGAATGTTCTGCAAAATAATCCTCATCACCAGTAGTAGACTTGCCATATCTTGGGCATTCTGTTATTTGGGTAGAAAGATCTTTGGACTTGGGACAATGAAGTAGGTAAAGGAACTCAAGACACACCATTCCAATAAAGTAAGGAATAAAGATTGTGAACCATATAATCTAAATTTACTCTAATGTTCATGTTAGCCAATAAATGTCTCTCAAGTGCAGTGGGTTGTGATCACAATCTATTGTGCCTGCTGATCAGATATTAAATTGAGAGCATGAACAGATTTATGACAAAGGGTGCAATCCTAAACAATTTAGGCCAGCCTAACTCAGCCAGAATATCTTCCTGTAGTGGTGTGAAGAGAGTGGCGCATGCTTGTGCACTGGCCTAAACTCCCCCCCCCCCCCGGAGTAAGGCAGTTGCCTTACTATATATTTGTGACACCCGCAGGTCAGCAAAGGACTTACACTGGGGCTTACATTTGTTGGCCTAACTAGATCTCTTAGGATTGCAGCCTTCATCAGACAATGGAAAAATGCAGATTTTAAAAAAATATGGCTTTGCCCCAAGTTCGGTGGAGCTAAAATGATCTGTTTACATGTACAGTGGTACCTCGCATAACGAGTGCCTCGAATAGCGAGTGTTCCACATAACAAGGAAAAAATTGAGGGGGCTTTTGCCTATCTTAACGAGTTTGATTCACATACTGAGTGCCCATTGGCTGGGCTCCCCCTCCTCATCCCTGCATTGGCTGGGCTGAGGGAGTGAGGCGGGACTCCCCCCCCTGCAGTACCAGGGAAGAGGCCAGCAGAGGGAGCAGAAGAGCCTTTTCAGTTGGAGGAACAAAGATGGCTGCTCCTGCAGCCAGCAAACTTGGTCAGCCCAGCCTCTATGGCCTCCATCAGGTAGGAGGGAAAACTCCTCCTGCACCTCCTCTGCAGCCCCCCAAACAGACCCCTTCACCCCAGGGAAGCCCCCCACCCCACTACAACCACCCTCTTCCCCCCACCAACTTCCCTGCCTGCAGTTTTCCTTTCCTGTGAGTAAGCCCCAGTGGATTCAATGGGGCTTGATTCTGAGTAGGCTCTTCTGTGCCCTTCTGCTGTTGCACCTCATGCAAACTTGGAAAAAGTCAGGCTGCATCCTATACACTTTCCTGTGAGTAAGCCCCAGTGGATTTAATGGGGCTTGATTCTGAGTAGACAGGATAGGATCTGGTCCCTTTGCTGTTGCAGACTGCCTATCTAGTTTGCATAGAGAAATCTCACACACAGAGTTGGTTTCCTTGTTAAAGATGCTCCAAAAGCCAGAAGTGATTCTTTTAGTGAAAATTAGTCATCCTTGGCCATAAAGGTTTTTCTTTTCTTTTTTACTGTACAGAATATTACAGTGTTTTATCACAGTAATTGTGGTCTGTATTATATTGTAGTGTTTTGAATTCAATTCCTGTGTTTTGTTATCATTTTTACATACAGTTAATATTTTTATATGAATATTTTTGGGGTTGTGGAACCAATTGTCTGCATTTCAATTGTTTCCCATGGGAAAATCCGTTTCACTTAAAGAGCATGCCTCCGGAACGAGTTATGCTCTTTATGTGAGGCACCACTGTACCTGTTTTATATTTGTTGACATCTCAGATTCAAGTGTGCCCATGGAAAGTGGACCATCAGGTGTATTTTGGATGGCCAATCACAAACAAATCACTGCAGAACCTTAAATGCCTACTTTAACAATGATCAGTCCTTCTGCAGTAGCCAAGGATGAGTCTCAGCTTGGCTCATATTCATTTCATCCATCCATTACCTTTCAAAGCTGCTATGAAGGATAAAAGTCAGCAGAAGCTATCCTAATGCACTGGCGAATTCAGCACTATGAACACCTCTATATTAGAATAGTTTTATAATCCTATTGTACTGTTTGGTGCAATATGTTTTTCCAGGGACACATTCACAGCTTTAAAAGAAATATTACTGTAAGGATAAAAACTAGAATGTAACTGTCGATTTTACAAAACAGATCCTGTAATTTTTCTTTTCATTTTCAAATGATTTTGTTTCTAGGCTTAGTTTCTGATGCATCCACGATTTATATTTAGGTTTTAGAAAACCAGATGAAGATATGTGGCTATACGAGTATTACTGATGTCGTAGAATTGTACCTTGGTGAAAAGTAAGTGCAGTTCATTTGGCTAATGTAACAGTTTGAGATGTATGACAAAAGGTGCAATCCTAACCAATTTAGGCTGGCCTAACTCACCTAGCATATCTTCCCATGATGGGGTGCAGAGGTCGGTGCATGGTTGTTCATTGGCCTAATACAACCAGGAGAGGGGTATAAATGACATGGCATTTTTGTGACACGCTCTGGGCAGCAGAGGACTTATGGTGGGTTTTAGACCAGCCTAACTTGGAGGTTAGGATTGCAGCCTTTAACTCAGTGAAGCCCAGGAAATTCCTGACTGTACACCCCTGAGTAGTTCAAGTTCTTGCCATTTGTTCAAGAACACTTTAATATCCTGTGTTTAGATGCCTATAACTTTCCCTACTCTAGAAACAGAACTTTTGTCATTTTCTTCCCTACTGAATGTGTCCACACTGTTCTTTTTGGCGGCCTCTCCACCCATTAGAGTCTTCCACTGTGGTATAGATCCACCATCATGGAATCTGGCACTGGGCTTTCTTGGGAGTAAGTCTCATTGAAAGTCTCATTCCAATGAACATTGAACTTACTTCCAAGTAGACATGGAGAAGCTCTGGCATCACAGTGATCTCACATCCTGGTACATTTGACAGGGGGTCCCAGTTAGATTTTTAAGTTTGAAAGGGGGTCCCAGGCTGAAATGCTCACTGGTCTATGCTATGGCTAGGGTCACTGTAATTCTCTTCCACAAAACTGGGACAGGAACTCTCAAACTTGCCAGTATGTGAATGCAATCCCTGAAAACCAGAACTGTGCCGGTTTTCCAGGACATATGGCAACCTTAGCTACAGCCTTTAAAATCTTAGGCCTGAAGTATTTTTTCTCTTATTTTTAACAGATTTCTAATACAACCTACTGTATATTCCTTTGGAAACACTTGTCTCATGGTTTTTGGTGGGCATTTTGATGTTATTTGCTTCACTACCCAGTCAGTGGCTCAAATCTCACAATTCATTGCATTCCCTATGAAATGGAGCTCAAATTGTCCCCAATTTGGTCTTAATTTTGGGCTGGTCATCTGGACCTATGGTGGCATTTATGCATATGTTGGGGGGAAGGACCAGTGTTGGCAGCATAAGTGAAAGCTCATTTGCCACTCACAAGAGCCTCTTGGTGTATTATAGATTAGCAGGAAATAAAACCCAGCTGGAAGCTCTATTAAATTCTGCTTCTGTTTGACATAAAGCATTATTTCAGTGCATGACATTTGGCAGATATGCTGAGATATATTATCTTAATGATAAATTCTGGTGACAGACTCAATATATTTTGTCATTGCAATAGATCTGAGGTTGCAATCCTAACTCCCAGTTAGGCCAACAGATTCCTGGCACAAGTCATGTGTTTTCCTGGTGGTGTCGCAAAAGTGCCATAAAGCCCTTCTGTGCCATTCCTGGGGGACAGGGTTAGACATGTGCCAGAATCCCCACACTATCATGGGAATGAGAGATATGGCACAATCCAGAGTAACTACGGGAGCACGTAAGAGACATTACGTGCACCCCTAGTTACTGCACTACCTAGTGAAAACCTATGGGAAATTCATGTTGCAATCCATGTTGCAATCTTACTCCGGAGCAAGGACTCCCCGTAGGTACTCTGGATTTCACCCATAGTGTGTGGAGCAGAGACTAGTAGTTCACTAGGCAAATCTGCCATTTCACTAATCTGCAGTGGCACACTAGTATGCTGTAAGTGGTCTATAGGTGTGCTGTGGGAGTTTGGGGGAAGATCATTAGCAAATGTGAGTCATCTACCAACAACATGATGTTCCTTGTTAGTTATAAAAAAACTGATGAGTGCCTTGACAATTCTAGTACCTTGCCAGTGTGCCAGAAGATGAAAAGGTTGAAAATAACTGAAGAAGAGTAGCGTTTGGCACATCACCTTTGGCATCAGGAGGCCAAAGCCCATCCTTGGTTTGATATTATATGATAAGGCATTTGAATGTTTCCTTTCCCCCTTGCATGACCACCTTCCTTATTTCCCTGTTTGCATCAAATGTAGTTCTTTGAGACATATAAACTTACATGTGCTAGTTTGCACTTGCCCTGCAAACAGTGATGTGATCCTGGACTGCAGGTTTTTGTTTTTTAAAAAATTGTGCTAAAAAGGAAGTAACTCATTGAATCAGAATGTATAGAAAGAGCAAGTAAGCCCTTGGCAATAGAATCAGGAATGTTTCACCTGAACTGAACTACGTGATGTTCTGTGAGCTGAGATAGGAAAGGTAGCAATTATTAAAGCCTGGAGTAGAAAGGCAGTAATGATTAAAGCCTATTTATTAAAATTTGCAGTAAAATAGACTGTAGAAAATTCTTCTTCAGAGAGCTGTCATCTTGAGGAAATTGGTTAGTTTGACAGTAAATAGGAAAAGAATTCTAAGGCCCCAAAGGCTCAGTTTATACAGGCAAAGGCTAGAAGTCTTGCATAAAGGGGTACATTTTAAAAACTATTATTGGAATTAAACTCTGTTTGGAATAAATTAAATTCCTTTGAGTACAAATCAGAGGAATGTCTCCAGATTTGTTCCATTGATTTGATCATAATGTCTCAAGAGTAGGTTTGCAACCTGATCTTCAGAAGAAATTGACTAGGCCCGGGGATACAAAAAGTATGAAGTCAATTAAAAATAAGTTTATACTTTTAGAGTGGCGAGCAAAAGTAGGAATAATTTTTATCATTGCAAATCAGTAAGAAGAAGTTTTAGTTTTGCTACCTCTGTATTACTTTAGTAAAACACACCAAGAACTGAGAATTTTTTTCTTTGAATTTCAAGCATATTTCACGTGTGTTTTGTCACAGCTCAGTAACTTGGTGCCAAAAGAGAATTAGATAAACTAATAGTAAACTAGACAGTAGGTTGATAGTTGGTTAAAACTAGATACTAGATTGATAAAGTCATTCCAGATTTGTTTATCTGGATAAAACCCAACTCCACTAGTCTTTCTTTGCCACTTGACAGACTCTTCAGTTACAGAAGGAGGCTGAATAGGAGAGATGTGTATGTTGGGGGCAAGGGCTGAAATGTAGGTCTTATTTGCAATTGTCATAGAATCATAGAGTTGGAAGGGACCCAGGGGTTCATTTTGTCCAACCACTGGTGGGCTCCAGCAGGTTTGCATCTACTCAATAGAACCGGTTGTTAACAAGAGACAGGACATATAAAGTTTTAAAATAGTCATTTAAAAGTGGCTGCCAGATGGGCATAGAACATAGAATTCTTTGAATCCCATCACTGAGTCCAACCCCCTGCCTGTAGCAGGAGATTCTCATCTTGTGGGGACCTGGGTCTTGAATCCTGGCCTGCTGGTTTACAGGTACAATGTCTTAACCACTTGTTTCACCAATCATCCTTAATTTTGCTGAAATACCACTGCAGTCAGTGGTAGAGTCAACTTTACCAGAAAGTTGGGAGAGTCAACTTGACCAGAAAGTTTTGTACAGTGGAGAAGCAACAGAATTTTACCCTATTCCAGTTCTGTTTCCACTAATGGGAAGAATTCTGTTCCCTTCCCACTATATTCCTTGCTATCACATTATTTAATGTACAGGTAGGAAGTAAGTAATGCATCTTCAGCTGTTTAGCTGATGTTTAGCCTGTTCTCTATTTGATATATACAAAACATGGAAAAAATAAATGGCTGAAATTTGGGATACATTTTGGATAACCATGCAACCATTCTTGATATGTGACAGGATGTAGAAAGTTGTATGGGTGATAGGAACAGTGATAGCAAACAACAGACTATATGACTATTCCAAGATAAATGAAATAAAAACAAAGCAAATAAAGTTGTGTGAGCCTAAATACAATTTTCAAGTGGCCTTGGCTTTCGGCACAATCCAGAGTAACTATGGGGAGTCCTTGCTCCTACATAAGAACAATTTATGCTGGATTGCAATATGAATTTCCCATAGGTTTTCAGTAGGTGGCGCCGTAACCACATTGACGTTAATGTCTCTTATATGCTCCCGTAGTTACTCTGGATTGTAGGGTATAATGTAAATGATGAGCATATACTTTAAGAGCTTCCTTCATATTGCTGATTATTTCCTTCACTGAAAACACACTTAAATTAAGGAAACCAAACATTTGGCATTTAACAAAATTGACTTATTGATTGTAGAATTAAGAAATCTTGATTATGGATTAATTTTGTTAGTTGCTAAGGTATGGTTGTTGTACAAGTACAGTATATGCTGTCCTGACCAAGGATATCACATTCTGTCTATGGTATATGTTCTCTTTTGCTCACAAAAATACATGTTCTCAAATCACTACAGTGCTAATATTGATTGTTAACATTATACAACTTTTCTTCCAGAGGAGTAAAAGAATTTCCTGATTTATCACAGTTCCAGAGGTTAAGCAACCTGTGGCTAAATAATAATAAGGTAATAAAATATTTTGCTATAATGTTTGTTGATGCTATTTTTTTAACAATACTTTTTGGCAATTCAAAGTAATATGGAAGCCTAGAGTTTGATAAATTTACACTCTTGGATGCAGGAAAAGATGGAAGCTAATGCCTCATTCTCACATTGGAATGAGTTGGATTTCACGTGGTGAAAGCATGAAGTGTGAAACCTTTGGTTGGATTACATCCTTATGCTTTGCATTCTGTGAAGAAAAACATATTGCTGGAGAATTATGTTCTTTCTTGGAGCCAATTGCTACTGAGATAAGTTCAGTCAGCAAATTCATCCTTTTCAGTTCTGAGCACCAGTTCTGAGCTGGTGCTCTGCCAGCTGCCACTTGGAGTCGATAGCTGTGTTTGAAGCATGAAACCAAGGGATTTAGGCAGACAAACTCTGTAAAAGGATAGGTGTAATCATCAGACTCACAGGGCAAAGCACACTTAAATGTAAAGATATGTAATTCTTATATACACACTAGAGAAATTTACCCGCCGTTTGGGGAATAAAATACCCGCCATGCACCATTCCCCTCTGGTGCACCTTTTCCCCTGTGCACCATCTCCCCTTTGCAACATCCCTCTGTGCATCATCACCACCCCCATGCACCTTCCCCCATGCAACATCTCCCAGTGCACCATCCTCTTCCATGCACCATCCCCTTCCATGAACCATCCCCCTGGTGTAACATCCCCTCCAGGCAACATCCTCCCATGCAACCTCCCCTTTTGTGCAACAACTCCCATACAACACCATCACCACCCCTTGCAACATCCTCTTCCGTGGACCACCCACCCATGTGCACCATCCTCCATGTGCATCATTCCTACCCATGCCCCATCCCCCCGCAACCATGCCCCATACCCCTACAACTGTAGACACTCCTACTGGGCAGGTGCAATATTTGGGGCTGGGTGTTGCTCAGTCTTCAATGTTAAGTATAGGCTGAAAATGTACTGCACTCCTTTATACCATTAGGGTTAAATTTCTAAAAACCATTTCTTAGTCAGTGCTGGTGTCACAGAAGGAATAACCTCCCCAAATTTCATGCTTCTAGGTCTGGCGGTTTTGGCTGGGTCTTGATGAGTGAGTGAGTGAGTGAGTGGGTGAATCAGTCAGTCAGTAACTTTTCTGTTTTATATGCAGTATATAGAGTATAATCAAGCACTGTTGCAGCTAGGCCAAAAAACTGACACATGAATATCCCACACTTTTCTGTGACTGTTTTTGTGTACCTTTATATATATGTGTATTTTTTTCTAAAGAGTAAAAAAAGTATAATAATTCATGTTTCTGGAGTGCACAAAGGTTTATTGCCTTAGGCCAATAATAATTGTATACTATTTAATGTTAACTATGTTGAAAGGTTGTCATTAAAACATTTTAAATCTTTTATTTTTCCCAAATATAGAGCCGCAGAAGACTAGTAGCAAGCAGTCAACTTCTTTGTTTAGTTTACTATACTTCATATATACTGTCTAGTTTGCAAGGCTTCATTCTTTTTGTGGCCTAATGGGTAAATCTCAATACCTACTGTATTTTTGCAACCCTGTTCCACAAAAGTTGGAACAGCTAGGTTGGCAGAGCTGCAATCCTAAAGACACTTTCCAGGGAATATGTCCCATTGAACACAATGGAGCTTACTTTCGAGTGTACATAGTTAGGATTGCCCTCTGAGAGGCTTAATTACTATTATTATATGACATATAGAAAGTTAGGGACAGAAATAAGCAAAACAAACAGAACAACCAAAAAGCAAAACAGAAAAACAGAGAACTGGAATAGTCAGTCACAGGTTACAATCACAATGTCTATATGCAGCCTCTGAGTTTTAGAGTTTAAAGTATCTCTGAATGCTAGATGCACAGGAATGGCTAGAATGTAAGAGTACAAGTGGCATAGATAGTGAGAGTGGGGATGAGCACCCAGGGTGCCATATTTTGGGAGGGGGGACCTCAAATATCATGGGGGAGGCAGATAAAGTGCTTCTGGGGAGCATATGACTAAGGGCCTTCTGTCTGATATTCCTGCACTAATATTGTTAGGGCTGGGGGTGGCGCAAGTGGTTAAGACACTGTGCCTGTTAACCAGAAGTCCAGGATTCGAGACCTGGGTCCCCACAAGACAGGGTGAGCTCCTGTCCTTAGCCCAGCTCTGCGACGCAGCTGGAACCAATCGTATTGGCTCTGCCGTTCCATTGGACTATTTCAGTGGCATGGAGAGGGGGAATTTGCTGCTTGGGGAACAGCCTATCCTCCATATTAATCTACCCAGTCCTTTGTGCTTTCCATACAGCGTCGAGCACTATACCATAGTCTTTCAAGACAGATGGATGCCAATTCTAATACTACATATAAGTGAAAAGGGCTGTGGGTGGTGCAAGTGGTTAAGAAGCTATACCTGTTAACCAGCAGGCCAGGGTTCGAGACCCGGGTCCCCACAAGACAGGGTGAGCTCCTGTCCTTAGCCCAGCTCTGCAACACAGCTGGAACCAATCGTATTGGCTCTGCCTTTCCATTGGACTATTTCAGTGGCATGGAGAGGGGGGATTTGCTGCGTGGGTAACAGCCTATCCTCCATATCAATCCACCCAGGCCTTTGTGCTTCACATGCAGCGTATGCAGCGTCAAGCATGATACTATAGTCTTTCAAGACTGACAGATGCCTTCATATAAGTGAAAACCTGAATGTTTTGTGAATTTGTTGAATTATTAGATGTTGTTTTGGAAACTTCACAGAATCTTATGAGTAAGTTTGAGACTGTATAGCCATCTAGAATATAAGTTACAACATTATTCTTTCCCCAGAAAAATGACATATAAACCTATCATTCTAATGTCTTCAATTTAGATTGAGAAATTAACTTTTTTGAAGAATAACTGCTGCTTGAGAGAACTATACCTCAACAATAATGAAATCAAAACTATAGCAGGTACTATATTTAATGTTATCACACTTGCATTGAGAATGATTTGCATTTGATATGCTTGGAATAAGGACAATAAGGATGCAATCCTAACAAGTAGTATATCCTAACCAATGCATAGTTACTATGGTGGTGATGGTGTGACATCACCACCAACAACACCCCCCAAAAGTGACCAACAACACCCCCCATGAGTGGCACAGAAGTGCCTTATGAGACTTTTGTGACACCCCAAGGCCAGTAGGAGCCGGAACTTGTGCCGGCCAAAGAGGGGGGTTAGGATCGTAGCCTTAGTGCTCTAAAATGAAAATATGAGTATTTATGTAAATATAAAAGGAGACTGCATGACTATTCTAATGAGAGAGTAAAGTTACTGGGAAATTACAGTGACTTTGGTGAAGTGTGCTATAAAAAAGAAAAAAACAGCCTGCACTTGTCAATGAACACTGTTCCCACAATTCTTATAATGAGATTAAGCCTGTGAATTAATTCAATTACTGTTGGTATTTATATACATAAAAAGAAAAATAAGATTAGTTTGTAGTTGTTAAATGGATAGCTGCCAAATACAGTATGTGGAACCATGCTTTGACACACCATCATGGTCTTTTAACATGGTCTTTTAACATCGGTCTTTTAACATGGGCTGCAGTCCTGAAGTGCACTTAGGCTAGCCTATCTGGCAGTTGGACCAGCCTATTGCCAGATTGTCCAGCCTAGCTGCGCCAGAGAAGGCTTGGGCCAATGTAAGTCCACTTAGGCTTGCCCAAGACAGATGGACCTACAACAGCCTAGCAGTGCTAACCTAGGGGTGTGTTGAGAGCATGTTGAGCAAGGCCTAGAACTGTGCAATTTCTAGACAGTGCAGTTTTTAATCCAGAGGCTCTTTCCAGGGCAGACATGCCCCCTCACAGCTCCTCTGACTTAGGCCACCTCAGGAGCAGGCATAAATTTGAGTTAGACACATAGGGGACCATGATAACCTACAGTAAACGTGGAAGGAAAATAAAAATTCTTTGGCCAGCCTAAGGACCACTCCTGCCCCTTAACCTCTGGATATGGCACAACTACAACAGCCCATCTCAGGATATGGCACAACTCTCACAGTCCAGTGAGCATGCTGCCTTTATGCTGCTCCGCCTTCATCAGCAGTTTGGCCAGCCTAGCAGCCTCCTAGCCTTCTTCAGGATATGGCTTACCTTAAGCCAGCTTAGCTGGGCCATTTTCTCTGGCCTAAGTCAGGATGGCATCCATAGTGACTTAAACAAAATTTTGAGAGTTGCTTAGGGAGAAAACTGTTTTGTCAACAGGGTGAATGGGGCACATTCAGTTTGATAGGACCAGTTTGGGTTTTCAGCATGAAGCAATGAAATTGCCTTATGGCAATTTTGCTTCACCCTTCAGGGCAAAGGACTTGTTCCAGCCCAAATTATTCTTGGGATTGTTCCGTGAATCTTGGATGGAAGACCATAGAGAACTTGTGAGTTTTCCAGATGTATCTCTATAACTAGAACAAGTATGCGCCTCATAATGAGGCTTTGCCGAATATATGTGACCAGTGGTATCTGGGACTGTATATACACAACTGCAGTCCTATAAGATTATAATGTAGGTTTGTACAAGTTTGTACATGCTACAGCCTAGGATCAGTAGGCTATACTAGATTATCTCACTAGATGGCATTGTACACTAAGAACACACTGCCTAACATTGCGTTCCTCAGAAAATCTTCCCATCGTTAAGTGACGCATACCTGAATTGTAGATGATGTATTGAACTAGGGTTGTGATCCTATGCACACTTAATTGGAGTAAATCCTATTGAACATATCTGGATTTATTTTTGAGTAGATGTACCTAGGATTGTATCGACAGACTTTTAATAATAACTCAATTGTTGTTCCTTTTCACAATAATAAAGAACAATGAGGTTTCATTTTGCTTGTGGGTTACAGTGTGTTGTTTGTATTAAAGGCAGCTGTGATTAAAATTTGCACATACACCACCAGTGTACCTGAAACCCATTACTGTCCTTTCTTTAGGTGCTCTGAGACACATACACTCATTGCAGGTCTTGCTGCTTCACAACAATCAGTTGAAAAATCTGGAAGCGACTGTGAAAGAGCTAAAAGGATTGACAAGTCTACAGACCTTAAGTAATATTCAGCAGACCATGTATATATTTCATAGAGAGAAAAAAACATTTCTGAGGTGGAGGAGTGAAATCCAATAATTCAACCTTTTCTGAAGGGTCTTTTGCTGAGCAAATAGATTTTCTAATTAAACATACCAGTATAAGTTTTAACTAGTGTGTGCATTTTTTAGTATAGGAAGAAGAGCAAGGGGTAAATGAAAATGCCTGAGACTCTGAAATTTCATATTAAGATAAACAAGACAGTGCTGGCGCCACTAAGTTTGGCTGTGTGAAATTGCCTCCAGGGATGTAGGATTATAAACTATTAACCACTGAAAGTGAAAGTGTGAGCCATCTTTCTCAAAAGGAATGGGCTCATAGATCATATTAGGCTTTCAGACTGTTCAGAAGCAGGAACTCGTTACTAAAGTAATTAATGGAGGTGTTTAAAATAATCTAACCTGCATACATTCAAGCAGGCTGAATGTTTGATGGCGAGAAGCACAAAAGTGCAAAACCAAGACCGAAATCAAAGAATCATAAGAATAAATGCCAATCAGATTATTTTAAGGTAGTACAGTACATTATAATCTATATAAAAACATGTTTTACAAGTGCAGTTCAGTTTGATTATGCATATGATTGAACTGCATGGGATTGAACTCTCAGTGTTACAGTCAGGTATCACATGTAAAACAGATGCATGGGATGGGAGGCCTGAAGGTTGATTATGATGAAATCTTCCTAAGAATTCTGGTTAGTTGCCTACTCTGAGTCAATGAGGTATAAGTGTCAAACGCCAGGCCTGCAGGCCAAATCCAGTCCACTGTGCCATTTCATGTGGCCCCTGAAAGTTTCCTCCTCCACACTTTCCTGGGAGTATGCCCTAGTGACTATAATGGGATTTATTTATTTTTAAAATCTGTATCCTTCCTTTCTCGGGTCGTAGACCGACTCAAAGCCGCTCACATTAAAACATAATTAAAAACATTAAATAGAACATTCAATTAAAAACAATTAAAACACAGAAGCTTAAAACGATAAAAACAATATCAGAGCCTGAAGCTTTGTATTGTGGGAGCTTTCCTAAGTTCTAAGGGGAGGGAGTTCCAAAGCCAGGGTGCTGCCACCGAGATGGCCCTATTCCTGGCCGCCACACCTCTCACATCCTTTAATGGCGGCACAGTCAGTAGGGCCCCCTCAGATGACCTTAGGTGACTTTAAGACTTATTTAAGAGTAGCAAGAACATACTCATATTGCGGGAGTAAAATTCCCACATATGTCATCCCCCATTTCGCATTAACCCTCCATGCTCATCACCCACCAACGCACATCAACCGTCCATGTGCATCAACCCCCATGCACATTATCCTCCCAAGTACATTATGTCCATACAACACACCCCATATGCACCCCATGTGCACCCTCCCTCATGCACACCGTCCCTCATGTGCAACACTCCAATGCGTAACACCACCCATGCGCATCAATGCCCCAAGCGCATCAACCCCCATGTGCAACATTCCCCATGCACAATACCCCATGCCATCAACCTCTCATGCACACTGTCCCTCCATGTGTACCGTCCCCATGCACGTCATCCACACATGCGTGCCGTTCACTCATGCAGAATACCCCCATTCAACATCCCCATGCACACCCTCCTCATGTGCACACTCCCCCATGCACATCACCTCCCCATGCACAACACCCCATGTGCATCATCCTTCCATGTGCATCATCCATGCGCAACACCCCCATGCACAACATTCCCCCATGCACAACATCCTCCCCAGTGCAACCCTCCCGAGTGCAACTCCCCCATGCGCAACACCCCTTCCCCCAAACAACTCCCCCCCCAGTGTCCCAGGCACTGAGCACCAATCTGTGTTGGTGCTCAGTGGTCAGTCTTCCCTGTTGGTGCCAATGTTGGTCAGTCTTCCCTGTTAAGTATAGGACAAAAACACGTTGCACCCCTTTAAGGGTTAAGTTTCTCAACATTGGTTTTTGGTGGGTGTTCATGTCACAGAAGGAACACTCTCCCTGAATTTCATGCTATTAGGTCTAGGCATTGGGCCAGAGTGTCCATCAGACAGTGATTCTTCAATGTAAAGTATAGGGAGGAACATGCTTTGTGCCCCATTTCACTCCCTTCCAGTTAGAATTTCTGAAAACCAGTTCTTATGGGTGTCTCCATCACAGAAGGAACACTCACCCCAAATTTCACGCTTCTGGGCCCAGTGGTTTTGGCTGGGCATTAATGAGTGAGTGAGTGAGTGAGTGACTTTTCAGTTTAATATATATCGTTTAGACTCTAGCCCTGGGAAGACACCATTATTGCTAACTTCGGCCCTTTGTATGAAATGAATTTGACACCTCTGAGGCTTATCAGGAATGTGGACTTAAGCTTGATTTGAGAGGTTTCCTGATTTCTACAGATTATCTGCTCCAGCAGCAGCCCCCTGGGATAAATCCCACTCTGCTCCAGAGAATTACTTCTTCCTAAGAAGCACCTTTCCAGTGATGGGAAGAAGTCAACTGTCCCTATTCACACTTGCATAGTGACTTTTCTAATGTCTGTTGGTGTCTCAATTTCATGTCTTTTTATGGTTCTGAACATCTTTGGGAACAGATCTCCCTGCTGTTCTCTCCCTCATTCCCTTCCCCCAAAAGCTTGGGGCGACCATCACATGTTGGTGCTATTTATTTTGCATGCTTTGACGTCCTCTTGGCACTGAAAGCCAATGCCAGCACTCCCTTCTCTCTTGATGCTGTAAACCACAGGGGTCAAACACAAGACCCGCGGGCGAAATGTGACCCGCCTGACCATATCAAGTGGCCTCTGAGTACTTCTCCTTCCCACTTTCCTGGGAGTAAGCCCCTTTGACTATAATGGGACTTACTTCTGAGTAGACATGTATAAGATTGGACTCCGGCCCTCGGGAAACACCATTAATGCTAACTTTGGCCCTCTGTATGAAATGCGTTCAACACCCCTGCTGTAAACAATTACTCATCGACAGCCACATCTGAGCCCAGGGCCGGGGTTTGGAGACCCGTGCTCTATACAATTGACATAAATCACAAATCCACAGAGATTCCACAGAAAATAAAGTACTGTGTATAACTGTGTATGACCAAAGACTAAAGTCAGTTTACTGGTGCTTATAGATCGCTCAGAGTGTCTATCTGACATTAGATCTGGCAGTCGCAGAATGAATAACTAATACAAATGTAAAAAAGTACTGTTCCTGTTGTATATATCTCAATCTCAATCTCCAGTATTTATATACCGCTTTTCAACTAAAAAGTTCACAAAGCGGTTTACATGAAAATGAAAAAAACTGAAGTGGTATCTTAGATTTCTTTCTTACTGGAGAAGTGTTGTATATTACACTGAAATGGAAAAACAAGCTAACTTCCCTGATACATTGGTCACACTCCTATCAGTTTACAAACAACATATATCTTTTCTCTTCTTACATGCAGTTATGGGATGTGTGCATATTCAGCAGTGCTGAATAGAAGATATGGCCTAACTGTCCTTTCCAAAGAAAAGTAGTAGTGTTCTTTCTGTTGCTGCCACCTTGTGGTTCTTTGTTTGCAATTAATTATACGGTAATTATTTTTGTGAGAAAAAAATTAAAGACTAAAAGACTGATAAGAATGCATATGTTTCATTAATTGCCAGGATCATCAAAAAGAAAACAGATTATCTATTTATGCAAAAGCCTTAATGTGTGTTAGTGTGTCTGCACGTCTGGCATTGAGGGTCTCTGCCTTTTCCAGGCTTTTCGCTGCCAAATACTAGGCTGAGGGGAGACAAGAGGTGGTCGGGAAAGATCAAGCAGCCTCTGCCTTGTCTTCCCTAAGTAATTCAGTCTTATTTACTCTTCCTTAAATTTACTCTTTCCTAAGTAGATTAAAGAGATGCCACTGAAGAGAAAAAGTGATAAAAACAGCATATATGGGCACAATCCAGAGCAACTACAGGGAGTCCTTGCTCCGGTGTAGGATCAGTTTGCTCTGGATTGCAATATGAATTTCCCATAGGTTTTCACTAGGTGGTGCAGTAACTATGTGTACACGTAATGTCTCTTACATGCTCCCGTAGTTACTCTGGATTGTAGGGTATGTCTATGATATTATATGATGAATATTGTTATACTGTCCCTACAATCCAAAGTAACTACGGGAGCATGTACGAGACATTTATGTTGATGTAGTTATGGCACCATCTAGTGAAAACTTACGGGAAATTCATATTGCAATCCAGAGTAAATTGTTCTTACGTCAGAGCAAGGACTCCCCGTAGTTACTCTGGATTGCATTCTGTACCTCCAAAAGCGACAGCTGCAAGCTTTTACTAATAATATACTGTATAAAGAGACGGTCATTTTGAAAAATCATTAATACATTCAAAGTGCTTTCCCAAACATCATATCCGTGATTAGATTATCATCATTTATCTGATTTATCATAAGAATTTCAGAGAATCACACAAAAGTGTGATAAGAATCACACAAAAATGTCACCATAGTGCAGTTATTGCAGAAATGTTTTTCTTTTTCACCATAAAACATAGTGTTTGGGCAGAAGGTATTTTCTGAATGCAGATTAGATTATTTTGTTTATATCATGTCTATTGAAATATTTTTATTGCTCAGCAATTTTGACTATTTTTTGTTCCAACCTTTGCAGACCTGTTTAATAATCCTCTGTCACAAGACTGCAGATACTATTTATATGTAGTATATCACCTTCCTTCTGTAAAATACCTGGACAGAAAAGGTAGATGCATTTATCATTCTCTTAATAGATTTGTTTGGTTTAGATAGATTTATCGTGTAGGGAAAGTTGTAGCTGTGTATTTTTTTATTCATAATAGATCCTATAGATTTAGATCTTCAAATATTACTGGTATTTGTGTCTGTTCCGGTAGAAGATTTTGACCAGATCCCATCCACCCCACTAGTGAAAATCTATCCCAAGTCCATTGAGAAAAATGAGGGCAAGCAGGTTGTCCAACGGGAGGGACTGACCAAGAGAGGAATGGGGCTGCAGAGCCTCCTCCACTAGATCCTATGACCTGGGTTGGTCTGCAAAGTCCAACATGGGGCCTCTCAAGTCTGTAACAGTAAAATAGTTGGTGGAGACTTCAGCAGCCCTACTGCAGCAGCTTGGGGTTTACTTGCTGTAAGGAGACCTCTGCATGGTGTTCCCTTTCACTGTGGAGCCCTCCAGTGACCTACCTGGCCCCACTGGATACAGTCATAGCCATTATGGCACCACTGTTCCTGATGTTGCTGGGGAGGATTGAATTGGGCTGTAAGTGGCTGTAAGTGGGTCACACTTTCAACTGATCAAAATGTTCTAAATTTAACTTTAGGATATCAGGGTGCAATCCTAAGAAATTTAGGCCAGCCTAACTCACCTGGCCTATCTTTCCATGATGGTGAGGAGTGGTCATCATATGCTTGTGCATTGGCAGAAGTGTCTTACTGCACTTTTGTGACACCTCCAGGTCAGCACAGGATTTAGGCCGGCCTAAGTGGAGGTTAGGATTGTAGCCTTAAGTGTTAAAACTTTAACTTGATATTACCCTTGCTCTTTCCAGTATTTGGGTTCCCTGATTAACAAGGGATGAGGGGCTGTATCCCCTGCATCCCATCCTATGACTTTCTGACATATCCAAGAACTCTCAAAAGCAGATTTTTGATTGTATAGGGATCTAACATTGAGAAAAGTATAAAATTCCTGTTGCATGAGCAGACTCCATGTAGGGTTCCTGGATTCCGAGCTAATTTTTACATTAAAAGCCCTGTCTTTGCCATATGTGGGACGTATCAAAAATATACGTCTATCAGTTTTTATGCATACTTAAGATATTTGCTCACACATTTGTGATCTCAAGGCCTGATGACAGCTGTTTCATCTTAATTGGTTCCCTAGATACTGCATTAAAAGACTACATCATATATAATGGAGCCTGCGCGCCTTCAGCGTGAGCTCCCTTTGCCCCTCTGCAGGCACTGTGCAGAGCCGGGCAAGTGCAAGGCAATGCAGCCATTGGCTGCTAGAGGGCTGGAGGGGGCGGAGCCTGATTTCTCCCAGGTGGGTTTGCCTGGGGATCTGCAGTCGGGCTCTGGCAAGCGTCCCCACCCTCCCTCCCTTGGTACAACTTAGGATTAGCTGGTCGCTTCGGGGCCGGGTAGGAATTTTTTATATGCCACCTGATTGGCCATTGGTGGCATTCTTTTTCGCCTACCCTGAGCTGTACGAGGGAGAGAGTTAACATTAATTAGCTTTCAGCCTGGTCACTTTTGGCAGGAGTCGTGCGGTAGTAGGCAGGATAGGCCTCGGTGTGCAGCCTTAGGTAGCAAGGGTTTGGGGGTGAGGAAGCACCCTGAGATGCTCTTCCGGCTCCGGGGGTAAGTCTGACAAACCCCCTTACCTGGATGGGAAACCTAGGCACAGTGTCTGGCCAGACAGCCGGCGGCTGCGTGTCCGGCTACCTTGACCTTCGGGTTGGCAAAGACGGGCATCCTTGAACTCTGTTCAAGAAATGCCCTGAGCCAGGCTGGGAACGCCCTTTACCACCTTTAACATCTGGATGGGGAAATATGCGGAGAACCGCATCCCCTTAGACCGCACGGCTATTTTAGAGCAGTCCCTGTTTATTTCTAAGATGTTAAATAGTTAATAAAAGTGGCCCTCAATCCAGCACTTGTGTCCGGCTCTTTATTTGTGACTGTCTGGGGTAAAATGATTTTTTTAAAGCTGTTCAACTCGCTGTAATCCTATCCCTGTAAGATTGGGATTGGCATACCTGCTGTTTTATTATTAACTTGGAAATATAATTGTGAATATGGTTCACACTCTCAGATTCTTAGCTAAGTACATACAGGTTAAATTATTGATTTTTTAATACATGGATTTGACTCAACCCGAATGGCCATTGCAAATCAGAGTTTAAAATACTCCTTTTCTACTGTTGTAGAGAGTCAGTCATGCAGGCAATCATCCATTTTTCAGGGCCAGGATCAAACTCTCGAAAATATTGAGGCACTACCTTATTCCATGAGATACAATGGAGGAGCAAGAAACCTGGAATTGGGTCTTTAAATCTATTTTTCCATTGTTTTATTTATACATGGATATTTTTTAATCCAAGGGAGGTTCCAAAACAGATCCTAGTGAACAATGAGGGATACCTGTATTTAAAATATTAAAAATTGAACTGTACTACTAATACTACAAATAATAAAACTATTAGCTGGTTGATGGAACCGTTGATGGAACCGTTCCATCATGGTTGATGGAACGGTTCCATCAATTGGTTGATGGAACTGCAATTGAAATTAGTTCTGCTTAATTCTAGAATATGTAAAGACTGAAATTTTCATTTACTGCTGGTGTATATCATATAATTTTCATGCTGATACAAGACCTTCTGGAAAAGCTTGTATCATATTTTCGTTGATAAACTTAGTTATCTTAAACTTATGAGACACAGGTCGCAATCCAGAGTAACTACGGGGAGTCCTTGCTCCGATGTAAGAATTTACTCTGGATTGCAATATGAATTTCCCATAAGTTTTCACTAGGTGGTGCCGTAACTACGTCAACGTAAATGCCTCTTATGTGCTCCTGCAGTTACTCTGGATTGTAGGGTGTGTTTTCTGTGGTCAGTAAATGATTAAGCTTAGACTTAAACACCATCTATATTTTATAGAAATAAGCATGAGAGAGAGAGAATCAGCTGTGCATATTCACAACCACAAGAAGTCCCTTGTCCTCCACTCTATTGCATTTGGGAAGAGAGTGGATGTCCCATTGTTGCCTAAGCCTTCATTCCACAAGCCACCCACCAGAGGGTTACCGTTGCCTTCAGGTATATGCAGTAATTTGGGAAAATAACTCCGCTGAATAATTGCTGTGCACTCCCACTTCTACTAAATGCCTTCTGTAATGTACAAAAACTTCTATAATTGTCTTACTTTAATCTGTATGTACAGATTGTGAGGCTGCTGTGATTTACACTTACTGTTAAGTTTACACCTCTCAGTAAACAGGCCTCCGTCAGTCTTGAAAGACTATGGTATCGTGCCCAGCGCTGCATACGCTGCATGCAAAGCATGAAAGCCTGGGTTGGATTGTTATGGAGGAGAGGCTGTTACCCAAGCAGCAAATCCCCCCTCTCCACGCCACTGAATTAGTCCAATGGAAAGGCAGAGCCGATACGATTGGATCCAGCTGGCGTCGCAGAGCTGGGCTAAGGACAGGAGCTCACCCTGTCTTGTGGGGCCAACCCGGGTCTCGAACCCTGGCCTGCTGGTTAACAGGCACAGTGTCTTAACTGCTTGCGCCACCCACAGCCCAAACCTCTCAGTAAAAGAATTTGCAAAACCTTCTCAAATTGCTCTTGTGGATTTACTTAGACTGTAAACATTTATTTTTTATCAAGAATGAAGCCTTTAAATCTTGCAAATATAGGAGTATTTATAAAAAGTATGCAGTACTGGCTGTCTTGTTGTTTCTAGGAGGAATAATTTGTCCTATTATTTGCTCTCTTTAGAACGTATCATAATCACTGCTCCTTTTTCATCAGTTCATACATAATTGGCATTGATTCTATTTGAAAATGAAGCCTTTATTTACTAGGGCAAATTCCCCACAAATTACAAGAAATTGTAAAGGCAATAAATGTTTATAAGAGATAAAACTAAAGGCTAATTTGCTTATTCAAAACTTGAAATATATTTAATTTGAATATATTGTTCAATGAATCTTTTAAAATAAAGGTACTTAGAATTGAATATTTGTTTTATTGAGTCAAGTGCTATATAAACTTTAATAATTGTTTTAGGTCGTGAATTTGGAAATAATCTACTTATGTAAGTACATCTGCCTTTCATTTCTTGCATTTAATATACAGGCTTCTCAAATCTTGCCTACACTGAGAAGGGGCTAGTTGACCTTTAAGGTCATTTCCAATATCTTGGGATTCTATAGATTTGTAAAGGTACTTTTTGAAATCAAGTAAAAGCAACAAATAGTACCTTAAAAACTAATTAGATGTACTATGTTATACTAATGTTGCAGCCCAAATGAAAGGAAATTAAACTTGAATAAATCTAAGGCTGATATTCTGAGAACTGTTGGTGATAACAAATCCCCTTTACAGCCCGCAAATATTTTTGAAGTGTTTCATTGTCTTCAATAGTGCTTAGTCATGCTTGATTGACAAATTATTATCCAGCCCACAGTCTGCCCATTAATAAACACCCAGGCAAAACTGTCAGACATAGAAGCATGAAATTTGGGGAGACTATATTCTGTGATGTAGGCACCCATTAAGAACTGATATCTGGAAATTTAAACTAGAAGTGGGTGAAAAGTGTGTAATGTGTTTCTGTCCCTATACTTAATATTGAAGAATCACTGATTTCTCAACACCCAGACAAAACACCCAGACCTAGAGGCATGAAATTTGGGGAGAATATTTGTTCTGTGATGTAAGGACTTGCTAAGAACAGATTTGGTGCCTGGTGGTGTTGTGCTGCCCAGTGTTATCTACTGGTGAATTGTGCCTGGCAGGGATGCCCACTATAGGTGCACAGAACCCAGTGGTATCTGGTGGCAGTGCTGACTCTGCCACCTTGTAGGGATTCCCAGTGCCCAAGGGGTTGACTCTGCCCAGTGCTTGCAGTTGCCCAGTCCAGACTCAATTAGATATGCATGAAGAACTCAGACAGGGATGGAGGGACACCCCATTGTGAAAGCAGGTTCCTAGGGAAGGGTGGCCTCCTGCTGCTCTTCATGGAGGGCATCCTCCTAGTGCTCTTCATGCAAGAACCCCAAACCAAGGCTTTGCAGATCTGCAAATATGCACAGCTTTGCAAATGTTTGCAAAGGTCTGGTTTTTAATTCAATCTTACTTTCAATTTGAAACGAAGTCCAAGGCCTTTGTGAACCAGACCTTTCAGTGCCACATTACTTCAGAATAACACCCATGTAAAGCAAAAGGTCTGCTTCTGAATCTGCAAACACCACAGAGGCTTATAAATGTTCACAAAGGTCTGGTTTTGAACACAATCCTTTCTTTTCCCTTATAAAACATTGTCTTTGACCAATATATTACTTAAATTTTACTCCCACAACATTAAGTTCAGCTAGGTACATCACTCTGAGCACCTTGGAAGGAAGGTTGAATGTGAATATTTTTCACATTAAAAATGTGAATAAATAGTATACAATTTATATAAGAGATGTAGATGTATCCTAAGAAAATGAATGGCAATTGAGGCCCACATTGGACATGCAGTTGTTCCATGGGAAATTACACCCACAAGCATGTTTGTAAATTTCAGTCCAAATATGATTTGCAACCATACATTCATTCCAATTTATAGGCTTATCTGTGATAAGAAGTGCTAGTTTCTTCTTGAGCACTGTCAATCTTTTTTTTTTTTTTTGCTGTCTTCCTTTGTCTATTTGACCAAATTCCCAAATTTATCTACAGAACCTAAAACCACCTTAGATGACCAACCAGATCAATTGACCGGCAATTATAATTTATACAAATTAGGCTATTTTTAGATGGTCACCTAAGGGTCATACTAATTAGTTCGCCTCTTCACTCAAATTAGACCCAATTCTGCAGAAAGCATTGATAGGTCCCTGAAAGCAATTCAGGACCTACTGACGTCCTCCATCCTCTCCTCTCCTGCAAGCAGTTTCTCGAACCATCTCAGCAATACCTGGGTTCTCAGCAGGTTCTGGGTATAACACCAACACACCAGTCTCTGTTCCAGCAATCTCCAGTGGTCTGGGTAAGTTCAGCTCGTAATGAAATAAAACCAAGTAATTACATCAGGTCTCACCGACAGTCTGCATCAGAAATATGCTCTTTTACTTAATCGAAAATTTGTCATTTACTATATATTTATTACTTTTTTTGTAGGATTCCATTTGAAAATCCAGAGGATGCTGTTTTTGTGAGGTCAGTTAAGCGTGGTATAAATGCATATTCAACTGTTGACTGGGAAAAAATGCCCAATTGTGAAGAAAGACGCCTTGGCACAGAAAAAAGACCAGAGAGGCTGACGATCAAGTTCAGATAACAGTACATTTCCAAGGAAAGTCATCTGTCTATGGAGAACCTCACTTTTGCTGTTATTCATATTAAATGGTTTTGTTTGAACTCAGAGTCTACAGCACTCCAGGCAGAAAAAAGCCTAGTCTCATACTTATTACAGTGCATTGGCAGAGGGTGTTTCAAGCCTACAAAGCATCAACTAACGGTTTCAATGCATTTAAGTTCAAAACACCTGTTATCTAAATCAGTGGTACTCAAAATGGGGATTGAAACCTTGCGTTGGGGTAGGGTCACAAGAGGGTGGTGTATGTTATCTTGGAATCTGGCACTGGGCTTTCCTGTGAATAAGTCTCATTGAACACAATGGGACTTACAACCATAGAAATAGAGAAGCTCTGTCATTACAGTAATGTCATAATGGCAATCCTGGTAAGTTTGACAGATGGTTCTGGAAAGATTTTTAAAGTTTGAAAATAGGTCCCAGGTTCAAACACCGAGAACCACTGATTTATTCTGTGTTCCCAAGTCAACATCAAAATATTACGTTCTCAGTTAATGACTGATAAACAGAATAATCAAAATAGCTTCTGTTTTTTTTAAAAAAAAACACAAACCACCAGAAGAAGATAGGGACAGTGGTAATAGGTTAGAAGCCAATGGAATCAATCCAGGTGTTAAGACCATGACTGCAATCCTAAACATACTTTCCTAAGTCCTGTGGAACAGAACATGACTTACTTCTGAGTAGACATGCTTAGGATTGAACACTATAGCATGTGGGGAATGTAGCATAGCAAAATAAGTATACGGGACATACAAAAAAGAGATGGAAACAAGATCTGCATACATACTTTGCTCTTTGGCTACCTCAAAATGCTGGCAGCGAGCCCCTAGCTGCTGAGATGCAAACCTTCACAATGGACTCTAAAGTAAATCGGTTTTATTCGGCAATCTAAGAGCACAATCCTAATCATTTCTACTCAAAAATAAACCCATTTGTGTTCAATGGGTCTTACTCCCAGGAAAATGTCTTTAAGATTGCAGCCTAAATGCCTTCAATTTAAACAGGATGGAAAACATACTGGTTTAGTTCCACAAATTCTGCCATATTTATTGATATAATTTTACATCATAGATGTAAATAGGTGAGCCTTGGTTGCCCTTGGGGTGGGGGGGGGGGGAGAAAGGCATAGGACAAATCCAATAAATAAAAATAAATCTATGGTTAAAATGGTACCAGCTTGTGGGAGAACACTTGGCATTGTTTTTTTCACATTGAACACAGATGTTAGAATTTTTGCCCCCAATTTTTTTTGCCTGAACTTCTTGCCAAAAGGCTAGACTTTTATGCCCAGACACTTTCCTTAAATAAAGAATTGTGGTACCCTTCCTCACAAATCAACAAATAGTATTGAAAGAAACATTTTCCTAGAACTGAGGCTGTACCCAAATTTGTTGATTGCATGCTGCACTTTATGCAGGTCAATGGGTGGAAGTGTCGCAGACTAGTCCGATACATTTCTGATTGTTAAAATGAAGATTTCTGCCAGTAAAATTGATTCAGGATCTGTTTGTTATGAACAAAATGACAGAATCACCATGTCGAGTCTTTTACACATTGTAGTTAAATTTCACTTCTCTTTTGAGGTGAGATGGCTCCTTAAATACTCCACTGAACTATTTTTAACATAAGATATTTTGCAAATTATGGTTGTTTTAACTATCATCTACTGAAAGAGGTCGACACTGATTAGCAAGATTAGTATAATGCAAACAGACATTTTCAAAGAGGGAGTAAAGCTTATCTTAACATTCTGGCTGAATATTCTTTCAGTGCTGCATTCCACATAATTTTAATAAAGTTATGGTAGTCTTCACTGCACTGAAATTTAAGTTTTGAAAGATATTTAAATTTAGATAAAGTGATATTAATTTAATATAAGCCTTTTCATTTTGCTAACAAGTGGTTCTATTTTCCCTGCAGACATACAGTAATTCTACTAGGTTTACTCTAGGTTCAAAAACAGATGGGTAAGCTTTTATGATTTTGACCAGATGGTTAAGCTCTTGGACTAAAAATCTACTATGATGTGCTGCCATTATACTGAACAAATGAGTTGACATATGCTGGATCACAAAAATATGTCAGTGAGAGCATTATAACATCTAGTAGACTGTAGGTTTTATGCCCATGTGGTCTAGAGAACAGTCTCCAAAATGGTTGGCTCTCTGTCCAGGCTTCTTTACTCCTCAGATTGTTGAACTTTTTCAATGGCAATATCTGCTAAACCAGTTTCGACTTCACACAGGCTATCAGCTTGTGAAGATGGTATTTCTTTGTTAGGGACATCTTCAGTTCCATCAGCTGCACATTTTTGTTTCACTTCTTTGTTATCTTCGGCTTCAGAGACCAGATCTTCTTGACCTGTTGAACTCAGTTGTACTGCTTGTGCCTCCTCTAAAATGAAAAAGAAAACCCAATACAAATCTTAAAACAACGTAAATTGCAATGTAGTTGTAAAACCACTGGTACAATTATAGTAAACACAAAGTTATTACCAAGTTATTGTTGAATATTTGTAATGATTAAGCTAAACTGGAAAGAAATTAAAATAGCAAAACTGTGCCCCCTGAGCAGTTAAAAAATACTCTCCTAATAAACTTTCCAATAGGGAGTGTATGGCCTCCTTGAAAGGAAAAGAGAATGTGGGTAAGTGATATGTGTTTTTAATGGTCCAACCAGATCACAAGAAATGCTAACTAACTCCAACCCAGAATTACTAGCACCATCTTGAAGGTTTCCCTCTTATTGAAAGGCATAATCACAAACGCACTTATAACAACAAAATGAGTATCAACCTCTCAACTGTTTGTCATGCCGCTTTTTTTCATTGGCAGCTTCCATCTCCTGCTTCTCATGAGCCTTCTTTAGCATCTTGCAAGCTTTCTTGTGTGTAAACCAATGCATCTTCTGACAGTTCTGATCACAGTAGATCACCTGAGCAGATTTTACATATGAATATTATAATAATATTATTATAAATGAATATTATAATGAATATTATTCGTGTACTTAAATATACAATCTTACATTTTTACTTCAAAGTAAGAATTACTTCTCAGTTAGCATGCAAAGGATTTCATAGTTATTAGCCTTGGTTTGTTTTTAAAAGCCACTAGTTTATATTTTATATGTTTAAAAAACCATTTTGATTTAACTTTTTTGCACATCAGCACCAGTAGTACATACTAAATGTAATAACTAAATATAATAATACATTTAGAAAGGAATCAAGCATTTGAAAAATGATACTCCAACAAGTGATTTTATTTTTAGACAACTATTAGTGGTATTTACCTGCAAAATCTTACCATTTTGCATACAGAACACCTTTTGGCTGCACCCTTCTCCCCACACGTTGTACAAAATTCAGCTTCCACAAAACCCATGTGGCCAGTAATGGCTTGTGTTAGTACAGAGAAAGCAGTAGGGTCATTACCCTGGAGGAAGGAATTTTTTTTAAAAAATAAGTATTTTAAGTAAATAAGTAAAAACTCACAAAAAAGCAGTCTGAAGAGAATTCTAGCAATACCTAAAACAGGATAGAGAACAAATTCTCCAGTCTTCAAAGTGTATTTTAAAAGCACAATTGGCACTCTGTACTGATCTTAAATTCAGTGTTCAATTTCACTGACCCGAGGAAACCAGAAAATGGTTTTGCCACTTTCTAAGATAATCTTAGTTGCACTGCTTGGCAGGCAATGAATTGGTAACAGCAGTCTTAAAGCTTTTTCATAATTTGCTTACATCCTCAAAAGTCATAGTAAAAGCTCAAGCAATTTCTGTCCTGACTAGCATGCCAGCAGTAAGAAGGCATAGGGTACAATCATAAGCATATCTACTCAGAGATTAGTCCCATTCTGTTCTATGGGACTTGGGGCAAAATCTAGAGTAACTACAGGGAGTCCTTGCTTCGGTGTAAGATCAACTTACTGAATGAGTGACTTTTCAATTTATATATATATAAGATAGAAGACACCCCCACCCAGCACAACCTACTTCACTATTGGCCCTTCTCTACAATTCTCACTATTGAGAATAAGTTAGAAAATTATACCCTGATTTCTTTTTTAAAAAATATAATTTTTCAATTGTATGGAAATGCAGATCTTGGAAAGAACCTTGAAGCTTCTTTATCAGAGGGTTCAGTCAAAAAGGCTGACAGAGAGGAAAAAGGTGTGTACATAGTTCCTTCTCCATCTACAGTCCCTTCAAAAGTGGGTTTTGTCCCAATTCTTTAAAAAAATTAAGAAGTGAAAAGGTGTGTTCAGCAACGAATAAACTTTCATAGAATTGGAAGGAACCTGGTAGGTCACCTAGTCCAAGCCCCTGTCTGTAGTAGGAAATCCTAGAGCATCTCTAACAGGTAAGAAAGCTAATGCTGAACTAACTTTAAGGTGCAAAAATCACACACTATACAACTCTGTTTAGAATTAGAAAACATCAGAATGGGTTAGAAATGGACACAAGTCCTCAGTATTTACTTTTGTTGTTAGTCAGCCATAGTTTTGTGTTTGTCATTGACCCCTTCATTCCTTGAAGCCTCTACAAAGTTAGAGAGCTCTGAAGAATTCTTCATTTACTAACTAAGTAGGCAGACTTTTGCTGCATCAGTTTACCTCGATGTTCAATATAACTTAAGATCACCCAGCCTTCACTGGCCATGCTAAAGAAGAAAGCAAAGTGTTTTGTACTCAGATGACCTGTTCATAAGTTGGAGAAGATGGGATTTCACATCAGCCACAACAGGATTTCATGGCAGTCCTTTGACTGTCACCCCTAAAAAGTGCATTTGTGTAATTCTTTGAGGTGGACTTTCAGAACACACAGAAACTCATTCCATTTTTTTCCAAACTAACAACATAAATTGTGCCACCAACTGAGTACCGAACAAGAACACCCATGCTAGAAATTCAGGATAGAAGTCCAAGAGATCAAGATCAAGAGAACAGAAACAGTCACAGCACTGAAAAGAGAGATGCAATTCAACCTTGGACAGGTACATACAATTTCAACTGGAGCGATGCTCCTCACAAGTTGTTGGAGCAAAGTAGCTTCACAGTAAGGAAACTTTCGAATACATTCTCGGATGAACTTTTCTTGATATACTGGAAACCCATCCCTCTCTCTGCCTTTTAATAAGCTGAAATAATTAAAGCAAACGTTAATACAAAATATTTACATATATTTATATTTACAGATATTTATATATTCCTCCTGTTATTTTATACTTTCCATACTTTCCTTCTTTGAGGCCCATCAGGTCTAGCATTCAGAACCTGAAGTTATCAGTTTCCTCTGGAAATATAATCCTAACTTGAGATGGATCAGGGAGGCTGGATGACTGCATGATATCCAGCACAATATTGGTGCTGCCCATCTTGAGACCAGGTAATGCTACAGAACCACCAAAGGGGCTACTTGTATGACAGCACAAATCCAAACATTCAGGAGCTGGCCAAGGCTACCCAGGAATGGGGCTAGGATCCAGCAGTTGGATCCTGGGCTCAACCCTACTCCCTATCTGCCCACTTTTTGGAATGCCCAGTACCCTCCTTCCCTCTGTCTTGGAATGCCTCTGTGCCATATCCCTTAGCCCTGCACTAACTGAGGGCCTGGCATAGGGAGGTGCACATTCATGTGCCAGCCAATCTCCTGCTTGTGGGGTGCAAAAGTAACTTATGTCAGTACTGGCCTGGCATAAGGGACTTGCTCTAGGGTTGTGCCTTGGCAGGGTGACCAGACGCCAAATGCAAAATCCTTGAACAGCAAGGCCAAAATTCCTGATCGAAGGCCAAAATTCCTACTCTCTACCCAGAAAATGTAGGACAAAATGTAGGACATGTTAAAATAAGCTAAAAACACTAAAAATAAGCTAAAATCACTGGTATTGCTTTCCTGTACATAATATATTACACTATATTACTTATTTTAAATTGAAAAATGATGAACTCTCCGCTCACCCCGTTCCAGTCTGGTTTGGGGGTTGTGGAACCAATTTTGGGGGTTCCCAAAGTTTTCCAAACAACTTTGCCAAATGAGGCATTCAGCTTCATGTAGGTTCTGTTCAGGTTTGAATGAATTGGGGAAAAATTGGCACTTGTGTTTTGGCATTATGGAAAATAAAAGCAGATATTTATTTTTATGCCCAGACACTAAGTTTTTTGCACAGGGTGATCAGATGACAAATGCTAAATCCCTAAATCCCTAAAATCCCTATGTGCTTAAAAAATTGAAGGACACCACAAAAATGTAGGACACATGTAGGACATGTTAAAATAAAGCAGAAATACTCATATTGTTTTCCTGTACTTAATTTCAACCCTTTAAAATTGAGAACCTTGTAAAATGCATGATTCAGACCCAAACATTAAAGCAACCATTTGTAGTAGCATAACACAAGCCAGTGACTCCAACACATGTGGTTCAGATCCAAACACAAGCGCACACACACACACACACACACACACACACACACACACACACACACACACACAAGCTATCAAGCAGGGAGGGGGACAGAAAGGAGGACATCTCTGCATCAGGGAGGTGGGATCTGGAACCACCAAGAGAAATCTGCAGTGCCTCTGAGGGTGTGAAGAGTACAAAAGCAGACTGTGGGGAGCCAGAAGGACCAGGATGTAAAGGACTGGGAAGGAGGAATCAGAGTATTCCCAGGCAGGCGTTACCTTGCATGTCTACAAGCGGAGCACAGCCTGAATTGTTGGCTGAGACATGGTTAAGAGGCACTGAAAGGGTTAAGTTTTAGGGCTGGAGTTTTAGGGCTAGGGAAATCTGAGCTGCGTGGCTCGTGGTTTGTAAATTCCGGAGGCACTCTTGCGTTTCCCTACTCACCCGGACAAGGTAATAAATACCGGAGGTGTCCGGGGAAAGCCAGACGTCTGGACAGCCTGTGCCCTGGGAAATTCATAGGCAGGACATGAAGACACTCGTCTTTTCCTTTTGCTGGTGCCAGAGGTGGAAGTTCCATATGGCCCACCTTTGAGTGAAATAGTCAGCGATAGATCTCTATGAATCTGTCAAATTCCCTTTTAAAGCCTTTTAAGCTAGTGGCCAACATCCCAAGGCAATGAATTCCATTAATTAATACATTCAGCAAAGAACTTCCTTTTCATAGTTGGAGCAATCTTTGGAGGTCATTCATCCATCATCATACTCGTTGCAGGAAACAACTAAGGCAAACTGTTCAAACTCTTTGAGAAAAACCAGTGTGTCCCAATTTCTTGCCGGTTTCACAAATCCAAGTTCCCAGTATTAGAGCTTCAGTGAAACAAAGGGTGTTCTGATCTGCAGCATGAATGCTTTTCCAAATAGCTTTTACTAAGGATAAAGCAGCATTTTCAAAAATGGGAACAGTAACCATCTGTGCAGCTATCTCTTGATCTCTTGCAGTACCTTCCTCCCCCTCCATTAAAGAACAGCTAGAATTGTGGATAACCATAGGGAGCAGCTACCAGCCGGGAATAAATCCATCCCCTTGAAGCACATGAAACACAAAACTCAAACTCTTAAGAAAGGGAGAAGCGAGAACCAGCTTCCTGGCCAAAAATACTTCCAAAAACAGTTCTTGACAGGCACAGGTGACCATGAGTTACAGGTAAACTACTCATGCTTCTTTTCCCTGGGGTAAAAATTAACAACACTTTTTAGAAAGTACTTGGAATGCAATCCTATGTATATACTTCCTTGTAAGCAAGTCATACTGAACTCAGTGTGTTTTGCTTCCGAGCAGAAATGCACAGGATTATGCAGTCAACATGATTGGAAATAAGACCGTACCTTTTTATCAATCCATCCAGTTTACCTTCTTGCTCCTTAAGGATGGGAATACATTTTTGAAAAATGCAACTGATGTAGTGCATTTTCATTGCCAGGACCTCATTCATATCTCTCTGCTTCATACACTTTTCGCAAATCAGATCCAACACTTTGTAGCATTTCTGCAAGGCTTCAACTTCTGCCAGGAGAGGATTCTCTTTTACCAGTGACACAATCTATTCAAAAGATCAGCAAGAAGTTTATCAAGCAGAGCTCTTTTCTGAGCAGATTACTCAATGCAGAAGCTACAGAAAAGATGGCTAAATTATCAGCCTTAAATAGCTCCTGAGGCTTGCCCTGTTTTATTTTGTGTACAAATTGCCAAGTATATGTAAAGAAACTTGCCAGGCAATGGCTAGATCATATAGTGAATATATCTGTCCGTGGGAGCACACTGAATGTGGAAGTGAGGATTGTAAAAAATTAATTCATTTATTGAGTTTATGCAAACGGCTTTGTAATAAACCAGATAGCAAGCCATTCCTGGAGCTTCAAAATTCCATAGGGACTGTCCCATACAGAGAAAAGTGTTTCTTAAATACAGCCAAACACTTTCATGCAAGTTCTCATGGGACTGTTTTCCACAGAAACAAAACAATGGACCCCAATTGATAATGATTAATCAGTGCCAATCCTGGAGGCCCAACATCAATATTTCAGTGAATCAACTCCATGTCAAAAAAGTAAAACAGAATAAAACCTTCATTAGCACTGCCAAACAAATGTTTCTTTCCATTCTGAGTTTTTCCTGAAGGGTTTACTTTACAAGAAACATCTCATGTGAAAATAATCTAACAAAACCCTGGATTAGCTACAGCTCAAATTTTGCCATGCAATTCTATAGATTAAATAAAGTTCTAAAAGAAGACATCTCTGATTCTGCCAGATTCAGATTATCAGGGGCTGTGCTAGAAAAGGAAACCAGAGCACATAAAATACCTTTACAGGATGCAAATTTGTTGTTATAATGATCTTATGCAGAGGTCCAGCCAACTTAACTGGCAGTTTGGGGTCTTTGTCAAGTCCTTGTGGTTTTGTATAGTAGTCTAACCTCTCGCGAGGGAAGAAATTGTTGATTATAGTCACACAGTCATGTTGGCCTAGGAAAAAAGAAAAGCATATTAGAAAAGCTAGAAGCTGATCAGAAAAAATAGAAGTATACTTATTTTGGTATACCTCTCTGATTAACCCCTGAATGGGGACATAGAAGACAATATTGTCTTTAGCAGGTTCCAGGCAGATCAATCAATATCCTACATGTCTTGGACAGGGGAATGGCATTTCAAAAGAAACACAGAATTCTAGACTTACTCTACAATCCAGAGTAACTACAGGAGCACATAAGAGACATTACCTAGTGAAAACCTATGGGAAATTCATATTGAAATCCAGAGTAAATTGTGCTTACACAGGAGCAAGGACTCCCCGAAGTTACTCTGGATTGCACCCTTAGAAACCTCTGGAAGTCTGCAGCATCCTAGATTCCTTTGAGGGGACTAGATCATGTCCAAAAAAATGAAAAAGTGTTTAAAAACCCAAGGACTAGTCATCATATGCATCCTCATAAAAATAGGGAAAGCCCAAACATAAAACATTAAGCACAAATCACTGGTGTTATTCATTTTTCAAAATGGCTGTAGATGTGGAAGCAAAATTTTAATATGCTGGAATAAACTCTGCAGAGAAAAGCTCAGTAGTTTTGTCTCCAGAAGAAAGCCTTTCTCAGAAGTCAAACTGACCATGTCCCAAAGTTGTAGGGCAGCCCACAGGATTGACCTATGATGAGTCTTAAATTTCTTAGAAGACTTAGGCTGCAATCCTAAGCACACTTCCCTGGGAGTAAGTCGCATTGAACACAATGGGGCTTACTTCTGAGTAGACATGGTTAGGATTGTGGTCATAGGCTGCAAATCTAAGGCCAGCATAAGCCTGGGCATCAGTCCTATGCACTGGGGGGGGGGGGTGTCGACACCTGGGGATGTGACAAAAGTGCTGTAAGACACTTTCGCGGCACTCGTGGGGAGTTAGGCCAGTGCACAGGCGTACACCAACCTCCACACACCACCAGGGGAAGACATGCCAGGAGAGTTGGGCCAGCTTAAATCGGTTGTCCCAATCCTATGAGCTGCCCTACAACACCTTGAGAAGACTTCCAGATTGTCTGGCACCAAGACATGCAGTGCCCGCATCCATTTTCTGGTTGCATTGTGTAAACTGGTGAGAACTGGATTAGGGCATAAGAGACACACATAATAATGAGAGAACTACACTAACTTGAGAGAACTACACATAATAATGAGAGAACTACACTAACTCAAAGAAACTGAATCTGATAATCAAGCAACTAAAAAAAGACCTGCATTAAAGAGTTAGGGTTTGGAACTCGAAGCCAAATATGAGATTACAGTAAAAACTTGGATTGAGAATATTGAGAATATTTTGCAAGACAAGCAAACATTTCTAATATATTTCAACTTGATAAACAAGTGATGCCTTGGTAAACAATTGAAAAAAGTCCTGGCTGGGATATAGTGAGAGCGGCCAAGCTCGGTCCAAAAATGGCGGCACCTAACGTGGCCGCTCTTTTCGCCTCATTATGGTAATGCTCGTAAATCAAAATGCTTGTATATCAAAGCAAATTTCCCATAAGAAA